>JBBIGA010000106.1:11178413-11243729 GCA_037576975.1 Alestes dentex | reverse complement strand
CCACTCATCGTGTACGTCCTCACGCATTGACGTCATCAATTGTGATCGGTTCCTAAGATCGGCCAAGTTTAACGAGTCCCGATCGAGTCATAAAATGTGATTATCGGCCGATACCGATCTTCGGCCAATCAATCGGAGCATCCCTACTTAATACCATCTAAAATGGTGTCCACAACTGTTAACTGTGCGCAAGCTGTACTTAAAGCAAATTGGAAATTATTTTTCCGCTTTGTAAAACAGTTTCAATTATGCTGGGGGGTGACGTTCATATTGCGACACTTTTTGAAATTTTTGCTCAGATTTGCCCTGCTGAATGACATTTGTGCATGTACTCTGCCTTTCATGTGAACCCTGAAATGACCTGCAGACCCACATTTGCCAAGAACAACAAATTGGCACAACTGGCAGCCTAAGCCTTAATTTCAAACATTACTAACCCAGATCAGTCCTCAGCTATCCATGATTAGGGGAGGAAGTTTAAAAAGCCCAGCTGCATAAATGCTTGCAGTACTTACGGGCACAAACATGAAAGCGACTCAGATCTGAATTGAAAAGACCAGATTTGCATGTTCATATAGCTCTTTGTCCAATTTGGGTCACATTAAAGCTGTGGCTGGAGCAAAAAACACATATAAATATCAAATACATATAAATATCTGTCATTTCAACCAGATAACGTGAATGTAGCCTTAACAAAGAGGCCTTTGGTTCTGTTCAGACATGTTATTATAATAATATAATTGGGATCCAATGTCATCATTTCAAGATACACCTTGTTTACACCCACCCTTTTCAGATCTCATTTTTAAATCAGACTGGTGAGGTGCCAGGGGCAGAGTATGTGTAGTCTAAACAGGCCATACTGGATATGCTTCGTCAAAAATAGTCTCTTGCTGGGAGGAACACGTACTGTCCTTCATAGTTGTCGGGTGGTCTAAAAACTTTTTAAAGTGCATGTTTAAGTGCATAAATAGATACCATCTAAATGCAGGACAGCCTTAAGAGCCAAGTGTAAATGAGGCCTCTGTAACTAATCATCTCAATTGGTTCAAGCACTGTTCATTATTCCTTTAAGATTTTAAAGAATAAATTAAAATGAAGGCCATTTCTGTTAGACACCATGTAAGACTAAGCCTCAGTAACAGAAATAAACAGCAGTAAATCCATATTTCCATGTGATAGAAAAACTAAGAATGAAAAACAAAGTCGTATAATAAAGAACATTGCCAACTTACTTGTTAAAAGAGTCGTCCTGAAGGTTTAGAACTAGACTGTCGGCATTCAGGTACACTCTGTTTTGTGAGGCTGCAACCTGCAAAACAAACTCCATCTAGTCAGGCTTTCATAAGGCAACAAAACACCCGTTTTTAAAAAACTGCAAGTAAAGCAAAAACTGAATCCAACACTTGCATCCAAGTCTTGGCCAAACACTGGAAGTTAAACATTTACACAGAAGAAAGTTCTAATGCTTTTCCGTGAACTGAGCAAAAAATCTATAAACTAAAGAATCTATAAACTTGAGTGGATTAAAGTCTATAGCGCCGTTTTCTAAGGAATGAGGGCATACCGTCTTTGCGATGTTCTGAGCTGCGCGGATTCTTCTGAGTTTTAGGTATCCAGGATTCTTTGTCACCGCCTCTCCTAACTACAGAACAGAAACAGTCTCTTGGTATACCACCATAAAACATTAGACCATCAGATGCTATTTTATAAAAACTATGTTGGGCAAGAGCCCATAACAGAAAGAAATATGAACATTAAGACCTAATCTCTTAAGGTTTAATTTATCTGTTTTGTATATGAAGACACATTTTGTTTGTACATATCTATGTCCAGTAAATCACTCATACCATTTTGGCTGCTTCTGCCTCTCCTTCAGCCTGGATGATCTTCTGCTTTTGTTCTTGTTTGGCTTTCTCAACAAAGAACTGAGCTCTCTGAGCCTCCTGTTGGGCTGGAGGAGAGCATGACAACATAGTCATCTATACATATACTGTAGTCCTGTGCAAATGTTTGGGCACTCCTGGTCAAAATACAGTCAACAATTACCATTTATTTGCTGAAGGTAATATATATTGACTAAAATATTTGGTCTGTGCCAAATCTCCTTCCATTAAACTAAACGTCCCTTTCCTAATGATCTTTTACACAGTGAAAATTATAAGCAAGATGTGCTTAGATATCTATTATCTTGGTTTGTAAGACTAAATTGTCTTTGGTCTTAGATCCTCAGTCGGCTATTTAGATGAGCCGATGGCTGGCGAGTGTAAGCGCAACACTCTGTAAAGTTTAAAGGGTGACATAATATATTACGTTGTGGATCTGTCTACACTTGACTAGGATTATGGCCTAACAAGCCAAGTAAGCTGAGACCTTACCAAAATTATTATTCAAACTATTTAATCCACCATATCCTCCTGAGAACCGAAGAAAAAAAGTGTTACAATTTTTTTGTGTGATTTTCTACCTATTCGGGCTTAAAAAACACCTTACAATTTACATTTCTTTGAATATATTTTTTATTTTAATTTCCCAGCATGTCCACTGTAGAGGACAACAGGATTATTTCCGTGTGAAAACAGAACTGAATTTAGAAAATAAAAAAGTGATATTAACCCAAGAACATATTAAATTAAAATTCTGTATCACTCTTCTGTTGCTTGTTGCTTGCAAGGACAACAAAAGATGTATTTTAGTTCAACAGTGAATAGAACATCCTATTTTAGGTGTGATAGGCCTGGAAGCATGTTTTCTTTTTGGTTATGCAGAGGAACATCTTGCATTTGGTGCACCTCATGTATGTCTTGCCTGTAGTCCTTGTTCCCAGCATGCAAACCCATCACATGACGCATCACTGGAAAGCCCAGGATGTCCTCTACAGAGTACTATAGGGCTTGAAATGGTACTTCCAAATACTTAAGGAAGATACAGGCGAACAAAATGTCCATTATAAAGGACGCAAATGAATGGGCTGGGTCTCAGGAGGATATAAATAGTAACTGTGCAATAAAATTTGTAGAACAGATCATATTTAAGTTTGTTCCATGTAGATGTTTTACCTTCTTTTTACAAATACATGTAATTTGACAAGGCGTGCCCAAACCTTTGCATACAGCTGTAGGCAATACATAAACACACCAGTTATACTTTCTAGCCTGCAGCACAGCCTATTACATACCAACTTGCTTGGCCTCAACAGCAGCTGTATACTCTCTACTGAAGCTTAACTCTGTGATGGCCACATCATCGAGAATGATGTTGAAGTCTTTCGCCCGCTCAAACAGCTCCCGGCGAATCAGCAAAGAAACCTGCCCACATACACATTCAGATTTTCAAAGTATGAAATGTCAGTACGGCAAATACCTGATGTCTATCCACCGAAATACAGCAACCAAATTCAAGCCACATTCCGCAAAAAAACAAAACAAAACGTATGGTTACTTTTGTGCTTTAGAATAAACATACATATGTATTTATTCACAGAGTGCATCATAAACCTGTTTAGATGAATGTGTGTGGAACATGGCCTGACCTGAGCTCTTTGTGTGATTAGCTGGGAGGCGTTGAATTTGGCCACCACACTCTTCAGGACCTCGTTAACAATGGAGGGCAATACACGCTCATCATAGTCCTTCCCCAGATGCTGGTACAAGGAAGGAAGGTTGGAGGCCACAGGTCGTGACAGCACACGCAGAGCAATGTTCACCATCTGAAGGTCTGATACAAATGAGAACAAGAGTGAAACACTAAATACAGAGGTGTGAGGTCTTTCAACCTCAATAATGCCTCTGCACTTCAATTAAGTCTCTCTTGTAAGTAGTATATAGTTACGATGGCTTTTCATGACAATGATGGCTTTGCACAAACTGTTTTAAACATCTAATCTAAACTTCCTTCCTAAAAAACAGATCATGTTGAAAAAAGATAACTTTTGCATTTCAAAAGACTAAATGTTAAGATGCTGTTAATGAAAATTATTGCTTAAGAGATTTAAGTATAATCCAAAAATGAAAGAGTAGTCGAATTCAGGATGAAGCCAAATGTCTTTTTAACTGCAACGTTTACCTTTACTTCCAGTCAAAGAGGAAATTTTCCGTGGTTTTGCTCTGATATCATATATAATTGGGTACTGAAACCACGGTATCCTACAGGAGAAGAGAACGTGAATAATGAGGATGTGATCAGCTAGATTACACTGATTACAAAAGATTAAACTGTAAGTGAAGTGTTAAGTTGTATTAACACTTTGGAAAGCACTACCTGAAATGAAGCCCCTCAGCCAGCACGGTGTCTGCCTGTATTCCACCAATTCTGTTAAAGATGATCGCTCGCTGACCACCCTCGACTGCAGAAAGAATGTTGTTAGTAAACTGGTATGAATCAATTGGTATCTCTCTCTTTAAATGCAGATATTTCACTTTCTAGACATTCATAAAGAATCTGCAATGATCTTTCAGTCTTGCCTTAAGTTTAATTAATCCAATATGCTTGTGATCCTCTGCTGCCTAAAGACCACCGACTTACCTTACGCTCATTCTTAGCTGATGTTCATTATAAGCATTTAATTGTGCCAGAAGACCATGTGGAACATTTTCTCAAAACCACATATTTGACGTATGTCATACCGGACATCATAAAACACTCAAATCACCAAATCCAGCAGTGGCAGTACCTGTATATGTGGCCTCTTTGATTCCATACGCAAGTGCACCAGCACCAAGCAGTAACTTCACTCCAAGACCTGCTCCTCTTGAGCCATGGGACATGCGGCTGGCAATTTCCCTCAGCTGCTGAAGGAACCTCTGTGTAAGGAAAGAGAGAGCAGTTACATTCACTATAGCACATATTTATTCTACAGGACTTTGAATGTATACTGCCTACACAGACCATAATTACTTAACAGATGAAAAGATGTTTTAAACTTGAAGCTGGGGGTGGAAAGCACCACCTTCTAGAATATTCCCGCATCTTTCCAAATGTTTTCTTTTATTATTTCATTAATTATTTAGACACATAAGTGATTTGGCCACCTTTTAAGCTATATACACCACATGGATAAAAGTATTGAGACCTGTGACCATTACACCAACAGGGTCTTTAATGACACCGCATTAAAATACATAGACTGCTGCTCCTCCTTTTTTAGCTATAACAGCTTCCAAGATTTTGGATAGGGAATTTGTGCCCATCCATTCTGTAGAGCATTTATGAAGTCAGGCGCTGATGCTGGACGAGAAGGTCTGGCTCGCAATCTCCATGCCAGTTCATCCCAAAGGTTTTGGATGGGGTCGAGGTCAGGGCTCTGTGTGGGCCACTCAAGTTCTTCCATACTGAATACATCCAACCATGTCTCTGTGGACCTTGATTTCTGCACTGGGACAGTTAGGCTGGAATTGAAAAGGTTCTTCCCCAAACTGTGTCCATAAAGTTCGAAGTATGGCGTTGTCCAAAATGTCTCGGTATGTTGGAGCTTTAAGACTGCCCTTCACTGGGAGTAAGGAGCCTACCCCAAACCTTGAATTAAAAGGTCTGTCCCCATATTTTTGTCCATATACAGTATCAGGTCAGTACTGGTACCGCTACTTCTTGGACTCAACTCCTTATTTAAAAATAAAACAGCAATATTTTAGCATTATTGTACAATGGAAGGGTCTGACAGCTCCACAGCAGCTAACCTGTCATTTGCACCAAAATAGGTTTGACGGAGTCAAAAACCAGAGAGGTATTTTTAATTAACAACTGAGAGACGACCAGCGAATTGTGACTATCAGTTTTAAAGCATGCAATATGTGCTCTAACTCTGTTTTTATCTACCCCATAAGAACATGTGTGCTGCAGTACTAGCTACAGCAACTGTAGAACCGAGACACAAGGAAAGGGGCACAAGTTGTTTGAGTCCTCAATACAAGGTCTACCTCTAAAAGATAAAAAATAAAAATTTAGATGTGAACTTCTTTCAAAACATGCAGTTGTCTATAAAAAAAAGATCTTTAGAGTTCACTCACGCTGGGCTCTTTATTCGCCATGCTCTCAGACAGCCAAGGTCGCCTCGGACGAACTTCCGTTCAAACACCAGGGGCTGCTGGGATTCGTAGTCTTTTCAGGTTAGTTGCTTGTAAGGTTATTCAACACACTACGTTGGGACACACCTGTTTTCCAGAAAAGGCCGGTTTTAATGCTTCAGTATACCAAGACATTTTGGACGATGATTATGATTTACAGTCTATGGACACACATTTTCGGACACCGCTTAATTATTGAATTTAGGTGTTTCAGTCTTACCTATTACCAGGGGTGTATAAAATCAAGCATACCAAGACGTTTTGGACAACTCCATGCTTCCAACAATGTGGACACAGTTCGGGGAAGAACCTTTTCTATTCCAGCATGACTGTGCCTCAGTGCACCATAAAGACATGGCTGAATGAGTTCCGTGTGGAAGAACTTGACTGGTCCGCACAGAGCCCTGACCTTTGTAAACTTAGATATATTCATAAATATATAGGTGAACTTGTAATCGCCCCTTTTTACCCTCACTATTGATCTGTCTGAGTGCTGCTGTTCTGTTGTGTTCTATGTTACACCTATGTCCAGGTTTACGATATTTCGTCTCACTGTGTACTATATGTATATGGCTGTATTTGAATGCAATTAAAGTCCCTGATGGTGTAATGGTCAGGCGTCTCAATACTTTTGTCCATATGGTGTATGTTAAATAAATAATCACATTGATTGATAATAGTTCATACTGACAAAATAATAGTCGATAACATCTAATTTATCTAATGATCTAATTTCATAGTCTGGATATAATGAACTCCCCTTAAACTCAGTTTAGACCAACATTCACAGTTATATTTGTCAGGACTGATGTTACATTTAGACAAAAAGGCGAAAGATTCAGTCAGAGGAACTCTGTTCTCTGTGACAGTTATACTTAGGGTGAGTATGGTGGAAACCTTTATTACTCCTTTTATAAAGGCTGTGATGTACTATATCAACATCTCCGGATATTTAGTGGAATTTTAATTGCATTGATTTTCAATAGAGCTTCAGATCTGTTATTAGCAAAGAGGCCCTCATGCAAATCAGTAATTCACCACCATATTTAACAGTGGACATCAGGTGTGTTTGACCAAAAAGACAACATTATTGTCTCATTTGACCACATGCCATGACTACATTTATAGTTCCTATGAAATTTTACAAAGTGTAGGTGCTGCATTTTGTGGCTTGCTCTTAGGAAAGGTCTCTTTCGTGGAACTCCTCCAAAAAGTCATGGAAGTGGTGAATTATGACATTTTGAAAGCCCGATATTCAGTCAAAATGTATCATTTCTGAAACTGATCTTTGGTTGCCTCTTTGCATCTCTTACCATCCTCTTCACTGCACCTGGTTCATTATGCTCTTACAGGCACATTTCCAATTGCTCTGTGCTTAAAGGTCATTTCAACTGACTACTATTTTTATTTATGAACATTTCCTAGTCTGTGCAGGTCTATGACCTTCTGTCTTATTGGAGATTCCCCCAGCCCAAAGACGCAAATGTCTTTGGTTTAGTTTAAAATTTTCTTTAGAATTGCTCATCATTTCGTCCTATATGTTTTGTGAAAAAATACACATTAAAAACAAACAACAATCTTGAAAAAATGTTAAATCAATTATTTATGTTATATAAATTATTATAAGCAATTTCTCCAAACAACGTGAATATTTCAATCATTATATATATATTGTTTTTTGTTTGTTTGGGTTTTTTTTGCCTAGTTTCTTGAGGGGTGCCACTAATTCTGGAGTTGCTTACTTATTTCTTCTTCCCTGTATTCTTCACCCCCCCAAAAAACGTACTCATATCTCCATGCCTTACCTACTTTTGCCTTAACTTCTGACGTTTCTTTGACATGTGTCGTTTAGGTGTACTTAGCCTGCAGAAACATGGCTGAATAGCAGACGCTGATTTAAGTATAGTTTTAGAAGAAGAACAGATGTGGACCAGCTAAGGTCGTCAGGTAAGTGTTTCATGCGACCACCCATTCACCATACAGCATTTAACCTCACCCATTTATCCAGAAGGAGTATTATTCATGCGTTATTTAAGAACCGGCTGCTTTTTTTGAACATGGTACAAAACATGGCAGTTAATTAGAACAAGTTTGTTTACATATTTTAGTACTAAAGGCACAGCAACAAGAAACAACCCATGTTAACTCTTAATCACGGCAGGCTCCAGTGGTGGGCCTCGGCACTGCCGAGTCTAGCATTCTACCTCATTAAACACACTTGAATCTACTCATTTGCTAATTAGCAAGACCTTCATGAGCTGATTTATACTGTTCAAGGGAAAGCACAGTCTCTGGAGGGATGAGGCTCACCAGGAACTTCAGCCTTTCTAAACACAAAAGAGAGGTAGGAAAATGATCATGTAAAAATACTGCTTGACTCATGACTGCTTTAATACAGAAAACCCCAGAGAAAATGTCAAATATTTGCTCTTTAAATTACCCTTATATTTTCTACTAAAACAGTACAAACTAGGTCCAAGGGTTCAGGTTAGTCTGTGTGCGTGTAGTAGTCGACACAGCTGCTTTGTTGCTGTCAAAAATGTACTGGGGTTTTTTTTGCTTGTTTTTGTTATTGTTGGATATTGATTTTATGGATGTTGGCAAGAAAGAAATAATAACGTATCATGCATACCAGGTTACACTGAAAAGCTGCTGTAAGAAAAAAAAAATTACTGAAAACCACTGCTTGGGGAATACGTCAATCTATTCATTCATTTTAAAGGCTGTATTACCAAGCAGACTCAAATCGTATTGTAATGAAATATGCAAAATGTGGACTTGTCTCAATAATTGAGATCATACTTTATTCATAAAAAGGTTCTATTTCAAACTGGATTAACTCCCTGAAATATACGCTGATGACCAAAATTCATAACAGAATCACCCTAAAACCAGCATGCGATCTTTTGAAATAAAAGGCCCAGATCACTCTTCTCAGCATGAGGCCAAGCATCAATTAGAGAAAATGAAATGGGCCATTTCAATGAACCTACTTCACCAACAGCTCCATAATCATCACTCCTCATGTTATGAAGTGGAGAGTTTACCTAATATTAAAAATAACCTAATATTAAAAATAACACTAGTCACTGACAAAGCATTAGGAATATGAAAAACAGAGGCACGGACTTTGAGCATTGTGAGCAAACTTTTTGAGAAAGTAAAACACACTCCAGAAACAAAGGAGAAAGACAGCACTCAAGGATATCAATATTTTAATTTATAAGTACATAATGTATTTAAACACTGCCTATCTTACAGTTTTGCTAAAAAAAAAAAAAAAAAAGGAAATAAAAACAAACAGAAAACACAATTTCAGCAACCACAAAAACTGAGAGAAAATGTTCAAAAACAGAAGTCAAGGAAGCAGTGTACAATGCAGGACAAAATTTGATAAAAGAGAGGATAGGAAAAAATGTACAAATGAATTAATTTACATGGTCATGTTGTGAAGGGTATCACTGCAGCTATATACAAGTCTTTATCTGCCTTTAGACTGGTGTGACCATGTGACCTGAAATTTGGTTTACTCAAGTTGTTCCCTTTAGTGCCGCTGTCATGGTGCCACAGAAATGCTCGTTATGAAGTCTCCTCTGGCCATAAAAAACATGCAGGCATGTGTATATCCTACTGAATAACAGAATAAAAAAGAAGAGGCTTCACACCTCAGACATAGAAAAGTCGTACTCGGGAGGTGCTGACATGAAGCTCATCATCGTAGAACTTCGTCTCTATAACAACATTTCCACTGCAAAAGACAAAAATCCACGAAATTCAGGAAAAACAATGTGCACAATGATATTTAACAGGACACAAATGTGTGTTAAAATATCTTACGTTAACACATTAGCAGGCATCATCTGTGACTCTGGGGCTGCCTCTATCAAAGACTGCCATGTGTTTGTAGAGTTCGGTATCACAAAGCCAAATTCAAAGAACCACTCTGACAAGGAGAGAGAATAAACAATAGATAAAATGATAAAAATACACATAGGTTCGTAATCATAACATAATAAAAACAATAATAAAATGTAATTCCCCAAATCTAACAACCAACAGCTCAGCAGGATAACAGGTATATGTATCAAGTGTGAAAACATGTCTACGTATGAGACGAACAAGATATTACTTTTAATTAAAACATATATTTTTATAATCTATGTACTGTATATATATATATATACATACAGCAAGATAACATGCAAAAAATGTGTAAAAAGAAAGGAGATCCCAACCTTCTAGACACTGGCCTTTGAAGAGAACCTTCTGTTCCAGGCGGAATTTTTCCAGTTTTTCTGATGAGGAGAAATTAAGCTCTCTGGAAACAGCTTTACACTTCAAGATCTTCTTGGGAACCCGAGCTAGAAGAGACCAAAATATTCATCTTTTGAGCATTTATATTATAAATCCTTCTGCTTGTTTCATTTATAAATTCTCAGGCACCCAGAATAGATCTACGCCCTTTAATCCACTATATTAAAATGGACTAAAATTCCAGTCCACTCAGAATAATAGTGACCATATTTAAATGACCATATTTAAATTTAACTCCCAGCCACTTTACAGGTGTTTATTCAATCCTAGTCTAAAACAGAAATAAAACATATTTTAATACTGGTGGATGCTACCCACATAAAAAGAAACTATTATATTATATAGAACTATTATATTAGTACAATAATTATTTTATCACTGGTCTAACTATTTTCAGCACTTATAAAAGTGGCATAACTGTAGCATGGATAAGCACATTCAGTCTGTAGCTAAAAGCCTCTAATTGCTTAAGTGAAACCTCAGATGAACTACTGTCCTTAGAAAACAGAGCCAACAGCTCGGATACGAGTGGATACTGAGGAAATGTATAAGAAGCGTTCATACCTTCATGCTCTACACCTGGGACGGAGAGATCTTCAGTACCTTGCCAAAGAACCTTCCCCGTTTCTGCATCCCTCAGGTTCATCCAGTTTCTGGAGACAGGTTAAGGAAGCTGAACTCTACGGGGAAAATCTTTGAAAATCAAAGCAAACGTTTTGACAACTCACTGTTTTGCTGTTAATAAAGTACAACTGAGTTGGAAATCTGAAAACGATACAGTGAAATACACTGCTATTAAAAGCTGAGCTTTCGTCACCACGTCAATTACCTATTTATTACATTAACTTTCGGTGTTTATGTACCGATTCACAAACCCAAGGCTAAAGTGAGTTCAGCACCCATGTTAGATCTTGTTGAAGTAAAAGACGTTAAAACAATTGTTTGTAATAATGTGCTCCAAGTCAGGGACATCTGACCTCTTCATCTTCAGACCACCTGTGTCTCTTTCAGCCCTCTACTTGACACGGTCAGGCAAAGTGGTCTGTCAGCACCAGTTCCCAACACAAACCCCCACTCTAGTAACCATCCACCAAGGGATTCTGATCACTAAGGACTAGACCACACTGTTTACAAACTCATGGCAACGACAGCTCTCATTATTTGTTATATATTCATTTTCAAATCAACCATACACAACAGTATATTCTACATTCTTATTTTCCTCAGCATAAACACAGCCTCATGTGCTATACTGCTGTGAAGTGGAATTAGAGGACACATTTTGAGAGGGGTAATTAGAACCTCCTTCCAGCAATTTCTAGGGAATCTCTTTTAAAACAGCCATTTTCTTCAGTGTTAAACTATACATTTACAGTAAGTTCCTTTATTCTCTTATTTGATATCCAAATAAATAAGGCAGAGATGAGCAGAAATGAGACAATGCAATGACCAATACAGAGTTAAGACCCAGAATGATAATGATGAAATGAAAAACCAGTGCTTACTGGGTCTACTGCTAATGGACTGGACTACAGCACTTGAGATTAGTGGTGACAGGTGTCTTCAGGATCACACCTGCTGAGTTCACCAGTGATGCGCAGTGAGAGTCACAGGGGAGAGACCCTTTAACTCACAAACAATGACACAGTTGTGCTAATTAGTCCCAAGGCTACAGTGCTTCCTCGGAATCACATGCATTTTTTAAAAGTTACCCTCTGTTTCAAATCACTGTCATTTACAATCCATTGCTAGCCACGCAAGCATGTATCCATCCAAAAGAAATTAAAAATACATCAGCTTGTCTCTAATCATTCAGGAAAAGATGCAGATTTCCAGGTGTTCTTTCAGATGTTCTTAATAAAACAAACAAAAAAAAGATCCAGAGTACAAATACTAGAACATAATCAAAGCGAACTGTGTACAACACATTTTATAAACGTTTTACATATCTTCAAACAATAATACCGAAAAGCACTTCAGATATATCAGACATAAAATCTCAGTGTCAAACAAACATTCTACGCCATCTTGACTATGGAGCTGTACATGCACTTATATTCTCATGAGTGTGTGTTGTGGTGCTATTCTAAGGGGATGCTACTGTAAGTACAGTGAATTCACTCCTGGGGCTCAAGGTTGGAGAAACCCAGATACAAAACATTACAATATACCAAACAAACTTATACTCTTGCATATGTGCACTAAACAGTACAACCTAGCTGTAGCAATATGTGATCATGTGAATGCACTGTATGTTCAGTTTGTGCACTTATTAATTGATTATAAATATTATTTTGGAAAGTAACAAATAATAAACTAAGAACTACAACTATTATCTGCTACTTCCAGAACGGTTTTCATATTGAAAAAACAAACACAACTTGAGAGTGAAGATTAAAGAACTCAAATAAAATAAGCCACAAGGAAGAGCTGCTCTGTGCATTTTACATTCATTCACAAATGGAACAGTTTCTCTGAAAATACACTAATGTAAACTAACGGAGCTATTCTTGATTGAAAATGGTAACCATTTGTCCTGGACAGGCTGTGTTATTCTGAAATTGAAGCGTAGCTTATTATTGTGTCATAAGATAGACAATACTACCTTAATTAGCCTGGCCTCTAATAACTTAAGAGACAGGGTAAATGTGCAAAAGACTCAAAGCCATTACAATAATGAGACTTCGAGAAACACCCAGCGCAGTGAAGGATGTGAGGAGCATGGAGCATGAGGCAAATCCCTGTCCTTGCAAACTAAGGATTTAAGAATTACCAGCCTGTAAGATACACCCTTACCTTTCCAAAGAAGGTCACATACATACTGTACAGTTATGTTGTGAGTAAATTATCCTTAAAAACACTCACGTCTCACATCGAGGCTGCCAGTACAGGCCCAATGCTCCTTCAGCACACTAAAAGAATTCAACCCACCTTTCGTGACAGCAACAGTACGGTAGTAGAGCAGGTGTGATTAGTCTTGTCGGTATTACCGAGCCAATTTTAGGAGCAGGAGGCAACGTTATGTAAACCAAGTGGCAGGAGCAAACTCTCAGTGGTGATTTCACATGGCTATTGCACTTTGATTCCCTGAAGCAGGGCCCACAGACAACACTTTCTTAAGTTAGTCCAAAATAGGCTCCGCAATACACACTGGATATAGTCATTTTTTCATAAGAATAAATTACAGAGATCCTCAAGCATGTGTGCAACAAATATTGGTCCAACTGAGTTGGCAAAGATATGTAGGATACTTCATAGGCTGTAATAAAATGTATACACATTTTTCAGAATTTAATAGATTTTAACTTATTACCTTAGCATGAAAAAGAAATCTAAGCACATAAATAAGGACAATTGTTGCACACATCTACGAGTAGAGCTGGAATTATGCTTCGTGTCAAAATGAAAGACCAGTTCCTAACAGCCAAAGGCCAAATAATTAAGTTGTTTTAAAATAGTTTGTTAGGTTGGTGGTGAAGGTATACAATTCTACCTGTAATATCAACCGACACACCAACAGTTAGCTTGCAAAATAAACACTACTACCAGTAAAGTTAGCTGACATGCCACTGGGAAGCTGTCATGTGCATGTCCACTTACAACACTCTGAATAGACAAGACTAGTTTTATCAAACCACAGCAAAATAATGTCTACTGTAAAATATTATAACATTATAAATATTTACATGGCAAAACATTATAACAACCGTAAAATACAAACAATAACAACTAATAACTATAATACATATAAGATAAAGCATTTATCCAGAACATCCACTACTGTACAGGATTTGAAGATTAAGTGTCTTTTAAAAGCTAGTAACGTACGTAAAACCATGAATATTGAATACTGTAATAAAGAGCTATGACTATGGAGCCAATAAATAGAAATAGAGCAAAAAATTTAAAATGCGTTTACAAGCAGCCAATTAAAACTATAGAATAAATAAATAAATAGCTACTGAGCTACGCTGCTAACACCAGGCTGGCTAATCCTGCTCCTCAAAGCTAACGGGAGCCTACAGCCACACAGCCAGCAGGGTTTTTAACAACTTATGATTAAGTTCCTTATTTTAAACGACCTCGATATCTCTATATGCATGATAATATGCCAATATAAGGTGTTCCTCGCTGAAAGCTGGGCTGGAGTTGCAGGTCTCCAGTTTGAAGGATACAGTTTGAAGCCCTTCAGGATCTCCTTCGCTCTGTCTTCATCTGAAGACATCATTCCCAAAATCGTCCGCTTCAGTAAGTAAAGGAACACAAGCTAAAAAACCACACACAGCGTTTCACTACAGTATTTCACACACTACGACGCACTAACCCTGTTTTTAAGTGACCAATCCAATTGGATAACACACTTCGAGACCTCCAGTCCTGCTTTTAATCTGAACAGATTCTCCTCGGATCCTTCCCCTCCAGCCTCCTGTAAATAGATTTTCAGGCAAGATGGCTGATTGACAGCTGATCCGTCCAATCACCTCACGCGTCCCAGAATCACCGAGACAAATAGACCAATCAGTAAAGGAGAAAGCCGGACTGGGGCAGAGCTTGGTTGGGTGACAAGGGACGCGTCACCGGTGGCAACTAGAAAGGTCCTTTAGATGCTAACTACGGCAGCTCGAGTGGGCCAAACTGTGTTTTACTTTTCAAATAAATTACCAGTAAACGGTGAAACAGTTTAGAGTGAAACATTTACTGAAAGAGTGACATGTTTTAATCTAAAGGACAAGACCTCAAATACACGCACTTCTCCCTCCTCTCTAGCAAATACTTTCGTAGCAAACGGACCTCCACTGATAGAACGGGAGACAGTTTCTTCCATCAGGCCATCATACTCGTATTGACAAAAGTATTGGGACGCCTGATCAATACACCAACAGAGACTTTAATGACATTGCTTTCAGATACATTGACTTGAATCTGGAGTTGGGCCCCACTTCTTGGAAGACTTTTTAGAGCATTTATGAGGTCAGGCACTGATGTTGGACGAGAAGGACTCACAATCTCTGTTCCAGTTCATCCCAAAGGTGTTGGATGGGGGTGAGGTCAGGGCTCTGTTTGGGACAGTCAAGTTCTTCCACACCAAACTCATCCAATCATGTCTTTATTGACCTTGTTTTGTGGACTGGATCACTGTCATGCTGGAATAGAAAAGGCTCTTCCCCAAACTGTATCCACAAAGTTGGAATTGTGGCATGGTCCAGAATGTCTTGGTTGCCTTGATTTTATAAATGGCTTGATTTTATACACCTGTGGCAATGAGTATGACCGAAAGACTTGAATTCAGTAATTAAAAGTTGTGTCCTAATATTTTCCATATAGAGAAAATCGTAACTGTACCCACCCACCCACACACACACACACACCCATGTGTATACACACATGCACGCACACACACAACCCCTTCCTTTCCTTACTTTTGTCTTAACTTCTGACTTTTCTTTGACAGGTGTTGTTTAGGTGTATCTACCATGCAGTAACTTGGTTGAATAGTGGACGTTGATTTAAGTTTAGCTTTACACGTTTAAGAAACAGATGTGGACTACTTAAGCACTGATGTACGTCGCTCTGGATAAGAGCGTGAGCTAAATGCCGTAAATGTAAACGTAAATGTAAACGTAAACTTCTTCCTTCTCCTAAATCAATGCATAAACATACTGAACTGTTCTGCCTTAAACAAACAACTTACACTCCAACTGCCGCTGTAAATACCTCTTTATTTATTATATAAAGCACATTCTCTGTCCTGCAGTTATTTGCACATTATTATTTATTATTTCTTAGTTATTATTTGTGTTATCTACCTCTATATTTATATTTTTGCACACTTAACAACTCCACTGCTTGAATAAAGTTTCTGTCAGAATCCCAGATTCATTCAAGCTTGTATTGTATATGCTTTTGTCAACAGCACTGTCCTGTTTTCTTGTTTTGTTGTTTGTGTTTTTCTTGCTATGTCTCTTGCTTTCTTGCACTCTATGTATTCCGGTCCTGTCTGCACTTATGTAGTCTTGTGGTGTTTCTGTTTTTGTTCTTGTGTTGCTCCATGGTCCTGCAGGCACATTGTGTTGTATCACTGTGTTCTGTGTGTGGCTGAAAATGACAATAAACCTACTTGACTTGACTTGACTAGACTTAACTTGAAGCAGTCCTACTTGGTTAACCGGTCAAAGTTGACAAATATGCTGTTGTGGTGAAACAAAGAAGACAATATTTTAAGAATTGTAGACTAGGCCTAAAAGACCCCACCTAGACCTCATTCAAACTGCACAGAAACCAGCATTATTGTTAAGAAACCTGTATTAAGGACTCAGGATGTCACCTTTTTGTAAGGGTATGATCCAGCAGTCTCTTCTGTGGTCTTTAAAGTATGAGTTACCCTGATGCTCCCAGAACTATCAAAAAAGGTTTGTAATCTAGGTGAATCTTGTCACATCTCTGAAAATCCAAAAGTAATGTTATGGCAGAGGGCAAAGCTACTGTGTGCTGTCATCAGAAAAACATCACATTTTAGAGAGAATAATGTTGATTCTGTGGTTGGATTCTCCTGAGGATGTCCCAAAACGTATGATTCGTTAGGCGAGTAAAGCCCGACTGATTGAAACAAATAACTTATTCTCATTGTCACAATTTTGATGACCACTTTTCATTCATGGACTCAGAAGAAAAAACCAGCCTGCGGCCACCTTTTTTTAATATCATGCTTGTGAAAGCCTCATTGGTGGTCTGAGGAAGAGTTCCATCTCTATGTGCCATCTGGGCTTAGGGCCTTTTTCCCCCTTTGAGCAATTTAATTGTCTCCCATATCTTTTCACAGAAATCTTTACCAAGATTGCTGTTCTCTGCCTGACCTAGGGGGAGGCAGCAATTTTCCAAGAAATTCTGCTCTGCTCTCTGAAACTCTTGATTCTGTGCTGGCGAAATTCGTTTTCTATAGCATTCTAAGAAATTAAAACCTCTGGTTGAGGAAAGTAGTGCTGCAAAATCTGACTTCTTTACCTACAAGACTGTTTTTAATGTTTCTCAGTTGGTTTGCGAACAATTTGTGGAGTTGATCTCGAAACTCCAAGTACTGTATTTTTGCCCAGCAAACAGGAAAAAAAATCTGAATTTACCTGAGAATAGAACTACAGGAATAGTATTTTATTATTCTTCACCTCAAAAGGTCAGTCTTCCTGTCCAGCTGACAACACCTTTTTCTTGCTATATTTGCTTCCTGTAAAGCGCAAGGAGAGATGTGTTCTTTGTCATTTGCTGGTTTTAATAAAGAGCACATCTTTAGGTTAGGTTACTCAAGGTTGTGGACAGCTGGGTATCTGATAATGATTGGTTTGCACAATATAGTACTAGTGTTATGTTATCAGGGTTATGGTTTGGGAAAAGGTTTCTGTGGTAGATTAGAGGGGAGCTTTCATCCTGTCGGATACATGAGGGCCATTGAGCTTCAGTCTAAAACTACCCGACCTATGTTAACTCACGTAAGGATATATGTTGAAGTGTGTGTGCGTGTCTGTGTGTGAGTAGTATTTTAAGATTCATGTCACAATAACACGTCTAGAGCTTAAGGGCTTATTGTTCATTTTGAACATGTCTCAGTGTGGTTGTGCGTGGGCTGTTTTTCTTTTGTTTACTCTTATATAGAAGGCAAATTCAAGGAAAACCTAACTGCTTCAATGCCCCTTGATTTACTGGAGGGATGGAACTCCATTCTGTTAAAGGATATTTGTTCAGTTGGTGTTCTGGTGTTCTGAAGTGGAGAGTACTGTCTAACCTCTTATATACGTTCAAACATAGTAGAAGATTAACAGTATTTTCTTTCTTATTAAACCATTCAGTGACCCTTCAGTTTCTGTTAAAGGGAGCGTTGTTCTCCTGGAAGAGACCACTCCCACCCAGAAAGTAATGTTTCACCATAAGATGAAAGTGATCAGTCAGAAAAACTTTGTAGTGATTTGCAGTGACCCTTTCCTCTAAGGGGACAAGTGCACCTAAATCATGCTAGTGAAATGCAGAGCAACCGGATTCCCTCACTGTAGGGGTCAAGCATCCAGGCATGTAGTTTTCTCTTAGTGTGCACCACACACAATGAGAGATTATTGTTCTGGCCAGAGGGCAGATGCCACTTTAGTCGCTATTCCTTTCGAAGCACTAGCAAGCTGAGCTGTGTCTGGAGCTTCTGTAGTCTAAGCCCCAATACTTGACCCTCTTCCAAAGTTGCTTAGAACTTTTTCTTTTGTCGTTTTGATACAAAAACCAAGGTCAACTGGGCCTGCTCAGTATATAAGCGCCACGGACCTTGATAGGATACTAACTGCTTAAACGTATCATGAAAGACTGGAAGATGTTTGGAAGCACTTATGCTAATATTTCTCCACTCATTTATGTAAGATACTCCGTTTACTTGGAAAAATAACTATGAGAAACTTGAATATTTTCCTTCGTGTCCCAATGAAGCGAAGCCCATAACACCAATATATCAGCTATGGCCCCTTTGCCCAGTCCTACTCAGGAGAATCCTTGAAGATTATCAAGACCTGCCAGTATATTGAATCGCAATGATTGGAAAGACTCTAGATGCCTACAGTACCTGTCTCTTGGGACTGTGCTATTTCTGCTATTGTCATTTTAACCACAAGAGTCCTGTCCAACTGAACTAAAAAATTTGCATGTCTTTATGGCCCACTGCAGACACATCACAGTAAAATTCTGAAAGCAGTTTGTGCCCATGAAGCCTGTGAATAGATTCTTCTGAACAAGCTGTTTTAATGTCGATGGTTTAGACGCCCAGTGATTGCTTTTTGTAGCTCATCAAAGAACAATGCAAACACTTAAAAGGCATGGCGACAGCTAAATTTATTCCGACAGTCCTTGAGCTTTGACAGTTGAATCATCTCTTCATGGTTCAAATTTGACAGAATCGGGGACTCTGCCTGTGTAACGATTTCCCCCTCTTCAATTCTTACAATAAAAACAGCAGTAATATGCCTATTCTCATTACCAATATAATGTTGTAATAGACAGTCCTGCATGGAAATGACAGCCTTACATGACAACTCTTCAAACCTTTGCAAAAAATAAATTGTTCAGTGGACTGACTCTGATTACACTTTCTTTTCAGGATAAAATATTACTGACCTGCAATAACACTTTGTGTCCACTGAGAGGCGCTATATCACAAGGAAAAAAGTTTGTCTAGGCCATAGATTTTGATCTAGTCCAGTGTTTCTGGGGGGATCCCTTTTTATTAAAGAGCTGACTCATAGGATCAGGTGTGTTGCAAGTATGTAAAGCTCTAAAATGTGCTGAGCAGGGGGGCTCCAGGACTGAAAAACAATAATCTAGTCTCAATGGTGTTAATATAGGACTACCGTGCTCTACTTAATCGTAACACTGTGAAAGGTAAAACCAGACCTAGATCAGCATTTGGCTTTAAAAATAAGAACTTGTTTTACAGATGTTTGCCCTCTCTACATTTTAGCAAGTACACAAACACTTCTCCTGTCTAAACAATCAGTCATTGTCCAACAGAAAAGAATACTGCTGTAAAAACGCAGTTTATCTCTTGGGCTTACATTTTTTTATTCTGTACTGAAGATACTACAGGTTTGTCTGATGAATGTGGCGATATTTTATTGTGAATATGAAATCGGGTTCATTCTTCATTTTCCTTAGCATTTACATGATGTAAGCAAGTTAATCCAAGCATAACTTGATCTATAGAGGTCAGATCTATAGAGTCTGCTGAAGGTTTCTGCACATGTAAAAGAAGATGGATTTCTTTGGCTTATCACGTACCAGCTTTACTATATAAGCCACAATATTGCCGTTACTGGGCACCTTGGCCGGTTTAAGACATAAAAGCCTGTAGTGCCTTCAAAGTTCTTATCGATTTCCTTACAACCTCTTTGATCAGTCTCTGCTTTTAAAAGACTGAAGAATTTATCCTGATGTCATTTGAATGACTGATTTGAGTAACCTTGGATTTTCTGAGGCATTTGTTAAAGATTTCCTAGAATTTATTTTCTGAGATAGTTAGATGAGTAAGCTTAAAAGTTGTGAAGACAAGTTGCAAACTGTATGATGCTGTCAAGGATTTGAGCACTAGACTGTCTTAAAAATAGTCATTATTCATCTAATGTCACACAAGTTAAGACGCTGGGAGTGAGGATGTTTTTGAGCTTCTTAGTCTCTAAATTAATGTTGTTTCACGGCTGAATTATCATGGCTTGTTAATGGAGCAAGCATTTAACATCACTGAATATCCCAGAAAGTTCTCAAAACAGCTTAATTGATGAGCTGAAGATAAACCAACTGTTCAATGGATCTTCATATGTCTGTTCAACTGGGAGAGACAGAATATCTGACATGTACGCCATGTACACACTTCATGTGTTGAACCAGATAATGTGTGTAAGTGAAAAACATGGGAAATCCAGAGTTATTTTCTCTATTTAAATAAATAAATGTAGGCCCAATGGTGGCACAGTGGGTGGCACTGTGGCCTCACACCTTCATGGTTGGGGGTTTGAATCTGGGTCCTGGTCTTGTGTGTGTGTGTGTGTGGAGTTTGCATGTTCTCCTCATGGTGGTGTGGGTTTCCTCTGGGGTCTCCGGTTTCTCCCACAGTCCCAAAACATGTGAGTCAGGTGAACTAGGGATTCTAAACTGACCATGTGCACTCTATGGTGGGCTGGCGCCCCGTCCAGGAGTCCCGGCCTCGTGCCCGTAGCCCCCAGGATAGGCTCCGGGGACCCGCGACCCTAGTAAGGATTTACTGAGAATGAATAAATAAATGTAATTGTCATAAATGAATATGAACTGATATGTGTATCTTCAAAATTTTGCAAAAGATAGTGATGGCAGTTGAGACACCTGCAGGCCTAAACAAAATATTGCTCATTTGAATGTGGTGGAGGATAGCAACAAGATCTGTACGCTAGAATCCTGCTGTCTGCCGTGAGGGGTAGTTTTCAGGGACCCTCTAACAGCAACTTCTTTCAAATGAGTTCATGGAACATGAATCTCTGAGTTGTCCCAAATGAGTGGAGTAGAAGTGAGAGACATACGACATGCAGTGACTAAAGGGGAGAGAGTAAGAAAGCGGGAAATTAAGTAAAGCTCATTAAAACTGAAAGACATTTCACCCAATAAACATGTAAAACAGCTCTTGAGAAACCATGAAACCCACTGGAAAAATACCAAATGTAAAATGAAAAGGTAATTTCAGAATTCATACTTGAATGAATGCCTTATTTCACGAACAGCTGTTGAAGATTCCCCCAGTTTCCTCCTCAGTGAGTTCATGCTGAAGAGAAAATACATCACAAACAATTTGATTTGTGTGATTTGTAGCCTTTTAGAGTCTAGATTAACCCAATGGCAATAAAAAATAATCAAATACAGACACAGGGAATCTTGTATTGCCATGCTGTCTGATAT
This sequence comes from Alestes dentex, assembly GCA_037576975.1. Taxonomy (NCBI): domain Eukaryota; kingdom Metazoa; phylum Chordata; class Actinopteri; order Characiformes; family Alestidae; genus Alestes; species Alestes dentex. The sequence continues at coordinate 11,221,911 of JBBIGA010000106.1, read as the reverse complement.
TCTTCTGAATCATTCTTGTGTGTTCCAAGAAAGCGTGTAGCTCAGATGAAGTCTATAAGAGACGAAGGGCCACATTCATCCTCTTCAGTGCTCTGCACAGCTATTTCTTCTTCCTGTACGATAAATGGGCTACATTTTAGAATTCATCTGCTTGGCCTTTATTTTTATACTGGTTTAAAAATATATCAAATTTTCTGAGCATTACCATCATAATGCATATATGAATAAGCTGAAATCTGGAATATCTTCTTCCAGTAGCTCAATAAAATGCTCTGATACATCCACATCTGCTCTTAATTTCTGGAGTACATTTTGGAACCTAGCATTGCCTATTTTTGGTGTGTATGACCAGGGCAGCTGTGGAACAGGACAGGATATTACATAAAACACACACCACAGCCTGTCTTTAAACACGTTTGATGCCGTTTTGTGATGTCAGCAGAGCATCTGTGCAAATCGTTTCTAAGAAACAGGGGAAATCAGAGCCTGAGACAAAAATCCCATCAGTGATTCCTGCTAAATTGAAAGACTTTGTACTCAGTGGGAGCAGCCTGCACTGTAATGATTTTTCATTTTAATAAACATTATCACACACTGTATTAGATAAGCGGAAAGAATGTCTTTATAGTCCAAAATGGGCCAGTTATGGGACGAGATTCAAGCAGATTTGAAACGATGTTTACTGGGCTTTGAACGACGGACTCAGGTGGAGTAAACTGGGGTATTTCACGAGCTTCACTGTGACACAGTGATTCCCTTTTTCATTAAAGTTAAGAGACATTGTATCTTGTAATGTATCTTTGAGTGTCTTTCTCTTTGGATGTGTAGTGCATGGTCAGGGAATTTACTGCTGCACAGCAGCCGCACTCTCCGCACTTACAGTGGCTTAAGGTCAGCATTAGTCCTGCTCTGTGCCCCTGTTAAAAGCTCAAATTTAGCAAAGGTCTGCAAAAGTTTACCACATGACGTCTTACTTCTGCACACAATTTCTAGTATCAGTTTGGGCCACAAGAAAAAATTACCTAAATATCCTTTTATCATTGAAATATCTCTTTTCCAGGCAGAGATGATTCCAGAATTGCCTCTAATGTTATTCGGAAATGGAGCTGAACAGGTAATAGTGTGTGTGTGTGTGTGTGTGTGTGTGTGTGTGTGTGTGTGTGTGTGTGTGTGTGTGTTTGTGTGTGTGTGTGTGTGTGTGTGTATGAGACATACGACATGCAGTGTCTAAATGGGAGAGAGTAAGAAAGTGGGAAATTAAGTAAAGCTCATTAAAACTGGGTGTTGCCGCTGGAAGATAAGCAGACTGTGACGGCTCTATTAGACAGCTCGTTACCTGGAGTTATTGAGCAGCAAGGACTAATCATATTGACTGCAGCTACAGTCTAAAAGAGAAGACAGATGGGTGTCTGTGGAGAAGCCGACTCCAAATCATATATACTCGGAAACCTACCGAAACCATTAAACAATCTAAAATGGTGCATTAATTTACATTGCATTGATTCCCACTGCGTTTCAATTTCTGTCTTTTGTATTGCCTTGTACAGTCAACTCAAAACGCAGAAGCTGATTGTATACTAGTCTCTAGACTGCACTGATGAGAGCCTTCCAGCTTATGCTGTGTGAGTTCACTGATGAGGGGTTCAGTCTGTATAGCAGCTCCAGTGGACACAGAAATCGAAAATAACGATGACTTACGGAGCTACTAAGAAAGAGTTTTTTCTTACTGGTAATGAGCTCTATTAACTCTGAACTCTGCACAACCTAAGGTAAAAAAAAGTAGGCTACGGCTCTCAAGTGTCCCTATTCTGGTAGACCATGACTTCAATCAACTGTAATTTTGCAACCAGGAGTTTGGGACAGCGTAGCTGGCTTTGCTCTGTCTAGGTGGGTTGGATGGCAGACCCCCACTATTACTATTACCCCACTAGCTGGCTTTAGCATCTGTTAGCTGATGTAACAGAATTAGCAGTTAGTGTTCCCATCCAAGTGTGTTGAGCTTGGAAGGTGCTTACATAGCTTACCCATCCTCCTGACTTTAATTTAAAATGATACTGTTCTCCTCTGCTTAAATTCAAAAGAACAAAAGCGGAGACATTGTTCTGACCAATGTTCATTGTTCTTGTAGGAACAATTGAAACAATTTTGCTGTGTTTGCTAAAACAGACAGCGTGTGGTGTGTGTGTGTGTGTGTGTGTGTGTGTGTGTGTGAGTGTGTGTGTGAGAAAGAGAGAGAGAGAGAGAGAGAGAGACAGAATAGGCTGACAACAATAAATGTGTGTGTGTGAGTGTGTAATTATCTCTAAAAACATCTTGATTGTGGGTTTAAGTATAGTTCCCAGGTGTCTTTCGGACTGAATTGTGCTTGATAAGCCATACAAGCGTTCAAAACAAAGAGTGCTATGTACAGCCGCCAGACTGCACTTCTAAATGAACCGAAATACAGATGAGTGCAAAATGTGATACAGTATAAGTATAATGATAACTCACTATCTACATTTTGTAGAAGCAGATGCCAGACTGTAATTAACCATACTGGAGTTCAGGCCAAACTTCTACTGGCAGCTTTTCTCTTGAATGAGTGCTCTGTGAATTATATTGATAAGACCACCATTTGGCAGTCAGCTGTCACTAATTAGAAAAGAAAGCTTCCCTCAATAAAACATTGATTTTTCTACAGAACTATTTTTGTCTTCTCCCGCATGCAAATCCCTGCCTGGGCGAGTGTTATAATTATTCCTTCTTTTTTTTTTTCACCAGCAGCTCCTCAGATCCCGTTCTTGTATTTGCTCTGTGTAAATGACAAAGTTCACCATATAGGTGAAATATAAATATATATCTCCAGTATCCAACATCCTAACCTCTCTACGCCTATCATGCCTGATCACATTTTTTGAGCCCAGTATTAGTTAGCTATGATTACAGTTGACAGTTATTTGGTTTCACAATGATATGTTTATTTCACAGCAAACAGAGAATGATTCAGCGCATTTTTATCAGTTGGGCTGAGGCAAATACACTATATGGACAAAGGTATTAGGACGCCTGACAATTGCACCATCAGGGCATTAGTGACATTGCAGCTACAACAGCTTCCACTCTTCTTGGAAGGCTTTCCACAAGATTTTGGAGTTTCTGTGGGAATTTGTGTTAAAGAGTATTTTTGAGGTTCTTACCCACACTGTGCCCACAAAGTTGGAAGCATGGCGTTGTACAAAATGTCCTGGTATGCTGAAGCATAAAGATTAAGCCCTTCGCTGGAAGGAAGAGGCTGCCTGAATTCAATAAGTAAGAGGTGTGTCCCAATACTTTTGTCAATATTTAGTACATGTCCATTGTGAGACTCAGCTCCGCGGTTCACCCTCCTTGCTACTATGGGAGTTCTAGCTCATCATGTTAGGTCAATTGAGTGCTTCCTGTGCTTGGTACTAGATAAGGACTATGACTGATTTCCAGTTACACTGAATGGTCCTTGTGATCTATCTGTGCTCTGGCTTATGTTTCCCGCCTTGCCTGTGACACTCCTGATTCTGGTTTTTGACTTTTGCCTTGGTTTTGGATTCTGATATTTGCCTTGCCTGTTTGTTGGTGTTTGTCCCTCTCTGACTCCGCTTGATCACTGGATCGTACTTTTGGATCACATCTGTCATACCGTTAGCATGATGCTGACTTTGGACTGTAAATGTGTGCAGAATTTCATTTGACAATCCCAAATCACAACTGAGTCTGCGTCTTATCAGCTCTTACATAAACATAAGAAAGAAGAAATTACTTCTTTCTCACATTACTGAGATTAGTCAGGGCCTTACTGAAGGTAACAGTTCTTACTTGGTGCCACAGCATGTTTGGAGTTCAGCACTGGGTGGTGTCATTTGAGCTTGAGTTGTGTATATAGTACAGCAAAAGCCATTTTGGCCACTTTGTACTGTAATAGATGCAAAAACAAAAAGACAGTGCAATTATTTGGATAACAATTAATCAGATTCATGATTTATTTATTTATCAGATCCTCAAAGGGCTACTTGAGGGCCTTTTACAGCTCATCCCAAAGGCACTAGATGAAGCTCAGTTACTCCAAAGAAAGCAGTTCCACTGCTCCATTACCCAACGTTGGGGGGTCAGTTTCCCACCACAAATAAATCTTTGTAATAAAAGTTATAGCAAAAGAACCTGAAAATGGTGTAGAGAGTGTTATGGGTGTTAAGGCTGGTTTGAACCTGAAGAAGTGTATCAGCAAAGTATCTATTACAAGCTCACTGTTTGACTGCTGTGGGAAGGAGGCTATAAATCAAACAGTATGAGAAGAAGGGAATGTGAATAGTGATGAGTAATTTTTAAGGAACTCTCTTGCAATAGCTTATAAATAAAATACACAGAATACAAATTCCTGTGTGCTGTATTCCTCCCAGTTTTATTTACATTTCAGTCACCGAACAAACTCAAGTATTTAAAAGAACCTTGAGTTTGCTTGAGTGTCCAGATGAAAAATGCTGATGGTTTTTATGAAATCAAAAGAGCTTAATGTTTTACAGTGTTAGTCTGTCAGCTCAGGCCATTAATGATTGTTCAGGTTTGGGGGTGTTTAGTTAAGGTGATAATGGTAAAAAGCTTTACTGAAAAGAAAAAAGAACTATGGTAGGTAATGGAGGGAAAAGTCCACTACTGTGATCCTCAGCAATCAGCAAGAAGTGACACTTCTAAAACTGCACACAAACTGAGGAGGAGCTCCTAGACCAGCTTTTACATTATAGGCCCACAAAAACCTTACTTCCAAATCACTCTACAACAACCTTTTATTAAAATATTTAAGCTTTGCTTTTAAAAACTTGCTGAAAAAACCCCCCACATTTTTCGACAGTCACTGTTGGGTTTTATTGTATCACCTTTCTCTTGCAATCAGTTGTGGCATCGGTCATACAGTTGACAGTGATTCTGTTTGATGAAAAGGCTTAAGTGTGCCACTGACCACACTTTCACTCCTGCCTCAGCTTTAAAAGAGACCAATTAGAAAATCTTTCTCATAGTATACAAATGTTTGGTCGAATTATGTTCCACTGATTTGTAAGTGAAAATAATAATAATCCTCTGTAGGACACAAATGTGATTTTTTTTTTTTATTACACTTTTTATTCATATGCTGAGTGTGACATACTGGAAAAAAATAAAATATAAAACATGCCATAATATAGGGTTTTTGTTTCCAATTTGTTAAATTCAGCACATAAACAGTAACTGTTCATTAAATATGTAGAAGTGTGTTCTCTGTAGGGGACGTGTAGTTACTTATATTTTGAAAATCAACAAAACAGCAATTGACCAGGGGCAAGAAACTTTTGCATATGATTATATGATTACTTATTCTGTCTATGTATCTGTAGTTATCAATCAATGGATCTAAAAAAAAAACCAGAAATGCATGCATGGTTACAGATTTGTTCATGTTCACAACGCTGACAGAATTGGACATGTACGGCCCGCACACTCTGTGGCCCTTTGAGGATGCCTCATCAGCAGAACCCATTTGATGTCTGCAGTGTTTTGGAAATGTTTTGTTTCCGACCACCTGCCATTCTTGCGTTCACTTCTGGCACAACATAACAGAGACAGATGCACTGTGACAATGTGAATTACAGCCAGGGCCATGGACATCTTCATCAGCACCGTACAGCACATATAGTGTATGCAGGTGTAAGAGTTTGTACGTGTGTGTGTGTGTGTGTGTGTGTGTAACATGCTGCCATGCAATATAATCATCCAGATTGCCTCTGATGTCTTTATACTTCAAACACAGCAGCAGTGATTTATCTGACAAGAGTGAGGCTTGGCTCTAAATATTTCCCTGACGGATCAGGAGCGCTGCTTTACGAAGTCCTGTCCGAAAGAGATTCATCGATTTTGTTTTGTTTTTTTGAGGAGTGAAATTTGAGGAAGAATATTGAACGAGATGTTAGGCAACAATTAATTGTTAAAGATATTCAGAGGCGTTTGTTAATGATTACGCCAGTGTGTTCAGTAAATTGTGTGCAAAAGGTCAGAAAAGTGAGGTGGGGCTGAGAGCTGAGAGAATTGCTGCGGTGCGCAGCTGTCGCTCCTCAGGATGATAAAGGTCACGGAGGAGTCGACCAGTGCTGACACTTTCCACTCCATCCTCTCTCTGCATCCTAAAGATTCAGTAGAAGTGTGTCGGTGAGTGAGAGGTATGCTCCAGCAAGAGCTCTGAGCAATGCTTAACAAAACCCTTCATCCAAAAGATCCTAAAAACATTAGCTGTTAATTTCACGTGTAATTTTAAGTGAAGTTTTACCTGCTACTGAGTTCATTCTCCTCCTTCTTTGCCTACTATGGACTGCAGAAGTGAACTCAATACGTCAAGCGCTGGTACAGCAGCATGCTATGCTTGAAGTGCATGAAACATAGCTGAAACAGATTCATTACAAGATTATTTATTTGTCACCTGCATAGTCATACAAGTACAGCACACAATGCATTTTTTTCTCTGCATTTAACCCATTCACCAAGTGAGGCGGTGGGCTGTAGAGTGTGGGGACAGTACCTTGCTTAAGGGTACCTGAGCGATGAGACTGGCAGTTGGAATTTGAACCCCCAACACTCTGATTGCAGGCCCAACCCCCTAACCACTAGACCATCCAACTGCCGCCCAATTTAATTTATGTGAACACACCACAGCACAATGTGAAATTCTTTCTCTGCATTTAACCCATTCACCAAGTGAAGCAGTGGGCTGCCACCAATGAGGGGCACCCGGGGAGCAGCGTGTGGGGACGGTACCTTGGGATTCAAACCACCAACCTTCTGATTGCAGGGCCAACGCCCTAACCACTAGGCCACCCAGCTGCCATTCATGACATGGTCCAGAAAATGAACATGCCTCAGCAGCTACTGGCCAGCGTCTTGCCACCTGAACTGTCTGAGACGCAACCACTTCCCCTCCATGCCACTAGTATGCATCCAAATTCCACGACCTTCTGATCACAGGGGCAAAGCCCTAACCACAAGGCCACCCAGCTGCCATAGCCTTGCCTTTGATATTCTTGTTTTCATTTCATTTTTTGGCATTTTTCATTTTTCTTGTGGATTATGTGCCTGGTCTAACCTTAATGAATCTGTCTGCCCCTGTTCAACTTGGATCTGCAAATGGAATTGGATTGTGGAACATACTTGTTATAGCTGTTCACTGGATTTTGACCCTAATCTACTAAATTCATGAGTGACATGCAAGTAAGCGAACCTACACTCTTACGCAAAATGGGTGCCACAATAGTTGTTTGACACAGAAGAACCCCTTTGTGAGACCAAAGAACTTTAAGAAGAACCACAGCAGTCTCTGACTATTTTGGTGGTACCTAAACTATTGCTGTTTTTTCTTCAGTTGTGTTGATGGAGTATGATTTCATAACTGGAAGCAAACTTGATTTTGTCTTTTACTGTAGCAGTTGTACATGACATTTTAATTATATTGACTAAGACATCTCTATGTCACTGTCAGAGGAAACCCGGTATTATGGGTGTGATTTAGGCAAAAGCACACAGCGTCCAAGAAACTTACAGCGTCCTACCCCATGTTCACTCTGATGCTATTTTATGAGTATGTGGCACTTTTAGATTTTAGAGCTAAAATGCAGGGAGTCATTAACGGACAGCCCCAGAATTAAGAGGCTTTTTTCATTTCTCATTGTCACAGCAGTGACTGTAAGAGTCATTTACTAAATTATGTAACATGCTCATTTGTCTTTGCCCTGCCAACCACCAAAGAAGCTTCAGTTCGATAGAGGTGCAATCCACTTGAAGTATGTGTAATTTGCCATAATAGGATACTAATGGAAGATGTGCTCGTTTACTTCAAAGAGCCTGTAATCATTTCCTCTCCTCGAGCACACTGAGTAAGATCGTGACCTCATTGTTAGTGGTTTGTAATTTATTCAGGTCTGCCTTCACTTTCGTTCAGCATGTGTGTGTATGAACACGATCGCTTTGTTGTAATGTTATTTATTACCAAAACACTGAAGACACGAACGTTCCCGCAATGCCAGCATTTACAGCAGCACCTTTGCCATCAGTTTAATTGTCGTATGTTAGTTATGTAAGGTAAAATGACAACATAGCAGCATGGTGTGTGTGTGTGTGTGTGTGTGTGTGTGTGTGTGAGAGAGAGAGAGAGAGAGAGAGACTTCTGGTCAGGGCAGTTCTAGAACATTTTCCACTCCTGAGCTAGAGAGGAGAATAATTAAAAGTTCACACTCAAACCGTTCTACACCCTCAGGCACATTCACCTGGCTTTTTATGCAGAATAAGCACAAGCTGTGATCAAAATAAGCTGTGGGAAAATAAGCACCTAACGTCACTTATCAGAGAAATAGTTCACGCTGTTCTGCAGCACCCCATGTTTTCTGTGTAATATCCATCAAATGGATAGCATAAAGACAAAAGGCAATAAGTGCCTGTCAGATAAAAGTCTAATACTCATGTCCCATATGATAAAGTGCTGAACGACTCAGTTTCTAAGTAATGTGAGACAGGCTCAGCTAGATTCATAGATTAATACACAACATGCATTTGCTACAGAGCAGCAAAAAAAATTGAGAGCCTCTGATACTGTACAATCAGCTAACTTCTATCAAACCACAAAAAGAGCAAGCCTCCTGATAAGACCAGATTGGAGCTTAGGTGAGCAGGCAATCTAATGAAGAGTCCATCAGGGAAAATGTAATTGTTTTTCAAGGAGGTCACAAGGAACATATCAGAAAGTATTTTAGTGGCATTTCAGTGTCTGGTTCAACAGCAGAAAAACAGCTAATTACTATTACATTTTTAACAGCCCCACGGTGGGTAGCACTGTTGCCCCACTTCCAGGGTTGGGGGTTTGAATACAGGTCCTGACCTTGGAGTTTGCATGTTCTCCTTGTGGTGGCGTGATTTTCCTTTTCTTTCTCCCATAAATGCTCGTAAACTCTGGGATAGGCTTTGGGTACCTGCAACCCTAGTAAAGAATAAGCGGTTACAGAAAATGAACTGATTTAATTAACACCCTTGTTATTAGACTAACTAAAACTCCCTCTTAGCAAATTGTGTTGAGCTGCTAGAGAGCAATGAAGGGTGAAAGAAGAGTGAGAACCTCCTGCTGTGAAATCTGTTGACACCTCTTGGCTGTGCCAAAACAGGACTGACAGCATAAATGTGCCAAAACAGGACTGACTGCAAAAAAGTATACAAAATGTGTATAACTGCCATAAGGAAAATGGCATTCCAACACAAGAATGTTCATAAAAGTTCATTTCCAGGTTTGTACATGCATATTTCAACTGAGGGACCTTTCAGCAGCGTTTCATAACAAGTGACGAAGGATTAAATCAGTACTGAATTACATATGTCATGAAGGAGAAAAGGTGTAACACAGTTGAAGTCCTCTCCGTGTATAGTTATGTATAATAGTGTTATCCGCAAAGCCTTGCAGAAGAGTTTGGATGCCTTTGTTTATTGTGAGTTGGTACATTTATCTTCTTATCTGATTCCATCTGATATAATGTAAACTTTCAGCTGCTTCAGTCCCTGAGTGTATCAATTAACTGCTACGGTTCCCCACACAACATGCTCAGAATATTTGATTTTCCCCGAATGTGCTTTCTCTTTCCTCTTTGTCAAAAATCTGTCAAGGGAAAATGCTATAATTACATTACTTTCAATATGCAGGTGATGCGTAAAATTACTTTCTGGCTTAGTTAAAGAGAGAGCTGATTTTGTGTGTCTCAGAGCTTTAGCAAGGCCTTGTTTAGTCATTTAAACTGAATTGTACACCGTGATGGAACACAAGTCACTGAGTCATGTAACCAGTATACAATTTATTAACAGTTTATTTTAGACAAAGTCTATTGAATCTGGGAAATTAGAAGGTCTGCTTTCATGTTAATATAAAGTTAGCAACATTGTTCACGACCATGTTTAACCCTGAAGACTTAATAGAGCGGCAAATCTTCACTGTCGGAAAAAACCTATACCTCCAAAATGGTGACTTTATAGAACATAGAAAAAATAGTCCAGAATGTTTGGTGTCTTAAATTTGCCTCTGTATGAGGTTCATGTAGCCAAATATATCAGCTTGAAGCCACAGGTTAGTGTCATACAAAATACATACAAAAACCATCGCATACTATAATCATTAAGCTATACTAAGATGGAACTGTCCAGGGTCTCATTTTCTTTGTGTTCACACAAAGATAAACATCCCACCATTAGTGATAATGTGCAATTGCAAAACAAAACAGTTAGTATCACCTAATTTTGTGTCACACTTTTAAACCAAATGCATTCCTAGACATGGTGACAGGTTTAACACTTCTTTTTGGAATTTAGGGTATGTACAGTTCATTTACCTGACACTGAAAATAACTTGTTTTTGAGCATAAGCAGTAGAATGTTATGTCTTGTTTGTATTACAATAAAGACCAGTAAGAAAAGATGTTGAAAGAATATGAGAAATTGATGTATATGAAGGTTTAGCAAAGATATGTAAATGGCAGTCTAGGCATCCTTGGTCAAACTCCTTTTTTAAATGAAAAGAGTTTTAATGAGCTGAATTTAACATATTGGAAAATTAAAAAACTTTCACATAGAAAACCAACTGAACATTTAATTTGACTGAGGGTGTTCAAACATTAGCATATGACTGCAATCATTTCAGATGTCTCATGGTGTTTCATACCCACATCTATTGTGATGCAGTTTTACCACCAGAATTAGACATAAGTTACAAAAATATCAAATGGATAAATATATGAGAGCATGACAATGTCAATCTCAAACAGCTTGAAAGATATAATGAGCATTTCCATTTGTGTTTGTATGTGTGTGCATGCGTGTGTGTGTGCGCAACAATGACAAAGTGTGGAAACAATGATATGAGCCTGGCATCTGCTTGAGTCGCTAAACAAGCAGATACTGGGGCCCAGGGAAGGTGCTGGGATGTTTGAAAAGTAGCTGCATTTGTGGTAATATGTCAGATCAGCCTTTAACTCAGTCTCCACACACATTCCCAAAATCTTCCCTAAATCTCTACCAGCATGTTTACCAGGGTACACCTGCATGTTCCTGCATGTTAAAGGAAATTTTATTGACGTGACCGTGTGTTATTGCAATAAAGTGTGCCATAAGTTAGCTGTTTAGTTAACAGTGAAATGTGAGCCCAGTCTAGTTGTATTATTTTTTTCTAGTGTCTGTTACAAATTGTTCTTTTTCATTTTGTTTTTTTTTCTAATATTTTAAATTTTGTAATGTGATCTGGGGTCTAATGAAGTGATACATAAATAAAAACATGATGATGACGATTCTTCTTCTCATTATTATTATTACTATTATTAGTAGTTGTATTTTTGTTGTTGTCGTTGTTGTTGTTGTTATTATTTCCCAAGGCTGATCAGGTCTGACTGGAAACGCTGCAGATTTAATTAAATCTAATCACTAGCAATCATTTTGTGTGTTTGGATGCCTAGTCTGAATAAAGGCATAAACTCAGATGAAAGAGCTCCTAGTTATGATAAAGACAAACTGCATATCAGTCAAATTTGACTGGAAGACAATCAAAAGGTTCAGTAATCTCAAACACTTGAGTTTTTGTTGTGTCTGTCACATAACTTGCTATTGTCTCTGAAAACTGACATTCGGGGATTATGTTGGCAGCCACCACTGTTTATAGCTACTAAATGCACTTGTCTATTTTGTTAGCCGGATAGTCCTTGATTTTATTTGAAACAGGTTATATGGCTGAACAGTTTGGGTGAAAACCCAGTCATTGTGAGCCATTGTCTGTCAGGCCTCAGTGTGATGTAAAGCATTTCTGCTCTGATGGTGATTCACACACATTTTATGGTCCTGTGAGTGTGTGCGTGTTTGCATTGCTGCTCCGGAGAGACGGTCTCCCCGGGCAAAAAGCCCTGCAGCAGCACTGCTCGTGTGCTGTTTGGTCTGGAAATAGAGAAAACAACTCTGCGATGCTTTTATTAGCATCTTCCGGCTCTCTTGGGCATAAGTATGAACATTCAGTAACACAGGCAGGTGAGAATGCTCAAAATAAATGAATGAATGGATGCATGTCACTGCTTGTACTGTTGTACGGCATGTGTTCACCCTAGCTGAGTCATCTCGTCTGTGTGTAAATTTAGTGGTCAGTGCTTGTTTTGCTATTTTAAGCATTTTGGTTTCCATAGCACTACAGTGGCATATGTTTAGTGTGCAGATGCGAAGCATTTCTAGCATTAATGTGTCCTCAGCCGCCTCACACCGAAGCAGGCTTTTGAGGATTCGCTTAACGTATCCATGGAGACCAGATGCAACAGGTGCAAACCGGCCGTGCGCGTGAACCCAGCTATGAAACTCTTTGAACGTCCTCAGCTGTTACAGCACGAACATGTGCGTAATTCTTCTGCCCAGATTTCAAAGGGAAGCTGTTGACAGTATTGCTGAACACCTAAGCATGATGCAAGCATGATCAGATGGCTGTCACATAACAGCGATAGATATGAGTAACTGCAGAAGTACCATGCATCGTAAAAGGATTCTGTTTCTGAGATTGATCTTAATTTCAAAACATTTTTGCCTAAAGCAAATAACCATGGTAGCCATCATTAAAAAGCTCTTTACACCTTGAATCAGCATGCATTTCGAGAAGTAAACATCCCCAGGATGTATTATAATCAGATTACATCACTTTGGCCACTTTGGAATGTGGTCAGAGATGGATCTTGAGCACATTTAGCACAAGCATAAACAGAATGTGTCTTCTCTATCTGCACACAATTACATAAGTGGAGAAGCATCTGCTAAGCCCTGACCAAAATGGAGAATATGTGAGGCTTGTGTTGTATCAGAACCAGGTGCCTCTAGCACTCTGGGCCAATGAAAGTTTCCAACATTTGAGCAACCATGTTTAGTACATTTACATATTTGGCAGACGCTCTTATCCACAGTGAGGTAGCTGAAAACACTGTTAGGAGTCTTGCCCAAGGTTACAGATGGTGTATTGTTGTATATTTGCCCAAACTGGGAATCAACCCACACTGGCTATGAAGCCAAACACAAGCCTAGAAATCACATACAGAGACCAGCACAGATGAAGCTGAGTTTTATTTAAACAGTCTTCACACAAAGCCAAACAAAACTATGTAAAATACTATGTAAACTCTGCTCTGGATTAACTCATGTTTCTACCTATTCAGCCGGTGTCCCCTCCAGCCAAGATTCTCCTCTCAACCGGCTGGAAAGTGTTTAAAGTGTTTTCGCTCCACCCCTGTTTCTCCTTAGCTGTCCCTGATCAAGGGATGCTTGTGGTGAAAATGGCCCAGATCCATTTCTGACCTCCTCCTAATGTGATCACAATGTGTTCTAAGTGTGTTTACATTAAAGTTTTTATTGTGACCAAGAGAAATCCAAACTGATCACCAAAACTGCATATTGATGCATGGTACAAACAGCTTCTAATATTTTTCCATGTTAATTTGAAAGGTATTTATATATAGTTTTTGTTTGATTCTCACAAGATATTAACGCAAGGAATAAAAGGGACTTGTTCGTGGAAAAAGTCATTTTACTATTGTAAAAACATATTCCACCTCTAAATGTTTTAAGCCACGTACAGTTGTACCAGCAGATTAGGTCTGCCTTACTTTCTAAGAGGCCTCAGGCCAAGGGCACACATCCTATTCATATTCGTGATTAATTGTCAACAAATAATTAAATCATGCCTTTTTTGTGTGAGCTGCCTTAAGCAGCATGATTTGGAGATCGTCCTAATGCAGAGAGCTGTAAGCACGCCAGGGCTCTTTCACTCAAGACAAACTGAGACACAGCCCCTCTAAGGTGTTACACAATAGTTTATGCTCTCCTGCTTGCAAGGCCTCATCGCTCCCCTCAGATACACAGGAACTCATGCAAGATTAAAAAGCAACTCATTCAGTCCACTGTACAGAGCCTCAGCTCAAATGAGTTCTGCACTTAGGGTGTTCATTAATGTATGCAAAGGCCAACATCTGGCCAGCGTTCCACTGGGGGTCTCCTTTTATCACTCATGAAGAAAGATGAAAAACAGTCGTTTTGGACTTTGAACTGAGACAGTGTTTCAAACCAAGGGCTATTTTCTCATACAAATGCAGCTTAGAACACACCTTAGACTTGAATTGAATTTCTGAGGGGATTTCAAAGAGAGATTGCAGACTTGCTGACCATGAATCACATAATTAATTTTAGCTCTACTCTTTTAAGTGGAATTTTGCTTAATTTTGCAGTAACATCATCAGTAATTACAGTGAAACCAGCCTTACATTCCCACCATGCTTGTCAGAAGAGGTGGTATGCTTTGGCTTGTAAGTAGTTCTTTCCCTTCACTACACTCCATGTTCTTTCCATCATTCTGGTACAAATGGGTCTGTCTGTAAGATATTATTCCAGAAATACACTTTTAAAAATTATTTGACAAACTCTAATCTGGCCTTACAGTTTCTGAGGCTTATCAATGGTGGACATATTGTGGCAAACCCACTGTTTTTACTCTGGTGAAGTCTTCTCTTGGTTGTTGACAAAGATACACCTACTTTCTGGATAATTACTTTTGAGCCCCTAAAACCAGAGGCTATGAATGAAATGGGTTGTTATTTCAACACTGTCCACCTAATTTGGATGTAAATACTTTTTATTTATTCGATTTAGGGGTGGTATAGAACTAAAAGAATAAATATGGCTGCATACACCAGTAGAAGGGCCACCACAGGGGCACCAGGAATGCAACTAATCACAACAACCTCTGACCAAGACACCACTATGTCACAGAGTGAACACACACATTGACACCCACTGTCAGAACTGTGCCAAATTTGATGGTTATGTGGTTAACATTCTAGGATTAGTTTGAAAAAGTAGGGTTTTTTTTTTTTTAATTCAGTTCAATTCATTACAGTGGAAGGGTCTATTTAATTCACTTTGATCCAGGGGTTCAGGGCAAGTAAGGAATTCTAAGACAACAATTTCAAAACTTATAAGTAAAAATGTACGCTGAAATTCGGTTTGCTGGTGACACTACAGGAATGACTGTCCGCAAATCTGATGATTTACCTTGGACTGTACTCTATAAGAGTACCAGATTCCTGTAAAATCCACCAAGCTCTCCAATTGTCTGCCATAAGAAGGCACTGAAAGTCATAACCCAAGATGGCTGATAAACAAAATGGCCAACACAGATGATAATTTTACAGTTAGGGTGTTTTACTGTCATGATGCTCAAGGAATTTGGTTGAAACTATCACGTACACCAGTCATGTGACGCATAAGAGGACTCGGAAGTGAACGCATCACAAGGTATATAAGACAAGGTCAATGGGGCAGTCTCCGCTCAGTCATTGAGTCCTCACCCTTCACCATACCAGCCTCATCTCTCCAGGACTGTGAGTAATCTGGTCACATTGTTTTGTGTGCGTATGAGAACGCGGATTGCAGGTGGGAACCTCTACTCTATTCAGAGATCGTTCTCAGATTAAAGTGCGTGGACTACCGACTCTCCTGTGCCACTCCTTGATTGGGTTTATCCTCCACGCTACAACGGGTGAACTGTTGGCATCTAATTTGGTTTCAAAGTGATTTTTGATTCACTTTGATTTTTGTTGCCAAGTTTTTAAAATTAGGCAGGTATCCAATAATCCAATATTCTGACATAAGATTCACGTCCTGAAATCAATTTTTTTTAATGACATTGACCATATCATTGGCCCGAGCAAAATTCTTTTATTAACATTTGGTCAGAACCATCTGTAGATACATACCAAAATTGATGGTGGTCACAGCAATGGGTACATTTAAACTGAGATGACTGAGATTCAGGGAAAAATAAAATCATAACATTGGGAATATTATGAGTTGCCAGTGATTCCCATGGTAGGAAGTATAATTATAGTGAAAAATTCTAACAGTTACAACGGGTGCCCTTCTCCTATTGCGCCTGGCCCCTAATGACACTACCAGCAGAATGGATTGCTCTAAAACAGCCACATATGAACCTGCGGTCACCACACCCAGTGTCAAGCATTAGCTAGAAACATATAAAGCTCCTGAACTGAGGGTCATGGACCAGCGGAGTTGCATTCTCAGGAGTGATTAAACATCATCAAAGGCCTTTGGGAAAAGTGCAACTAGCATTTGTTAATCCAGAACTATCATCAGCACCTGATCTCACTAATGATCTTGTGGCTGAAAGTAAAGCTGCTGTTCCAGAAGAATGGAAGCTGTTGCTACTGCAGAGGGACAAAATCCCAATTCATACATTTAATTTCAGAAGAAACTTGGACAAGCAAATGATTGTGTGCTTTTGACAATAGCTGGGTTAAAGTAATACATTTCATTCCAAAGATTTGACACACACACACACATTTCGAGATTAGATTAGATATGTTAGTTTTTTTCAGTACTGAATACTGAAGCATCCACAGTAATTTAAATTCTTGGTGCTATTGTGTGAAAAAAGCCATCACTTATTACGCAGTACCTGGTTGCTCTGCTGAAGCTTGTTGCTTTTTCTGGAAGTTTCAATCAGGCTGATCCCTCATCAGTGATAATGATAAACCTCCTCTCCCTCGACTCAACAAGGGGATGAGTCATGCTTTCTGTTTATTTTGTGCAATTCATTTGTGTCAAGTGAACACAGCTATTAAACACAAAGTTAGACAAAATTACAAACAAGCACTCTGTGTCTGCATATGCATCTTAGCCAAAGGAATTGGAGACATTGACCCTGTCTGTCCCTACAGCAATTCTTTCTCGTCCCTGTCAAGTTCTTGAGTAGTCCTGTTCTGCCTGACAAAGCTATCCATTCTCAGCTCATCGTGGCCATTCATCGCCTTCCTATTGCCATGATGTAACATACTGGAGCTTTGCCAGCACAGTAAAAGGGTCTAATTTCTGAGGTACTAACAAAATGCTTGGAATCTTCCATTAATACAACATCTCTTGAAGTTAACCTTGACCACCTGTCATTGGAAAGTTTTGACAACTGGAAGTGAAATCTGTATATGTCCTATGGATATGATCCATCAAAGCAGAATGTTGCGCTTTATTCTTCAAGGCCAAGGTCATGGGGAGAACCTTGAATCGACGGCAATTAATTAGCAGAGGCAGGCAGAAGAACCCTGAAGCTCCACACGTTGCTATGGCTAACATCACCTTCGTGCGTCCTGACATAACAGCCTGACATACGGGCCTCTGCATTTCTGTACCTCTTGGTTATGGAAGAACATTTGTGCCAGCTGGCCAGGTGGTATGGAAAGAAACAACTGAAGTTACATCAGTAATATTTATTTTTGGGGCTCGCAAGTAGCCCATTCATCTTTTTAGTCACTGTAGTGTCCTTCACCACCTGTGACTGGATAACATGAGAAAATAATTTGACGTGCTCTTTTTGGGTGGGTCTTCTAGTGTAATTAATGTTCTAGACAATGTGAATGTCTGCTAGGTCAAGCAGGCAAAATGGACCGATAGTGTTCTCCTCCGAGTATAGTGAGCTCCTTGAGAAGGCAGCATTAGTGACAGTACAGAAGGATGTGATGGTTGACAAGCACTTAGGAAGGTGTTAACCTCCACTCTTCCTAATTGGCAGTGCCATCATGTGGACCAGAAGAAATGGACAGCGGTGATGAATGGTTATGACTACCACTGGAGAAAATGTGAAAGGAATATTTCGCAGCTCTGTGATACATATGCTGTAAAAGAACATATTTTCATTTGGGATTCAAATATACTGAGTTGTTACACGAGAATAAAATATGTTACATTTTTTTTCTTTTTAATGCTTCTTAAGCAGGAATTACTTGCTGCTCATGCACCATTTCTTTCAAAAAAGCATATTTATGGGGAGTCAAGCCTCTCCATCCCACTTTTTCTGCAGTTACAACTTCTACTGGACTTGGATGACTTTACACTAGATGTTGGGATGAACATTGCCACAAGATCATTAGGGAGGTGAGACACTGCTGGGTGATTAGTTCTGGATCACAAACACCACTTCACCTCAAGCACTGCATCACCACGTCAGAGTACACAGTTCTAATGTTCTACAATGTAATGCTGGGAGGATTTATACGCACATAGCTGATGTTTGTCATGGGGCACAGCGACCTTAGTCTCGTGTACTGATATTCTAGATGTGCCTTTCTTTTAGTAATGCTTTCCTATGAAAGTATCATGAGAATATTGAATTGTGAGCCTAATATTACAAAAAATAAAATGGCCTGAGTGTATTGTTGCACTCTTATCTATGGAGGTTATACAAGTTGTGGGCAAAGTTGAACACCTGTGTAGGTGGATTGTAAAGCAGCGCCTGACAGAAAATGGTGAACTTCTGACCTGCCATGAGCAGTGTCTTACCATACAAATTAGCTTACTCAATTGTTATTAATTCAAAAACAAATGTTCTATTTTTGCATGCAGTTCATCTATTACACAATCACCACAGCGTTATCTGTGCTAATCATGTCTGATTAATATTTATGGACTATTACATTCATGCAGAATTACTCTCATTTTCATCATTCAGGTTTTGGTGGGTGAAATTCTGTGCTTGACACTTTGGCTGAATAAATTATTTGCTGATTTATGTGAGCTTGTCATTCAGCTAATTTCTTAACATCAATGACTCAAAATGTTACATACAACATTCTCTGTTTTATCTTGTGTGGAATGTGGCTTAGACGTGCAAATACTGGACCAGAATCAAGATTTTACAACAAAAAAATACTTAGGATATTAATGGTTAAAGAACTTACGTGAGATGCATTTAGAACGCCCACAGTATTCCAACCTATATATAGTTCTGTATCTTTCTTTGGCTGTTCAAGTGGCATAAGAGATGATCTCTCTTATGGTGGACTGAAAGGAACCCTGACACTTTCCTGGATTTGTTCATTTAGAACACTCATTGTTTATCAGGTTTTTATCATGACATTTGTGTTTAAAGGGAAAAATTCATAGAAGTGTAATCTGCCCTCTTTATTAGGGTTTTAAGCAGTTTATACATAATAATCACATCAAAGCTTTAAACCAATTTCTCATATCTCTTTTAAAGCCACATTTGTTTGCTTGTGTCTAAAACTGTGCTATTTATAGCCACATGTTGTCAGATACAATAATCCAAGTGCGTGCTTCCGGCACTTAGAGAAGTATTATCCTAGGAAGAGTGGAAGACGTAATTCACTGCACTGAAGCGACAGACAACCAATTCAGCTTTATTTCATTATTTCCTGCTTTCATTTTTCTGCTGACATGCCAGGTTTTCGTGAACATGTTTTATGGCATTTGTGCCCTTTTGGAGACAGGATGCATTCTTAGACAGAATGATGAAAGAGGAGGAATGGTACTTTCAAATGCAAATGCAGTCTCGTATTGTATGAGAATTGTTATTTTGCTGGACTTTTTTTGCACTGAGCGTCCGTTTTTCCACCTGGAAGTTTCAAAAGGGTTTTAATTCACTCATGTCTATTTCAGCTGACTGACAGAGTTAGTTCTATTCTGGTATTAACACTAAAATATAAAAAGTAGGTTCTCAGGTTACCTTAAAATTTGTAAGGTAATTAAATGTAAGTTGACAGAACAATAACTCATTTTTACTAATAACTGAAATAGTTTTTATACTGTTGTAACCACGTGCTTCTGGCTGTGCTGCTTCACACACTGATGATATCAACTTCCACCTTGAAACACAGGCAGATTAGTAACATTATGGACTGATTATATAAAAGCAAGCCAGACTTAATCTATTCAGTCCAGCATAAAGTTCTTGCTAAAACAGCTTTGGCAGCACATCAGCTTAATCCAGCGTGTGCATTTATTCAGTTCATCCAGTTACAGCCAGCATTTATTCATTTACAGCGCTTTAACTTAAAAATAAGTACCCATGTTGCCTCAAAATAACAAATGAACTGAATGTTTTGGGTATTAGAACTATTACTATTACATTATTAGGTGTTCCCAGAACTCAGATCTTTAAGGCAGCCCAGTGTCAGGTAAACTTTGTTCAAGCTTTTCCATACGTTTCACAGTTTGCAACATAGGAAATCCATTTAAATTTAATTACATGAACTGAAGAAGTCATTAGGCTTATTTTCTGGCCTCCGAGTTCCACAGAAATTGATCATTCACTGCACACGGCTGTCCAGGGTAACTAACTGGGCATCTGAATGAAAGCCAAAGAACAATGAAAGGTCAATGTCGGTGTTTGATCCTCATGTTTAGATGGCGAAGGACTTCATAATGTAATTCCACTTTAATAAACCTGTAATCCCCACTGATCTAAATCAAATCTGTAGGTCCTGTACCCTGATATGACACTCTGATGTGCATGGAATGAATGTCACACTTGGGTTTCCACACTATGACAGCAAAATAATGCAAGGAAGTTTAATTCGTATGGACAGAAATGATGTAATGACTAAAGGCTGGGATACATGTATAGAAAAAGTGCATCTCCAGCTTAAAGATATGTACTCCTTGTACTTGGTCTCTTAAAAATAATAGTGGAGCTCCACCTTTACACAACAAGCTAAGCATTAGTCCTGTCATCAGGAGTTGGTGAGTTCAGTCCCCAGGGATGCCACAGCAACTGTGGCCAGGAGTCCAAGACAGCATAATTAGCCTTACTGTCTCTGGGTCAGTAACATGGCATCAGGCATTGTGCTGTCCAGTGAGGCCGAATGAGCGGCAAATCTATGAGATGGGATGGTGGTGCTTCACGTGTCTCAGGGGAAGCACATGCTAACCTTCACCTTCTCAGCTTGATTGTATTACCTGGTGGTTTGGCCTAGCTAGCAGGTTGAACTGTAAAAATTGGGTAAAAATTCAATAAAAGTAAGCAGTGCTATAGAATAACCATTTTCATTCTAATGAACCTTTTATAGAAGTTCAAGTCAACTTAAGGGTTTTTTTTTTTTTTTAACTGTGCATCCATACCAAAACCCAATTACACATCTTTATTTTTAAGAGAATATTCCTCAGAGAGCAGAGTGTAAGAGAATAGTCCTCAGAGGCATCCCTGATTTAAGGTGTACTTAAGAGAAGGACAGAGAAACGTATTTACTTAGTCAGGGTAGAGGAGTTAACAAATCGTCAGTGTGAACTCCAGGTTGACCTCAGCTACGTCTGTAACTGTAAGTGGCAATATAAATGGAAATTGGGTCCTACAATTTAGAGTCCCATAAAGATAGAAAACAATTACAACAGCCCATTACACAGGCCTGTAATAGGCACACGGCGCGGTTGGCCCATATGATTATTTCTGATTTGTAGCCTCTATTATGACCTTCATGGCATAGAAATGCAATATATATAGCCATGGATACAGTTTTGTATACTTAATTTGATTTCCTGCGCCGTATTATGCTCAATAACCACGAGCTTCCAGCCCCTTTCATAGGCACATAACTTTTAGTTAAGAGTTCATTCAGGGTTGGCGCATAAGTAAGCCCCTAAATGTTCACATTTGGGAAGATTGTGAAACATCTGTGAGGTCTTATTTCCATTTTTTCCTTTGAACTAATAGACAGAGGCCACCATCGAGTCAGTTTTTTTAATTAGAGTGCGGATCAAGGTCAAAATAACGTGCCACAATGAAAAGGTGCTTTCAGGTATCAGTTATATAGTCTGAACATTCATAAAATCAATGGTGACAGCAAATTAATAAGCCAGCCAAGTGAGTTCAGATATACTGTGTGCACAGTACTGCCATCTAACATGATCTTAGTAACAACTTAATACAGATAACTGATGTTATTAATATAATTTTAAATGACCTCTTATAATTCTATGAAAGAGAATGCTGAGCATATGGAAGTCTGTTCTTGCATACCTGCTTCAATGACCTGTCTTTGCTATTTAAGTATTTACATGTCAAAAAGAAACAAATCCATAATGTGATTTACAAATTGGTCCATATTTAACTACACACTGGCGCTCCAGCTTCCCTCTTAATTAGCTGGATAAGTACAATTAGATTTGAAGGAGCATCACATAACATATCCAGCCAAAATGCCATTCCTGACTAGCAAAGTGTTTCTAATGCTTTTAGTGCACCCAGAAATGCTGAGCAGTCTAAGCCAAAATGGCAGTGGACCCTCGATGATTATGTGTGAATCAAGTCAGTGGGCTCATTAAATAACAGGGGAAAGCAATTTGCTATATTAACAGAATATGTTTGTTAACTTAATAGAGTCTGTAAGGCGAAACTACTGCAGATCACGCTCACCTTTACAGTTAAGTTGACTTTCATGTACAGTCAGTCATAGTGATGTGCCATTTGAGTGCTTGATGTCTGTGCTTAACATCACTGTGCATCAAAGTCAGCTGAATTGTAAAGGTGAGTCACAGTGACGGGCAGTTTGTGTGCTTGATGTTTGTGTTTTATATCTGAACTTCAAACAGTTAGTTAATGCTAGGTCTACCATTTTCCCTCACCATTTCTTCTATAAGTCTATGCTGTCTACAATGTTTAAGGTTAAATAGCTGGAAAATAAAAAAATTGCATCTAATCATTGTCCATTTCATGAGCTCTACTTACCATGTAGGTGCACTTTGAAGTTAAAGACTGTAGTCCATCTGTTTCTCTGCATCATTTTATTAGTTAACCTTTAGCCCATTCATCAGTGATCAGGACCCCTACAGAGCCACAGATGAACCAGTACTATTTGGGTGGTGGATCATTCTCAGAACATCAGTAACAGTAGTGGCATGTTAAAGTGAAGTGTGTGTGTGTGTGTGTGTGTGTGTGTGTGTGTCCCTTACCTCCCATGTTCTCTATTAGACATATGTGACTTGGGTTGGACATATGTTGGTCTACCTTGCACCTATAGTTATTGATGAGAGTTCGTCTGATGCAATGCAGCTTGTGTAATTAATCATCTAGTCCAGCAATTTCTGAACACAGGGCATTGTTGGATGGATATTTTTGGGTGGTGGTCTATTTCAGCAGCACTGCTGTGTTTGAATCAGGAGTGCAGCACACACGCACACATTCACACACACATCTGTGCCCAAACACACACATACTCACATACACAAACATGCCACTACTTTCTCAGTGTCACTGCTGTGCTGTACCAAAATAATACCAGTGGGAGTCCTGACCACTGATGACAGGGTTAAGGGGGTTAACAAATGATGTGGAGTAACAGATGCATTACAGTCTGTAACTGTTAACTGCAGAGTCCATCTATGTGGTAAGAGGAACTGATGAAGTGGACCATGAGTTTCTATATAAGGTGGGTGGTGCCTAACGAAGTGACTTGTCGGTGTACAAAATCCTGTGTCTCTAGAAAAATAACTTTCTAAGAGAGGGGAGGAAAAAATTGGACCATTTCTACTGGCCCATTTTTGACAAATTGTAATTTTTTTAAAGTATGAAAACAATATGCACTTTGCTACCCTAGTTTATTTGCTTTTAATCTCAAAGCAATGCCTACTTAGATTGACAAAGCCAATATATGAACGCGTACTTGAATTGAAACTTCAGAATCTGATATTTCCGTGTTGTATAACTGTACAGCATGCACAGCATAGCTGTTCTGGCCTGCTTCACACTGAAAGAACTGTGTATTTCCCTCCCGTCTTCAGTGTCTGATTGAAATTGCTGCTTCTCACTGTGCTAATATGAAGCAGGCCAAGCAGAGACAAATAAGCAATAATCCTCAGCTGGAAAATGAGTATATTTCTATCCCCGTCAGTGTTGCTTTTTACGAACTGTCACAGCGAATAAGAAAACCATTAGCAGAGCTAACCTCGGTCGCAGTCATTTTCCTTTTCTGATTCGGTCCTGCGTCAGCAGGCACATGTCTGCGCTAATTGCTTTGTAGCCCCACAGAGGTCTTTAATGTGAGTTGGTCTGCAGTTAAACTTGGAAATGCCAGTTTGCTTGACACTCGGTCTGATTTTTATCTTACGAGCCACTCGACTCGTGCAGCTAAAACTGTCCGGTGAGGGCAAATGAGGGCAGAAGAACTTCTGTTAGACTATGCTAAAACTACAAAAGCTTTGTTTGGATTCATGTTAATACTTCAAGCCACATTGAAAAGAATACCAACGGGAATACTTTTTTTTCTTTTTTTTTTTTTAACCCAGTCTCACTTTGATGGATGTATAGCATATAGTCATTAATTATGGTTAATAGTCTTCTTATGTGCGCAACCTGCGACCCCAGTAAGGATTAAGCAAAAAATGAACGAATGTTTCAATGAATACCTTCTGTACTTGTAAAAAAACAAAAGAAAACTATGCAATGTTTTGACTGTACTGACTTTTGCCATCAGTAAGTTTTGACACAATAGGTTTTCTGCTCTTCTGCTAAGTACAAGGAAATGATTTGAAATGATTGTCCCTAATAAAAATGGTTGAGTTAGATTAAAATAGTTAAAATACTTGAGCAAAAATATACTCTTATTCCACAGGTAAAATACCTTTAAACCCATCTGATGACTTGAAGGACAAGTTGAACTTTTGATTTTTAACATTTTTTTTACAGCGTATTATCAATTTCTTGGACAAAGATTAAGCCTAGTCCTGGAAAATATTTTCTTCTTTGTTGAGGATCTGCCCAAGAAGTCTACCTGCACTGTATCACTGCTACAGAATCGCCATAGAAAATCACGGTAAAAACTCATTGTAGTCATTTTGTATACCATACAAACAGTCATGTAAATAGTCACATATGAGACTATTCTATGTGGCTCTTTTAATTACAAAAGCCCTCTGGAAAGTCATTTATTGTTTCATTTATTGAGCAACTCCAGAAATCATTCAAAGACCATCAAACGAGGCACAGACTCTAATTATCAAACCATGCAAAGAGGATCAAAACATAATCAACTCAACCCTCTCATCTCTGTCTGTTACAATAAAACTCCCTTCTGATTCCCAACACAAATCTCATCCAAAGGTTGAGAGAGGTCACCTTCCTTGGCCAGTTAATGAGTGTCAAAGTGTCAAGGATATACAGCCAAACATTCTTGGCACTTAAAGCATGCACGTCCACTCAGATTTTCAAATTGTGTAATAAAGGGATCAACTAATTCCAGTTACCTTCCTGAGTGACTGAAGTGTAGGGAGAAAAGTGGGACTATCCTCAAAATAAGTACAGAGTTCAACAGGCTGTGAATAATGCAAGAGGCTCAGACGGTTAAGTTCACAAGTTAATATATTGCTTAGTCAGTGTGGCGAGTCCAAGTAACCTAACTTGCAGGATGAGAATATTCATTTCTCAATCAAATCAATTCAAAAAGTAATATACATTTAGTAATGCAGATATAAAGGAATTCTCCTGTGGCTTTCAAACTAATGTATAGCTGCCACATCTGTATTGCTCCACCAATCACCACATGTAGTGGTTTTGACGTTTTTCTTGTTCTTCGTAAGAGAACAGAAAATGTATCAGAACCTCTCCATTGGCTTTTATTATAAGCGCATTTCAAATAAACAGAAAATCTAAAAATCTAAATCTAACACATTCCACCTACTACGGTTTGGAATTAAATATCTTATCTGAAGTGATGACAGGCACTTTACTTAGCTGATTGTGGAGTTTTTATTTATGAACAGTATGCAGTGGTGAACTACAATAAATCAGAATTAGCTTAATGACATCAAAAGAAAAAAAAAACTGTTAATAATATGCATTTCAACCAGATTATTAATGGGCTCATGTCATG
Source organism: Alestes dentex (assembly GCA_037576975.1). Lineage (NCBI taxonomy): Eukaryota > Metazoa > Chordata > Actinopteri > Characiformes > Alestidae > Alestes > Alestes dentex. The sequence continues at coordinate 11,196,181 of JBBIGA010000106.1, read as the reverse complement.
GAAACCAGGTCTCCAGTTCATACAGCCCATATATATTAACTATGCTCCAAAAAAAACAGCCCATAATGAATTAAATGTTAATGTGATGTCACAAGAGCCAACATAATATATGCACCTAATCAGCCTGCAGCAGTTTAGCTCTGCCTATTCACTTTGAACTTGTAAGGCATGTTCTTGCCTGGACTACTTTTCTAGTAAGGCACATTTGAACTAAAATACCCCCAAAACTAAAAGGAAGAAGTAAGTATATATATGGACCCTTTAAATGTATTATGTTTTAGATACATTTGTTGTGCCTTTTTGCATATTTTGTATGAAATTTACTAAAGAACGTCACAGACATGTTCACACACGGAGCACCTTTCTGAACTCGATGGTGTGTAGATTTTGCTTTACAGCTTGTTACTGTATTGTAGCTAAACTATAATTTTACTCCCAAACTATTACTGTAATTTTACAGACTCTGTGCTGAATCCTCCGTTGAAGGCAGTAAAGTTCATTTAAACATGTGAAAAACATCCCACACTGCATTTGCAAACAGACTTACGGTACTTTACTGTTAAACACTAGCTGTAAATGTACAACAGTTTTCACAGCACTTAGATGGGAGTATCCAAATATCTACTAATTATATTTCTTGAAACACAAAACACCAGAACATGTAGAATTCATTAAAATGAAATTAACTGTAGATGAAACAACTAAAGCATAATAACCACAACTATTAACCAAAACTAACAAAACTGCAATGAATGCTTGGAAGCTCCGCCTCATTATAACACTGTCCAGAGACAGCCTCCTCCAGACTGCACAATGTACCGACCACTTTCCCAATATCCTTTACAAATAACAGCTCATTACCGAAAAGCCCTCATTTTAACTTGTTTAATGAGATGCTGGACTTATATCTTCCATCACCATTTCTACAGAGGTCTGCTGTGTAGGGAATACAGAAGATTACTGTCGGAATCTTGATGCACATTTACATCAGTTCTTTACGATGCAGATACAGATGAATGGTGGCTGCATTGAGAGCACTCAGTGGAAGAGCAACTCTGCATTACATGTGAAGCACGTTAACTATTCATGCGAGTCTAAAAGGATTTTCAGCTTTTTGTTGCAGAGTTACTGACAAAGACAGAGTTTGCTTTTGTCTTTTATCTTTATTGCACATGAGTATTTTAGAAAGTTTCCCCTTCATATTTACATGCATGGAGGCATCTGATTGCGCAACATTCAGGACATCCTTATAAAAAAGTAGACTGATGCTTGTGTATCTTACGTAATATGAAAAAAGAAGTGGCACACAGTCTTCGGTTTGCTTTCACCACAGTCCATTTGCAGTGGTTGTGGCCTGCACTCAGTTTGAAATCCCAGGACGAGTTCTGAGCTTACAGAGAACATTGCTGTTCAGATAGTAAGGTTAGTGTAAGATGTCTCCTAAAACTTCCTTTGGTTTCACACTACTAGAAGAACATGTCTTTCCTTTATGATATGGATTTATCATACAGTATTCTGAAAAGGAGGTCATCCCTTGAGTTTTTTTCTCCTTTTTACAACGTTGCATTCACTCCTCAAACCATAGTTGATAAACTAAAGCCTGAAAAAACATTTCAACCCCAGTACATCTTCTGAGTTTACTGTGTCTGTTTCTGTTTAAATAGTATCTTTACTTACATAACATTACTTTAAATCTGTGCTCTCAATAAGCATTAGTTTGCTGTAGATCCAAACATCTGCCAAAGAAAAGATTTATAGCCCGGATAGCATTTCTTATCTCCAGTGACATTATTAACCTCCGACCCTTTTAAATACTGAGTAATGAACTGTCATGTTCATTATTCATTTTATTTATTATTATTACTATTATTATTGTTGTTGTTATTGTTATTTTTATCATTATTATTATTATTAGTAGTAGTAGTAGTAGTAGTATTTCAAAATATCAACATTCTAAATGTATGAGGGCACATTACAAATAATAAATTATAATAATAACTGACGAATAGAAGTTATATCAAAATACATGATATGGACAAAAGTATCAAGACACATTGAGGTGACCCCCAATGAAGGGCAATCTTCATGCTTCAGACACTTTGGACAACTCCATGCTTTCAGCTTTGTGGACACAGGTTGGGGAAGAATCTTTTCTCTTCCAGCATGACTGCGCCCCAGTGCACAAAGCAAAGTCCATAAAGACATGATCAGAGGAGCTCAGTGTGGAAGAACTTGAGTGGCCCGAACAGAGCACACCTTTGGGATGAAGTGGAACAGGGATTGTGAGTCAGGGCTTCTTGTCCAACATCAGTGCCTGAACATCATAAATGCTCCACAGAATGAATGGGCACAAATTCCCAAAATCTTGTGGAAATATTCCAAGAAGAGTGGAAGCTGTTATGGCTGCAAAGGGCGACCAACTCCATATTAAAGTCTATGCATTTGAATGCTGTGTCATTAAAGTTCCTGTTGGTGTAATGGTCAAGCGTCCCAATATTTTTGTCCATAGAGTGTTTAATTTTAATTTAAGTTAAAATACTCTTTGTTAAAGTGCACGAAAAGTGTTTAAAACATTTTTGATACTAAATGTAAATATAAATAATTACAGAAAAAAAACAGTGTTAGAATTACACACTGACAAACAAAATTGTAAGGTATTGTGTATTTCAATTTTTTCTTGTGCATTTTGAATAAATAAATCATTGCTTATTAGAGAAATACCTTTACATTGCTCAGATGGTCCATGCACAGTGCTATGTATGCTTACATTTCATTCACTGATTAATTTCTGGATGGGTAAATACATGCACTTGTAAAAATGTATGTACTATTGCAGGAATGAACTATTTTGAAAGGGCACCTGACTGTCACGGACGGTGGTGCAAGTCAGTATGTCAGATTGGAGTAAAGGTCTAATTAGCTATCACCACACAGCTTTCAGTTCTAATGAGAACACTCTATCCTCCCCCAGGTCCATAATATGACTGTATAACAGCAAACCTTGAGTCTGAGGGGCCTGCAGCGCTGGTGTGTCCAGATTAGGTCTGACGGATTAACACCCCTCAGACAAACTGTGGTCTTAATTTGTGTGGATGGCATCCAGATGTCCAGCAATAGTCAGTACAGCACTTTGCGTTAATCTGACAAGGCATGAACCAGCTGCTGGAGAGGCACTGATGATGCATCCCATCATCTGCAACCTTACAAAGACCTACTGTTTGCTCATCAGAAACATGACAAAATTGCTTGTCAAATCAAAAGAAATCAAAACTTTAGAAAGGATCAACATGCTTAGGGAATAGGATGCTACACACTGATGAAAATAAAGGTGCCTAAATGGTTCTTTTTTTGGACATATGGTTTTAATGATTTAGAACCATTGCATTACAGGGAGAATACTTAAACTTTAAAAAGATGCTTCACACTCACTCCTCTCATTTTAAATATGGTTCTTTAAAGGATCATCCATTGAAATAGTTCCTTAGGGAACTTAAAAAAGTGCCCGAAAGGTTCTCTGAGTGGCTCCCTAAAGAACCACGTTTATAAAGGAGATGATTGAACAGCCTTTAAAGTTTAAAATACCTCAAGGTAATGTAATGGTTTTATACCATTTAAATTTGTTTGAAAATGTGAAAATACTTTTACGGGTATAAGGAACCTACACACAAAATAAAGTTCTTTACAAATGTAAGGTTCTTCAAAATTTTAAAAAGGTACTTCACATTAACACAACAAGAACCACTGCCTGAAAGGTTGTTTATGGACCCTAAATTAGTTTATCTGTGTCATCATGCAACAAACGTTCAGGCACCTTTATGTTTATTTGTTGTGTGGTCCTCCTATGGCATTACTCTAACGAATCCTTACTGGCATCTTTATTGTAAGAGAATAAGACTGGCACTACAAAATAGTTTTGTTCTCACACTTGAACATTTTAGTTGAAGCTGTTTGTTGTTGCTTTAAAAAAGTCAAGAACAGTAAAGAGCTCCACTTCATTCCCCTTCGGGGGAGTTGGTTTTTTCTAATGACTTTTTAAGGATTATCTTAGTCACACTAACAGATGGGAGAGGAAGGGATGGAGCTCATGAAAGCATGGCATTGATCTAATGCTTTAGAAATCAAAAGAACTTGCTCTATCTCTTTCCTCTGAAGGCAACTCCAGACAGTTGCTATGTTTTGGCGTTTTCCCGGCTCAGACACCTTTCCTCTGTCCAGCTTAGCTGGTGGTCTCTACAAATGAGATCTACTTCAGCAATAAGGCAGCTCCTTGCAGAATGCACTTCCCCAAGTAACTGCTGATTTAAGGCAAATAAGCAGTGACAGGCAATCGGTAACAAATCATCCAAAGCTTCCACTTAAAACCGCTCGTCCCCTACAGGCCCAAATTAGCGGCCACTCTCTAGTCTCACGCGGAGTGGCTTGTTCTGCAAATTTTAGACAATTAACCTCTGATTGGCAACACCAAGACACTTCCATTCTAATTTTATAAACCAGCAGGGTGCTTTGTCTTGTATTATTTCATGTGATTTGTAATTGCTGTGTGTGTAATACAACTTCCATAATCACTTCCTCTCAGGTCCCTTACACTTCAGCACTGGGCATGTGTTCAACAAAGGCAGTAATAAAACATGTCGTGTTGGCGTTAATTTATCATGTAGATTAGGCCTAGTATATACAGCATTCTCTTTGCCCTTTTTAAAATGTCTATTCTCAGGACGAAAGCAATACATTCATTCTGTTATTGCGCTGCGTCAGATAGTCTAAAAGAGTTTCCTCACTCCTCTTTGTGAAAATACAACCGGCTCTACCCATAATTAATCACTGCTCCACATACTTGTTTCTCTGTACTAATCATGACTTTTCACTCATCCAAATTTAGCGTACAGTCACAGGAGGGTGTGCAGGCTTGTGTGTCTGCTTGGAAACCAGAAGACTGCATACTAATCTGAATGAAGCACTGATGTTCTATAGGCGCTCTAGAAGTGCTACGAGGAGGCCGGCAGAAAGGACACTGTTTGAAACAACTTGCGAAACAACCTTCAAGAACATGGTTCTTGACTTTGCGATAATGCTTATTTTAAAGAGTGCTGCGCAAGGATGCACTGATAAGAAATAACACTCATGGCTCTAGTACATTTCAACCAGTGGCCTTGTTGCCTTAGAAAAAAATCAATTGAACTTACATAGTCCCAAGGTGTGCATCATTTCCACATGAATAAAATATTTTATGTAAAGTGGAAGTATGTAAGTACAGTAAAGTGGAAGATGGACACAGTCCCTTCCCACAGGTTCACAGTTCAGCATTTTGGGATTTTTTTTTGTGTGTTTCTTTAAAAATGAATTTCAACACACGTGCTACTTCAGAATTTTTCAAAAAATCTCAATTATGAATCAAGTTGTGACAATTTAAATTTGAACACCTTTGAAAACCCAAAACCGGGAAAATTGTGTTTAAAGAATCCAGATAATTCCAGTGTTTTATCATGAGGGAGTCGAACACAGTTCAGAAGGTGAACATGATCTGTTATTGTCCCATATAAACTCCATTATGCATTATTTTATTTGTCCACGTCGCTCAGACTTTCATCACTTGACTCCCTCTCAGTTTTGCTTTTGGTTTTTGGACCAGCTGAAAGCTAATCATTCTACACTGATGGCCGAAGTCATCACTCACTTAAATGATTTCAGCTTATTCAATGAGATCTTCCAAATAATAATGGTGCCTGTGCTGTTCTTGAAACTTTTTCTACCCTTTCTGCCACCCTCCCTACCCACACATTAAACTGGTTTTGTGTCACCTGGTAGTCTTCCTTCTTCTTCCTTTGAAGAGACAGTAGAAGAAAATGTATAGTAATGCAAAGGTTAAAAGTAAAAACCTATGAAGTAAAAAATGAAGATTAGCCTTTCTACAAATAATCAATTCAACAATCAATGATAATCACATTCCAGAAACTATAGGAAGCACCGTCAAACCGCAAAATCTATTTTATGACAAAATCATTTTTCCTGCCAAAGAGTTTCCACAGACCTCCACAGAGATATCGGTTTTGTGTGGAAATTATGTACACGTTTGAATCAAGTCATATCAATGCATTACTTTTTTTTTTTTTAATGCTGTACAAACAAGAACAAATGCGGTGACGGATGCCTTTGCCATCGTTTAAGCAAAGTGTAAGAGTGCACTGAAGCAGAGTGGAGCTCAATGGTTTGATGAGACATCTGACCCACGCTTATATTTATGAGCGTTGCCTAATGATCTCCAACATGACTGAAAAGTGGGATGATGATAGAGCAGATTGAATGGGGTGAGGAGGGGGGCTGGTGGTTATTATAATTGATAGCCCTTGACGCTCACTTTCATTTCAAAGTTCATTAGCATTGTTGCATTCCTCACATTGACTTATTTCCAGGCTTTCACATGGTGACTTGTGCTTCTTACTCTGCTCAGAACATTTATGACCAAGATGGATCATAAAAATACACAGGAAAATGAGATCATGGACACTAAATCCCTCACAACCCGCACTCCCCACTCCCACCAGCTTTTATTTTATCTCTCCTTATTTTAATGGCCTGGAGTAAGAGAGAGAGTGAAGAGAGGGGGAGAATATAATGAAGCGCCCAGGAAGACACCCAAAGATGATGATGGCATCAAAACAATTATATAATCATTACATGACCATGGTCCTTGCTGACACTGCATTACACAAGCATGCTTTGCCGCACCTGTTGAACTGCCAGTGTCTCAAAAGAACTGCCAGGTGTGGGGAATAATGAGATTTTATTAGGGTGCCGATTACATCCTCATTGGTAGATGGTTTCTCACTACCAAATAGTAAATCTGCTTTCGACAAAGCTCAGCACAGCACAAAATTATGATCTAGCCTTACAGAAATGAGAAATATGACGTCAATTTTGTTCATGTGTTGATGGATGCTGAAACAACACTGAGGTTTTGCTGGTATTACAAAATGCATGTTCGGATTAAACCACAGAACATGGAAATGTGTTTTACCTCATAACTTTTCCACGTGCCATTAGACTTTGTTGTTGCATTCATTTTTGTATGCATTTTATGTAGCGTCAATCTCCTCAATCGCCTCGCTTATCTTTAAAGAGCCCAAGTCACAGGAAAAACAATTTCCTTTGGTATTTTAAAGTATGCAGCATAAAAACGCTGTTAAAGTGTAAATGTATAGTTCTCTCATGGTCCCTGTGGCCCATGGACAGAAACTTAGTACAAAGCTTGTTTTGAATTCATTGTTTTAGTGATGACACAAAAAACAAAGTCTATTCACCTATAGCCTGCAGCAGTTTGAGCCTGCCTTGACACTGAAGTTATGAGTATTTTTCAAACTGCTTTTTCAATGACACACAATAGGGCAGCCAATCAAAACAGGGGTCATTTAATAATATGAGTCACATCACACCTTTGAAAAGACAATTATTGGGTTTTTTTTTGTTTGTTTTTTTTTTCAATTTTCTCCACAATGTTGTCACGCTCATTTCCACCCACTATCTAGGACTCCCCTGAAGACCACCATCGAGCGACTCTAGGAGAGCTTGGAGAGTGAGCGCGAACACATGCTTTCTCTGAGTAAAGAATGTGATTAGACAGCTCAGTGCACTTGGAGGAGACATCTGTATTGAATAGCTCCACATCAAATGATGGAGGGAGAGGGAGAAACATCCCACCTAGAGAGGAAAGCCAATTGGATTCCCAGCCACGGATGACCGTGGCATTACTGGGGATCAAACTCGCAGTCTCTTGATGATAGGGCAAACATTTGGACAGTTGTGCCACTTGGGAACCAAAACATATTGGCTTTTGTCAGCCTCTAAAATGTCTTCCAATTACCAGAAGAATGTAGGATATGAGGCCTTTAACTTATTCATGTGCATGCAGCATGCTGAAGGACTAAACAGCATGTGTTTATGTGTGCGTGGTAAGTAGACACAGGTAATTATGACTCTGTCAGAATGCTGGTAGGGAGGTGGGCAAAGTGTTTGTGAGTGACAGCCTCCACTGTGATTGGATCCCTGGAGGCAGACTGAAAGAGGTTCATCATGTAGCATCAGCTCCTCTGGGAGTGGTGCGCACTATGCATGGAGCCTCTCTAACACCCTTTCTCTCCATCTTTTTCTCTGTCTCACTCTCTCTCTCTCTCTCTGTTCTCCTTCCTCGTTAATGGGCATCGCAACCTCATCCCATTCATCTCTGCTCAGACATCTTTGAGACCGAGCAAGGCTGTTGATAACCACTTCTGCAGTTCCTGTGCTTTAAGTATTCTTGGTGAACTGTAAACTGAACTGCTTGACATTGGCTACATGCGATCACAGTGCACTGGTATAGATTTCACTATGCTCAAAGTGCTAGCGTTACAGAAAGGGGGTTGGGGGGAGTTTATGCAGTGCATGTTTTTGCTTTGGATTGGGTTTCAAGAGAAAATGGCTCAGTATAATTGTCTAAATAAAATTAAAAGATCTTACTGTCTCCAGTGGACTCATCTGGCTAATTAACTATAACCATTGTAGACCGTTCCGAGAACTGATACTTGATACGTACGTACAGCAAAACAGTAACAAGCTTGAACAACAGACTCGTTGTACTTGTCAAAGGCAGTTTAAATTTAAATTTAAAGCATCACTGGTGAACGAAATTACTTCTCAAAGTTTGGTCTGGGAGACGAGCAGGGCTCATTACAGTGATAGATAGCCTGACGTGCACTCACCTTCTCTTAGCTTAGTTACATAAATTTTGAGCAAGGACAACTGGCCCCATGCTTATTTAAGAAATCAATATCATTTCTACTATCAAAACAGGCTCATTCATCAGACTTGCATTTCCTCCATTGACCCAACTGTGTATGCTGCTGCTTGAGAAAAGTTCAGATGCAAACAGCAAAAATAAGCACAACAGAAAACATTTAAAACACATACTATTGAATGTTTTCTGTACAAACGTAGACTCTTACAATGTGCTACAATGACTCTGAAAATGACGGCGCTTGCTCAGTGTGCTTTTTAAAAATGCATAGTAGTTTTCTTCTGTGATACGCTAGTGACATTTACATAGAATAGCATTACAACGCCACTCTTTCTTCATCTGAATGAATTTTTGAGAAACGTTAATTATGCACAGCAGGCGCTGTAAACATTTTGATAATGAGGTGGGTGTAGCCAGTGGATGTGTAAATATTTAAAGAGGTTGCTCTCTCCCTCAGCAGACATGAGCTCAGATGTAGTGAAGACAACGAAGAGTGTGAATTCTAGAAGTGCTGGCACCATCCATTAACACTGAGGACGAAAACAGAACAAGACCTACAGCAACACTTTTGGAGATGCTCCAGTGGAATTTGGAGTAACTGTCACATCAGCATTTTCCCTTTAAAACTTTTTAAATGGCCCCAAATTAACGAGCATTAAGAGAAATATCTCATTGCATTAAATCACATACACATTAAGAATGGATTTCCTTTCTCCTATAAAGTAAAGTGGTCCCCCGTAGTCATGTGTGAACACACCACAGCACACAGTGTGAAATTCTTTCTCTGCATTTAACCCATTCACCAAGTGAAGCAAGGGGTGCCACCAACGAGAGGCGACCGGGGAGCAGAGTGTGAGGACAGTATCTTGCTCAAGGGAACCTCAGTGATGACACCAGCAGTCCTGGGATTCAAACCCACAACCTTTTGATTGCAGGGGCAACTCCCTAACCACAAGGGTTTTGCAATGACAGCGGGTGTATTTTTCAAACTGGGCCAGCCAGATATTTGTTTTTCTGTTTCTCATTAGGATTTTGAGCTGTTTTGTAGTCACTCTTACTAAAATTGTTTTTTCGGGGCAGCTAGTAGCCTAGTGGTTAGGGTGTTCGGCATGCAATCAGGAGGTTGTGGGTTTGAATTCTAAGACCTCTAAGCACCTCTGAGGTACCCTTGAGCACGGCACCATCTCCACACACTGCTCCCCAGGCGCTGTGTTCCTGGCGGCCTGCTGCTTCACTTGGTGAATGGGTTAAAAACAGAGGAAGAATTTCATGCTGTTCACACTGTGCGCTGTGGTGTGTTCATGTAGGACCAAATGGTCACCTTCACTTAAGTTAGATTTGTTCAACCAAAGTTAGGCAGCCAATAAAATATTCCTTTTGTAACAGTAAAACTGGGTCTACTTTACAATTACGCCATTTTGCAGACACTCCTATATAGAGTCTTGCCCATGGAGTACTGAGAAAAGAAATCTCATTAAATAATGACATTATCATATATTATAATTAAGAATTCTTATTTCCTCCTCCTACAGAGTTTCCATTTCAGATATAAAGAGTTTCACCATGACAGCAGCCGTGTGCATTTCAAAGTTATTTATTTTTCTACCAAATCAAATGATGGGATTTCCTGGGTTCCTTCTTTGCATACACCTAATGGTGCAAAACACTCAGTTTCCTAGTGCACCAAATACAAATGTCGTTGAATATCTTACAGCAGCATGTTTTTTTGCATTAATCCTTCGCAAACAGTGCTCCATTCTCTTCACTGTTGGGAATAATTATTTAATCTGTACGCTTTATTTTACCTGTCAGCGTCTATCGGCACTAACAACAGGATATCGGTGTTGTAGATGTGGAGCTGTGCAACACTTCAGGTATTATAATTAATAAGGGTTCACGGCATGAATAAATCAATGCAAGATGCCCGCTGCCGCAGTCGAAGGAACACAAAGTGACAGAAACACATTGTTACAGGCAAGCCAGAAGCATTTTGAGGACAGCAAACAAATGCAAAAGTTTACATCTGTTTGTATTTAGAACTACCACCAGAATTTAGTGATGGTCTGGTTCAGAAGAACCATAACACAAATGACATAAAGCAGAGACTGACTGCTTGTACTGTAGTATGTATGGCGCAAGGGTAACAGTGTATCAGCCATGATTGCTATGAGTGGTGATTCTTATATCAAGCAAATGACAGAATGATACATAAGACATAAAATTATGCAATCATCAGCACAGGGGGTCCTCGGGTTACAACAGTCTCGACATACGACGTTTTACGGACTACGTGGTTGCGCATGGTGGAAGAATATGCAGTAATGCGGTGTATGAGTGAGGGAGTTTTCCTTTTTTTCCTTTTTCTGTGGCTTAGTTGTGTGTTTATGGTTTTACAACTGTGTTAGGACAGCTAAGTAACTTAGGCTAGGGTGTGTTTCGACTAACCCCAAAATTCGGGTTACATCACTGCCGGATCTGTGTTGTGACTCGAGGACCCCCTGTAGTTGCATTCATGAACTAGTTTCCTTTGCAAACTGCATTTGCTGTGATGTCAGTTGTGAATGTAGCCACCCCTTCCATCTACTCCTGCTCTAAGTGGTTTGTTTATCATCCTGCAGAGTCAGTTTTCCCATCCAGCCTTGGAAACTCTTCACTCTGCGATGAACGCCGCCCCGTCATGCACCAGGGATCTGCCACTAACATCATGCTTTCTAATAGCCAGCCAGCAGGCCACAGAAATGCAGACAGCAAACACTGGCTGGGCCTCCTGCACCACACTAGAAAGCCCAACACAATGATGGGATTGTGTTGACAGAAAACAATAATACCTCAGAGACAGCCTCCGACCTGGACTCGCACGGAAACAGCTGAGTCCAAACAGCTTGTGCCAGATATGCAATTCCTTGTCAAATGTAATAACAAATTAATGCTTTTACCATGTCTGTCAGTGCTTGACAGCACCAGAATACAGTAATTACTGTACATTAGTCTACTCCTTTTAGCGAAGATGTAAAACCATATGATGTACTACCCATAAATAGCGCACTTATGCATTTTTAATTGAAGCCATTTATCACTCTCAGAGCATTGTTAGACTTGGATCTTCAGAATCAGACCAGTTGTCTATTTTTATCCTCATTTATAAATTTTTGAATTGCCTAAGCACTGGAGTCTGAGACTGAGAGTGAAAGAGACAGAGGCATATTTCAGAGGGATTACACCACTAATCTTACGGAGTCGCTCTGCTCTTTCCAAGACTTTGCACACTGAAGAGTTGCAGCAGGTTATCTGACTACTGTCAACATCATAATATCCTGTTTGTCAGATGGATTATTTATAACTAAGCTTCACCCCTTAGTGATACAATTGTTTTCTCAAGACAAAGTTGAAGGATGACCAAACATGAAACAATATTGTAGTATCAAATTACAGTATTCTTAGACTCCTAAAACACAATACTGTCATTGATAAATTGTGAAATCTTACATTTTTATATAAAAGGTAGACAAACATTTACCATGTAATGAGCAGGGCTAGAATAATGTGTTCTACAGAATACTACAGAAACAACAAAGTCCTGGGGAGCCTGGCATTAATCCGATTAAACAGCAGGGCCAACGGAAATGAAAACTTCTCGGTTCCTTTAGAACTACAGTGGAACTTCTAGTACATCCATTTGTCAGCATAGGAACTGAAGTCTGCCACATGCTGTTCCTCTCTTTCCTGGATCCTTTAGTATAAAATAACACACTAAAGCTCGAAAGTGAGCAACAGCAAAGCAGGGCAGGAACTGAACCCAAAGAAAAGAATAAAATTAAACCCAGAAAAAAAGGAATTGAATGTGGAGGACAAAAATGGGACTGAGGACAGCAGAGGCTCCTTTCCACACAAATAGCACTGTGAAAATAGAAACTGGGAAGAAAACTCAAAATATAAAGGAACCCGAATGCATTAGGACAACAGCTCCTCTTGTAGTCGTCCTTAGGAGAGCTGGTGGTTAGGGAGTAGACCCTTCAATCAGAAGGTCTACTGTGCAGTGATGGTGGGACCATCCCCACACACTGCTTCCTGGGTGCACTCCTGTTGGTGGCAGCCCATTAATGCACTTGGTGAAGGGGTTAAATGCAGAGAAAGAATTTTACATTGTTCACATTGTGTGCTGTAGTGTGTTCACATGTGACTAGAACAGGCCACTTTACTTTAATGAGGTTAATTCGTTTAACCAACCTGGATTGTTTCTTGATCCAATGCAAAGCCACCAGAGAACATCACACTTTTGTGGAAGCCTGCATTACATTCAGAGAATTTGGCAGACAATCTGAATGACTTCCAGTCTAACAGTGTAACAGAGCTAACTAATTTAACCTAAGGACTCTCAGAGTAAGGAATCAAACCCCAGTCAGCTGGGTGGGGACTGCAGGGCTTCAGCAGTGTTTGTATGTAAGGTGGGTTCTAGCTCTGGCCTTTGGCCAGCAGTTTGTGGATTGATTCTCAGTCTAGAACATTATACTATACCAATAGTTGCCCCTCCTAATACTAGTGTTGTTACCTCTGTAACATGACTAAACTGGAAGACATTCTGTATAGGACTGTCTGCCCATTGCTGTAACTGCAATGCAAGGTATATTTCCCCTTTTAAAATAGCTGTATTATCGGATAAATGGAAAAATGGGTAAATTAAAGATTTTAACCATAGTGACGTTGACTACAAAAGCAGGTGTTGAGACTCAAAGATTTCAGTGCCTCATGCTGCCTTGTTCTTTTCAGCACTGTCAGCATTTTTACAGTGTATAAACAGTGTATAAAAAGTGTGTAAAGTGTCCATGTGTCATCCATGAACACGCTACAGCAGAACACGCTACAGTGTGAACAGTACGAAACTGTTCTCTGTATTTAACCCCTGCACCCAAATGAAGCAGCGGGCAGCCAGGAACACAGCACCCGGGGAGCAGTGTGTGGGGACGATACCTTGCTCCAGATGCCACTGGCAAATCATGAGATTCGAACCCACAGTCTTTCGATTGCAGGGGCAGATCCCTAGCCACCAGACCACCAACTGCCCCATATCAAGTACACATATCATTTGAAAAAAAAAAATCATTTGAAAATAAAAATCCGATAGAATTATAACTAGGTGTGTGTTACTGAGAAAAAGTAATTACTCCTCATTCACCTTACAGAGGTCCATTTCAATTTTCTTCCACTACAACATTTTCCACGGTGTGGTGAAGCGCAGAGCTCCTCAGTCTGCTGTCCGGTCGGCCTGCTGTGAAGCCCTGTCAAAGACCCTTTGGTTAGTCCTGCAGGCACAGCTGGCACCCTGAGAGTAACTAGCTGACTGGAGCCTGTTATGCAATAAAACTGCAAATGAAAGCTCTCTGTTCATCTGAGGTGTTAAGCACCAAAACAACAAAGACAGAAAGGTGTGTAGTCCAGTGTGTGCTATTTTAGATTAGAGCTACAGAAAGACGTCATACAGTTGAACTCCACTTTGCCTCAGGCTGCATGTCAACGCCTCAGTGATATTTCAATGTGAACACCTTCCACGTGAGTGGAAGAGGCAAACAGGAGGGAAGAAGGAGGCAGAACGGGCGTTGTTTTCTTTTCCCACCCGTATTCCACCCAAAACCCCGCCCCCTTCGCTGGGATTGGCTTGGAGCTCATGCGTATGGATGAGCAAGAGACAGCAGTCAGTCCTGGAGCAGAAAATGGGATGGAAAGAAGACTTCTGCATGATTAGATCAAATCAAGATGAAGTCCAGTAACAGCACACAGACAGATTAAAAAAAAAAGGCAAAGCAAACAAAAGGAAAGGTCAATGTAACAGACGAATACACTTTGAGTTTGAGACGATCTATTGTAAGATCAGAGAATTTCAACATACTACAGATATTTCATCTATTATTAAAATGTAAGATGATAATAATAAAAAATAATAATAACAACAACAAAAGCAACAACCATAATAATAAAAGGAAGAAGAACAAGAACAAGAAGAACAACCCCAGTAATAATAATAATAATAAGAAGAAGAAGAAGAAAAAGAAGAAGAAGAAGAAGAAGAAGAAGAGGAAGAATGATAATGATAATAATAGTAATAATAATAATAATAATAATAATAATAATAAGAAGAAGAAGAAGAAGAAGAAGAAGAAGAAGAAGAATAACAACACCATCAACAACAATAATAACATTTTATTATTTTTTTTTATATAATATTCATATTCATATTCATATTCATATTAACACTATTGTGTGTGTGGAATAATAAACTCAGTCTATTTTGTGGGCCAGCAAAAATCTATTTCACCAGTTTCAAGGCGGTGCTACCAGCCAATCGCAGTTGGAGGGGCGTGGCCGGTCACAGTACAGGTGGAGAGAGAGTCGGGCTGATAAAGGAGGAGGAATGAGCTCCGGAGCGCCACAGCAACTCCAGAGACAGCAGGAGGGGTCCGACCAGCAGCAGAGGCGTGAACCGGAGCGCCATCTGGGTTTAATGGCACGGAGAGAGAGACCCTGCTCCCTGAGCCCAGCCGAGACTACTTTGTTCTCCAGACTGTGAATGAGGCTCTCACGGAGCTTAGAGGAAAGACCAGGCGAGTCAGAGAGACACTTATAACGCTTTGGTTCTTTCTCTCTCAAACTTACCCTCCTTTACTTTCTGGACACTTTTTTGCACGAATGAGCGTCAAACGCCTCTCTCCCTGGCTTGCAGCTCTCTGACTGGCATCCTTTATTCTGAGGGACCTGAATCAGCTCAATATGTACCAGGGGCACCTGCAGGTAAGAATCTTGCTTTTAAAAAACGTTTAAAATATTTATATTTGTTCTCCATTGCATGCTGCTCGTGATAATTTGAGGATGATGCTGCATTTTGTTCTCACACACGTCGGAGGGTCATGTGAAAAGTTGTTGAAAGTAGCCTGCCAAACACACGCTTGTCTGCTGATTTTACACGCTTGCGGTTGTTTTTATTCCCACTCGTTTTCCGTCAAGACCCGCCTCTTTGCGCAGCGATTGGCTAATGATCTGAACACCTGCGTCCCGATTGGCCGGTGTTTCGAACTCACGCGGACAACAGCCGTTCGAACTCCATGTGAGCAAGAAGGATTAGCCAATCGTGGCTCAGGTGGGCGGGGTATATGCGAATACGGGTGGTTAAAGGAACGCGTGTTAATTTTTTGACTCTTGTGTGACTTTAACGGCACTGAGCTTGGCTGTAGAGAGTACGTGAATTTATTACCTTTTACATCTGATAGTGTGTGGTCTAACTGCTATCTTGTTCAGTCTCGTCCGCACTCTTATTGTGCCAGTATCACCAGAAGCTCCACCTTTACAGACTGAAACACCCATTGTAAGCAACTCTTTGCTCACCTTTCCTGTGCTGAAGATAAACCGATTTACTTCTACTAGCAGATGGCCTCATGTATATATGCATATAAAGAAAATAACATTTCTTGCACGATGACATATTGAACTGAGGTTCCCTTCCATGTTATTGTAGGGCAGGTAGTGTGTGGCAGTGCAAGGTGTGCAAATTTGGGCATGGAAGTTACTGTAAGCCAGGATTAGTTTATTTTATCACAGGACTGTATGGTGATTGCATGCTGCCAAATCCCCAGAGACACATTCACTCTTAGGTCTTCTTTTGTGTCCAGCTGGACTTACAACCAAAGCTCTCGATCAGCTTTTTCCCAGTGCAGTCCATGTAGACCCTCAGCCGATCCTCATTTTTCCTATATCCGAGAGGTGGAATAGAGCACAAATGTGCACCAGCTGAGGGTCCGGATCAGGCTGGATCAGGCATCCCCTGCTGCAGGTCTTCCAGCACTGGTAATTTTGTCTTATGGTTAGTAGAGTCCAGCTGATAGGATTTTTAAGGCCAAAGCCAAATCCAATATTTAAGGTTTTAAAAATACAAAGGTTTGTCAGACAATAATTTTTTTTTTCTAGAAGCACATAACACAAACAAGGATACACAATTGTTATTTAAGAATCCTCGTCAAGACAGCATGAGATAATGCAACTTAATAATAAACTTACTTTATTGTCAGAAATAGGACAAAATTGTTACAGAATATATCAAAGTTTTGAAAAAAAAGTCACATTATACAAAATAGTTCAAAACAATCAGATCTATTATAAATTTTTGTGTACTACTGCTAATGAACATTTGTGTGCATGTGTGTGCGTGTGTATGTGGGTGCGTGTGTGTGTTTTGTTGGCCTGCCATTTGAGCATCTAAGGGAAACTGTACATAAAAATGAAAAATCAAGCATTAAAATAAATAGGTAAAATGAACATGACATAACTTCACACTACACATTTGACAGAGAAGCTGGATAGCTCTGTTCAGCTCACATATGTTTGTGTCTCCCCTCTGGGTTCATAATTTTCAGTGCACCGACTGTAACTACAGACGTGTGAGGTGCAGATATATTGCTTCATTTAGGGAGAATGAGTTAAACGCCTCAGTTTAGCAGTGGACAGCATTAAAAGCTGCTGTAAGCGATGTGGCCAGAGAAGTTGTAGAAGTGAGAAGGGAGAAACGATAAGACCATTTTTTGTTTACTTGCTAGAACTTTCGCATAAATAAACCTACAGTCAAGTTCGTCTACGGCTTAGGCTACACCACCTCACTATCGTACAACATAAGTTTATTGTCTGGAGGTACCAACTTTCACGTGACTGTAGCAAAATCCGGCATGGCTGACATTAATGTTTTTAGCCTTATTTAGGTTAAGTAAAGTATTAGTAATAGGGCTGCACGATATATCGTAAATTTACCGTCATCGCGATATCAACACGCGCGATATACATGTCACGAAAGACTGACTGAACTGCGATAAACTGTGTTTTTTTCCAAAGCTCTTCATATCAACATATTTGGCCAGTCAGATGTCGGAGTCTTACTGTCGGAGTCTTACTGCCTTATGCCCGCCCCCTAGTAGATGCGAGTGCTAAGCACATGGAGAGTAGAGCTGTAATACTCGGATCCTTT
>JBBIGA010000106.1:11131671-11178313 GCA_037576975.1 Alestes dentex | reverse complement strand
TAGTGTCCTACAGTGACTGTTCCCCAATGCGTGTAGTTGAGTTAAACTACATTGTTATAGATTGTTCCTTTTGCTATATTTTTCTGGCTAAGAAGTTACTAGAATTTAAATTGTTTACATTTATTTAAGATTTAAAATTATTTGAAAAATATTTTCATATTTTCAGACCAGCAAATCCAAAGCAGAAAAACATTAACACTATAAAGGCTACGTTTTTACTTACTTATCGCATGTGATATCGCTATCGCAATACTCAACAACATTATCAGATATCGCATGTTTTCCTAATATCATGCAGCCCTAGTTAGTAATGACATTTATTAGCTTACCATGAACAAAGAGGGACTGCTCTGCTCAACTCTGCTTGGGTCAGCTGTGATTTGTGGCGTTCCAAACATGGGTGGAACAGTGGAACTGTGTGAAATTACGTAATGCCAACGCTCAAAACCAAGCTGAAGGGTCTGTATTCCGGCTCTCAGGTTTTTAAAAATTATTTTCAGCCGTTAAAAACAGTTTTTCTGCAGTTAGTTCATATCAGCATGCCGATTTATTGATCTGGCTATAATGGTAAATATGGATAAACCACCCATACATTAATATAATCACTGAAGAAATTAAATAGTGAAATCACCCAGCTAATAACTTGCCTGAGTTGCCTCAGTTTTTAATGAAACTCTATAATTAATTAGAAGGAACACTTTTTTCAGTGAGTTCTTAAAGAAATCTTCTAGTTTTTTTTTTTTTTTTCAGTAACTACAGAGCCGGTCCACTTGTTTCTGTTACAGTATTGTATCAAGTCAATGAGTTCTTTGTTTTTTGTTATCAAGTAACGGGAAACATTGTGGACTGATTCTCCATGATAATTGACAGAATGCTGCACATAGACTGTAAAGCACTGTAGTATTCCTGTAAGAGGGCTGTAGAATTCAGAATGCAACCATTTAAAGAAATAAACCACCATAAACCAAAATAAGATTTTTAAAAAGCTTCAGTAGAGTTTCCAAATAGAAAGATGTAGAAAGACAACCACTTCATCTACTGTGGTTATTTGATTAACATATTGTTACTGTTGGAAAAATATCTCCAAAAAGTAACTTTATAAGAGAAGAAATAAACTTGTGCAAAAAAGATTTTTTAAAAAGTTGTTGTGGACGATTTGTGTTAGTGCGATCATCATGAATTTTCCCCGGTTGTAAAGAGTTGCTGCCTTTTTCAAATTATGAAAAGAAGAATGAAGCTTCATAAAAATGTTTTGGAAAATAGAACATAAAGGTTTTGTTCTGATGGTGCCAATATCAACAATATCACACATAGCATAATAATACAACAAAAACTATTATAGCTGAGTATATGTGCAAAAGGGTTCTTTGAGTGATGCCATAGAACAGCCATTTTAGTTCCCTGAAGAATCCTTATTGTAAATGAGATTTTTGAGTGTTAAGAACCTTTTAAAAGTACAATGTGTAGTTCCTTAGCAATGTAAGCGTTCTTTAAAGATCTTTTACGTTATATGGAGGTTCATTCAAATTTAAAAAGCAACTTCCCACTCACATATCTCATTTACCAAAATGGTTCTTTTAAGAACCGTCTATCAAAAGGTTTTTAGGGAGCCCAAAATGGTTCTTCTGTGACATCACATAAAGAGCCTACTCTAGCACCATTATATTTAGAGATTATATGAAGCACAGCTACCTGAAACTAGAACAGTTTCCCAAGCATGGACCAGCTGAAGAACACAGAGGAGATTCCACTGGATGTTTTTTGTTTTTACCTGTTGGCATGCTGAATCATAAGCATGTTGTAATAAAAGTTGCCTTATTCCTCAGTTGATACTGTTGCTCTGCAATTCAGAGACATGAATAGCTCTGTCAGCATGTGCGTGGAGGTAATCCTGCACCTTCTACAGGCTCATATGAACCTATTGATATCTTCATTGACCATGCCAAAGGCTTTTATTTCATTCAGCAGAGAGTGAGCGAGAATAAGCTATCACATTTTCCCTGTCAGGTAAAGAGGTAATTCAGGAGGAAATGTTCTCCCAGATGTTTTATCTGTCCTTCATGGATCTCTCCACAGCTATGCCTTTTCTAAACAGATGCGCTTAATTTGACATTGATGGCTCATTCCTCCTCGAAGCAATCTCTAAGTGTATGCTTATCACTATTGAGCCCCGCTCTTTGTCTGAACGTGCCAAAAGATGGAAATTTCTCTTCAGCCTCAGAATTTATGCTGCAGGCTTACACGGACTTGATTTACCTCACCATTACATGCATACAGCGCTGCTTTAATCACTTGTTTCCCAACCCCATCAACAGTGTAATTATTCCTAATCAAAAGGCAAAATGGTTTATGCTGTATGTCTTGCAGTTCATAACTATAGTCCATGGATGATGACTACTCGTATAAGGAAACATGAATGTCTATTTGTCAGATCCCAAGACTGCATATACCTTTAAGCCTGTATGACAAGTTATAAGCTGTTGCAGTTTGATTGCATCCTCGCTGACAGTTCTCTCCACTTTTTTCAATTGCTATATTTTTTTTTTCCCCAAAATCAAGATTTTGTTTACACCATGACAGGGCATCATCAGCCCCCCTCTTATAAACCACCTCTACCTCACTCAGCACACTAGGAGGCATTGGAAATCAATATTTCCCACTGATCACGCCCCCCTTTGGGCTTACTCCTTTCGTGTTGAGTGTTCTCTTTTTTTTTTTTTTACCACAACATAATGACAAATAATAATGTTGAAGTACTAGTGACCAGAGAACAGTAATATATCTACATTGTGTTTATATTTAATGTAGAGCCGAGGACAACTTCTTGGTCAGCCGTGCTCATGTTAAGATGCAAAAACTTGTGGTTAATAGATAAACATACCAGATTTCAAAACAGTTAGTAGTTTTTGAGATGTGAAAAATCTGTCAGCTGCAGTACCCACTGTAGATATAATTTCATTACATTTAGTGTGCATCCAAAGAATGTGCTACTGATACAGGCTGTGAATTTTCTTCAAGTTTGAACCTTTGCAGTCCAAGACATTGACTAAAAAAAGCAGTGGATATTTGCATTAACGTTATTCACTAGGTGGCGCTACTCCACAAATGAGTTGTATTTAACTAGGGTCATGCATCTCCCAAAATATCATAATTTTTGGTGAAACAGTTGTGAAGCTGTCGCCAACAAGTCCACTTCAGGAGACACTTGCACGAATGCACACAAATGGCTAATTCCATATCAGCCATGTGGGGCTACACAACTATTTGATATCATCCACCAAAAAGGCAAAAAATACTTGGACATATGCTATATGACCACGCTGAGCTGCATCCACATGCTCAGAAAGGCTTAATGTAGCGCACTTGAGGATTATAGAAAAATTATAAGAAAAAGGATTATTAATTGTCGTGCAAAACATCTCTCTGTGGTTATTTTACTTCGAGTCATAAGGCTCAAGTCCAAGTCAAAAGCTGAGCTGCAAGTCATCAAATGCAAGTGGGTTTTTACACAAATACGGATCTGATCATAATGCATGCTCAGCTACCTCAAGATCATCACGCATGGATCCAAATTCCCGATCACAAACTACACTTATCTTTTAAATATGTATATGGACAACATCCAGACATGAGATGCATTTTAATGTCATGAGGGCCCAAATCTGCTATATTTAACCTTTTCCTTTACTGTAGAACACATGAAGAACCCTTTTTAAGGATGTGACTCTACCAGTAACATTTGTATGTTTGGTGCGTTCTGAATTGTACCAAAATAATTGAAATAAATCAGATCAAGTTTTGTGAAACAAATGAATGCCTACTTTTATTTGCACATTTGTGCTGAATAGACAGAAGTATTTTCAGTAACAGGTCAATTATGATTATTTTACAATGATTGCTGCTTGCTGTAGTGATTTGGCTGTCAGGGCACAATTCAATTTGCCACCAAAGCAGTGCTCCAAGTTGGCTGAGGCAGTAGAGTCTGGTCATGAGTGGTCGGAGAGCAGCTATCTGCGTGAGTAATCGGTCTATCTGACTCCTGGCATCGCTGGCATGCTCCAAGCTGTCTGGCAGAGATAAGGCACCTTATGAAACTCCAGCCGAAAGCACCATCTCTGCTAATCCCTTTTTATTTTGCCTAATTAACTGAAGCACATAGTAAGTGTTTAATGTTACAGTCCTAATCATATTTCTGTTCCTCACATATTAGTTAATGTGTTTGCAAAGGGGTGTTTTGGAGGTCTCCGTTTCCTTTTGCCAGCACCAACTTGAGGCAAGCTAATCTTCTTGACTGTTTCTCACACGGCTGTTTCTGGTCATAGAAAAAACACAGAGGTGACTGTTCAGTGATTCTACTGAACAGTTTGAAACCTGAGCCATTATTTCTCTCCAGAGTAGTTTAGGACTGCACTCTGTCAAACCCTTCATGTGACTTCACAGCATGTGTCTCTCTGAATATCCTAGAACTCAGAGATGTGCTAAGGATACACTCCTCTTAAACCTTTTTAGCCTTGCGTGCCATGATGAGCCATTTCCTCTGTGCTGCACAGCGCACTCTGCTCCAATAGCCTAGCAGGCATGGGGTCGCTTGGCTTTTTCATGTTAACTTTAACTGCTCTGGCTATGAAAATGCAAGCGGCTCATGCTGGGGAGAAAAGCACCAGTCCATCTGCGGCCCTCTCCTTAAGTCCTTAAAACACACATCAGAGCACACACAACTTATTCACTGGATTTACTTGATATTCTTTGTTGTTTATTTCAAGTGCTGATTGTGAACAGTTTCATTCTTTTATTTGGCACAGCGCCTTGAGTCAGCTCTTGTTCTTTAAAATGTGCTTTGCAGAAAAACTCACTTTGACTTTGAAGTGAATATGTGTAAGGACATATCGTAAATGAATGAATAAAATGTACATACATTTACTGTATATTATGTTGGAACGGAGTTGATTGCACTTAGCCACAAGCACAGTAATGCGTTCAGACACTGATGTTGGATGATTAGTTCTAGATCACAACTGACATTCTTGTTTATTCCAAAAGTATCAGATGTTGCCCCATCATTTAACAGTTTCACCATTCCACAGTCCAGTGCTGAGGGGCGTTATATTGGTGTAGTGAACGCTTGGCATTGAAGATATTGATCTTAGACTAATGTGTGGATGCTTCAGACAGCATGGCTTAGGAGTGTGTACATGTGCATTCAACACTTTGTGAATACCAAATGTCCCTGTGATAGTATAAAATGAGAATAGTTTGACAGTAATTACTGCTAGTATTTTAGTGATGTTAATGATGGAAAAAATGTATATTTAAAAAGTGAAAGAGGCCAAATCTTTTGATTGCATTTGTATACAGTCCATATTAGTGATTTAAGTGTAAAGTGACCATTTGTCATATATGAACACAGCACATAATGTAAACAGCATCAAATTGTTCTCTTCGTTTAACCCATTCACCAAGTGAAGCAGCGGGCAGCCAGAAACACAGCAGTGTGTGGGGGGACGGTACTTTGCTCAAGGGTACCTCAGAGGTACCACTAGCAGTCCTGGGATTCAAACCCACAGCCTTCTGATCACAGGGCCAACTCCCTAACCACTAGGCCACCAGCCCCCCCATTAAGTATGGGGTATATGCTTTTCATGGTTTGGTTCGATTTGGTCCATGGTGTCTGAGCCATGATTTGGTTTGTAACATAGTTCAATTCAGGTTCAGGAAAAAAAAAATGAACCTTTAATTTTAGACTTCATATTTTTCCACTTTTGCAAAATTGCTAATGGGAAATGAAAATCCGGCCAAATGCACTGCATTAACAATGCTTGCGTTATCACTCCCATTCACTCTCTTTCAGCCTAGTGCTCACTTGTGTCTGCTTCTTTGTGTGTGGTTGTGTCTGGAGAACTAGTTTTTAAATTTCTCATGTGTCAGTCATGTTGTGTGCTACGTCTGTAACCAACCTCTCTGCTGCTTGAGAGGACCAGCTATCCATCGTAAATGCATGTTGTGTGTATGTGTGTGTTCGTGCGCCTGGGTAGGTGTATAATTAAATTCACAGAATCGTGTGTGTTGTTTTTGTTGTTGTTATTGTTTTTCAAAAAAGCACTGGAATGTATTGGCCTTGTCTGAAACCTTGGAAGCTGCAACAACTGGAAGGGATCCCACAATTGTGAGGACTATTGATCCGTGAAAGCCTGAAAATGACCTTCTCGTAAGACAGAGAGAGAGTGAGTGAGAGATATGTTTAGTTTTTCTTCAGAAAGAAAACATTTTTTTAGCTGATATGAATTGTGAACTGCTCATTTGACATACATGGCTGTATGTCAGTTTCTGTTGTAAGAACGGTAATAGTTAGTTAGACGATAAATCGTTCAGCACTATGGACAGCTCATTTGCTGTGGTGCGAGGACTGTAATTAGAGAACCCAGCGGACAACTGTACTGCATGATAAGCACAGTTGTGCTGCTCTGGTGTGTTTAACAGAGCATTTGTATATTGTACTAAACATTTTATATAATTTAGTTGACTATTTAATGGCTCTTTAACCAGACAGAAGCATTTATAACCGTTCATTTTTTCCAAACTTTTTACAAGGCATTCAGAAATTAGCATTATTGACTCATGACATGTTTGTGTCTGTCCCTCATTTTCAGGTAACAAGTATACTCAATACTGCAGTGCCTCATGACCATGTGAGGATTTAATAACTGAACCGGGGAAAAATTATATAATAAAGAGAGATAGATGGCAGCTTTTCAAACACTAAAATCAATGGACCATCTGTCTCGCTCAAGGTGTGCTCTCTAGCAGGAAGTATAATTACAGCGCCAACCTAAGAAGGCCATTACTATCACTCTCAGCTTTGAGCTTTACCTCTCACTGGAAGCTTCAAGAATGCTGACTCACCTCGAAAGCAGGTGTGAAAAAGTGTATTTTACTATTCTGTAAAAGCTGCTTACGACAAGCATGTCACCTCTCACTAATGACCACTTACATGTGAGGACGATACTCAAGGCCAGCACTGAAAAAATAATTTGCAGGAACGAATCCAAGAGGAAAGTAAGAGGCAGAAGCAAGACGAGGCCAAGCGCAGAGTTCACAAAGCCCTTGGAGAGAAAGTGAACTCCTTTCATGAAATTTCTATCTTATTTGTCTTCTTCGTAGTCCACCCGACAACGTCATTTCTGTAGAGATGCTGAATAAGTCATTACTGGCTTACACTAGAGATGTTCACACAAGCTGATACATAATACATAAAAGTCTAATAAATATATTATAAATTAGAGAATTTTAAAATTTATGTTGGGGAAACGCAACTGCAGTACTGGGGCATAAGCCTGAACTAGAGGCCAGATTTAATAAAACAAGCTGTGTGTCCATTTCTCTATGTATTTCCACTTTTTATATAAAGAGATATGAAGAGCTGACATACAGTGTGGTACAGTATCGGACCATTTTTTGTTTTGTTTTTTAAAATTGCCAGTGTATATATCCATTTACACACAGGGACTGATGTAGTAAGCCTTTGTACCAGTTATATGTGCAAACTGAACTTATTCCATGTGCAGTTTATCGCCTGGGTGCTTGGTGAAAAGCAAGAAAAGTCTCCCCCATGCATAAGAATGGGGGTTTTGTCATTCGCTTTGTGGTACTGAGGATGAATGCACATGGAATTATGTGCAAGATTTTTTAAATGGGCAAAATGTCTACCTAAAAGTGTATGAACATGCATCATGCAAGACTCGAAGTCTTGTGCTTTTGCATACATTCTGTGGACGCAAGGCAGAGATGTGTTGTTACACGATATTTTCCATTTAATCATATCATAAAATGCAAAATACAAATGTGATTTGTTGGCATAGGGTGCTTTTATGTTACTGGTTTGGAGTTAAAGTAGGCTATTAGGCTAGACCCCCTGTCTGCCAGCTCACTCAGCTCACAGCGTACTTTCCTGATAAGAGCCCAGGAATTCATCAAGGCCCATAGACTTCTCATCAGGAATGTGCTCAGACATTGGCTACTCATGGACTGAGAGACATTATGCTCAATCTTATCTCACTGAAGTGGTAAAGCAGGTGTCTCTGTTCACACAGTAACACTTTCATGTTCAGCTATAGAACATTAGGTCAGTGGCTCCAGCCCAGGCGCACCGTGCAATGTTGGCATGTTCACTAAACCTGAAATATGGTTCAGTATAGTTTTTGAATCTTGCTCCTCTAAAGTACTCCTATTGTTAGTGGGATCGCTGAGTTTTGTACTTTTGTGTGCAAATCATGTTAAGCTTTAACAGAGTTTGGCCATTTACAGTCTCGTCATATTTATATCACTACGGCATATTTTTTATGCAACAGAATGGTGTTATAAACCCTCATTAGTGGGGACACACCAATCTGACTTTTTCTTTTCATATAATCATTCCTATATATCAGGATATCTGTCGATACTGAGAACTGATTTTTTTTCTTCTTCAATTTTAAATATTTATATATCAAGTAATGTGCTGTTACAATTAAAGAGTTCATTTCAAAACCTGTTATATCTGTTATAAGAAGTTGCCTAATTTATTTTAAAGCTATGTTGTCTAACTGATCACAGTAGAAATCTTAACTATCTGAACATCTAGCATTTTAAGCCTTCATTAAATTGCATGTTTTTCCACAAGCCCCCAAATGGTTATTACTAATGTTGGTATTTGTACCAAAACTGCTCCAGTATATCGGTGCACTAATCATTAACATGACCTGTCTGGCATTGATTTGCTGTAGCGCCACCTATTGGCCTGAAGGCTCGGATGCTGTACTTGGTGGTTTGAGACGTAACTGTTAGGGTACAATGAGATTCATCAGCGTAGAGGTTTACGTGCACGGTTGGTGATTCTGACAATTGGTGTTCAAGCTCTGGTTTAATGATCAGTTTTCTTATTCACATATTTAAGAGGATTTCTGGAATGAAGCTCATTAACTGTGTAAAATAACGGCGGAATGCAGCAACGCTTGACCACACTATTAAAAAAAAAACCCAAACAAACAAACAAAATCAATTTCATCTGTTTTGTCAGATGCACTCCACTACCTCAAAACCCTGCTGGCTGATCCAGAGGCGATCGGAGCGGAGACGCATTATGCAATTATTGCATTTCCTCATAACCTGTTATCCATATCTCATAATACTGAGGTGATAAATCTCTATCTCTCTCCCTGTCTTTCACTACCGTTACAAATCAGCTGAAGCCAGCCATTCTCGAAACTCCTCCTCAGAGATCAGAGGGGAAAAAACAAACAAAGACTGCTCTGATTTTGCAAATTATTTTTTAAGGGCTTACTTGCGACACAAACAAATAATTGGTCTCAAAGCACTGTTTCATAATGTTTGGAAAAAGAAAGAGGCCATGATGAGAGAATCTTGATACAAACAGTCTAGATAATGACAGTAAGAGGATATGAGCATAATTGCAAGAAATGAAATCATAGTCACTAGGCAGCAACCGGGACACCGTCAGAGCTTCCTTGTATACTCTTGAAGATTCTGGGGGAAAACGCTTTCATTTCAGATGGTCTTTTGTTTACAGTTGAATGGGAGAACACTGAGACAGTTAAGAGTTAAAATCCGCTCGTTTTCATATGTCATGTCTAAACAGACTTTCACACATATTTTGAACGGGCAGCTTGAATTTTGTTGACGTCCACATCCATAAGTGTGAATTGTACATCATCTGCTACCTTCTGGCGGCTTCTCTGAGGATGCACAGTGGAAGCTGACCCTCTCTCTCTGTTAAGTAGACTGGGGAGTGGGGATTTGCACCTCCATAAATATGCACACTCCTGCTTCATTTCTCTCCAATTACGAGGGCCAGTGTACTGTAAGCAAGCGCAGTACCATCAGAGACCACTGGGAGTTGACTTGGTGAAGTGAGGTTCAAGGTTACCGAGTGTTCTGGGGGTGCATGCTACTCTCGTCCTTCGTCACAGCTGTGCCCAGACCCCAGCTCAGACCCATCTGTTCCACACCAGCCCATGTGTGCTGAGATCAGCTGGTGCAAGCATGATCAGCCCCTTCCCAGAGGCAGAAAAGGTTGTTTATGCAGTCAGGGGACATCAGCCACCCAAACTAATGAAGGGTAAAAGATGTAGCTATAGGTTTAATGGACTGGCCAATGGAAGTCTTTAGGAAGGCTTTTTACCTCACTGCACTCTTTTTGCACCACTGTTGCAGATGTGATGTAACAGAAATTATGAGACAGCTTGTGGCTGTGAAGTTAATGAGTGGTTTCAGTGTTTGCAGTGTGGAACACCTCACCACAAATTTTTGAGGTCTTTCCTAGTTGAACTATGCACGTTTTTTTCAGGAATGTTTATTTGTTCCTCTCTAGCAGCTCAACAAAGAATCACAACATTTCACACACTGAGAGGTAAGAGTGTCTTAGTTAATATGATAAGAGTTATGGGGGAAAATATTTTTAATTACATATTTTTGAAAAACTGGACTCGGATTTCCACTCTGCCAGTGGAATTGTCACTAAGGTGTCTGTAAAAAGAAGTGGATCATTAAAAGCATCTAACACTCCATTGCATCCATAATGATAGTATTGAGCTAAATTACTGGATTGAGCTAAATAACTGAATCCATTGAAGCATTTTAAAGTAACTGGCAATATATCCCTAATGCAAAGGAAGGAAATGGAGACTAGAAGAAGTGAGTGCAGCCACTGATGGTGGGTACAAAGTGAGAGGTTTTAAGGTGTTGTGAGGCTTATGGAAAATTTTCTTATCAATACCGGAGTACACACTAGGAGCTGAAGCGTGGATTATTTCTTTTTCTGTTGGAAGTACAGTATATCGAGTTGAAAAAAAAATCCAATATCTCTTCTGGGCTTTTTCAATGAGTCTTCTTCCCATTCATCTTATCTGACCTGCCTTCACTGAGGCAATGACGGAAACACGATGACTCACAGCGGGCAGTAGCTCTGCTACCACAGCGCTAACCATCCTCAGCGCTCATGGGGAAGGCAAACAGAAAACAAATGTAGGTGCTATTGAGGGCATGGTGGATGCTCTGTTTTTCAGCATGGCAGACAGCAGCTTGCGCATCTATTTTTGGTCTGATAAAGCGTCCCATCTCTCGAGCTGTCCTCTAATGCATGAGCCTTCCTGAATCACGCACCCTCTTCAAAGCCCGGAGAGGGGCCGCGGCAGTCAGCCAGCTGCATTCTCATCAATCACTTGGAATCATTCAAATTACTCACAACCAAAGACCGCACACCTGTGTGTGTGGTATGTCTTTGTGTGTGAGAGGGAGGGGAAAGAAGATAGAGAAGGGGCTTCAACCAACTACAGGTGGGGTGCAACCAAACATCAGGAAAGGTCTGTTAGGAAAAAAAATACAACAGTTAATCACAATTAAGTACTTTATTACATTAAAACCATGATGTTTCAGCCTCAATGTACTACCTTCATCAGGTGTTGGAATAAAATGTTCAAATAAAATAATGTTGCTGCAGTTGAGAGAGTGACAGAGAGAGACAGAGGTGAGAGAGAGAGAGAGAGAGAGAGAGAGAGTGTGTACAAAATTACAGTATTACAGGAAAAAGTCTTGTCCTGATAGTGAGTGTGTGTGTGTGTGTGTGTGTGTGTGTGTGTTTGACTGATAATGTGCCCCCCTAACCCCACAGTCTGGGTCTGTTATCAAGGGACTGATCCAGTCACAGCCCACAGATGGCTCTCTCTCTGTTCAGGGTGCCGTGCTCTAGAACCCAGCTTTACCTCTGGGATTCCTCCTGCTGAAACAGCTTGTTTGTCCCGCCAAACCCACTTATTCTGCAAACGTGCGCTCTCAGCAAATGAACACAGACACCACTATAAATCTCTACCTGAGAGCCCTCTGCTACAGCCTACCCATTTTTTATGATCCGAGAAAGTTTATATATAGCTGCTGGATATTCTAGGCACTGACACACTCTCACCGTATTAACCATTTCCGCCCTGAAAAGTGTTGTTACTATTTAACCTGTGTGTAAACTATGACTATGAACAAATTTCTTGCTCTTTATAGTTGAGAATGATCTGCATTTTAAAAGTGTAATACATTTTATTTTTATGTCCAGTTATACATTGTTTATGATCTATCTCTATTTAAAATATTCAGGCATAATTCAACAGAAGGGCAGTGTGATTATTACAATTGGAAGAAAAGTGTGTCAATTGAAACAGTAAAAATACTGCAGCTCTCCACACAAAGAGTTGTTGTTGGCAGGAGATAATACCTTTGAAGGCCAGGCACTATTTGTCAGCAAATAGAAGCAGTGTAGCAGAAAAGTGGGCGCTTGCAGCCAGAAATGCACCGGCACATTATTATTTCTTGAGTGGAGGAAACCAAGCGAGAGGCAGCTGAGAGAAAAGGTCAGACGAAATATAGTTCGTTGCTAAATGAAGGAAAGAGAGCTACCGTTTACAGTAAAAACCATTTATACAGAAACACTGTTATAGTTCACGAATCTGCAGTGACATTTCTAAATCGATGATGAAGTGTCACTTCCAACAACGCAAAACATACATGTTAATTCAATGTGTTTCACAAAACAAAAGACATTACCACAGACTTTCCGTTGTACTTATTTTCACTTTTCGTTTTACACTGGTCCTTTTAAAAAACCTTCAGTAGCCTACGACGTCAATTACATTGTACCCTGAGGCACAGACATCTCTTTTAGTAGTTAGAGGAGCTGCTATGGAAAGGTCAGTCACAGCCTCAACTCGGGCAAAAAAAAGCTGCAGCCCAAAAATACTGGCAACTTTCGCTGAAAACAGCAGCACCCAACTGTATCATTTACGGACCCCCTCCACCACCCTGCTGTCCTATTGCTTCTGATCTTCCTGGCAGCATTTGAGAACACTGTGTAATCTTTCTCCTTGATTAACTAGTCAGGACTAGTTTAAAATCAGAAGTTATGCAGCCAATAAAGCTAAAGGCACATTTCCCTCTGGCGTGTCTGGTCTTTTTTAAACCCTTATTTTTGGCTATATATTTTTCTTAGTTCTTTATTTACACTTTTAAAACTGTGGTTATGTAACTGTGGTTATGTAGCTTAGTGGGAAACACCACTGCCCTCCAAGCAGCAGACTGGGGACTGGACAAGAAACCTATACAGCAAGAGTAATTGGGCAGGACTCCTAACATTGGGCGTGACACCAGTAACAACATCTAACAGCTTACAGCATAACCCAGTTCTGTCTTATTGTTACAGTTCTCTTTTGCAGTACAGTAGTGTTCTGTATATTTTCCACATATACATGGACTTGCCAGTGTCTGGATAGACAATGATGGCTAGCAATGCTTCCCTCTTCAATGAATTTACTCCTGCCGTTTCCTCTACAGTTGATTGATGAATGTGAAAGGAGCAAACAGCAAAGACCCTTCAACTAACTATTTACCATCTGCTACTGCAAGCACCTAAAATTCAATAGCTGACAAAATTTATAGCCATCAGGGGGCATTACCATTCAAGAGAGAATTTGATTGAAGGCAAAATTATTACACTCTCAGTCAGCTATTGTTTATTTCTGATTTCATGTCAATTCAATGACATGAAAGAAAAGATGAGAAATCAGTCATAAACATACTTATTTCCACCTCTTTGGTGTAAATATTTATGCCCCAATCAATCTCCCTGCCAAAGTTGAAATCCTTCAGAGTAAACCCAGGTCAGCGAGTGTGTTAACTGCTGCGTCTGTTTGGAGAATGAGGATGGATGGCATGATTGCCAGTGGCTCTTTGAGCCTTGTGCAATCAGGGCCACAGCACTTGTCTAATCTCGAGTAGACTCCTCATGCTCCAGAACAGCCATAAAGACAAGTTTTACAAAATGGCCTTCCATGATGAACTCTTCAAGTGAAGCTTCAGTGATTAGCTCATACAGTTTGACATTTACATGGCAATAGGAGCGCTCTCTCCCTCCCCTCCGTCAGAAAACACTAGAGTGAGCCCACAGCCTTGTAACTCTGGCCCTTGCTATCCTTCACTCCTCGGGAAATGTATTCGTCTCTTCCAGCCCCAAGACCCCAAGACTGATTGCCATCCAGCACTTTCTGTTTTTTCACTCACTTAGAACAATGTCTCTCTGATGAACAGATCACATCAAGCTGTGCACATCTGTCACTGGGGGAGTGATGGAGTGGATGGGCTGACACAAACGTGTATCAAAGAGAGATAAAGT
Organism: Alestes dentex; assembly: GCA_037576975.1. Lineage (NCBI taxonomy): Eukaryota > Metazoa > Chordata > Actinopteri > Characiformes > Alestidae > Alestes > Alestes dentex. The sequence continues at coordinate 11,164,110 of JBBIGA010000106.1, read as the reverse complement.
GAAGAGTAGAGAGTGGGGAAACATCCGATTCCGTTTCGTCACTGGAAACAGCGGCGGGACCCAAATTAGCTCCACACCTGAAAGCCGTTTTGTAACTCCATACCTTCAGGTCGATAGATGGAGAGTGGCCAACAGACATTCCAATTCTGGTCATGCAGTGGAAGGGGGATGCCACGGGAGAGTCTTGAGTGCATACAGATATCACATTACCTACATGCCCCTGCTACATGGACCTCTGGGGACTGAGCATTGAACGTCGCGGTTATGTGCTAAACAAATACTTTTTGTTTTCTGGCTTGCAAAGTGAAGCTGCTTTTTTGTTTGTTTGTTTTTTGTTTGTTTTTTTTATCAGTACTGGAGTCTCTGCATAAATGCTTATTTTATGCCATGTTTAAAGGTGCCACATTCTATATTTTCTTGTATTTTATTTTTAATTGAACTATAAGGTTTTGTGTGCTTATTATTCAGTTTTCCATGTCTATTTTCTAACACCCACCCCCCTCCCTTTTTTTTACCACTTAATATTAATTAGGTCTGTACCTTAAATTGCACTGAAAACTTGTGAAAGGGTGAGGCTGAACTGTAGAGGGTTGAATCAGCAGATGTAATGTAAATATGTTGGATCTCATGCCATTGCTAAACCATTGACTTTAAAACTGACTGTTTTTGAAACTTTGTCTCCATGTATGGATTGCAAGGCGTAGTGAACGGTGTGTTTTGCAACTTTAAAAGCATTTATATATGACATAAAACTCTTCTTTCAAAAAATCCCATTTTTTTCATTACAGAGGCATTTAAGCCTTCATCAATGGGCATAATTTCGCATGGCTGGTGAAATATCTAAGCTTCACAGCAAGACTGTGTGCCAGTGCTAAGATTTTAATAGATTACTGTAATTATGCTCGATTCAAGTGAATTAACGTGGGAAATGAATCATGGCAATAAATGTGTATTCCATTGGCTTTTGATAAAAGCCAAACATCAGCGTTAGTGATTGCGCCCTGTGTTGAGGGAGCATGTGGTATCGCAGTAATGAGCCTGTCTGGTGGCATTCTACTGAATGCAGCTCTGTCTGTCGCATATGCAGCTACGAATGCGACCGGGCAATTTTCAAAGCAACCTGACGCGTGGTACATGAAAACAGAGGCGATAAAGCCCCTGCCAGTATCTGGCCTCGCACAGCGTTCCGTGTGAATGGGCTCTGTTCTCCTAATCTGCTTTCCAGATGCAAGGCTTAGAGCGGCCGTATCAGGACATCAGACTCCCTGACAAAGCCGCCTGCTGCCAGCCACGGCCAAGACGGCTTGCAGCGGCCGTTGCTGGGAAAGCACCCAGCTGGTTAAGGCCTGTTTCTCAGGCAAAGCATGACAGGCAATCAAACCGCCCTTCATTATGGGTACTACAGTACACATTGGTCAGGGCCCCACAGATGTCAAACAGGATTACAATGTAACTGAGGCCAACTTGAGCCAATAGCGTTTAATGACCTGAAACAGCCAGTTGCAGTGCAGCTAGGGTGAGCACCCGCCCCGCTTTTGACCAGACAGTCCTGAAAATTGAATATTCGTCCTACTGTCTGCATAGTCCAAACAGAGTTTTCCAAGGATCATGGGAAGGGTCTTAAAATATTAATTTCAGGCTCACTTTCCCAGACAAGGATTAAGCATAGTCCTGAACTATACAGCATCTGAAAAAAGATTTTCCCCTTAAAAGAATATATGCTCCAAAATTAGGCCTTATCCCTGACTGGAAACTGACCCAAAGTAAAATATTGGATGTGTAAAATACTGTAAATGGTCTATAAAAGTATACATGGTATAACAATTCTCAAACCCCTAGTTTCCTTTTAAAAATGCCAGATTCTGTCCGCCGCAAGTGATTGTTTGCTGACCTAGTTGAATTGGCATTTTGTCTTCTACTCCAAGCATGTTTAACTGTCAAATGGCATTGCCTTAGCGACATAAAAAAAAATGGGATGGTTTCACATTTGCTGGGGGAAGCATGTGCTGTCCTTCACCCTTGGAGTGTTGGTAATAGCATGTGAAAGGGGAAGACCTACCTAGTGGGTGGGACATGACTAAATCAGGAACTTAATGAATGACAAGGAAACACCTACGAAATGAGGGGGATCGTGATCTTTTTTCAAGCTTTAATGTTCATAGTGTAACTGTAAATCAGTTACAAATACAATCCTGGTCACTCAAAACAGCACAGCTGCCAACAGATGACTGTGCTCTCATTACCTCCCCTTACTCCTGTGTTTTACAAAATTAATTGCCAGTGAGCCAAGGCCTGTTATTATATCTCTATTATATTATTATATTGCACTGTTATTGTTGCCTACTGACTGAGACCTTACTGGTCGATCTATATTCACATGATGATTTGATTAGCTTAGTGAGAATGAGCTGTATTGTTCATGTGATAGTGCCCACCTACAAGCATGAGTTTACACTGTATATAATAGTACAGGGCTGCACAGAGTCTTTTGACAACAAATTTTCCAAAGAGAAAGATAAAAAGTAACCATTTCAAATTAAAAAAATCTAGGCTAAAAGCACAGTATCAGAATCCAAATAGTTTTAATGGCAATGAAGAAATTAGTTATTTGAGAAACAATTAAAATAATTAAAACACTTTTGTTACTGGCCTGTTTTCCTACTTTCCTGTTTGACAGTTTGACAGCAGAAAAACAAAAAACTTGAAAGCAATCTGTAATCACTGTTCATGTGTGTAGAGAGGGAAAACACCTCTTAACAGCTTCTCCACTACATGACAGAGACCACTTGAAACCTGCTTGACATGAAAAATACAACAGAACAACAGAAGCAGAAAGGAAAGACCCCACTGACATGCTGACACCGTTTGTAACCACAGGTTTTGAAATAATAAAAAAATTTAATACCAGAGTTAAAGTACACACTGTATGTCAAAAATACTGAAATGCACTAATACTGGACAATGAGCTTAATTTCTCCTCACACACACACACAAAATAATGTGATCATGTCACAAGGGTGAGTGGAACAAGAACGTACCTTGCCAGCAGTTCGCCCCTTGTAGCGTGATGGATGAACCCAATCGTGGACAGACACGAGAGAGTTGGTAGATCACGCACTTTGCTCTGTGAACGCTCCACACAAGAGTAGAGATTCCCACCGGAATCCGCATTCACAACACACACCAGTAGATAAATAAACAGACATGAGTACTGTTTGACAGTTTGCTATCGCAAAGGCTTTTGTGCTTATTGCGCCTCCCCTACCACCACTATGCTGTCTGCTCTCTCCGTCTGGGAAACGGCCAGACCAGGTGAAGAGGGGGAGGAACTCACCTGGTCCTGTCTCTCCTACCCACCAGCCGTTTCCCGTTTAACTGTTCAGGACCATATCCAAGCTGAGTCACAAGCGGGTGTAGAGATTGATGCATTATCCCTGCTGATTAATATCACTGCTGTAGATGGTCGGCCCCTTCAGTCCAGCCTGATCACCCACCAGACACCCCCTCTGCACATGTTTGTTGGATCTCACCAGGAGAGACTCACTTCACCTCCCATCATCCTTGGACCCCCCTGGTTACTCCGTCACAATCCCCTCATCTCATGGACTCAACAAAAGATTCTTCAGTGGGGCCCGACAGGTCAGGAGCTTTGTCTTCAGGCGTCGGCTGGGACATGCTCAGGGGAGTCCGAGGTCACAGATGTCAATCTGGAGACCATTCCCGTACCGTGACCTGGGGAGGTTTTTAGCAAGAGTAGGGCCATCCAGCTACCACCTCATAGGCCCTACGACCTCGGCATCGAGCTGCAGCCAGGCACAGTACCACCCCGCGGCTGTCTTTACTCCCTTTCCCAGGATAAGCAGAAGGGCATGGAAGAGTACCTTTCAGAAGGACTTTGACAGGGGACCATCCACCCTTCTTCCTCTCGCTGGTGCTTTGCGTATTTAGATGACATCTTGATTTACTCAAGGAACATGGAAGAACATACCAAGCATGTCAGAGCAGTCATAAAGAGGTGGTCCATCCACCGTTCTGTAAGTTGGAGAAATGCGCTTTCCACCAGCGCTCCCTTACATTTCTTGGGTTTGTTATCTCTCCTCAAGGTGTGACCATGGATCCCCAGAAGCTGGATGCTGGGCGTAATTGGCCTCTACCCAATTTGCTTAAGCAGCTACTGTGCCTTCTGGAGTTCACTAACTTTTATAGACGCTTTATCCGGGGCTTCAGTTCAGTCGCGGCGCCACTAACTGCCCTCACCGAGCCATCCCATTCATCATTTCAACTCACTTCAGAAGCCAAGAAAGTATTTCGTAACCTTTGTCACCTTTTCACTTCTGCACCTATTCTTCATCACCCGGACTCTGCCAAGCCAATCGTTTTGGAGGTGGATGCCTCTGATGTGGCCGTAGGAGCCGTTCTCTCCCAACGAGTTCCAGACCAGAAACTGCATCCGCACAGTTTCTTCTCCAGAAAATGCAATTCCACTCAGCAGCGATACGAGATAGGGGACCGTGAACTGTTAGCCATCAAGTGGGCTCTGGAGGAATGGTGTCACTGGCTCCAGGACGGCAGTGACCCGTTCACTGTCTGGACTGACCATCAAAATCTCAACCATTCAGCAGGCAAAACAACTTAACCCCAGACAGGCACAGTGGGCTTTGTACTTCAAACAATTCAACTTCATACTATCATACCGCCGGGGGCTGAAGAACATCAAGGCTGATGCCCTCTTGCACCAACATCAAGCAGAGAACCCCTGGGCGGATCCCGCATCTGTACTTCCATCTCAAATTGTTATTTCGCCTCTCCGAATGGAGTTGGAATATCATATCCGCCAGGGGCAGAGTTTGGAGCCCCCTCCAGCAGGCATCCCGCCTGGACGACTCTTTGTACCCACTGGTCTTCGCCCTGGCATCCAGACATTGATTGAACCCTCTCTCTCCTCCAGTGTGCCTTATGGTGGCCTAATATGGCCTCGGATGTCAAAACATTCGTTCAGGCCTGCGTTGCATGCTCCAGGGAGAAGACCTCCAACCAGCTGACTCCAGGCAATCTCCAGCTTCTCCCTGTTCCTCGTCGGCCCTGGTCGTACATCGTTCTGGACTTCACTTGGCCGGAGTTGTCCCATAATCTCCTCACTTCCACGGCCAACGGCCTCAGCCCATATGAGGTACTGTATGTAGTTTCCAACCTCCGATGTTTGAACATCAAGAACCAGAGGTTGATGTACCATTGGGCCAGCAGTTGGTCTGTAGGTGCTGGTGGCTCTGGCAGCAAGCCCGCCACTCCATATGGTGGGCCAACGCACGCTATGTCCACCAGCATCGCCACCGGCACCCTCTGGGACGTATGTTCCATGTTGGTGACAGGGTTTGGCTATCAACGCGCCACCTTAATCTGCACGCTGAGTCTAAAAAAACTCTCACTCCGCTTCGTAGGACCCTATAAAGTCACTCATCGGATTAACCCTGTCACCTTCTGACTCCAGCTGCCTGCCTCCCTACGGATCCATCCTGTGTTTCACACTTCACAACGCAAGCCTCTCGTCACCTCTCCTCTGGTTCCCTCTGCACCGGACTCTCCTCCTCTTCGGATTATTGATGATGGTCCTGCTTATACTGGACCACCATGGTGCTGCTTATCTGGATCCATTGCTTATCCAGGAGTAGTGTCGTCGGGTATCCTCTCAGCCGGGTCTGTCTGGTGACGGTCGTGGGGGGGGTTGCATATTGTAACACGCACCTGTCACATAACGCACACTGGACAACGGAACTGATGCACATCACAGGGTATAAAACAGGAAACTGGTAGCAACTGGTGCTCAGTCATTGAGTCTCCACTCCACAATCACCTCTGAATATCTCTACTTGTACCGTGAGTACTCCGGTCTGTTTATTACCTACTGTATGTGTGTTATGAGCGCAGATTCCGGTGGGAATCTTTACTCTTGTGTGGAGCGTTAGGCGAACTGTTGGCCAGGTACATTTGTGTTTACCTCACCTTGTGACAAAACTACTCGAACACTCTCCTGCCTCACAGGAAGAAAGGCACAGCTAACAACACACCAACACACAATGTGAGTGTATGTTATTTCGGACTAGGTGTGTTAAAGGAGTGTGTCTGATCACACCTTTTTTTTTTTTTTTTTTACCTCTGATATGTGATACACCATTTTCTGCTGATATTGGCCTGATACCAATATCTGATATCAGATCAATATCATCTCAGACCTAGATCAATGCTTGGATTCTCCCCCACATATTTCCAAATACACACCCAGTCATAGAGAGGCTTTTAAACGTTTCCCTCACTGTTTAGTTTTACTAAACAGATGGCGAGAGGAAGCGATTACAGAGATTATGCAGATATATTGCAAAATGCTGGAAAATTATGATTAACAAGAATTCCACACTATTATAATTCCAGCTAGTCTCAGCAAATTTCACCAGCAGTAATACTGTACCTTCTGTGAGCTTTCTAAAGCTTTTAAACACACATTTGTTACCGTCTAAGGGGTCTTCAATGTTATTTGGTTAAATTAAAACAGATGATAAATGCATCTTTTGGCTTAATGTTTATCTTAAATAATTGACATCGCCATCACAGTTTATCAAATATGATTGGACACTCAGCTTGCAATTCAGTCTTGCAGATGGGTAGTAGCTGCACATTTATAGGCAAATTTGAGATGCTTCATTTGGACATATGGATGTGTTATTGTGTGGTTTGTCATCATTATAAATGATCAGAAATCTCCGGATCATTCAAAAGAGATTTCTACTGAATCATGGCTGCTAGTTGAGAGCAGAGCTTGATGACAGTTAGTTGCTGTAGAAAGCTCTGGTGTTCTCTGTCTGAGCTGATGAGTTTTAAAGTGTTCACTTTAATCACATAAATCTGACTGTGTGTTTGTAATTCAAAGCTTGGCCTGAGTTTGATATATTACGAAACAACTCTGTCAGCCCACTTCATTTGGAAACTGTCCCCTTTACAGATGATAATGTTTCTAGCACACAGTCATTGTTGAAAAACAGACTCGTACAGTCATTTGGATTTTGCCGTAGATTATTTAAAAAGCTACTAAATAAATGAAGACCTAAGAGTTAAGTATTTTGAAACTGTTTTGCTTCTCATGTGACTTCTAATCTTTCTTTCTCAGCCTGCCACTCAGATATAAAATGCCAAGTTAAAAAAGTTAACAAAAAGTTAAAAAAAAAATGTACACATTGAAATTAAGTAAATCTTGTTGTATAACAAAGCAAATAATGTTGCAATTATATGAAAACATGTTTTTGCATGATTTTATAACAGTACCTGCCCTTTACGTTGTGTTAACATTTCATGATGCGTCGACCATCAAAATGGACCAAAATGAGTAATCTTGTTGCATTAAAGGGCTGATGATGGAACAATGGAGCATTAAAGGGCCCATTTGTCACGCACACAGGTCACGTGACACGCAAAGGCAATCGGAAATGAGCAAAGGGCATGGTCTACTGACTCTCTCGCGCTACTCTGCGTTTGGGTTCATCCACCACGCTACACTGGTGTAGCGGCTATCCTCTTTCATTTCTCAGTTTTTTTTAATAAGACTTTAAAGAAGAGTTTGATATAGTATGTAAACATTGATAAAGTTTCAAAACATTCCCACCAAAGTTTATATATGGAAACTGAGCATAAACACTAATTGTAAGAAGCTTGTTTTGAATTTACTGTGTGTAAAGCAACACATTTCCACATGTTATTCAGCCTACAGCAGTTTGGCCCCTTCCACTCAGACTGAAGTTGTGGAGTGTTTCAGCCCAGACTGCTTTTTGAATGAGGTGCAATGTAGGGCAATCAATTAGAACAGTGATCATTTACATATATCAGCCTCAGAGGCACCAAGACAAAACAGCCTGTTTAATTCCAAGGGGTAATGAAGGGTTGAAAATGATCAAACTTAATTAGAATTACCACACAGAAACCTTATCAGTGGACTTTGGGGGAAAATAAACATAATGCAGGATATGCCATTTAAATATTCTATAAAGTGTTCATGCACATATCAGCCTTGAAGGCACTGTAACAAAACATTTCAGTGACAATATACAGTAATATATTTTGTCTGTTTTAGTTTATTTAATGAAATAATTGTGTAACTGTAATTGCTTTATGTGGAAATTATAGGCACACTTAAATCAAGTAGATTAAATATACTTGATTTAATCTACTTGATCTTGATCAAGAATCTTTGAATCTTGAATCTTGAATCTAAATACATCACTTCTTTCAGGGTAAAGCAGAGAGAAAAGCTACCAAATCTTCAGCTGCTGGACTTTCTGTTAAGTGCTTCTTTAAGAAGATGCAGTAATTCTCCTAAAGCGAATTGAGGACACACACATCAGCCAAACCAGACAGCAGACCACATTGCAGGCCTACACAGCAGGACCCGTAACAGCCAGGCATTAAGGAGTGTGTGGCTGTAGTTCTGCGAGACAGAGGGAGTGCTGATGTTAACACAGCAGTCTGCCCTCCTGCCACTCAGTGCTGATGCTGAGGATAATTCACGCGTAACTCCAGGATTGGGTAACATTAGGTTTAGGTAACACATACAGGAACACGTGTGTGCTCACATGCGGCACAAACCCGACTGCACACACATTCACAGATGTGTAGGAGGGTACAAAGTCCTGGCGAATGCCCCATTACTCTTCCCTGCCAATCAAAGGGTGCCTAAGAGCAACTGTCAGCGAAAACATCTGTCGGAAATTAAAGCTTTCCAACTGCAGTGATACAAAAGACAATTGGCGTAAAGCGAATGTTAGTGAAGTAAGGGTTGAACATGCCTTTAGCAGCACACCTGACCCAACAAATAATTGCAGTCGGACACGTTTGCCTTTCACAAAAAAACAATGGGCATATCTGACGGAATTTTTGTCAGTTAATGTAAAAGCATTTTTGGAGCATTTCTACTGGTCCATTCATAATGAAAGTTCTTCACACAATGTAAAGAACGGCTGAATGATGAAGGAAAAAATAGTTATATTAAGATGTGCGTTCATAAAAGAATACTGTGACATTAAAGACATGGTCATGGGCTGCATTACTTTACAAAATAATGGTCTTTCGTTGGTTTACATGTATACTCTAGTTCAGAACTCTGACAGACACAGAAGATGTTCAAAGAGCACAGGAGAAAACATTGTGATTGGTCAGATGGGTAATTTGCATAGTGCTGCGTCCTGCGATATAGTGCAGCTGTAACAAGAGTCTTTGTCAACTGAAAATCACAGCAAAATATGTGATAAACATGTCGCCGTATTGTCAGAAAGATCCTAAACTGCTGTCAACAGATGTATCATGAACAGTATTTGGGCCCCTTAAGGTTGAAATTGTAAATAATTATACGGTTGGTGAAAACACATTTGCAGCTAAATATGAAAGCTAGTTTTTGATGGAAACTATGATTATATAACTAATGTACTATCAAGCTGTTGGTCCTATGTCACAAGCGTTGCGACGCGCTCTATTTAGAGTTCTGCTTCGTAGATATGTTCTTCATTTGGGCTAGTTTTTTAAGTGAGCACACACCTTTGTGCAATCTGCTGTGTGTTTGCTGGGCAGGTAGATCAGGTTTTAAAATCTGTTTGGCTGAGAAATGCACAAACTCATAGTAAAATACAGCATATGCCTACAATACAGTACCCTTTCATGTTCTTTACTCTATCTGCCAGAAACGTATGAAATGCATTTGTGAACCCAATGAATTGTTACAACTTAAACTAAACCAGAAGTGACAGTGATCTGCCAGTGTTCAGGATTCGAGAAATGAATTCGACATGTGCTTCTGCCACACCACCTGACTGAGCAACAGCAAACTTCTCATCTAACCAATCAGAAAAAAACTCCCAAGTCACCCTGTGGGGCCGCCTCAGCTTCATTTCCTTTCTAGCTCTTCCGCTGTATATTTCTATGAGCACCGTAGATCTAGGACACCAAGAGTGGGAGGTGTCCTGGGAGAAAGAATGGGCTTTTCTAAGGCAAGGTAATCAGGCTATATCCAGTGCAGCAGAAAAAAAGACCAACAGCAGGCTCTTTGTGTTTTTCCTCCTTTACCAGTAGACGTGAAACAGAAGCAGACATTTACCAGCTTTGTAAAGCAACAGCCTAGTTCTTTTTCAGACGTTGCATCTTCACGTGTCAAATACAACGTGTGCTATAATAAATGAAGGTTCCTGAAAGGTCCTTGGCTTGCACGCATAGTTCTAGGGGGGGAAAAACCCTTTATATTATGTGGAGGACCTCTGAAGTTTAAAATGTTTTAAAGTTGTGTGTTACCTTTGCATATAAAGGTCCTGTAGAAAAACAATAATCAAAATACATGGTGTTGCATTGTGATCAAGCCTGAGTGTCTGGAGCAGTGAGGATGTGTGTGCCTGTGTGTGTAAAACAGACAGATGGATGAGACAGACAGAGATCCAGAGGTGTGTGTGTGTCTGTGTGTGTGTGTGAGAGAGAGAGTATTAGTGTGAGTCAAGCATTTTTAGACTGTGTCTGGCCTTTCTGCCCTGCAGCAGATGTGAGCTAAATGGCCTCACAGGACAAAGCAGCCAGCACTTAAATTCAAGCCCTGTCCACTTCTCTATCACTGTACATTCTCTGTTATTGCTTGCACAGCGTGGAGGATGTGCTTATTTTCAATCTAAAATCTACAAAACATGTCAGTTTGCAGGAACTATATTAATACATTACAGTTCTAAGGCACGTTAGACTAACGTCATCCTAAAATCCTTATTGCTTACATGCACACTCACTTGCATATTCCCAAACACATCTATAGCACTGTAATTCACTTTTAAAATGTATTTTCAAATGTTTGAATATAGTGGTGAAAAACATAAATGAAATCATTAGAATAAATGATTGAAGATAACCCGTTCAGATGCTCCCAGACATGCATATTTCTTGATACAAGCAATTAACATCCTACTATAATCTGCAACATGTATGAAAATGCCAAGCAGGCCCATCTGACCTCGATTTTCAATCGAGATGGCAAGAGGGAAAGATTTTAGTGACTTTGAAGTAAGGTTCATTATTGGGGCTCAGATGGCGGGAGCTTCAGTCACTGCTCAGCTGGCTTGTGTTCCAATATGAACAGTAACTAAAGCGACTTCTGCATTCAGATCTGTGGGAAAGACATCAGTAAATAGACTTTGAAATTGTGGTCGACAGCACACATTCTGTGACCACGATGCTCTTGCATTAGTGTGATATGTGAGGAAAAACAGAAGAGCGACTGTTTCTCTGGAGACTGAGAATGTCAGTATATGATGAGATCAGACTGTGTCAGAAAGAACAGCTCATCCATTGCTTCATAGAGAATATTATAGAGCGGGTGCAGTTCATAAACCCTTCATCACACACAATACACAGATGGATGACAATTTTAGCGTCCACTTCTGTAAAAACCACAGATGCTGGTGTACAGAGTTGTGGAAAAAAGTGAAATTGTCAAATTTTTTGTGCTTTATCCTGAAGTCTGTTATTGTAGTGTCTTTTTTTTCCCTTCTCTTTCTGTTGCTGATTTGTAAATGACTTGGAACTTGGAACAATCAATATTAAAAAAAAAAACAATAGATCATTTTTATTATATTGCTATTTTGATTATGGTTATTGTTCGGTGAGCCCTCCTTCACCATATGCTTGACAAGTGGGCGGGTGCATGTGACTTTCGCCAAGAGAACAGTAAAGTCTTTTTGCTGGTGGGAGTCGTCACACTGCCCCATCCAAGGGCACAAGGGGCGACTGAATGGTTTGATGAGTCTGAGAATGACATAAGTCATTTGCTATAGTCTTCACAGTCAGCAGGTCCCAGCCTAACACCTATGGGAGCACCAACGGGAGATTTGGGACAGAAGTGTTAAAAAGTGCTCACCACCTCTATCATCATAATACCAAGTGAAGGAATATCTTTTGGAAAAATGGTTTTCTGTCTCTCCAGTGCAGATCCAGAAACTACATCAAGGTGCAATGAAGCTCTGGTGGCCTCTCTGGCCTCTTTGGACTCTGTGGGCTTGAAAAACATGTATTCAACATACAGAGCAAGGTTTATATTATAGGCTATATTAAGGGGACCTCAATAAGGTCACACATCACTGTTTATTCCCTATTGATTCCTTAGCTCACTTTTGCTTTAAGACACACCTCAGAACTGAATATTTAAAAGCTGCAGGATAAAATTTCATCAAATGAGTTGTCTTCTCTGAAGGACATCTGAAGGTTCTTTCTAAAACTGCTGTTATTTGTCTAGAACACTCTTTTAATGTTGATTTGTGGTGCTATAAATATCAGTTTGATTCATACAGTTCTACAACTTCAACTTCTGTCTGTTCCAACGTATCGCTGTAACCCCCGTGATCAGCTAATGGGGTGAGAAAAGAGCTCATAAAGGGCGAGGAGAAATGAGAACATATCCAGATTTAAAAATAACACAAGAAGGGCCCAACAAATGTGAACATTTTTGGGCTGATACCAACATTGTTTTAAGGGGCTAAAAAATTACAAGCCAAGATAATAAATGAATGTAAAAAAAATCGAGTAGTTTTATTTGAGCTATGGTTTACTGACTAATATTATTAAATGTGAGGTTTGACTGTGAATTTATCTAATGCAAAAATTATATGTACAGATCTTTGTAGGTTTTTTTGTATGGACAGTCTATTTATATGAGCAAATTTGATCTTATTTTATGTTAAATTGTTTTATTTCTATTGTTAGGTGTAGTTAATTAAGATAAAGCGACTGGATACCTACATTTTCTTTAGGATCAATAAAATAACTGTCTGACAGTCTGTCTATGCTCACACTTTTTATATCTCAAACTGTAAAAACACACACAAGCCATGAACAATATAAATAATGAGCTACATCCTAATCTTAGCTTTTCTGGTAGATGCTAAGAGCAGCTTCCTGTTTTTATTATTGTAACTTTAAGACTTATAAATATTGTCTGTATTGATTGGCTGCCCTGTATTTCATCTCCCAGATGAAACACTCTTTCAGGGCAAAACTGCTGTAAGCTAAATAGGTGGATATTTGTAATTACCTTAGTGTCTTTGACATCACAAACGCAATTCATCCAAATGGCCTGTATTTTTTGTTACTTAGTTTCTGTATATGGACCACACAGACTGAGGAGTTAATGGTACGTTTTGAAAAGAGTGTTTACATACTACAGTGCATCCATACTTCAACTTTTATTTGAAAAGTGCAGACAAAGCTGTCTGTTATACGGGTCTTTTAGGGTTAAACTTCAGTGTGTAATTCAGCATTTGGTGATTCTAAACATAGATGTAATTGATTTTCTTCATGTCAGAGCTGTCTGTTTATAAGAATGTGAATTACTGATCCATTAGTAGCAAGATATCGATAAATTAACAGGATGCCAGTGTATTGATCAAACCCTAGATACAAAGGTACAACCTTGCCCTGAGTGTTTGCTACACTTCCTTATGTGTCCTTGGGCGCTTGAAAAGCCCTCTCGTTTTGAAACACAGCACAACAACAAATTGAGCGCTTATGATGAAGTCATTAAAACGCCCTCGTGGGCATTCCTTTCATCGGGTCATGTCCGAAAAGTTTTATTGGGCTCGTGTGCGGAGCTTTTTTTTTTTTTGCTCGGTTTGTTGTCTCTCACTATCCTGCCTTTGGAAAGTTGTGTGCGGCCTCATAAATACATAAACCATCTGCAACCAAAGGCAGCAAGCTTGCAAAAAGCTTGCTCATCTGTCATGGCAATTTGCAGGAAGGATATAACAAACACCTTCAAACCCTCCTCCAACAGACTTTCAAAGAATAATGCCGTGCCCCCTTAGTGAGTTTTATTTTCTACAGCACACCTGCTCGGCAGTCTGCCACCACGCACGCCGTCGAGCTTTAATGGCCCAGCATGCCTCTGTCTCATAGCCAGTGAGATCAGGGCAGAGCTAGCCAGCAGGGCAGTGTGGCTGACACAGCTTTGATGATAACTGAGCTAACTACGAGGAACGCAGGCCCAGAGTGGCCACCCCCTGTTGTAAGATAGAGGACACTCCTTGAAACCCGTCGTGGGCACATTTCCAGGTGGACTCATTCACATGGTATAATGAGAAAAACACTTGACGTTTCCACTTTACGTCTCCACTTCTAAAAACACACTGAGTTGCCATATATGTTCAGAAGTATAGAAGATATTTTATCATGTCTTGAATGTTATTAAACATTTTTCTTATTTTGCTGGAAAAAACTATCCATAACCAGGCCTGATATAAACTTAAAATTCGTGCAGATTGAAGAATGTAAACACTAACAGGCAATTGTATAAATAGCAATACTTTAATAAAGCAATAAGCCTTGGGAGATATTGCATCGAGGGGAATGGTCTCATGCAGAGTGGAATTCCTGAAACCCCTTTTCCCATTATAAAACACTGTAACGTACAGCCTCAAGTGGCATTTTGCTTTTGTAACATAGCAGACAACATAAAACATGACTTTAAGAGAGGTGTCATTGAGGTTTCCTCTGTTACAGTGGTGATCGCCCCCAGACAAATTTCAATTTCAGACCTCATTTCATGCATTCTGCTGCATGCATTTTTTTTTAAGTATGTGAATTACATAATGAGTCAGTATAAACTTTTGTTTTGAACTTTTTAACACTTAACCTAATCCTATTTATTTCTAAAATACGCCACCTATCAGAGAGATGTATATCGTTTTCAGATATGCAATACTCATAAATAGGTTTTAAGAATTTTTTTTTAATTTTTAAGATAGATTTTATTGTCGGTAATACTAGTTTATAGCTAGTCTGAACCTGCCTGAAGGGCTGCCAGGGATTTAGAAATAGTTCAAGCCCTGAATCTTGAGCTAAGCGAGCAGGCTGTTAGCTGTAGCTAAGCTAAGAGCTGACTAAGAACCGCCATAAATTGCTGTTGTAGATTTTGTCATTTCTATTAACACAAACTCTCACACAATGAGTGTGAGACACATTCAGCTATACAATTTCACCATTGTTTCAAGCCATGGTTGTTGTTTTTTTTGTTTTTTTTTAATAAATGAATAAATGAATGAAATCACCCTGTCACTTCATTCAGGGTGCAAACTGAATTCTAAATTAGTGAGTAAAGAAGCGTACACCGCCTATGGAGAAATATCATGAAGCTTCACATGCATATTTTAAGTGAATTGCCTAGAAATAAAGTGGCATCTGGAGTGGCAAGGCTTTTTTTGAGGGCGGCAGCTGCAGTAAATAAACTTTTTATTTCTAATAATAGATTTTTAGAAATGAACATTGAATGTAAGTTCCTAACTGTATCTTTAATCATTTTGCATCTTTTTTTATTTATTGAAAAACAATAAAATATGTTTCAGTTTAAATCTGCTATTTATCTTTGCTAACTACTTTATCTTTACCTCTAGCATGGTAGTATCTTATTCTATATGTTATGTATCTGAGGGCAGAGAGAGCTTAAATGGCTGTTTCATTTGTCTCCCTGAAGCACATGATGGATCGCTGATAGAGAGGGATAACAGAACGGTAGCCTTGTTTGCCTGTGGTTATACACGAAGAACAAGTTCCAAACAGGCAGGAATCATCCATCTCCTTCCAGCCAGAAGTAAAACACAGGAATAGGCAGATCATATGGTGTTAGTGTAGCTTAAGCTTGGCCTTGCTTTTCTCTCCCAAGGCAAGTAGGAAAGGACAGCTGGGGGGAAACAAGAACGGAACATGGAGTTAGCTTTAGTGGCAGCCCATTTTCTAGAGCAGTTTTGTCTTAATCTTTAAGCCTTTTCTTTTACTTCCCATAATTTATCTGACAAACTCTGTGGAGCAATCCAGATGTAAGTGGCTGAGAGTTATAGGTTATATCCAAAATGGTTACAAATGGGTACATCTGAATACATCTGTCTAATAACTCTCATTCCCAGTGTTTTTGCATAACCTCTGCGTGGCTGAGGCTCTAAAATGAACCATTGGTTTCCTCTATTTAATCAAAATACATCTCTCATATAACTTCCATTCCTCATTCACCAAGTTCACCATTAATTATCAGTTAATACTATATGCCCCTAAGTCCTTCCTTAAAACGTTCATAATTGTAATTATGTTTTGTGTTATTGTTTTGTTATTTGATGATGTGAAGAAGATGGGTCTGCCCTTTGAGTCTTGGTTCCGTCCATGTTTTTTCCTCTTGCTCTTAGGGATTTTACTGACCACTGTTTTTAGTGATCACTGCTGGTTTGCTCACTTGGACCTAGTTTTCTGTGTAGCTGCTTTGCAACAATGCCTGTTGAAAAAAGCACTATGCAAATAAATTTGACTTGACTTGTCATTTTCATCCACTCTTTACTTTTGCTGTACTAATAAATTATTGAATGGATTAAATAGAGACACTACTATATCTTGTCGGCAATAATATAGTTGCTTGTTTCATCTCTTAATTTTTATTAAAGAATACATGCTGTACTTTCTTTTTGTAACTTTTTTTTGCTCACCCAGTTCCAGCTTTTGACCTTCTAATTAACTCCTGTATCTGTGCTAAACTCCACACAACAAGCCAATCCGTACAGGGTCAACCCATTTCAGCATAACTGACCTGCTTCACAATGTCAATTAAGCACACGTTATCATGCTCATTAAAAACGCATGGTAAGAGCAAAACAAGTCGTTCCCTTTTGTCATAGCCTTTTCTTTCTAAACGTGACTGGTTCGGGGTGTTCTCAAGCTAGAATAATGTGGAATCCTATTCCAGTTAATTAAGTGTTCAACCAGCAGGAAAATATCCCTCCCAAGCTATTTCTGCTTTTGACAGAGGCAGTCCCTGTCTGTGAAGAACCAGAGAGGACAGGATGATCTGACACTATCATTAGCGTAGACACTAAAGCTGCGTCTTTGTCTGTGAACGTATATCCTCAAGCTTTTAATATTTAAAGACAAAACACAAGAAATTAACTTTGACCTTAAGGCTTCTATGAGCATTCAACTGTGGTGCACTGAAACTGACAAGCTTTTGGACACGAGTTCCTCATGAATCCTTAACGCGTAGGTTTCATGTTTGTTTCAGGTGGATATAAAGAACATTACCACATCCCATTTGACCTGTGCACTGGACCCTTACCCCACTCCCGTTCACTTAATGTTAATAGCAGAAGTCATGGTTAAGATGAATACTTGTGAAATATGTTAAAGTGAGCTAAAATGCATGGTGCTCTTTGTTCTGGCACTAGGAACTGTGCCATACGGCAAGCAAATATTCTTCCATTACAAATGAAGCTTTCAATTGGTCGAAATGTTGTCATCACAACATTGGAAAGAGGCCATTGCTTTTTTTACTGTCCGTGCAAACTAACAAACTAACACCTGGCAAGTAGACAAAGTACAAACTAACACCTGGCAAGTTGACAGTACAAGCACCACTATCCGTTTGGGCTAAAGTTAAATTTCAGTGGGAGCATTCTATGATGCTAACAAATTTAATGCTGTGAGAAATGGTACACCAGGACATCACTAACAAGATAGCTGGGTTAGTATTAATTGCATGGCTAAAACTCAAACAAGACTATAAAACATAAAAGACCACAATAACCAAAGCCGCTCTGACAGGATTTTTTTCCATTGGTACGACTCCATGGATGCTGTTTTGGTCCAACGACCTGCCATAAACTGTGGGGAGAGAATTGCACAGCCAGTGCATGAGAAACACCATTACCAGGGTGAGATACACTGGAAAATCAAAGGGTGTTGCAACGTCTGTGCCATCACAGTACTGTTTAGGTACAGCACAGTTCCTGTATACCCATGGAAAAGCGCTTTAAGTGCTGGCCCTATCGCCACTGATGGCACTGCCTTCTGGGTGGTCAGGTGACCTAACAAGATGGACAGTTAGTGTTCTCCTCCAAGCATGCTGAGCTGTCCAGTGATGTTGCTTCAGCAGGAATTTGAAACAACGTGGTGGTGCTTCATGTGAATCACTAACTTAATAGCATCGTATGATAAGGGGAGTCCAAGTTAGTGGATGGAATGAGTCATTACTGAATTTGGGGAGCAAATAAGCTATAACACTGGTCTACAGTCAAAATTCTTCTTAAATAAATGTACCCAGATTGTACTGTGTTTAAATGAATATGAGCCACTATACGATAGACGCATAGTGTATTAATGTGTATGATCACATAACTGAAAAGATTGAATATCTTTTGAACGGTAGCCAATCGGCCTGTTTTATTGTCATATTTGAAATCAGCACACCAGAATGCATCAGAACTGGTAGATTTTATTCCCGAAGCAAACAACTTCCAAATATTTGTAGACCAGTGTCATTCATTATAATAAATTACATAGTTTTTTGGCCCAAGTTAAATTCCTGTGCAATAACAAAAAGTTAAAAATCTAAATAAATAATCTTAATAAACCAAATAATCAAACTGGGTTTTAATGAATTAATTGTGTTGTTGTTTGAGATTTCAAGAAGTATTGACTTGTTTCATAAAAAATTGAATGGAATCATTGGTGGATCAGTAATTTGTATCTGAGCTGTAATCTTGTGGTTCGTCTGTCTTTGAAGTCAGTTCCTCGCAAATATAATCTTATTCGTAATTTTTGCAGGGACAGACTAAAATACCATTGTACTCATTCTACTTGAGAGCCAAGGAATCAATTCAGCCCATTCCATCCGTGTTGTTTAGGCTTCTGATTGTTTTGCTATCCCTTTGTGCATTGTGAAAATTGAATGTTGTCTCTTCTGTTCAGGGGATTCAAAGTAATTTGAGCTGCAGATGAAGACAAAGGGCAGCCAAGGCCATGCGAGACCTCTTTACCATCAACTACTGTCACCCCTTCTGACCAATACTCTAAGACCCTACTCCAGGATGTGCTACCAATTGCTTTACTTCTCTAAGTGTAAGCTCCTGGTGAGGTCTCTAGAGATGTAATTTGTTACCTGAAAGAGCTCTGCACGTGTACACGCACCTCTTCTCTTTTCCAGTGGTGTGCTTTTCCTCAGAGACCAGAAAGATTCATGGTAGGACAATTCAAGTGACGTAAAAACCAAAATTCTGTAGCCTCCAAAAAGACCCAGAGGAGAAGATCAAGACATTGATTAATTGGAGACCGGAAGACTTTGAAAGCAGTCGGTCTATGTAAAGGTAAATTGGGCTTTCTAACTAATGAAACTAATGGGCCTTACTTGTGCAGCATAAGGGGATCAGCATCAAGAGAGTGTGCAGGTCATTCACAAGGACCAAAAGTCCATTTCAGAGAGTTTCAGACAACAAAAACTATTCATCCACAAACAGAGGACCTCCTTATCATCACCTTCCGCCCAATCATTATACAGTGAGTATAAAAAAGAACTGACTTTCAGAATATTCACGTTTTGTCGCTTTGCAACCTGAAATGAAGAATCACACCAAAAAAAAACCTGTTTTACATCTGCATTTACTCAATGCAACGTATAACATCCAAGTGAAAGATAGTTTTAAAATAAATCAATAAACAAACAAACAAATAAACAGAATCACTGAAATGGGTAAAGGAATACTCCCCTCCTAAAACAATCAGGTGTAACTAATCACATTCTCCATTGACACCAAGGTAATTGGCTTCCACCTTTTATCAATTATAATTGTTCTGGAACATTCTAGTGCTTTGTAATGCAACTGAAATTAAATAATTAACAATAGGTGTCAAAGCGCTGTCATAACATCTCAGAGTCTCAAGGATAAAGTTGCTGACAGGCAAAAGTTAGAAGATAAATACAAAAAAATCAATAGCTTTATCAATCTCTAGAAACACAGTGAAGTCTATAATTCAGAAGTGGAAATTGTTTGGTAGGACTAGGACTCTCCCTCAGGCCGTCCCTCCAAACTAGATAAAAGAATGAGGAGGAAATTGATCAGAGAGGCTACCTTTGCAACTTTGAAGCAGTTACAGGAATTTATAGCAAAGAGTAGTCATTGTGTGCATGTGGCCACAATATCAGTGCTTCACAAATGTGGCTTGTTTGGGAAGGTTACAAGAAAAAAGACGCTTTTCCAGAAAGGTCACATTAAGTCTCAGTTGAGCTGTGCTAAAACGCACCTTGAAGATTCTGAGGCCAAATGGAAGAAGGTGTTATGGTCAGATGGGACCAAATATTTGGCCTCAACACCAAATGTTACATCTGGGAGAAAGATAAATACAGCTCAGCCTCCAAAGAACACCATACCATCAGTAAAGTGTGGTGGTAGTAGCATCCTGTTGTTGGGGTGTCTGCAGCAGGGACTGGGGCACTTGTCAGGATAGAATGAAAAAAATGGGGCAAAATACGGATCTATTTTTGAGGAAAACGTGCTGCCCTCTGCCAGAAAGCTATCAGTGTGAAGAAGGTTCACCTTCCAACATGACTCAAAGCACACAGCAAAACTGACCAAAGGAGAAAAAGGTGAATGTCCTTGTGTGGTCTAGTCAGATCCCAGACTTAAACCCTATTGAAATTCTGTGGAATTACATTAAGATTGCAGTCCACCAACGGTCAGCATCCAATTTAACAGAGCTTGAACATTTCTGTAAAGAAGACGGCATATAAGTTGGTAGAGAAGTATCCCAGCAGACTTCAGGCAGTAATTAAGACTTCATGGTGGTTCCATGAAGTGCAGACGTGTGTGGGTGATCCTTAAGCTATATCTCAGTGATCTTGGGTTTTTTATTTAAATTTTTTTCTAAAGCTGTCATATATTTCACTTGAATGTTTTAAGCTGCTATTGAGTAAATGCAGCTAGAAAGTGGTTTTTCTTTCCTGCAGGTTGCAAAGCAACAAAATGCAAATATTTTGAAAGGGGTGATTCTCTTCTGTACCCACTGTATGCCTGTTTCACAGTCAACAACGAATCATGGAGAGATAATTAAGGTCACCCTACAGCAGCAAGCACTACACCCACCATCAGTGATGCGTTTGGGTAGGGAGAACTGCACTCTTAGAGTTTAGAGTTTGAACATAAACAAAGAGCTGGTGGACCTTTCATTTCATTAACTGTTTTTTGTTTGTTTTGCAACTCTCATCATCACAATGAACATATTGGAGCAAATGAGCATCCTGGCCATATAGCAGTTTGTGATAAATCTCTCCTGTGCCATCATCAGCATGCACTGCTTTCATGCTGAGGCATGAACCAATTACTTCACATGAATGGATGGGTCCTGCTCCGCAAGTTGTTTATCATTCTGGGAAAGTAAATGAGTTTGTGTTGCTGTAATTATTCCCCCATAAAATCATTCAATGAATTGAATGAATTTCACTTCTCATGATTCATTCCGTTTGTCGCTGTTTTGATAAGCTGGTAAATTAAGCCACACCATTTCTGCTAAGTGAAAGAGTAAAAAGAAAACGCTTGTCTATAGCATCCACAGCTCTACTTAAACAGTAAAGCTAATTAAGTTCAGTTGTAAAGAAAAATGTACAATACGGGTCTTCTAATAATTGTTTTCTTTAACCATCAAGTGTAATGTCAAATATTACAAACTCGACACCAAAAGGTATTTTTAGATTTTAAAATTTTTGATGAGTGTTTTACTTTACTTTCTTTACTTTATTGTTCCTCAAGGGGAAAGTTGCTTTGCAACTTAACTAGCTGACCAGTTTGCACAACATTTACACAAATAATAACAACGCTACACATAGCATTTACCAACATCATGTCCCCTGCCCTTATTCAAATCTGGAGCCTAGTGTTTTTAAAAATGTGTCCACTAGATAGGTGGGGAATTGCTTAGTTTTAACAGGCCAATAACTGCTGAGAGAAAAACACCTTCTTGCATTTAGTTCTTCCAGCAGGGCAACTAAACCCCCAACCTAGAGGAAGACATTCATTCAAACTGATAATAAAGGATGACCTGGACAGGACACAACTGCTTTCCTCCAAATCTGCTTTTTATATGCAAAAAAACTGGACCTGCTGTACTGCCGTGACTTAACTGGCTACAGGTTTAAGTGTTTTAGGAACAAGTAAAAGTTGTTAAAAATTTTTATTTATAGCAATTCAATATCTAGATTTGCCTTGTGAATTGGTTACTGTTTTGTGAAGCATTCTTGTTAGAGCTGGGTCATATGGGCAGCATATCAGTACTGCAGTTTTACTGCTACATATCAAATATTAAAGTGTCCATTTCACTTTTACAGTCCATATATGGATAATAAGCTACAAAAACAGCCTATTATCAAATAATAGTATCTGTGGTGTCACAAAATCAACACATTTAAATATATCCCCTTAGTCTGGATGCTGCTGTTTAGCCCCAACCATTCACGCGCTGATTCTCCAACATCTTTTGTGGTTATAAATTTCACTTTTGGTGGATTACATGAAGACCTTGATTCATCAGAACACCCAGTAACTCCCAGGAGCTGAGATTGGTCACCCTGTCAGAAACACTGTGATTGGTTAGAGGCTTATTTGTAAATTGCAGCCTTCCGTGATCAGTATAGCAGAGGCTGATATTGTGATTAATGATTGGAAAATGATATATTGTGCAGCCGTAATTCTCTTGAATGAGGAATTTTGGATATTAATGAAAACTTCAGTCTCGGCGTTGTAAAGCTTTCTTTGGTGTGTAAGAATTGACATGTAAAATGTCTCTATTTTGTTTAATTATTTGACATGTACAGAGCTGCACAAGATAAGAATATTAGAATCTTTTCTTACATGTATTTGCAAACAAATTGGGGTTTTCTATTGTATAAACCATTACAATTATATCATAGCATTTAGTCCTAACTTTTAAAGTGTAATGTGTTCCTCTTCCATGAAAAAGAATTCAGTACTCAGTGTATAACTGGAACTGGTTTCTCATGCTGGGCCCCTGTGTCTCCCCAGTCACACAGTTCACTTTGAGTTACCTTGCTGGGGGCTAGAGTCAGAGCTGGCCTTCACTGTGTGTGCATCTAGATGTCCTTGTGCTGATGCACTGCTGCAGTCCAGGGCGGCTTCAGCACTTGTATGACCATGGATTTGACTTACACAGCCTTCATTATGCAGCCTCACTGTCTTTATTCCATAAGCCCCTTTAGTGTGAACCTCTGAATACAGTACAGGTAATCTCTGTGATTAAATATTCAGCATGGCCGCACAGGCGCCATTGTGGCAGAGAAAACCAAGCGAGAACAATTTAAAACTAAGGCATTGTAAAGTGGATCTTTCTGCCTCACTTGCCATTGTTCTCCAGTGACAGGTTAAACGCTGAAGCGAAACTCTGAAAGCGGTTGGGATGGAAGGCGCACAATGGTCTATCAGCTAAGCACAGGTCTGTAAATCAGCAAGGCTGATCAGGATATCATTTAGAGAACCACAGCGGGCACCGAGCCTGGTGGACTCAAGGTTCGTGTTTAGGACAATCAAATAAATATCATTTCAGAAGCTTAGGATTCCACCAGAGAAGCTTTTGATCTTCTGTCTGAATCTGAGGTCGGCAGATGGTGAGATCTTTCTTGCTCCTTTAATTGGTTCAGTGTGTGTGACCATTGAGTCCAAATAACTTTATTTAAAAAAAAATGGTAGCAAGGAAATATGTGTGCCTAAAATATAGAGAAACTTTTTTGAGCCACTATTTCAACACTGCTAGAGTTTCAAAACGTGCGATTGCCTCCCCTGTCCATACATCCCAAATATGAAAAATACGCTAAAAAAACAGCCTTTTTAATTCATCAAGGCTGTGATGTTTCAGCCGTTAACACATTTACACATGTCTACAAATTCAGCCTAATTTAGACCCAGACGTTTATGTTGAAGTGATAAGGATCTGTAACAGAGTCATTAGGGCAGAATATCTTGCCAGTCTCAGCTAAGACTGCTTTTTTTAAATGGCACAAAACAGGGCAGCCAATCAAAAAAGAGGTTATTTAGATATCAGACTGCAGTAACAAGAACAGTTGGTTTACTTTTACATGTTACACGGGGATTTGAGCATGAACATGTGAAAAAAAAAGATGACTTTCTGGTACATTAAACCACACAAATGTTATAAATAACTTTAAGAGGAAAAATTGTGAAATACAGAGCATGACCCCTTTTAACCAAGCTTTGCAGATTCTGTTTCTGAATACATTTAGTCACAAATTACTATTTGCCAAAGAAAGCTCTAAATCTCAGTTTAGCTACCGGAAACACTTTAATTAGATCAGCCTCCAGTGTTCCCAGCACATGCAGAGAATTATAATTGTCAGAAAGAGCAGCTGCTATATTTAGTCCATAATACTATATACACCATGGGGTAAATAAATGACTACACTGAAGCCCTATGTGTTTATGTTTATGCAACGTGATATACAGCTTCACACAGACGTTCCTTCTAATGCCCTTCGTTAGTGTACAACATGACACCAAGGCAAGTTGCTGTCTGTGGCAGGCTGAGGCCAGCTGTTCTATAAAGAGGTAGTTGGTAATAGTAGGAGCAGATGGTATATAGTGATTGAGAGTCTGTCCAAGCGACATTTTAAGGCAATTTTTTAGGTAACGATTAAAATTCTGGGGGCAGGCTAGACTTAATCTTCACACTAATCTCTCTGTAGACATTTGTAGCAATACCCCTACACAAAAGCGAATGTAAACATAGACAACTAGAAATGTTTATCAGGTTCTTCTCTAGTTTTCATGACCAACTCATGTCGCTTTGTTTTTTGAAGGCAGAAAAGAACTTCTTCCTTGCAGTGGTTACACTTTTGTTCACACATTCCCAACCTAGTCCCACAAATTCTCAGCGAGATTTACATGTTGTGATTGTGCTGCCATGTTAAAACTTGAATTTTACTTCTTTTCAGACCACCCTCACATGGTGGCATCTCGCTTGCTTTGTCTTATACTTCTATCTTGTGTTTAAACATTGCTGGAAATGGTTTAATACATCCAGTAATGTTTAGTATAACACACTGTTTGATATATTTCAGTATTTTACATAGTGTTGACTGAAACTTTAAGTGAATAGAAGGCACTGATTCCTTCAAGCATATCAAAAACAGCAGGTAAATAACAGGCGCATATATGATATAAGTTCTTGTTTGACTGGTGGTGTATCTAATAAGCACATTGTTGCTTATCAAAACATATCAAAACCTTTTTTGTTGTATTTCCTTAAATACATCATTTGAAATGCCAGTTGCCTTTTATAATATATGATCATTTCATATGGAAAAAAAAAAACCAGTAGAAATGATCAGAAATGTCCTACAATAAAATGTTGTTACATTAAAGTACTTGAAAAGTTAAGAATGTTTCTTCTTTCTTTTATAGTGTTAGTATTTCTGAGCTACAGTGTTTTCTTACAAGAGCAATAATATTTATATTGCAGGTGACAGACACTTCGTTGTATAAGCATGTGTTTGAACTCTCTTTGGCACAACACGGTTATATAACTGTGAAGTAGCCATTCACATACACACAGGACTCTAAACTGAGAGAGGACCTTAAAGGGAGATTACCTGGGGGAAACTGTTCTGTATGGTGCTTTACTCGGTCAGCTGTTAAGGGCTTTGGACAGTGCAGCATTTCCCCGTGCAGAGGGGTTAGGAAGATGTCTTAACATCAGACTTCATTAATGGCACCCAACACATTCCAGGATATGCCATACTTCACTGCTCCCTCTTTCCTCGCTCTGTGGTACAAAGTCAGAGACGGTGCTATGGTAGGCTTACTTAATGGCCACGTACATTGAGCCCTGTTCATTCACAGCATGTTCGGAGTCAAAACCATTCATGATTTCTCTTTGAAGCTGGGCGTGGATACGGCAAATGGGAAAAAAGCCAGGAGCAAAGCTGGAGATGCATCAAACAGCCTTGCTTTATCCACGCTGCTGTTACATAATCCCGAGAGTATGTGCAGCACACTGACCAAGCCTTTGCGCTGGGGAGAGTTGAGTCTTTTATATTTGAGTCCGATAACCCCCCACATAGCAGCCACTACCTTTACATAGGTCCCGTAAATGTATGTGATTTTTCACACTAGATAGTTTCATAGGTGAGGTCCAAAACAGAAGTGTTTAATAACATTCTTTATGAAATGACCAAGCATTATTAAGTATCAAGCTGATGAAACAATGTTAAGTATGTGTTTCGATCTTGTAAAGAGGGTCTGGGGTTTACAGTCGGAACAGCATAATGAGCATCAACCAGCAGACTTCCCTGCATGTGCAAACACACCACACTGTCCCTGGGCTAGACTCCTAATGCTACTATACATTCATCTCTGTAACATGGTTCAGTTGTCCCCTGCGTCCCCAGCATAAATGATGCCTGTGTATACGACTGTATTAAAGTCCCCAGTAATCTGTTCAAAGTGATCTGAAAATATGTACATAATGTACATTATTTGCTGAATGCGAAATGCACCACCCGATTAATTATATGTACAACTTCAAATCATACATCCTCAATATAGTACAAGTAAATGTTTGCACTGGAAATGAGTTATAAATGTAGAAATGCAAACAGCTTTAAAAAAAATAGCTAAATGTATACAGCATTTTTGTTAATTAAATTTTACTGGTTCTGATTATTATAAGCCTTCTTTTTTATTTGTGTCTTTGTATTATTTTGTGTTTGTGTTGTCTTGTGATGGGTGAGTGGTGCAATGTTGTAGTGTGAGATGTAACTGCACACCATAAAATTCTATTAGTTCAGCATCATCGACACCATCTGATACCAGACAGTAGTGTCTTTATTTACTGTGGCAATAACAGCAGTGACTTGGTGACCAGTCAGAGACTATAATCCGTTTGAGTGCACTCTCTGTTTCCCTGCTCCTTTCTCTGTTAACAATGTGGTGATCACACCCATAAATTCAGTTAATCTATTTGCATTTGCTGCTGATTGAGTAATCCTGTTGTTGCAATGTTTTTTAATGAAACTGTGGATCTTTACTGACACACTTGTGGCACTGAAATGATTAGTGTCCTTGGCTGACATCGCAGGAGCTTTTTAGTGCATCGGTACAAAAGAGAACCAGACAATGTCTGAGTCCTGATATTATATTTATGCACATTTCTAATCTACTGTCACCATTCATGAAATATCATCCACTAGTTCAAGGCTAATGAAGCTTTAGAGTAATAGAAGTCCATGTCACCTTAGACCTAATTTGTTCCTGTAAAGCTGCATTTGTGGTAAATTGTGTAAATTTGACTTTACAGAAAACTATTTAAGAAACATAAAGAGAATCGCAGAATCAGGAGTAAACATTCCATGACATTTTAGTGACATTCAGATGTTTTTAAAAATGTCACTTTTTATTCTCAAATTTTATTTACTACTACAAAAAGAATAAAACACATGATTTTTTACCCATATTCTATTATCAATAACAAAATACTAACTTGTAATGTTTTTGACCATTGCATTTGTCACTTTTATGTAGAAAATGGACCATAGAGAGGAGAAAATGAGATCAGATTTCTCCAGCAGCTTGAAGAATGTATTTAAAGGTTGTAATGTCATCACAAGACTCCTCACAATAGATTGACGTAAGTCCCTTCTGTACCCTTTTCAATGGTGCAATTTTCTCACCTAAAAGCCTGGTTACACTGGAAGGGTCTCACACACACCAATCTATTGTGAGGAGTCTTGTGAAAATAGTTCAGCCTCTTGTCACTAGCGACCTGTGACCTCATTTCCCTTCCTTTCTCCCCCAGTTCAATTCATTTTTTCCAGATTAGAAAAGCAAAATATGGGAACCTATGTGAACCTATTTGGGTTAGATGTGATGACCAGATTATTAATAATATGAGACCTATTCACACCAGGTGGAACATTGACATGAAGCGATTTTTTTTTTCATAGTTGGTGACAATTAGCTTTTTTCAACCAAAAGGTGCACACAGTGCACCTAAAAGTCACACGCTGCACACAATAGAAACAAACAACCTACAAAAATACAGCCCTGCCTTTGTAGGAGAGCTGAAGCTCTATAATGAGCGAAGTAAAGAAAAAGGTATCTTTATATGTCAGTGGGGAAATTGGAGGCACTGCTTGTAGTCCTTCTCATTAAAATGTCAATGTGTTCGTTGTATCGGCTTTTGTGTCGGGCCAAGAGCAAAATGAGCTGTCCTGATCTCCATCTTGATGCACGCTTGTTTGAACTGTAACCATGGCGACGTATCGACTAACCATCTCTTCCGGTTCGTTTTCTTTGATAGCCTGCCTTAAGTTCCTGTAATTGGTACAAAAATCTGAACCGTCCAAAAATGTTTTCACACTGCAAACGAACCGATCCATGGTTCCACTTGATCAAATTTTGGCACCTTTTATACCTGTTGTTTTGACCCAGTACTGAGCACTTAAACTTCTTAAATACTAAGTAACTCAAAGACCTGCAGTACAACCTATTAGCACATACAACATCTTGGAGAGGGGGCACAACCTGATTCATTTAGGTTCTAAGCAAGATTAATAGTTTTTGTACGAGACGCATACACATCTTAAGCATGGATCAGCTTTGTATTGAGCATTTTCTGTTTGTGAGCAGTTTAACGGGCCTTTGTGGATATGCTGTGGAAATTATTATTAATTGTAATAGACTGAGGCGCTAGTTGGAAGTCACTCGTCTGGTAATCGATGAAAACCCAGTTAATTTATTATGTTTCCAGGTTTTGGTTTTTTTTTGGTGGTTTTTTTTTAAACTAATCTAAAACGAGCATCAGAGAATCAAAAATAAATTCTCAGACATTTATTTTTACATCTGTAGTACATTTTTGATTAACCTGTGAACACAAATTTCCAAAAAGTGCAGAAGTCAGAGGCATGACCAGTTAGAAAGCAATATAGCTGGTGTTGCGATGCCATAATTTAATGACGAAAATGTAACAGATCAAAACTCGGATCACTTTCCTCACAAATACATGTGCTTAGAATTAAAGTTAGCACTTTTAAAAAATATTCGGTACAAATCCGTCATAGTTTTATTTGATGGCTGTATCTCTGAGTGCTTCTCAGAGAGGCAACAAAATGTCTGACTTAACATTTTTAGTGTGAAACATCAGTAAGTTGTGTTGTGTGAGACTGGCAAAACACATGCAAGCTTTCAACTACTGAACCACACATATGAGCATTATGTTTAATACATTACAGGCAAAACATGATTTACATAAAAGATGGAATTGCTGTTGTCATTGTTGTATTCTCACCTCATTTTGGCAGATTTACCTGGCGAACACAAAATGCCGCTAAGCTGTGCACTGTGCCAGTAAGACCATTCACAAGAGTGCTTATTCAGGCGTAAAGCCTGAGTCTGAGTCAGGCATTATTGTAAAGCCTGAATGTCTCACAAATAAATGGTTTTAAATCAGATTTACTGTAATATTGATTTTTTTCTTTATCTTCTCAGCACAGTACTATCCGCCTACAAAGCTTTCCAACGAAGAAAAAAAAAAAATCATATTGTATTGCCGATTAAACATAGACTTCCATGCCCAAGCCAGTGGGCGAGTTGTGTTGTAGATTTGTCCTCGTAAAGTGTTTATTTTACTTACACTTCACTTGTCTTGTGTTGTCGGGACACAGGTGGTTTTTCTGCTCCATTAAAAGCATCAGATTCTCTGGAGAGACATCCCCGAGACCAGGCACACACAGTGGCCCCACCCTTTAAGACATGCTTACAGAACAGAGAGTAGAACAAGAAATTCTCTTAATGGAAAAAAAATAGATAAATATGTAGGCAGTCACTCAGACACAGGCTACTTTGTAGTACCCCAGTGGTCAAACATTTTAGAACAGGAAAAGTTTTATTAGAAACTTTTTTTATTGGAAACTTCAAGCCGTGTTAGGGGATCTCTGGGAAACAAGTATTCAGACATTTTTGGTTTTGTTATTTAATAATACACTTCCCTGTGGTGGGCAGGGTGAGTCCCTGCCTCGCGCCTGTAGACCCCGGTATAGACGCTGGGTACCCTCGACCCTAGTAAGGAATAAGCGGTTACAGAAAATGAATGAATTAATAATACACTCCCAGTGCATATATCCAGGTCATATTCACACACATCTTTTGACTTTATAAATATGAGCAAACAGTATGCGTTCATAAGCCGGAGCAAAGATCAAACCGAAGGGGACTTCAGGGAGGAAAAAAAAATGTCCCCTTTAAATCACAGTCAGAGCTTTGTACCGTTAAGCAAGAAATGTTTTGTGTAAACGTTTTCACACATGCAGTGGGTGTTTGTTGATGGGAATGAAGGCGGCTTGTGTCATGGTATTGAGCGACTCTTTCATTTGACTTTTCGGGTCCTTTTGAGTCCTTATGCAATAGTCAAACTCCAGTCCCACGGGGTAGCCGCTCAGCTCTGAAGTGACTGACTTTCCAGACACGCCGTACATCTCTGTCTCACTAGCTGAGATAAAGTCAGCCGATGACAGCCCCCCTGCCGCTTGCGTCACTGTGACGCCCCCCTGCGTGGCACGGCACATCACCGGGCAGAGTAAAACTGAGGGTGATACGCGTAAGTTGAGAGTGTGTGATAGGCAGCACTAGAGAGAATTCAAGGAGAGACGATATCGCAGCTTAAAGCTTTAAGAAATGTTTAATGTTGCTGTGTGCTGTGCGTACGCCATGTGAACCATATAAGTCCTCACCATTTCATAAGCTTTACTAAACACCCTAGGACCATTAATATATTGGAATATCTAACCTTTTTTGTCCTGACACAAGTCATTGTTGATTTCACTGTTGTAGGGGAAAGACTCTAGGGCTGCAGATAAGACCGTTGCCATGGTCCTGAAGGAGATACCCAATAAGGCGTCCTCAGAAGGCAAGCCCCTCCTCACGGTGACAAACAAGGTGGGCAGAACTATTGCAGCTACCCCAAGGGTCAAAAGCCTCCTCCATTCTGACTGGGCTTGACCGATGGCAAGGCTTTGACCATCCCATTTCTAACAACTGAAGCCTTAAACCAAATCATAGTATCTGTCTACCATCAAAACCTCACCACTGACCAACTCCCATATACTGTTTTTGTTTCATTCTGAGCTGCTCTATGGGGTTTAAAACAGAGCTGGTAAAAAACAAACAAACTCTGATTTTGAAAAACTGATTTTAGTTGCGCCAATGGGACAGAAAGGACCACTTTGCCTACACTCTTAATAATAAAGATGCCCAAAAGGATTCTTTGGAGTGATGCTATACAAGAACTTTTCATGTGCCGACATGCAATAATGAGCTATACCACGCTGTTCAACACACGTTGTTATTATTGTGGACACTTTGAAGTTACAGTCAGTGTATTTTAAGTGGCCCATTAAAAGAATGGTTTGGCAAAATATTAAGTTTACACAAATCCTGCCCCCCGCAGAGCTACAAGGCTGATGCCGCTAACAAACATTGGAAGTCCGTAGTCATCAAAACCAAAACTTCTATCAATCCCATCAAACACACATTCAGCTCTTCTATAGGTTGCACAGACTTGTAAGTTTGTGGTTTAGGACACGATGGGACAGTGAGCTACAAAAACTATGAGCTATAAAAAAAAAATCACATTTTACCATGTAGACAAACTCACATAATGGCCTTAGGAGTAGGAGTGCTAATCTATAATCAATGTTTATGGTCCAAGATCTAGACCTTTCTAAATTAGCTACTCATAACATTTTGTTCATTTTTACAGCTCACAGTAAGTCATATTGTGTCCTAAACCCATCCACAAATCTACGCCACCTTTGTGAGAAGCTTGATGTTCTTTGAGGGTTTTTCCTGGGCATGTATTTACAGAAAAGTTCTGGATGACTTTTAGTGTTTTCAGCATCAGCCTTGTAGCTCCAGCACAAAAGCAAAAATGTGAACAAATCAAGCAGAAAAAAAGAAAAACTGTCATTTTTTTGCTGAACTAAACCAAAAAATCCAAAATCCTAGAAATGTATGAAGTGCCATTAAACAAAGTCCCTTAACGGAATTTGATATTTAAAAATGACATTTGGAACACTGCATGCATTAGTCTTATACACACAGTTTTAAAGGTAATATATTCGTAAAAACATTTATTTTATATTGCCACATACCTAGAAATGAGTATGAGTGTGTAAAGAACTGTAACACACCATAAAGGTTCCATACCATTGAAAGGTATCTCTAATCCGAGAACCATTTGGTTCTTTTTTGTTTATTTTTAAGAGTGTAGACGGATATTATTCATAGAGCAACGTATCTCGGCTCACTTCTTCCAAGCACAGCTTGAGTTGTGTTACACAAGCAGTTCCATTCTTCTTCCATAAGATAATCTGAGACATGAAAGGACTACTGCAAGTGCAATTCCTATTTCAACGTTCAGGGAAATAATTCACAGTATATAGTCCAGCAAAGCCTTGTGTAATTGATTTTTTACACCTCATAAGCAGCTAACCTTGGTCTCTGTTTCATTTGAACAATTTTATATTTAACAGCATGAAATTCTGTCCAAACTAAAATTGTTTGG
>JBBIGA010000106.1:11072255-11086037 GCA_037576975.1 Alestes dentex | reverse complement strand
TTTGTTTGTTTGTTTGTTTGTTTGTTTGTTTGTTTGTTTAAAACACTATCACACTCACTTTACTATTGCACAGCCAGCACAATGTTTGGCAAAGTATAATGCAAGTGCTTTGTAGAGGACACTGGAAACAAATTAGCCTCTGTCTCTCTCATTTCCTTTCCCCTCTCTTGCTCCCCCCTGTCCCAGGTCTCTGCTGTCGGAGGTGAAGGAGATGTTTCTGGAAGCTGCTGGGCAGAACCCAGACACCATCGACCCAGACCTACAGACGGGCCTGGGGGTTCTCTATAATCTCAGTTCGGAGTTCAACAAGGCTGTGGACGCCTTCAACACTGCACTGTCTGTCCGGCCAGAGGTCAGCCCCAACCTGGCTCACTCAGCTGACAGAGCCGTGCTAGACACAGGACTGCTCTGATAAGAGCAGTAGAGAGAGAGAGAGTCAAGGAGGTGCTTGAGAATATTGTCGTTGTTTTAAAAACTGATTGACGCTTAGTGGAATAAGCCTTTATAAATGTCTGTATAGGTCAGCTGTGGTTTCAAAAGGTGTAGAAAAAGCTGAAAAAATGGAATTACAAAGTTTTCTTATGACAGAAACTGTCACGAAGTCACTGATGTAATTCATTTAGAACTTGAACTTGACAAGAGCTTTCTACTGTGCCATTAAAAAAGAGGACCGGCCTATTTCACAGACCCGTGGGTCACCTTGTCTGCAATTGATGCTTGCTAAGCCCTATTCAGTCCCCTTGCGTAGGCCACATTTACACACAATCGAAAATCCTCCCCGTCTATTTGACTTGGTAATGTGTGCTCGCCTGCTGGGGGCTCAGATCCTGAATACAATGAAAGACAATGTCGACAAGACAGTTCCAAAAAGTCTGAGCCCAGGCCATCCCTGGGGCATGGACAGCCACACACTCAGTAAATACGACTGCCTTTCTGCCAGCATATAAGCTCAATGCAATGATGAGACAGCCAAGTGCATGCGAGGAGACAGATAATAGCGTTCGCTTCAAATATTAAATTAAGATCTACTGCTTCTGTCAGCTTTTCATTTTCTTTGATGTCAGACATTGACATATAAAAGATGCGGCAGAAGATTAAACCTCGATGATGGTATCAGTGTTAAATGTGTTTGTGTGTAACTGCAGTATTGTGGTGGGATGACATAAATCCTCAGTAAATAACACGCAATGTGACATCTTAGAGGAATAACCATAATTCAGGAGGCCATTTGGCCTTTTATATCTCACTGGCTGAGATGTAGTAAAAGTCACACTCCCTAGATGTAGTAAAAGTCACACTCCCTAAGTATTATTAAATACAGCTTTAAATACACTTGAATGTACAAACTCATAAAGTCAGTAGAGACAGTGAATGTTTTCACCTAAAACAGTTTACATGACCTACCTGCCTTTTCTCTATTGCTTTTTATGGTAGCTTCTGAATCCGTGGTGATACAAAAGGATATTTGTTTTACAGAGTATACAAATATTCCAAGCTCCTACTCCACCGGGTTTATGCAATGTGATTTATGAAATGTGATTCCATGTATTATTGGAAAAAAAAATGTATGCTTTAAGTAAAAAAAGAAAATGTTGACTATTAAGCAAAAGGTTCTTGTAGAAATATACAGAAATACTCAAGTGGACTACTGTTGTTTAAGTAAGTGCATTAATTTCTATTTTTTCTACTACCAGGACTACTTGTTGTGGAATCGTCTTGGGGCAACTCTGGCTAACGGCGATCGCAGTGAAGAGGCGGTAGAGGCCTACACTCGGGCCTTGGAGCTCCAGCCTGGCTTCATACGCTCACGCTATAACCTCGGCATCAGCTGCATCAATCTGGGAGCACACAGGTATGTGAGCTCTGCTGCTTTGTTCCTGTTCAGATTCTGCTGAAGCTGGAATAGACTAACCAGAAAAGGTCCTGTGATATAATTTGTAAGAGATTTGACTGGGCGATACGTACAGTATAAAGAGCCTGTGATGTCATCAAATGATCACAGCCTGTATTTATAGCCTGGAAAATCACATGAGTGTTACAGGAGGGGTGGCACACTCAGAAACAACTACAACACATCTAACAGCATTTGTTAATCCATTAGTGTGTGATGGATTGGATCAGAACTGCAATTCCTAAGCCAGTTCCAGGTTCGACCAATAACTGGAGCCCATTACCTCTCCAATAATTATTTGGCTGACTTGTAAAATCTATGAACATTGCAGAATCATACTAGATTCAAATCACAGATCACAGTGTTCATCGCTAATCCAGCTTGAATGGGGCTTTACAGCGCTAAACTTGCTCGCACACTTCTCCAGCTGATTGAATTTGAATAACCCTCATTTCCTTTCAAAGGAACAAATAAGCCATGTAGTTCTTTTGCTGTTCTTGCAGGGAAGCCGCCAGCAATTTCCTGACGGCACTCGGCCTTCAGAGGAAAAGCAGGAGTCGGCAGTTCTCGCACCAGGTCATGTCTGGAAACATCTGGGCAGCCCTGAGGATAGCGCTGTCCATGCTGGATCAGCCCGAGCTTTACCAGGCGGCTAATATAGGGGACCTGGACTTACTCATGAGAGCCTTTAACCTGGATATGTGAACTACGAAGCCCTTTAGCCTGCGTACAAGCCAAGAACCCAAAGCCCTTCATAGGAAGTAACCCGTGACCCGCGTTACAGACCGAGTCTTTTATTCCTTTCGCAGAGCACCTTTACATTCCTGAGGACTGCAAGTGCTTGATGAGAGACTATTTCCAACAGATTTGCACTGCAGTGGAAGATTTCCCCGAAGAGCACAATGCCCGGCGAAGATTGTAGAAGTATGCCTTAGAGAAAATATCAATTAGCGACGACTCATCCAGTGGAGGCGGGACATGCCGTGAGAACTCTGAAATACAGTTTGTATTAACCAGAGTTTTGTCTATGAAGAAACAGTACGTACACATTTGCATTGTCGAGTAGATCAAAGCAATAGTTTGAAATTGCTCAAAAAACACTTCCGCCCTCATGTCCACTTCTAATTGAAAAACAGCAGCTTTCGGAACACAGTAGAGGAATCAGTTCTCCGTAGTCCCTTGTTAAATGGAAGAGGGTGTCTTCGGCAGACCTTGCACTACTCAGACCTGTAGATGCTTTTCCTCATCTCTGCATTGTTAGAAAAGTCCTTCCCCCTCTTTGCTGTAAACAGACCAGATTGTAAAGCCTTATTCAAGATGCATGCTGAGCAATTAGTTATTTTAGACTTTATGAGGAAGACTAGCTGAAGGAAGCCATGAACTGCCATATTTTGCCTCTTTAAATACCTTGTCCACTGTCATTGAGGTCTTTTTCTCAAACCACTATCAGGGCTGTTCTGTATGAACCCCTTCACCATATCTTTGAATGCCACAGTGGTTGTTTTTGCTTCACAAAAAGTGGGTGGTCCTTTATATTCCCACATGATCATAAAATCTATCACATGCCACCTATTTAATCACATACCACAACTTTCCTGTTGTGGCATTGCAGCATTATCCTGTCTTTAAAGGGGAATTCCACATTCTAGTCTGAAATCCAGCATAATTAGAGGTTACGATGTCAAGACAGAGTGGCTTGAAGAACGGTGAAATCCACTCTTCTAGAGAAGCTTACTGAAGCTTATCATTAGTGATATTCTAA
The DNA here is from genome assembly GCA_037576975.1 of Alestes dentex. Lineage (NCBI taxonomy): Eukaryota > Metazoa > Chordata > Actinopteri > Characiformes > Alestidae > Alestes > Alestes dentex. Next base: position 11,082,384 of record JBBIGA010000106.1, on the reverse strand, counting down.
AAGCTACCTTGCAGAACATGCTTACATTACTGATGCCTGAGACATTGTTTTACAGTTATTTTGAGACAAGCTTTTGGTCCAAAACAGATGTTTAAATCCATTCGTGGCAGAGAGATACATGCAGGCCATTGAAAGCCAAAATAATCCCCAAAGAAAACGGTCTCATTAGTCATTTTGTATAGCAAAATGACTATACTAAAATTAATCTATTTGTGTTAAAGATAGCACAACCCCTGGTTCTTTTCACTACCATTGGAAGCAACACACCATTCCCCAGGAAACCACCCTAAATGACTGTTTATCTCTCAATGATTTCTCAGTATTTGGAATTCCTCTTTAATGCTAATACATATTTATTCCCAACACTAATATTAATGTTTTGAGGCTCAGTAGGCTCGAGTTAATACAGCTCCCAAGAGCTGTGTTTTGCAGGCCTCAAGCAAATGTGACGAGTATAAAAATACTATGCAAAATGATTCACATGTAACTTGATACCCTGGCTGCATTTACTGGTTGTAAAAGTGGATGCGGAAGAGGGGGATAAGCAGTTTTGTTTCAGTTCATACTTTCTGAACCTATAATTACATGTCAGACATTTAACAGTATCTGTTCAGTTTAACTGATGGAAATGTGGGACATACCGAGTAAAACGCAAGGTCATTATTTGAAACATGTTCTCTTTACAATCGGCTGCTACGGTTTTCTTAAAGAGTCTATTAACGAGCCCAAACCACAAAACATAGTTCATAACCTAGTTCATAAAGAACATCACAGTCTTTACAGAGCACTTATTTTCTGCGTCAGTATATTTCTCAGCAGTAATGCTGTAGCAATTTGCAGTCCACCTCTGGCAGTTAAAGCACGACTGACCAAATCCAATTTAATTTCTTTTGTATTATCGTTTTTACGGTACTTTGTTGTGGCTTGGTCATCTGGAATAGTCTAAGAGCAATGTAGAAATGCTCGGGGATCAGAAGAGGCCTGTGCTAGCTAATCGCTTGCTACTGTAAATTCTATTCCGGCTGTGTTAGTAGAGCCTGAGGAAAGCCTCCCTTTTTTTTAGAATTTTGTACAGTCTCAGGTGAGATAATCTAGATGACCTTCTACTACTCTAGAACTCCTAATTTAAGAGGACCGCATGCTGAATGCACTTATTTTTGAATGCAGTAGCTTTATTTATATGCATGAAATTGTCATGCCTCTTTTACTCTATTCTACCCCTCATTTCTATGACATATACAACGATCATGACAGTTTTGCATTTCAGAACATACTGATCTTTGCGTATGGAATTAAACCTAACACACTATATAATAGTAATCAGTTTTGCAATGCAACAAGTACTCTAGACAAAATATTATTTATTGTATACTTATTCATACTATCCTCACCAAAGACCAGATTTACTGAAGCCTGTATTGCACGCAAAGCTTGCTAGCTTGAGCAAACCGTGTGCACGATCATCGATCCGTTATGAATCAGGCCTACCCATAATTCATGTGACAGGCTTCACTGACTCTGGTGCAATATATTTAAACATAGCAAAATATATAAAATATCCAGCAAACATATATGAAAGCAACCTTTTAAAATAAAAAAAAAATGCTATATATTTTGTGTGTTTGTCCTTTTTTTAGAATTCTTTTTTCCATTCAATATACTGTATATATACATTTATATATATATATATATATATATAACAAACAAAATGACCAGGAAATCAACAATCGTGGTTTATTGAACAATCCAAACATGGGTCATAAGTTTTAATGGACAGACTGGAAACGAGCCCACTTTTGCCCTAATCAAGTTCTGCCATGAGTTGTATTTGGATAGGAAGATCCATTACAAAAGTACTTATACAAGTTGTGTAACTTGGATAGTATTAATTTGGCACACTTTTTTTTGCAAAAAGAAAAAAAAAAGAAAAATAAAAACTTGACATTCAGTTCCATTAAAAAAAAAATGAAGAAACAGATGAACCACAAAAGATCAACTATACAATTCAAAACATCAACTTGCTAACTTTTGAATTTTAGTGCACAAGCTGTTAATACCGAGGCGGGTTTCAGAAAGAGGCAACCAGAGCATCAGCCTATGCACCCTAAAGAGAACGGGGAAGACGAGAAGAGCGCAGTGACGAGCACGAGCACGTCTCATCCTTTAGCTCTCCAGCGACCCTTCAGAATTAGCGTGTGAGAAAGTGAGAGGAGAGAAAGAACGAGAGAAAGTGAGAGAAGCCATCTGTACTATATTGAACACAAGAACCTTTGCTAAGCCGAGACGTTTATTCTGAACAAACATCTCACAGATATTCATAGCCAGTAGAACGAGCGTTTACCTGGGGTCAATAGAGAAAGCATGTATCCAGTCCTTGTGTGCAACTTATTATATATTATTCTCAAGATACATGGGGGGGAAACAAGAAATGATGCAAAAAATTATAAAGCTTGAGAAAGATTTGGCATTACTGAGCACCATAGAGAGTACATTCAGTGTGCTGTAATATCCCAAAAAGACTGATATCTGAGTTTTGTGTAAGACACTGCATATGATATTAGAAATTCGGATCCACTTGTCGGTACATATTGCTTCGTTACTGGATACAAATAGTCTATTACATTTGCTGTAAGCGAGAAAAAAGTGAGATTTTTGACTTTGATGATTTAGGCCCGTCCAGTCAAGGAAACTGGGAAAGGTCATGAGAGTAAAGCACTTTACTATTGCACAAAATAAAAATCATTGGTAAGTTTTCCCAGTCATAGAACACTGACCAAGATGTCAACCTGCATGACTTATTGTATTCCCATTGTGCTGAAGTTTTCCAGGATACACAAAAAAATCAACTTAAACATCAAGGGCATGTAAAGATCCTGTTACAGTGCATCGATTCACTCCTGCTAAAAAACGTAGACTCCTTCTTCCCTCAGGCAAGTGAATCGTCCTCTAGCCATTTGTGAGTAGTCGAGCATGACATTATGGTACCTTAATTCCACTTCGCTTCACGTAGTTCAAGCTCCTAATAATCTCGGTACCTTGACTGCTTTTCATTTCTTTGTGCAAACCTTGAAAGTACACAGCAAGGTGTTCCAGTGCTCATCCAAAAATGTAATTCAAAGTAACTGCATTTAGAGCAGACTTGGCAGTAGCAATACTTCCACATCCAGGCACGTGTGTGTGTGTGTTTTCAAAAAAAAAAGAGGGGGGAGAAGAAGACAGTACTTCTTGAAAAATACTGGCACAGTAACTTAAGGTACTGAAAGAGCAATGTATTTTTTGTATATATATGTTGACATTAATCTGCATATTTCAAAATTGCACACATCCCACTGTACTTCAAGTACAGAATGTACACCACTCTCAACAAATAATAAACAAAAATGACCAATCACGCAGGCCAAACAAACACATTCATTCCCCTTTCTGACCATGCCTGTAGTGTGGTGTGTTTTGAGCTGGTCTTGGTGGGGTGTGAGGGTTCCTCTCTTTGTCTCTGCAGGATGAATGGCTCTCAGGAGTCCAGCAGTGTCATCGGTGTCCTCCTCCTCCTCCTGTGTGCCCAGCAGGCTGTGCGGCTCTATGGTTGCGAAGGTCCAGGTCTAGCAGCTGGACAGGCGTCGGTAAAAGTACATGTAGCCTAAGTCTTTTGGGGGCCTCTCTGACAAACATACTTTGTGATCATTGTAAATCACCCATCTAAAAAGAAAAAAAAATGGCTTCACTAATTAATTACTTACACAATGTTCAGAAGGATATGTTTTTATCTTTACAAATATACCAACGTACGTACTAAAAACAGTAGCAGCAGTGATCCTGAAGCTTTTTACAGAATATTATTACAGTGCATCTCAAATACTGAAGTGTAAAATAGCTTTCATCCGCCCAAAAATTCAAAACAACTGCAAAGGAACTTACCTTCCTTCCTTTTTGATATGACATACATAATGGCCAGACATTGTGGATGTTCCCATGTGACTTATGAAAGCAAAGAGTTCATAGCCTGCAATAAAAACACAAGGTTAATATGAATATGTACTGCTGCAGCAGAAGCAGATGCAGACTGGCACATTGACCACATCAGTAATGAAACTGGTAGTTAAAGATTTTCCATCAGACAGCACTTACGTCCAGGGCCATCTCGGATGCGGGGGCTGGACAGTTCCTGGTCCGGGGACAGGGTGGAGTCACTGTGTGCGTTGGCATTCGAGAAGCCGGTGTCATTGGGTTCAGTATCAGCCATGTCTGACATGGCCTCACTCTCCTCCTCACTTTCCGGGTGAGTGAAGATCCAGTCCAGAGCTCGTTCCAAATTATTGTTCTAAAAATAAAAAACAAACAGAAACAAAACAACAAAGTCTAAACATGATCATATTTTAATCGATAATAATTACAAGTATTATTGAGAGGCAATAATTAATCATTTAAAGGCAATAATTAAAAGGATCTGGTGGGGTGGTAGACCTCCAGGAGCCGAGATAGTGACAACTGTTTTACACAGTAAGTTTTCAGTACTTCAGTTGCATGCCTCTAATTTTATCACAAGGAATTCTGAGAGTCATGTCTTGTACAGTATGTCAGTACAGTATATCATCCTTTGCAGTGTTTTCACTGACTCTGAGACAACTGATAATCATTTTACATACAAAATTGTCTAATATAAAAACAAAGCTTAATATCATAATATCACAGGATATCAAAACTAAACATTAAACAAGCATTCCAGTTCCTTAATTAAATCACCATCATCACTGCATGGTCCTGGCAAGGCTTTGGCCTTAATCTGTAATAGGAATATGATTCACAGTCGATGCCACCTCAGAAAGCATAAGCGGTCTGACGTCCACTCATTTTTAGTAGAATGGTAGAATGTGTATACTAAACACTTCCTCTTGCTACTGGGCTATTATTGGCCTGTGTGTGAGACCCTGCTGTTTCACACCCCCCGCCCAACACACACAATCTTAGACCCTCAACAGCTCAGTATGTAAAACACCAGATACTCATTTGGTTGGAAGTGTAAAGTCCACAAAAGTTTTCGCCTCCTTTTCTTCAGTGACAGGTCCCAAAAAGGTGACACACAAACTTGCAAGACATTTTATAAATACACCAGCTACAGAAAGTGCATTGAAGTTTATTCTAATATTCTTTCACTAAACAATGTCTATTACACAAACTATGGTCATTATATTTCCACTACATTCATAGTCAATTAAAGCTGCATTGAATTAAATTGAATAAAAAACAAACAAATATACTACTGTATGCAAAAAAAACATCTTTGGTAATATTTCATAAGCACTCATGTCCTTTTAACCGATAACTACAGTCGATGAAAGACCACAACAAAATCGAATGAGAATTAACACAGGTAAATACTGATCTCTGACACATCCTGGTATAATGCATTAACTCTGATACATGAGGTGACCAGCACGCTCAGAGACTGTGATGTTGTTTAATGAGATGCTAAGACCTGAACTACAAAATATCAATGTGAATAAAATATGCAATACATCAAACGTTTACAGGCAGAAACATGACTGGGTCTCACAAGCTTGTTCAGCGTGCCTCTAGTAGAAGCACTGATGACAAGTCTGAACTTGCTTTCAGTCTGTGCAATATGAGAATATGAGAGCCAAATTCAAGACTATTTAAAGAGACATTCTGGTGGCAGAATCAAAGCCAAGTTATGCACTAGGGCAAATATAAACCTTCATATTAGAAGTAAAATTTTAACTTCCGTCTGTGTAAATCAAGCACAATGTATTAAATTTGAATCCTCCACAATCTACATCCTAATCTACTTTAGAAATAGACCATTTCTTTCCAACTCTAAACCATTTAATGCTGAAGCAGAAAAGAAGGTAATCTGGTACATCCCTTCTCAATAAAAATAACGTGTTTTGGGAATGCAATCCTAATGCATGAACATGATATAGTAAGGTATGGAAACGAGATAGTTAAGTCATGACGTATGAACGAGATAATTAGGTTGCAATTATTAGGTTGTTTAGATGAAACAAGACTGTTAAGTAACTTATCCCATAATGATCCCAATCCCAAGCCTTAGTAAGCTGTGGCCATGTATTATTTCACTGAAAAGGCATGTCATCAACAGGGCTCCCCACTCATCCTTTAATAAAGTCACTGCCGCTGGCAAAATTATTTTGCCACAGGAAAACAACGCCTTAGTAATATGCATTCTGCCCTGAATGCATTTGCGCTAACTTTTGCAGTACCTCCAACACGAAATGCAGCACTGTAGTACACAGAAAGCCTTGCTTCTACATACTAATCCATTTTACTACTGTGAACAAGGACAAGCATCCCAACTTCTCTGTCCGAAGGCTCTGAATGTATCAACAGGGACATGTTTGATAGGATAGGCTTAAAGGAAATTAAGGCTCTAAATTGGCAAGCAACTTGTGCAACATCTGTTGGCCTTATAGATAACATAAGCCTGAAGATGTGTGTTGACTGTTTACAAAGCAGTTTGGTAAACAGAAAGCAGTAGAGTTATGTTAGCCGTAGGGAAAACACTCACTGTGGCTTTGAGAGCCTGGATGGTGTGGTGTCTGGGGAAGCCCATGGAGGTAAGGATGGCAATGCTCTCCTCAGGCGGCTGGTTGTCCAACGGGGAGGCAGTAGGGAGGCTGGGACTGGGCAGGTCGGGTTCCATGTACGAAGGAATCGCCAGAGGCTCGGCAAAGTCTGCAGAGAATGCAAAGGGTCTAAGCAAAAGCCATCTGTCAATATGCAAGGCCTGTCTGCATATTTATGCATAGCATAAGTATATGCATAGAGTGGGCTGCTGTTGGGAAACATGTACAGAATTTAACACAGCAGCTTTTGCTTTCTAGGTTTCTCATCTAAAAGCAATCTCGACAAGTACTACTTTAAATGGAGATCAGGACATATAGGGGAACTCCGGCTTGCAAATAATTAAATGGAAGAAACTGATCGTGCATGTTTTTAAGTAATCCACTTTTAAATGCAGTGTTGCAAAAATACACCTTTCATGATAAAACTATATCTCAACATTTGACACTGTCAGATGTAGCAGCATAAACAGAGTTTGGATTTCACTCTTCTTAAAACAAATGATCTTTCAGGGGCCAAATGGCTATTTCTGCCTTTTTCTGCATAATCTACTCTTCGCTTTTTAAGAGGCTGTCAACTTATTTTTGTTAATCCGCTTATATGCTTTTAGCTATAAGCTCCACCATGACTATAATTCCGATGGGGAGATTTTTGCTATTTCACATTCCTTTGATATGGCTATATTGAAGACAATGATGACAAGTGATCCCTCAAACCAATCAATATTTTTGTCAAGGGCTCCTTTACACAGCCCAGCTAGCTAGCATTAAAAAAATCACCCCATAACCATATATGGCTTTAATAAAAACAGAGGTTCACCATTCAACACTCTGGGCTTCAGAGAGCAGCTTGTAAATTGACTTATTTCTTTCCTCTTCTCTCACTCTGTGGTGGTTAGAAGTCTGCCGTCACTGGAGGTCAGAGTAAATGAATGCTCCTTCTGCATAATTAGTTGGAAACTGTGACAGCTCACATTGCTTGAATGTTTGACACCTACTACAGCAACCTAGCCATGGTATTATACTTTAGCAAACCCCGACAATGTTTAAATGATTAGCTAAATTCTTGCGCTGGCTAATATTAGCCAGGTTAATCTTAGTCTCTTCTGGTTGATAATAATTTTGTTTTGTAATCTGATACTTCACACAGATTTTAAGTCTGACCTCGGCCAGAAAATAAAAGTTCAAAACAAAAACTGCTCTTTGGAATGTCCACTCAGTAAAGATCAGGCCAAGAATTTGCTTTCTTTTTTTTGTCTATTTATAGTGTAGGATTATTTTTGGCTTTGGATTTAGTTATTGGTTGTTTGGGTTTGGTTTTGGTTATTTAACTCATTTAACGTAGGTTACACGTATTTAGGATAATTAAGAGTCACATTTGAAACTTTGTCACAAACTATTCTGAGCAAGGAATTAAATCCATCACGTATATAACTGAAGGTATGTTCGCTTTTTAAGTCGTCTCTCATTGTTACTCTGACTAAACAATAATAAGGCATTAGAGACATAAATTACGCTTTAAATACTGCTTAAATATACATAATATAAATGTATTCCTATATAAATGTATTTCACTACAGCCAACATGCACACGCATGCTCACAAACACACACACACACGCCAACTAATCTAGAGGTAAAGTTTCAGTCTTTAATGTTGGATTTAAAAATGTTATGTTTGAGAAGGTCTTGATAAATTATCTGCAAAGTTGTATGAGTCAAATCAATTAAATGAAAACATTAAATCCAACAGCATTGTGGCCCTCTAGGACTGGATTCTGACACCTCTATAAAAGTGTAACCGGATCACACACACACACACACACTACAACCTGAGATAAATACAGCACAGACTATATCAGTATGCTCATGTGACTGCAGCTGAGTGGTCCAGAATAGGAGAACATGCTGAAACCCAGGCCTGGCTGCTAGAAAGGTGTTTGAGCTCTAATGGGGTCGAGCCCTCCAGGGACCCAGCTTGTGTGTTTGTCTGAGCCGCTGCTAGCTCTCAGGTGGCTGCTTAACTGGGGCAGAAGAGTGAGAAGCACAGGTGGACAGCACCCAGCACCCAGGTGACAGTCAGGGGCGAGGACTGCACCACAAGGAGCGCTTTCTTTAACAGGGTGAAAAATTACACCACCACTGCTTCTTCTGTGGTTGAGAAAGGGACTGTAAAAATATATACCACAACATTAAAACCAGTGAATGGAGAAGTAAGTAACATTCTAGCGGTCAGTACCTACCAAAAGCGAGCCAGAGAAGAACAACTGGTGAAACGGAGACAGGGTAATGTGCACATACAGTAGTGTGCAAATTTTTGGGGCTCCTGTTTAAAGTAATTTGACTGAGCAGTAAGTACCGCCAGCCGAAACATAAGTTAACATAAGAATAAATGCAATTAATATAAGAATAAACGCATTAAATAATATCAAGATTTGTTTTGTTTGTAAAAAGTACTAGTTTTGTGAACTAGTAAGAAGAACACAGGCTTGGTTCTACATTTCACCTTGATGCCTGTAGTCTTTGCATGGATTTGTGAAACTCCATCAGCAGCTCAAGTGATTTAATCTAATGAAGTATCGATTGAGCTGAACCAGGTATTTGAGGTCTGGGAATGATTAAGCAAACACAAGCATAAAATCACTATTTGCCGTAGTAATATCGTTAGACACCTGAGAAAAATATATATTTCAAACTTATTTAGCTGAGCAGCCTGTGTTCTAAAAGCTAATTTCAGAATATATACTAAGTCTTTCGCACGGTACTGTTTTGCTGAAAAACTTCATGTTGGCTGTGACAGAAAGGTGTCCGAACATGCAGCTCATCACAGCTTGCAGCATATCGGGCTGCATACTTCATCCTGACACATGTCCACAGACAAAAGTGCCTACAACAGACACATGATTATCCCAACTGGACCATGGAGCTGTTCTGGGGCACCTATAGATATTAGGCAGGTGCTTTTTAAAGTTACAGCTGAACGGTGTATTAAGGGAATACTCCGGTGTTTCTCGATCCAAACTCTCTCTGCTACATTGGTAGCATTTTTGAACATTTTTAGAGTACTAAACACTTACAATACTTAGAAGCCATTTAGCATCTGCCATATTCTGTCAGTAAATGTTTAAAAACGAGCAAAAACATGTTTGTAAACATATGCCTTTCAGTCAAAAGTATTTGCAAATTAGGTTTAATTAACTCAATTTTGTTCTTTTCGGAAATAGGAATATTTCCACAGGCTCTGACCACACCCGTCTAACGGCTACCACTTAGGGGAATCAAAAATAAGCAGGAATGCTTTTTCACTGTTTTGCTCCAGTGTTCAAAAGTTAAAAATAAAACTTCATAAGAGTGGTTTCTGTAAGATCTCATGGCTTATTCTGAGACCTAAATTGGGTGTCGTAGTTTTGAATGTGCATATTACAGTTGCCTCTGCTTTCAGTTCATTTTCTAGGTATGTAGGGTGACGTATTGAAATTATTATCCTTGATCATCAACAGCACAACACAGATGCAGCAGATACAAGTTAGG
>JBBIGA010000106.1:11035223-11047968 GCA_037576975.1 Alestes dentex | reverse complement strand
TCTCTCTCTCTCTCTCTCTCTCTCTCTCTCTCTCTCTCTCTCTCTCTCTCTCTCTCTTTTTCATATCCCCCCCGTAGTCATTCTCACACTCACTGCTACAAAATAGACCAGCGTACATATTTTAGTACTTTTCCCGTACACTTTTCATAAACCAAAAGTATATAGTTGGCCCAGTGTTTGAGTGTATTCCCCTTTATTTGTGTGTCTAGGTCACATTACTGCAACAAGTGTCTTTATATAATGTGCCCTTAAGTTTTCTAATATGGTTATTATTAGCTACAGTTAACTGCACCGTTAAAAATATCAGATATGAATCTTTGCAGTCGTGACAGAATTACCATTTTTGCTAAGACATTTAAAGAGCCTCTACAAAATGTTTGTTTCTGTTTGCAGACAGAGTCTGACATTGACCTTAGCTCATATCATCAAAAAAGGTAAGAACTGAGTGTCTGGGTGTATGTAAAAATGTTTTTTCTTTTAAACTATGTGAAATTTTGAACATGGCACGTATTAAGCCTGACCTTCAATATGTAACACTTGGGAACAAAATGGGAACATTTTTTCATCATACAAAATGATAGTAAAACTTTAACAGTAATGATTGAAGTAGTAAAACTTTATCTGTAAATCATAGATTTTATTAATTGAAAGTGTGTTATCAGTTATTAACTATTCAACAGAAGGTCAGATACAGATTATTATTCTTAGTTGTTAATATATATCCTGCACAATTATTGGGTATAAAATATTTCCTTTAAGGTCTCCTTTTTGGATGTAGTTTCCCATAAAAGCAACCATGACTTTTCTCAGAGGAGCGAGCTGCTTTTTTTTATGTTTACCTCAAACTTGTTTTGCATTCCATAATCCAGTAGAGCAACTCTAGTATACCAAGTAGCCTGTTCTCTCACTGTTCACTCGCAGCCAATCAAAACCGTCCAGCTCAGGGCACTGGCAGACCTGCCCTGCTGTAAGTGCCGGCTGTCATTGGATAGACCTGGTTGTTTTTTTTTTGTTTTTTTTGTTTTTTTGTGGTTTATTGTCTTTGCTGTTGGTAGAGAAGGACACACCCTCAGGGAGACCAGCCTCAAGTAACATAATGCTCATGCTGTGCTTAAAGAGGAGCACCAAGACATTGTTTAATATTCAAGCTAAATCAGTCTGTTCTATCAGTCCTTTACATTTTCATCTTTTATTCAGATACCAATAATTAATTTTACTCACAAAGACTTAATTGTTTATACAGTTTTAAGACATGGCACCATAATAGTTGCCCTTTTGCTCTCAGAACAATGATTTTTGCTAGATGTACAGGAAGTCCATGCTGAACTTTGTGTCTTATGATAATGTAAGTTTTATTGCAAGTCGTAATCTTTGTGTCTTTGTGCCCTGTTGCCGTACACATGAGTTGCTTTTAAAAGGTTGCTTTCAGTTAAGCTCTTTTCCTCTTGCTGTGGTTTAGCAATGATCTAACCAACCAGGCCAACTCGTGCTCTAGCAGACTGTATCTCTCTATGATCGTGGATATCTGCCAGTGCTGCCAAATGCAGCCCCCCTCTTATAGAAAATGAGTGTCTGTATGGAGAGAACATATTTACCTTCCTGTTATAGAGATTTTCATTTTTGAAAAACTACATTTCTGATGGCCAATATTAGATAACACACACACTACTATTCTCATGACATTTTTGAGTCAAAGGGAAAACCCCTCCTAAGGACCTATATAGTATTATCATCGATGGTGTAAAACTGTATTGCCCAAAATCTAAGTAGCATGTCAGTGATTATCTGCTTACTTTTGTTGTACTGATAAGAAATGTTAATTGACTATAACAGAAGACTGTGTGCCTAATGTTGTATGATCAGAAATTAACCTTTAACACAACATTTACACATCATTCTGCTTCTCAAATTAGATCCTGCAAATCTCAGTTTTGGATAATATAGGGAGTAAATTATCGTCACTCTCTCCACTTGATGCCAGAAGCTGAGACAACATTTAAAGGACTTCGTCTCGTCTGGACTCCTGAAGCTTTTTTGGTGTTCATTTTCATCCCCAGGCTAGCACAACCTGTACAGACATGAAATGAAGCTTTGAATACATATTCCACTGTGTACCTGAACACATATTTGTTGTATAGATGAAGGTGCACTAGGTGCAGTTTCATATAGAAAATGTCACTTTGTAAATATCTTTTATATGCATTAACATAACTAGTGTAATGCTGCTTGCTGCTGATTTTCCTGCTAATTTACCAGCTAACACTGCTGTTTGTTCACTTTCGTACATAGGAGCTAATATTTCTTACAGCAGTTGTAGACTGACATTTGAGGCTTGGGAGACAGTAGTAACTTTGTATGTTTCAGTTTTTCATCAATATTGAATCATTCAGTAAATGTACAAGCTTGAGGCCCAACTATAAAGGTGCCTGTTGGCCTGTTATCTGTTTGTTTAGCTGGTTATTAAACAAAATCATGTTATATGCAGTTTGCTTAGTGCAGACTCAAGCCTTTTACTTCTGAGATGTCATTATTCGTATGTTCGAATAACCAAGTTTGTATTCCATAATCTGTGTTCTCTTCATCCTCGTGCATGTAAATTTAGGGTTAATATGATGCTTTTTTTCTTTCCAGTGGCATCTTTGAAAGTAAATGTTATAGTTGAAAGGGACATTGAGCTCCCAGGCTGTCATGAGGTTGTCATAAATATGCAGCAGCCTGGGGTTTATGTGTACAATGTCAAATGAAAAAAGGTTGACACAGAAAAGAGAAAGAACACTTATTTTCTAACCATTTTTGGGGGAGATTTCTTAAAATATTGAGTTTGCTGAAATGCTGTTACAGCATGTCCTGTAACATTGAAGTGCTGTGGTAGAGGTCATTCTGTCACTGTTGTCCTGAACAGGCCTGGTCAGTCTGTTCAAACACACAGTGGTAAACTCACATGACCTGAGGTTAGCTTGAGAGCTGAGGGCTGCGCTCTCTTAGCCAAAACTCCAGACCTGACTCCAGCAGGACGGTGTCTTTCGCCACATGTAATGAGTTTGTCAGATTGCGACATCATGCCGCTTGGTGCATTGATAACTGTGATATAGGTTTTTATAAAAATTCCAGAATAATACTTTATTCACAAACAATTTAGAAAGCCTTTACAAAGGCTTGATTAAAAGGTGTATGTAAAACAATCAAATGCAAAAAAACATGTAAATAGGAGTGTTCGTTAGGTGTGTCTTTCTGTCAGAAATCCATATATAAAAATACATAAAAAAAAAAAAGAAGTGGCTAGTTTCTTAGGAGTGAAGCCACAGGAAAATAATTTCCTAAAACTGAGATGTGAGTGTGAAGAACCTTTTAAAGGTCAGAAGAAATTCCTCTTAATGTGAAATTCCTTGCCAGGTTAAAGTAAGTTTTAATCATTGGTTCAAAATGGAGCATTATGTAATTTGTCATGTAATTGTGACTGCCCTAAAATAAAGATGGTTTGGCTGTAACATTGAATAGTAGGAAATGGCATAGGAACTTCAATGCTCATACTCCTGTTCTGAAATGCTAGACTCTCCCGTTCTTTAGAATCCAGAGTGAAGATGCATGTTTCTCAGACAGACAGTATTTTTACCTCAGAAAGCCACATGGTGACTTGCATGCGGTTGGGTGTGGTATATCCACTTTTGCATCCCTCAGTTCCTGGTAAACATAGTCTAACTTGTGTGGAGAAAGACTAGTGCAGTCAGAAAGTTTCACTTGTTGTCAGGCGAGTTTGGTGGGTTTGAGCTATTTTTCTCCACCTGGGAACCCGATGCTTCTGATGGAGAGGCAGCTTTATCAGATTTGTGTGTACAGCATTGTACAAAAGCTGGTTAGCAGTAGAACGCTAAAATGTTAGAATATTTACAAATAAACATACATTTAGTGCTTTTAACAATTTGTTTTTAATGTTTTCAACCCATTCATTTTTCAATTAATGTTTTTAAGATGTTACTAATCTCCTTTGTGAAGTTTGAAAATGAAGCTAATACGCAAAAATGATTGTATTGTTTTTGAGCTTGTTAATGTACAGATAAATGTAAACAGAGAGAAGTACCTAGATAAATTACAGATTGTTCACTCAGATGCCTTAGACTTCTGCACAGTCGTGTGTGTGTGTGTGTGTGTGTGTGTGTGTGTGTGTGTGTGTGTGTGTGTGTGTGTGTGTGTGTGTGTGTGTGTGGTCAGACATTTAAAATGTTTTCCAGTAGTCTGTATCTGATGGTATGTGTGTGTTTGAGCTGAACTCATTCTGTGCTTTGTGTGTATGAATGAGAACAAAAGGCATGAGGGCAAAGACACTAGTTGCAATGGGGCACTGAACAAAACCTAATAAACACATACTCAGATTAAACAAGTGCACACGTTTACATGCTTAAAAGATCTTTGTAACCGTACTCAGTGTTGACTGTATTCATGGATAAGAGAACTAGTAAAAAAAATGCAAGAAGTTTAAAACATCCTGGTAGTGCCCTGGCTTGAAATGTGAATGTGTTTAGAGATTAATGATTGCAACATGGTTTGGTTATGATTTTAACCCTGCAGATTATGGCTGTATTGTGGTTCCTTTTTTTTTTTTTTTTTTAACTTTACGTGGTCTTTCTCGTTTCTGCAGTCCATCCTCACAGAGGGGGAATAGTAGACCTATACGCTTCGAGCCCCCAATGCTGGACTTCCATGAACAGTAAGTTATATGCCCTTTACTTCCTGTTCTGTGTTCTGTCCTTTGCCACGTAAACGTCTTGTCTCATTTTTCTGCCAGCGTCTTTGAGCAAAGCCGTTTGTCAAGTTCTGCATGAAGTCACTTCTTCATTTTTAACCTACAGGCTTTTTCCGCTCTGTAAATGAGGAATGTCTTGGTGATGGTGTTTTTTAATGACCGTTGTCACTACACTATCTTACAGATTATATATATGGATAGTGGTTTAATCTTCTAATTTTAAATATTATACATTTTGTTTGTGGTTAGAATAATTTGCATGCGTTACACTGACTTGCATTCATTCTGGCTAGGAATGAATAGTAAATGTTTGTGCACATGCATGTTCCTAGTGAGAAATGATCAAAATAATGCAAATATTCAACTCGTGTGTGTGTGTGTGTGTGTGTGTGTGTGTGTGTGTGTGGTTGTGTTGTATTATAATTGTATTAGTACAGTATCAGTGTACTGTAACCAAATAAATACTCAAGTTGCTCCAATGCCAAAATGAAATGCATCATCTTTTGTTAAAGGCTCGTTTTCAATATTTGCAGCACCTGCTACAAATATTGGTGCTAAATGATCTAATCTGTTGCTCATCTGCCAATTGTGCCAGCCTAAAGATGGCCTTTGAAAATGGAAAAATTTATTTGTGGGGAAATCCAAGATGTTTTTATGCCACAATAATTTCTACATAGATCCCAAGAAATTTACATTGTTTTTTACCTACTTAAAATCCATGAGTTTTGCTTGCCTAACTTTTTTGCTTGCCATTATTAACAGCACTCAAGAGCTCACTAACTCATTCACCCAGTTGCCAAAGCCAGTAATCTCAAGTCTTACTGTATCTCGTTGTGTAGGAGTTGTAACACAACCTCTTTGTGTCTCGCACTAAAGGCGCATGTGCCTGTCGTCTTTTCTCTCTCTCTCTGCTGCTTTCAGTGAACAGCACCTTATCAGCAGCACATGTTTGTAAGGAATTGCTGTGCAGCCTTGGGCAATCCTGCCTCTGTTTCTAGCAGCAGGCAATAAAGACTTTCTTAAATTACCCAGGCCCACAATAAATCTCAGACTGTAATCTACCATGGTGAGGCCCAACATTCTCCTTGTGCTCTGTTGATACGTTTTCTTTCTGTGACCCCCTCTCTATTAAACATTTTTGCTTTTGGATTGTACTTCCGTTTCATGTAAAGCACTTTCCCAAATATTACTTTGTTTTTGTTTACATTGCTCTTACATTTATTTTTTAACCTACTTTACGATGGATTATTATAAAAGACAAATAAGCAATAGCAATATGCTACCAGCTGAATCAAACGTATGGTTGAATACAAAACGTTGAAGCTTAAAAATAGAATGTTCTTTTTATTTATTTAATGTTTCCAGACAATTAATAAACAAAGTTATATAAAGTTCAAAATGGATCATTTACTGGCTCTTTTTACTTTTCAACTTATCACATTTTATATTATTCTGAGAGACACATATCTGCGTAAGTGTTATCTGATCCATCACTGGCTAAAGGTTTCTGCATTAAATGTTACCTCCTTAATGGCTGATTTTCTTTACAAAATGTATTTTTTTATTTTAAAAACAGATGTTAAGAAAGCATCCTAAAACCAATTTAACATCCCATGCACTATTATCCTCCACAAAACAGAGGAGCCAAATGTTACATTTACTGATTCTGACGTCACCCATATTTGGGAGTGTGTTGGGGGAATTTGTCTAGATATATATTTGAGAACTGAAACACTTGGCTATCACTCTTTTTGTATGTCTGTCTTACTCAATGTAAGGAGTTTTACACACAACAAAAGAAGCCTTGTCTGCTTAAGCCATTGTCTAATTTGAGCTTGTCATGTCAGTAAATTCAGTTGTTGTTTTTGTTTTTTTCTTTTCTTCTCCCTAGGCCAGTTGGGATGCCAAAAATGGAAAAAGTTTACTTACACAATCCAAGTTCAGAGGAAATTAGTTTAATATCAATATCAGCAACAACAGCACATTTTCATGCGTCCTTTTTCCAGAGTAGGGTAAGTACATTCTCACTTGTTTATAGCCCTCCTAAACAGTGCAAACACTGAATAGGAGAAGTTGTAAGAAGTTGTAATGTGTTTCTAAAGTGTTGTGCAAATGTGTTAAATGGGTAACTTCCTGTTAAAACCTGAAGACATTCTCTGCTTCCTCTTTGATCCCTCCAACAGTGACTTTGTCTGTCTGGAAGAATACTTCGTGCATCACAGCAGGGATGAGATTTCTAACCGAACGTCACTTGAATCTCTAAATACTTTTGATATTTGATATATGCGCGGTGATGTTTTTGTTGATATTCACTTAAACACACACTGTATAAGCAGAGGGCAGTGAACTCATTAAAGCTTAAGGTTCTATATTAGGTGCTCCGTGTGTGACCGTGTGTTTGCTCACACACTCCAGACAGTAATAAATTAAACACATCCCACCTGTTCCTGACACCTATGTAATAAATTAAAGCCCCATGCTGACCTTTTCAGCTCTTCATAGTCAGTGTTTAACAAGGCTAGAGGTCATCCACCATGAACTCAGTCCAGTTCACAAAGGTTAAACAGGATCAACAAAAAATGATGGGGTTTTGTTTAATTTCACCCCCTGTGATATTACTGTATAGTGTGTATAGATTGTGATTATTTTGAGCTGTGCTGTGATGTTGGTTGTTAGTTAAGCTTAATAGTAATTAATACATTTCAGAATCAGTGTGTAGGTACACAGCTTGGGCTGAGACCTTATTTGCCGGGAGACCCTTTTAACAAATACAAGTATGAATGAAGAAATATGAAAGTAGACCATCAGAGAGTTTGTAGAGGAAGTAAAGGTTTTTGTGCATAATCATTGTCTGAAAATGAAAAAGATGATGATTGGAAAAACAAGGTCCATTGGGTTTTTTTAAGGCTGTGTAGCTACATGTTCATGTTCCATAAAGAGCATTTCTATATTAAAACTGCACATCAGTTACTTGGCATTTTTTGATCTTAAAAACACAAACTATGGATTTAATGAGAACTCCTTTTACTTCAGATTAAAACATTGTAAGAGGAGCTACTAAACTGCTTTTTCATCAGTATGTTGTTAAAATATGCATGACTGTAGTCCACAAAAAAATTACAGTGGCTGTATTTACCAAAGACAACCATATCTATGTATGTATTTGGGTTTAAAAGCCGGCTCTAATATGTAGGAGTACGCATGAAATATCTAGTTCTCCTTCAGTTTTGCTTATTAGGAAAATGGTGTGACATTTTAGTTCAAGGTCATGTTTGTGGTGTTGGTATTGTGATAAAAGCAGAGAAATCTTAATTCATCTCAGATTTACATTGTGACAACTTGTCTGTTTTCATCACTGCAGTTTGTGTTTTAACTTTGTTAATTCAAATACACTGTTGTGACGTTGACTTTCTTGTTCTTGTTATTGCAGATAATTCCACCAGGAGGAAACACTTCATTTGATGTAGTGTTTCTTGCACGAGTAGTGGGGAATGTAGAAAATACGTTATTTATTAACACATCACACCATGGAGTGTTCACATACCAGGTACAGTACATTGTGGTGTTGGTCAAAGGACCAAAAAATGCATGTGGTGAAGTGGCAGGATGACGTAGGCCCTATATGAGGTTGACTAGACACTGTGTTGTATTGTTTCAGGTGTTTGGGGTGGGCATCCCTAATCCTTACAGGCTCAGGCCCTTTGTAGGGGCCAGAGTACCAGTAAATAGCAGCTTCTCTCCCCTCATAAACATCTTCAACCCGCATAGTGAACCACTCCAGGTAAACTTTTACTCTTGCCATGATGACAGTAGCCTGTTTTATGCCAGATGTCTAAAGTTGAATGCATATCAATAGCTGCCTTCTTGGTCTGAGCTACTCGACACGTTGACAGCTTGACTTATAGCTCTGCTTTCTCTTCTAGGTTGTAGAGATGTACTCCAGCGGAGGTGATCTGCATCTAGAGCTGCCCACTGGCCAACAAGGGGGCACCAAAAAATTATGGGTGGGCATGAGCTTGAATCATTGCTTTGATATCTGTGCATACATCTAGCTCTGAGTGCATAAAAATGTGCTTTTTTTTTATAATAGGAGATTGCCCCATTTGAGACCAAGGGTGTGATGAGGGCCAGCTTCTCCTCGCGAGAGGCTGACAACCACACAGCCTTTATCAGAATCAAAACCAATGCCTCCGACGAGGATGAATTCATCATCCTCCCTGTGGAAGTGGAGGTCACCACAGGTGAGAATGAACTCTCATGACCATTCTTTTGGAGTTAAAATAGGTAGTCTGATATTTTTTACTCTAATTTGAAGCTCAGACTAAATACGTTGAATTCCTTTCTCCAGCACCTGGTATATACTCTTCAACAGAGATGCTGGACTTTGGTACGCTTCGATCACAAGGTATGTTTTTCCCTTTTTTTAAATGTAGATTTTCTATTAACAGTATGTATTCCTCTTGATGCAGGTGAGCTTATGTGCATAATGAAACACTGTCGTACTTTTACAGATCGACCAAAACAATTGAATTTGCATCTTCTAAATTCTGGAGCAAAAGATGTGTCAATCATGGTAGGGTTTTTTGTTTGTTTGATTTTCCCCCCTCTTGTTTAGTTAAATTTAAGTCCACTGAATGCACTGCCATCAGCTGGCCAGCTTAAGTGTGGCTGCTTAGGCTGAATCTCACTTGGCTACTTTCTGTATAGTATGCTGCATGAAACTATGGTTCCAGATTTTTGAATGCAGTGATTTTATTCAGCATTTCACATACTGTACTTAACTGAATCAAACAATGTCTGCAATGTCTACAATCGGCAATGTCTGCAGTAAGCAGATTGTGACGCAGTATAAAATTGTCACATGAATGATGAACGTTATCTTGGCCACCCTTTATTTTGGCCTAAACAGTGTTTCCATTTCACAGAGCGTTCGTCCGACACCATCAAACGAAGCCATTACAGTCGAGTTCAAGCAGATCACACTAAAAGCAGGAGAGAGTCGATATACCAAAGTCGCGAGTATTAATTTTGATGGTAAGGAAGATATTTTGTAATCTTATGCTTAAAGATGATCACCTTTTATTATTGATTTAATCAAAAGTTATGTGTCATAACTTAAAAGTTAAGTTCACTTTGTATTAGTCAACTGCATTATTCAGAGATGTCCTGAGAAAATACAATGCAGAAATAAGTCACTTCCTAAGTTTGCTTAATTATTAACTATTAAGCAAAAAGCTGTTACCTTTAATAAGTTGAAGGAGGTTGGAAAGCATACTGCAGTGTCTGCACTGTCTATGAGCAGGAGACATGGTGTTTTTTTGTTTTTTTGTTTTTTTTAAACAGTGGTTAGGAAGGGTATAGTAGTTACTTCCTTTTATAACCACTTGACCAGCAGTCAGCCAATGGGTGACTGACAGCATTTCAAAGGTGGATCTCTAGAGGCCTGCTACTTATATTATTATTGTTATTATTGTGTATGTGCCTGGGCTGAAGTGAAACCTCATTAGAGTACAGCATTAGCTTTGCCCGTTTATTTAAAATAGTACATTTTTCAGGAAATAAATCTCTCTTGTTTTACATAATGTTTTTTGGTATCTTTTTATTTGTTTGTTTTGTCATTTCAGCTTCAAAAGCAAGAAGGCCAGACCAGTTTTCTGGTAAAATAACAGTAAAGGCGAAAGAGAAAAGCTACTCAAAACTTGAAATCCCGTATCAAGCTGAAGTTTTAGAAGGGTCAGATATGCTTTTTTTTTTTTTTCCTTTTTATTATTTATTGTTCTTGTGTTATCCTGGAAAAATTAATTTTCTTTATCTCTCTTAGGTATCTGGGTTTTGACCACACAGCCACCCTGTTCCACATCAGAGATAGCCCTGTAGATCCTGTGGATAGGCCTGTCTACCTCACCAACACCTTTAACTTTGCCATACGCATCCACAATGTGTCCCTTCCTGAGGATGCAAAGACTATGTTCAACGTGAGTCAGCATGTTGAGTTTACGTGCATGGAGCTAGTTTTCTTATTTTATCTATGAGTTACTTATACCTAATTGATGACAACCAACTCAATTGGTTTTTATTAATAAAACAGGCCTTCTAAGCCATAAAAAGGTGAAAAATTAACTGTTAAGTAACATTTGAGAATGAAGTCCAAGTTGTTTTGGTGTTGCTGCTTCCTTTATGTTAGCAGAAATGTGAATATAATGCAAGTTTCACTTTTGGCATTTTAAAACTGCACTGCTGAAACATGTAAATATTGAATTCAGTTTTGTTTTCCTGTGTTGTTTAGGTACATAATTTCAGTGCGCCAGTCCTCATTCCTCCCCATGAGTCGCGCTACATGTTCTCCCTTCTGTTCAGGCCTGTGCGTCCTTCCATTCACATCGACAGCAACATCCTCCTCATCACCAACGCATCAAAGTTCCACCTGCCTGTCAGGGCATATACTGGCTTTCTGGAGGTAATGTAGCAGAGCCTCGTTATGGAATGGAGACACAGTCATATCACTTTTCCAGAATGATGTCATTTTTATAACGGTAGTAAAACCAGTGTAAATGTATGGCAGGAATAAGACTACTCCTGATCTTAAGAGTATTTTTCTGTGGATATTTTATACTGCCGTGTAGTTATATTTTTTTTTATATTATTATCTTCTGTAAATATTTCTTTTTATATTTTAAAATTATTTATTTGTTTGGTTTTTTGTTTATTTGGAAAAGTTTATTTGAATTTGTTAGTGGCCTTTTTGAGGGGAATAAAGGAGAAATCTGATATTTCCTGGTAATTGTTTGAGATAATATCTTGGTTATTAAGCAGCTCATTGTATGTGTTCCATCCACAGCCTGTAGTCCTTTCACCAAGTCCAAAAGAGATCTTAGATTTTGGAGTCCTCAGTGCCACTGACACCAGTAGTTTGGTGTTTGTGGTCGTCAACAGTAACCCCATAGAGGTAAGTGTTAGGTAACTGTGTGGGCCACTGGTTTTGGGTTACAGGGTAGTTGTTCTCTTACCAGTGAAGAATGGCTGATAATTTGCCATAACTTTCCTCCTTAAGGTACAGAGTACAGTTTGATTTAATGCATAGCATGAAATGTCTTTTACAGTTTTACAGGCTTATAATTATACAGGGTGGCAAGCTTGAATGAACATATCACATTTACTAAATGGGAATGAACTGAAGTACTTTGTTAGTGAACGATGGCACATTGATTTCATAGGGCCTTTTTGTGGATCTGTCTGCAGTGCTTTTTTTGTGGTTCCTTCTAAGGCTGTAGTTGTTCTATTAACATGCTATCTAATGTGATCCATTGTTTTTCTGAGACAGCTGGTGGCCTAGTGGATCAGAGGGTTGTGGGTTTAAATCCCAGGGCTGCTAGTGGCACCTTTGAGGTACCCTTGAGCAAGGTACCCTCCCCACACACTGCTCCTGGGACGCTGTGTTCATGGTGGCCTAGTGGTCAGGGAGTTGACACTGCGATCAGAAGGTCGTGGGTTCGAATCCCAGGGCTGCAAGTGGCACTTTTGAGGTACCCTTGAGAAACGTACCGTCCCCACACACTGCTCCCCAGGTGCTGTGTTCCTGGCTGCCTGCTGCTTCACGTGGTGAATGGGTTAAATAGAGAGTGCTGTTCACACTGTTTGCTGACTGAATGACAGAATAGTCACTTTCAATTCACTTTCATTCTGCAGCTGGAAATAAAGTCATGGCTGGTAACTGGAGATAGTCTGTCGATGGAGCTACTGAACACAGAGAAAGGGAACAGGAGTGTAGCTCTGGGCCGAATCCAAGAGCTCCAGAACACTTCAGCAGCCCATCACAAAACGGTAAGGCTACATGTAATAGTTCAATAGTTTGTTAGACGTGTGTGTGTATATATACATGCACATAACCGTACCCTTTTTCTGCATTTGTAATATCTTGGCAATCATTATGTACAGTCGTGGCCAAAAGTTTTGAGAATCACATAAATATTGGAAATTGGAAAAGTTGCTGCTTAAGTTTCTATA
>JBBIGA010000106.1:11014052-11029474 GCA_037576975.1 Alestes dentex | reverse complement strand
GTGTGTGTGTGTGTGTGTGTGTGTGTGTGTGTGTGTGTGTGTGTGTGTGTGTGTGTGTGTGTGTGTGTGTGATATTGACATTTTGTTAACTTTAAATTAAATTAATTTTCCAGCTGTATTTATCCAATGCAACTTATAATTTATGAAAATGTATAAAAAGAATCTGAGATAGATAAAGGGATCCTCCCCTCTGACAGTACGTTTTGGAAGCCTATTGCTTTAATTACAGCCTTGAGTCTATTTTTCAATACTTTTCTACCAACTTTGCACCTCTACACTGTGAAATATTTTGCCCACTCTTCTTTACAGGGCTGATCAAGCTTAGTCATATTGGATGTTGACCGTTGGTGCACTGCAATCAAGTAATTTGACAGATTTTGAAGTCTGTGCTCTCACTAGGCCATATGATGACATTCACCTTTTTCACCTTTGCCTGTGTGATCAATTTTGCTGTGTGCTTTGAGTCACTGTCATGTTGGAAGGTGAAGCTTCTTCCCACTGATAACTTTCTGGCAGAGGGCAGAAGGTTTTCCTCAAGAATGACAGTATTTTGCCTCATTCTTCCTTCTGCCCTGACAAGAGCCCCAGTCCCTGTTGCAGAGAAAAAACCCAACAACAGGATGCTGCCTCCTGCATGCTTTACTGTAGGTATGGTGTTCTTTGGATGGTGAGCTGTTTTGGCTTTCTGTCTGATGCACCCTTTGGTGTTGAGGCCAAATAGTTTGATTTTAATCTTAGCTGGCAATAACGGCTTTTTCAACTTGGCCTCAGAACCTTCAAGATACGTTTTGGCAGAGTTCAGTTTAAACTTAATGGGGCCTTTCTGGAGAAGTGGCTTTTTTCTTGCAACCCTGCCATACAAGCCATATTTGTGGAGCACGTGTGGTGATGTCATGTGCACACAGTTATAAACTTTACTGTGCTCCTAGGGACTGTTAAAGCCTTTGAGCCTGGGTGAGGTATGTGTGCTGTGTATATGTACAGCGGGTAAAATAAGTATTGAACACGTCACCAAATTGCTTAGTAAATATATTTCTGAAGGTCCTATTTATCTGAAATTCTCACCAGAGGTCCCCATCCAGTCCACACCTGAAATTAAGTCAAAACATACATATCCATAAATTAAGTTGTGTAATAAAATGGAATGACAGAGGGGAAAAAGTATTGAACACATGAAGAAAGGAAGGTGCAAAAAGGCATTGAAAGTCATAACACCAGCTGAAATATATAAGTAATTAGAAAGCAATCCTGCCAATTACTGCAAAATAAAATCAACTGGTTCAGTCCCAACTGATGGCCTATAAAAAATGTGTCTCATGACCTAGGTGTCACACAAGAAACCTCTCATGGTGGGTAAAACCAAAGTGCTCTCTCAAGACCAACCTTACAGTTGCAAAACATACTGATGGCATTGGTTACAGAGTAATTTCTAAACTATTGATGGTACCAGTAAGCACTGTTGGAGCATTTATGGAGAGCTTCAGAAAGACCTGGAATTAGCAGGTACAATTGTTTCAAAGAAAACAATAAGTAATGTACTGAACCACCATGGCCTGCATGCACGCTCACCACACAAGACTCCATAAAGCATGCTGAAGCACATTTAAAGTTGAACAACATTTAGACAAACCTGTGAAATACTGTGAGTATATAGTCTGGTAAGATGAGACCAGAATTGAACTTTGGATGCACAATGCACATCATGTTTGGAGGTCAAAAGGCACTGCATATCACCCAAAAAACACCATACCAAGAGTGAAATTTGGAGGTGGGAACACTTGATGGTGTGGGGATGTTTTTCAGCATACAGCACTGGCACGCTTCATACAACTGAAAGAGGGATGAATGGAAAAATGTACAAAAAAATCTACCAGGATGATGAAGATGAAACAAGGGTAGATGTTTCAGCAAGACACAGCCAAGGAAACTCGCAGTTGGTTTCAGAGAAAGAAAAAATAAAGCTGCTAGAATGGCCCAGCCAGTCACCTGACCTGAAACCTATAGGAAAATCTATGGACTGAACTAGAGCTCAGGTTTCATAGAAGGGGCCCACAGAACCTTCAGGATTTTAAGACTGTTTGTGTGGAAGAGTGGGCCAAAATCACACCTGAGCAATGCATGTGACTAGTTTCTCCACACAGGAGACGTCTTGAAGCTGTCATCACCAACAAAGGCTTTTGCAGGAAGTATTAAATAAATTTCAGTCAGCATGTTCAATACATTTTGCCTGTGTTATTCCATTTTGTTGCACCGTTGAGAATTTAATGTCAATAGAAATAGAAATATACTTACTTCATTCATTACTTACTTTAGTTGTTGTATATAGATTTTTTTTTTTTTTTATCTGTCTCCTGATTTGTGCCTGTCCATAACTTTTATCCCTGAGATCTTTTGACAGTGCCTTACCACCCATAATTGATTTATTTGCTTTCAGTTGCACTGCATTGCACTGGACTGCTCCAGGAATATCTGCTTTTATGCTAAACTGATCAAAATGATTTCAGCTGATCATAGGTGGAAGCAATTGACTTGATGTGCAATGGAGAAGGTGATTAGTATATACCTTGCAATGAATGGGTCTACTTGGTCTGCAACAATGTTTAGGGAGGTGGTACGTGTCAAAGTAACATCCACATGAATGCCAGGACCAAACGTTTCCCAGCAGAACATTGTCCAGATTGCTTGCACCAACTTGCCTTTTTCCCCATTCTGCATTCTGTTCCCCAGATAAACACCACACATGGTCCTGGTCACCCACATGATACAAAAGAAAAATGATTCATCACACCAGGCCCATTCTTCCATTCCTTCATGGTACACTTCTGACACTCATGTGCTCCTTCTAGGCAATTTCAACAGTGTACAGCACCAGCATGAGCACTCTGACTGGTTTGTGCCTGCACAGCGAGCTGTGATGCACTGTGATACCTTTCTGGTATAGCCAGCATTAACTTATTCAGAAATTTGTCAGTGGTTCTAATGTTATGGTTGATCAGTGTATATGTTGTGTGCAGCATAGAGCTCACCTTACTACAGGCAGGAGGTTCATACAAATAAGCTTATGGTCAACTTCACACTGGGGAGCTTCCTTTCCATGAGCAGCATGTTGAAGGCAAAAGGCCACACTGACCCTTAAAAAATCCCATGGGACTCATTACTGAGGACTGGCGCACACACATGAACACAGTTCCGTAACTGACTTAGGATAAAATCGTGTGACATTAACGTACTCATGTAATTTTTCCCTTGTTCTGATTAAATTTATTTAACACTTTTCACCCAGGTGAAAACTCTTTTCACCCACAAATGTCTGTGTATTTCACTTGTTTGATGCAGGTTTACACCAGATTTCACATCTTCACGAGTCATTCGGGAACTGAAGCTGGTGTCGGCAGGCGGCTCCGAGTTTGCGTTCGTGCTGAACGCATCATTGCCCTATCACGTGTTGCCAGTTTGTGCAGAGACCATCCCACCACCCAATTGGGAACTGGAGCTCTACATCATTGTCTCCCTCTTTATGAGGTCAGTGTTGTTGCTGTCGTCAAATTGTTCCATGCATGACATGCTACAGTGTACTTTTCTTTCATTTTACTTTCTCTGATTGGTGGTAGGTATATACATAGGACTGTCCACTGGTATTTCCATTTTTTACATGTTTCAAATATTTGATAATTTGGTAACTGATAGCTAGTTATCAGCAGATTCATTACATTGGGAATGGTGACAAAATGTTTTCAAATGTAATTCTCATGTGCTATTAAAAGCTGTTAATCTTTGTTCTACGGAATGTTTAAGTCTGCAACCTAATTACTGCATTTACTACCAGGGAGTCCTGAACTGAAGGTCTAAGAGACATAGCAACAGTAGCTGAGGGTGGTGGAATTTGTCAGTGTTTGTTAATTGACTATAATGATCAAAAACATTTTGTGTTTTTTAACCTCTTAAGTTTGTCTTGTTTTAACAAACATGACTTCTACAGTAGGTTCTTGAACTGAGAGCTGAATGTGCCTCTTTTATATTTTTGGAGAAGCAGCTGACCTTTAAATAAAGGTGAGGTGGATGATAAATATCCTTGTATCTCTGTAGTTCTATGTTTCTCCTGGTTATCGCCGCCGCCTATCTGGAGGCCCAGGGAATATGGGAGCCTTTTAAGAGACGCCTATCTGTGGAATCCAACTCTCCCATGGAGACCGGAAAACCATTTGATCTCAGGGAAATTGTAAGAATTCAAAGTGATGCAAAGTAAGTTTACCTTGTTTCTGTTGTTTTGTTGTATGTTCTTTTTAATACATGGACACAGTTTCACTGTTTGCAATTTCTACGCAGCTTGAATGATTTTGCTGACTCGCACCAGAACTCGACTAGAGGAATGTATGGGTCAGGTAGTGGTGGACGAGCTGGCGGACGGCAGGGTGGCCCCCACTCCAACTCCAATGGCAGCACAATTTTGGGGGACAGCAAGTCCAGAACAGGCTCAGGCCGCTCAGCATCTATGCAACCTTCCACCCCTTCTTCCTCACAGCTCATAAAAGACAGTGGCCAAGGACTTGCTCAGTTAACCCATCGTAAGACAAAAAGCTCAAAGCAACAACAGCAGCAGACCTCTTGCCCTTTGGAAGAACTCCAAAACCTTGGCACAGCTACTCTGTCACAGCCCCACAGAGGTCAAAGCATGGAAGATCAAGACTACAACAGACTTCTCATAGCCATGGACAAAGACATGGACCGACCTGAGTCTCCTGCCATCAGTGCATTCACAGAGCAGAACATACCGCAGCCTTCACAAAACAAAGGTAATACCAGTTAGAAAGCTGCTAAAATTCTAATTTTAAATCAGCATAGACCTAATGGTTGTGATTGCTAAACTTTTGAATTTTACTAACCTGATTTAAAATATTTTTTTTGGCAGTAGTGCTGGAATCGAAAGGGAAATTGAAGAGTAAATCAAAGGCTCAGAAAAAGAAAGAAGAGAAAGAGAGGAAAGCAAAGGGAAAGACTCAAGGAGAAGAATTAAAAGAGGCACTTGCAGACAATGATGACAGCTCCTCCACTACCACAGAGACCTCCAACCCAGATACAGAGGCTATTATTAAAGAGGTACACACCCACAACGCCAAATTTTAGTATAGCAATTTGTCAGCATTCATAATGCTCATTTAATCTCCTAATGAGTGGTTTTGTGTTACATAGGAACCAGTGAAGAAGAAGGTCCGAACAGTCGCAGTAGACAAAGAACCAGAAGAAGTCCCTCCCTCCCCCACTAAACCCAAAAGCAAGAAACAATCATCCACAAAAAAAGAGAATCAAGTGGAGAAGTCCAGGTTTTGAATCCATTCCTAATGATTTTGAAGCAAAACAATATCAGTTCCAGTTATTGTTCCTTTAGAGAGCTCAGCTGAGGTTATGAACTTGCCTTTAATTTTAACTGTCCATAATTCTAGCAAACAAAGTTCTTAGTAGCTGTTTATTTTTAACCTTTATTTTTGTCTGTTTGTTTTAGTTCTTTGGAACTCCCCTATGTCACTCCACTGGAAAACAAGCAGCGCAAGACGTTCCCCAAAACCGTCATCAGCACAGGAACCTCCAACGTCTCCAAAACAAGACCTCCACAGAAACAAAGAGGTATGTGTTACGTATGGCTTGAGCAAAATGCTTTCACTTGCTCTTAAAGATCTGTGGTAACTGTGAATGCCCTTTTTTTAGTACCTGGTGGGAAGCTGGAGGATGGGCGTCCATTGGCATCTCCATTGGCAAAGTTCCTTAACAATGGCTTTATGCAAGATTTCAGCAGTGGTTCAGAGGGGGAGAAAGAGTCCCCTCCACCAGAATGGGATGTTCCTTTCAAACTCAACAGCCGTAAGTTCATTGGAGCTTCTGCTCTAAATATAAATTAATATTTTGATTTTTCCAATGGTATATGACTTTAAGGGCATGTTCTTTTCAGCTAATATAATAATCTAATATCAATATTTCTATTTTCAGAGGCAGACAGTCTTCAACAGATTTCCTTGCAGACCATGAATGCAGACCCCTTTCTGAAGAGGCCCATCTCCGCCATCTCCAGAGCTTGCTCCCCTCCCCCTACCTCTCCCACTCTGATGCCACGTGGAAGCTACAGCAGTGTGCTCAACACCAGCAGGTAATGCAAGCAAGCCAAAACACATCCCAACACATTATGGCTCCATTTAGAAGTTTGTAAGCATTACACATTTTGTAATATTGAATGGCTGTTAATTGTCATCATCTTTGTACAGTGAGGTAAACTCAAAGAAGGCTCCAGGGAATAAATTGACCACATCTCTACCTGGGAAGAATGGAAACCCCACTTTTGCAGCTGTGGCTGCTGGCTATGACAAAAGCCCTGGTGTGTTAAATTGCCATCAAAAAACATAAAGGCACTTTTCCATGGACATACAGGACCCATGCTGTACCTAAACTGTTCGGCGATGACACAGAACTTGCAGCACATTTCGATTTATAGTCTTGTTTTAGTTTTTACATTTGTTTCTCGGTGTTCTTTAGCCATGCAACGAGTACCTTACCCAGCTAACTTGTTAGTGATGTCCTAGTACGTCTTTGCATTTCTCACAGCTCTAAAGATAAATTTGTTACTGTCATAGGAAACTCCCACAGAAATGTATCTTTAGCCCAAACAGACTCCCAGTTGTTAGTTTGTATCTCCATTGTTTTTTTCAAGGACAGTAAAAAAGGCCTGTTCCCATCTTTCAATAACATTTCGACCAATCAGAAATCAGGGACATAGTCGGCTTAGCCGCGGTCCGTATTCACCCCTGCCATCGAACAGGACAGTGTCAGTACGGGTCGTTTCATTTGTTCGCGATATGGTGTGGTTCCTTGTGCCAGTGGAAAAGTGTTGTAATATGCTGCTGTAACCTTTTCTGTTGACAGCAGGCTTTTTGATTGTGTGCTTTTAGGTGGCAGTGGCTCAGGTAAGACAGATAGCCTTGGAAAGGTGGCCCTACCTCACATGACATCAGTGGAGAGTGACAGCTCTGATAGGCAAGTTAACTGCTGTGACATATAATGTTATTTTCTACATACTGTGATGTTTGTGTCGTTTAAACATATGAATATGAAAAATGATGTTCCCATTAATAGCTCCGGACTATGGAGTCCCATTGAAAG
Organism: Alestes dentex; assembly: GCA_037576975.1. NCBI lineage: Eukaryota > Metazoa > Chordata > Actinopteri > Characiformes > Alestidae > Alestes > Alestes dentex. The sequence goes on along the minus strand of JBBIGA010000106.1, from coordinate 11,022,328 downwards.
CATCAACAGTCCTAGCTTCAGTTCCCTGAACTCTTTCTCTGCATTTGGACCCAACAACCCACTCAACTTGACTGGAGGTGTGTGTGTATATATATAAAACAAAAGATTTTAAAGTTACAGCTGTCTCACACTTAAAAATGCTGCCTTTGCCACATTCATTTTGTTAACTAATTTAGTGTGCATTTGTTTCATGCAGTTTTCAGCGGCATGGCTGCTGTTCCCAAGAGTATGGAGTCAAGCTGGCCTGAATACTCCCCTGTGTCCTCCTCCATCTGGGACTCTGAACAATCAAGCCCTTGGCCTACTAGCACCGGCTCTCCAACCACTCCAACAACTGTAAGGCCCATGACAGACCACATTTTGCTGTTGAAGAGGCAAACATTTGTATCAGGGTTAGATTAGGATGTTATTGGATCTGTCCTTGACCGGCCAGTGCAGTGTGGAGAAAATGTTAATGTGCTGGATACTGAGGTGGAGATAAACTAAAATAAAAGTATGGGCCCTGAAAATAGAATCCATTTCGTGTAATAACAAAAGTAATTCCCAGCTGTTTGTCATCTAATATACTGGTCTTACCAGAGTCTCTGCATAACTCAAACAGCACAACTGTTACAAACCTGTTGAATAGTTATGTTTGAATACTTTGTGGGTTCAGATTGTTGATGAAGCCATTAAAATATCTTCAGGTTGAGACACACTATCTAAATCAAGGCAGTTATTACCCATTTATCCTAAAGTTCAACTTTATTGTTGAACAAACGGCCTTATGGTTTGTACGTATGATGGCAAATCTGTAACACATCCGCTTACGTAAGGTGGGAAATTGGCTTCATGTACACAAGCGTACTGCAGTCCTGTGAACAGAGATATTTTTAAATATGGGTGCTGTCTGGAAAGCCAACAAGTTCTTGCTGAAGCAGTTTGCAGTTGCAGCTCCTTCCAGTGTGTTTATGTAGTGATAAAGGTATTGTTTGTTGTGGAGCATTAGTTTCTTGAAACAGCATTTTGTATGTAAATACTATATTAATCGTTTGTAGATTTCACAAGACTTTCTCTTATTTAGACTTCTCTCGTTCTCTTTAGTCCATTCTCGGTAAGTCTCGCAACCCCTGGTCCCCGAGTCTTCCCTACAGCAGCTCCATCTGGTCTACAAGCGCTGACTCCACCTTGCACTCCTCCACCCTTCCTGACCTGGTCAGCCACACTGCGCCGCCCACTCCAGCCCCCACTGAGATAGGCCGCACCTACAACCCCTGGAGCATGTGGCCTCCCACATTGAGTCGCTGGAACTCAGAGCCCTGGCCCAACAACCATGACAGCAACAACGGTAACTAAAGGAAAAGCGTTGGCCCCAAAAAACACCCCCATAGCAACAAAACAACAAACGCCATGGTTTTTGTTATTAGAATGTTTATTTTTCTCATTAAAAAGTACTAGATACACTGAATTTTATTGATAAAATTCTTTGGAGAAATTGGTTAAATTCTGACTGGCTTGTTCAGGTTTTCATTTATTCTTTCTCCAAATTCAGGTTAAAGCTAACAAAATTCTCATTTTTTCAGGGGTGTTATACATGAGCTTTATTCAAAGAAATTTTAACTGCAAGAATCATTAAAAGAAATAAGACACTGGCCTATTGGAATTATATTGCCCTTGTAGGGGTGTATTTTTTGTTTTGTTTTTTAATTGTTTTAAGACTTCCCCTTTTTGAGTAATACTGCGTGTTTTTGGAACTAAAGTACAAGGCCCAGTATTACTGTATTGTTTAAAGTGCAGTATTACCCAACTGTAAGTGAAGCACTTTGTGTTAAATCCCTCTCTTAAAGAGAAATGGGCCCTGATTTAAGAGTTGCATTCATTTTAGAGCCTGTATGGCCAAACTTGTTGATTCCTGGTAACTTGGGGTACGATGTTAGAAAATTCCGGGAGATAATTATTGTGTTCTCAAGACCACAGAAGTCTTTGCCCATTGTTTTATGGTCAATGCTAAATCATAAGAGCATTCAGGATTTGAGGTTTAACTTATTTTTTATTGGGTTCTGATTTAATTACAAAAAGAAGCTTTATTTGCTAGGATTGGATTTTAATTTAAGGTCTAAGGAGGAGGGAAGTACTTGAAGTTTTGGAGTTTGTTCTGTACATCATTTGTCACCTTGAGTGCGACATCAGTCACATTGGTTGAAATAAAACATATCAGGCAGCGATAACTACTGGAGTCTGTACTTTTTTTCCCTCCCTCATAACATCGGTCTCTGTTTAAAAAGGGTACTTGCAGAAACAGTTGTGAAACATGTCCAAAATCTACACTATAGGAGATTTGACATGTTTCAAAAATGAAAACATTGTCAGTGTGGCAGTAAGATAAGTCAGGCTATTGGTTTAAATAGGGAACAGTCACTTTTATTCCAGACAAATTGGATGATCACTGGATAAGTCACATCAGGTTCAGGAAAAGTATCAACCACCTGATCACAGTTTTGTAATTCTTGTCTTTCACATTGTAAAATACTTATCAAAGTCTCTGCCCAAAATGTTATACTAATGTAATTAATAATATACAATTCACAATATAATGTCTAATCAAATGCTTACTAACATATTAAGTAGGCAGATTAGCTTAACTATGTATATTTACTAACATTTATTGTATGTGCTGTGAATTACTTCCTTGAAGTCAACCTAATTGAAATCAAACCAAATTCTATATCAAATTTCAATTCAGTGCATATAAATCTGTCCGTGCCTGTTGAGTTTTGGTGTGTACTTTTGAACAGATCACCTGATTGGAAATCTGAAAAGGTTTGATTGATGTTATGTCCTCATTCTTAGACAGTCAGGATCATTTGAATGAACAGGATGAATCATACTGCGTGGGATATTTATATTGGGCAGCAGAGTCCAAAGAACTTTCGTGATGATGAAGCATTTTTGACATGGTATAACAAGATGTCTGCGTTGTGCATGTGCCCTTTATTTAACAAATTAGTGTGACTGTTAGGGGTATTGAGTATTGGTCAGTATTTAATCAAAAAAAGGCATCATTTAGACAGACCCCTGAGTATGTGGAGTAGTGCTTATATGTAAAGTGACTACCAGATTACTGTATTTCTTGAAAATTCATTAGATGTTCATTAACTATCGCACCAAATCATCCATAGACCCATATGAATCCTAGTGTAACTCCTCACGGTTGCTGTAAGGCAGCCATGAGCATGGAGCTGAATTTACTGAGATCATAGCTTTTCATCACAAACACACGATGGCTCTTCTTCAGCTTATTGGCGGGGTCCAGTGCCATCAACCCTCGGCCCAGTTCTCCATGGAGCTCCACGCGGACGGCGTACTCCGTCTTCTCTACAACCACACTGCTGTCTACACATCCTGCCACTGCATATGTGTCGTACGGTACGAACCCTGGTCCAAAGAATGCATCTTTCATCCCAATTCCTGGCTCCCTGCTGTAGGCCCAGCACTTGGATGTGATTGCCTTCATAAAACGAGCAGCTGCGGTGTCCTGGTTCACCAGCTTATCAAAGAAATCCTAATGAAGTCGAGTATATAAAATCAGTCACTTCTGATTAACGTTTTGTGTATATCTTTGTCACTCTGAAGGAGGACAGAGTAGCCCCCTTAAAATTAGCATTCAGTATTTCAGCTCCCAGCAAATAATTACATCTTTTTTATTTTGGCCCACTTCTTACCCAAGAGAGCTTGTTTTTACATGTAAACTCCCAGGTTGATATGTGTGTGGGGCACAGGTATTCCTCTAAGACTATGTAAGCAGACTCCGGATCCATGATGAAATTAAACTCTGCGCATGGCGTCACATTTCCCTTGCCTGCAAAGACAAACAGTGGTCAGGTGGAGACCCGCTAATTAAAGCAGCTTTAAGTCTGCAATTTTCCAACCTTCCATGTTGCCACCCATGATGTGCAAGTCCTTCAGCCTCTGAGGGATGCTGGGATCCAGCCTAACAGCCAGAGCTAAATTAGTGAGTGGACCCAAAGCCACAAGGGAGACCTTTTTAATGAATACAGGTAATATGTTGTATCAACCACAAGAGGGCACAAAAATGCTAACACAAACCAAGACAGAAACACTAACGAGGAAAAAATTCTACGGGTTATTCGTCACACTTACCTGCCCTTGGTGTGCATTCACCAGTCTGATGAGAGCGTTAACTGCATGCTCTTTCTGTGTTTGTTTTTTCCAAACATCAGAGTCTCTGTCCTCCAGTACATCCCCCAATCCATCTGTCCCGAAATGATCTTCAAATGCTTTGACAGCACCAACCAAAGGGCCAGCAGACCCTCTGAAGACCGGAATCTAAAGAGATGCATGATTCCATTAAAGTTGCGTCGTCCAGGACACAAGAAGCAAGGCTGCATTTCTGTTAGAACGAGGAACGGTCGCAATCAGCTTGTCATTTAGTCATACACTCACCATCCACAACTGGAAAAACCTTCCACTTTGAGTTTAACCTCCCTTACAGCTCAACTATATACACTCATCAGCCACAACATTAAAACTACTGACACGGCAGCTCATGTTTTGGTGACATCCATGGACCCACAAAATATAAGGCAGGTGCTTTTAATGCTATGGCTGATCGGTGTAGGTCTACATTTACAGACAAGCCCATCTGTTGACATGCATATTTATTCCAACCCTTATAGATTAGTTTCTGACCACAGGGTCGCTGTTGACAAGAGGGAAATGTGTGATGGACAATTCACAACAGCAGCGACACTGATATAATATGCATAACCCTGGTATGAGTATATCTGGCAGAGTGGTGTGACGGAGGTTTTTACACATATCACAGCTAGGTTAACACTTTCAAAATTATTAAGCCAAGAGCAGTCCTGTGGCCAAAAACTGATGACTGTTAAAATACTCTGGTATTGAAGGGTTGATGTGATGTCTCCACTCGTCTGTAAATTGCCAGGTTTATGGGGGGTGTTTGATTAGGGGAACTGAGTAGTTACATCCATCTACTGAATTAAAAAAAGAAAACACACTGAACCCTTTAAATTATAGTTATTTATTTTAAGGTTCATTATTCAGTTATTAACTCAAAATCACTCAACGAGGAAAGAGCAGTTTAGAGAGTGAGAGTGAATTGCAGAAGAAAACTATGGGGTGCAATTTGTAAAAACAGCTTCACAAATTTAGAGGTGTCATTTTTTTCATCATTTAGCGCAAAGTTCACACAATTTTCACACATTTTTCACACATTTAGAGCTAAATGTGTTTAAAAAACTGTTACGTTTTGGTACATTTTCTTGCTGCGCAATTCTTATGTTAAAACTAAATCTAAATGTTAAATCTAAATGTTGAGCTCGAAATGTTTAGAAGATATGCTAATTGGCCCCGCCCCGTAATTACAATTGGCTGTTACTTAGAGTGCGAGATATATTTTTCATATTTAACATTTAGATTTAAGATCATTTAAGGCAAATCCTCCTTGTTGGTGCGGGAATATCACAGCACGCAGTCCGGCCCCCTGCTAAGTACCAGCCAATTGTAATCATGGGGCGTGGCCAATTGGCATATCTTTTAAACATTTAGAGCTCAACATTTAGATTTAACATTTAGATGTAACATTTAGATTTAACATTTAACAATTACACAGCAAGAAAATGTACCAAAATGTAACACTGTTTAACACAATTAGCTCTAAATGTGTGAAAATTGTGTGAACATTGTGCTAAATGATGAAAAAAATGACACCTCTAAATTTGTGAAGCTGTTTTTACAAACGGCACCCTGTACAAAACTGTTTACACATTAATGTGCGCACTCACTCACACACACGCTCACACACACGCTCACAAACCACTTCCACTTTGTAAAGATGTGTGTGTGTGTGTGTGTGGTTGTGCCCACTACACCCACCTGAGACCTCTGACAGACTGACAGAACTCGGAGCACATTCTGACACACGTTATCCACGTCAGTGTTCCCAAAGCAGCAGGTGATGCCCAGGATCTTCACATTGGGTGCAGCCAGAGCCAGCATGATAGCCTGGGCATCATCAATGCCACAGTCAGTGTCAATGATCATCAACTTCTGAGTCATTCTGGTTGCCTAGAAACCATATCATTCACTGGTCAATATGACGACCTTCAACAAGAGCCAAGCAAACTCTTCATCGTCTGGCAACTACCACTGTCCAGCCAGACAGAGCACTCTAGAAACTGCTTTAGAAAGCATGTTAACTTGGCTCAAGTCAGTCACTAATTTACAGCTCTCATTACTCTGTTGACTTGTGTGTTTTCCATGGCAGTTTTCTTGAAAAACATTAACACATTCAGGGTACTGGAGGGAGTCAAAGTGGTTTGAAGCAGCATTTCGCAATCACATTGCGTGCAGATCCCTTAGTCTAGCACATTTGCCCTGCTCGGTGAAATACAGCACATGAGCGGTGATGGTGTTGTCACGGAAATCCCAGACAGTGCTTTTAAAATTGCATATTTATAATCTGATATTGCATAATCTGGTATTTTAAAAATAACTGTAAGATGTAGCGGAAGGGGCCGGGGGGGATGATGCTCCTCTCAAAAATGCACTCATGCAAGAACCAGTAGTACAGTGGAAACTGCTTGAGACAGCTTAAATATGTAATTACGGAGATGAATACGCAAGGGATGAACTGAAGGATGTAAAATGAGTGTACTTTGCATTGAAGTATAAGAAAATCTAATTTATACCACTTTCCTCTCACCATATACCTGATCAGCCAAGTCCTGTTTGTTGTCCCAAGTTTGCTGGTTTAGTTCTGTAATTTGTAGTTGTGGTTGTACTATGGACACTCGACACACCTCGAGGTGAGGGGATAATTGTGTTATTTTGCTTTTCAGGTGAATAATTCCTTCAGACTTCTTAATGTGTTTTAAATGTGAGGTGATGAAAGCAGTTCTTAAGGCCTGAAGAGCTAAATGCAGCTAATTTAGGACAAAGTTCACTTTTCATGTTTTATGCAAACAGTAACAAGCAGAGACAGGCAGAATACTTGGAAAAATAAGTCATATTCTGTGTTCCATTTTTAATGTCTAATGAAAAAAATCTCTTATTTGAATGAAGTTCTGAAATTCTCTCCTGTACTTTAACTTCAGTCCCCTGCTGCTGCAACAGCAGGACTGCTGTCAGACTCCTGAACTCAGTAAACACTGGACACTTTTCACAAATGCACAACTGGATGTTCATAAAAGCTACATAATCAAGTCTTTTGTGTTTGCTGAGTTTCCAAGTGTATAAACTGAATCTAGTTTTTTTTTTTTTAGATGTGAAACATGTCCTAAAACTGGTACCTCACTCACTCGTTTGTTCACTAATTAATGTTTAGCATGATAAAACCATCACAAGGGAGTTCCCGTCTTTGATGCTTCATAAAAGCCACAGTTCACATCAGTGATACTGTCTGTTCTCCCCTTGGATATTATAGACTCTGGAACTTAGACACCATTTTTCACTGGAATTCTTTCCACTTTTGCCAATTCTATTTTTTAAATAAAAATATGCATTTATAAATATTTCACATTTCTCTATAAATTGGGCTAATTTTTAGTTAATGGCATGTGTATAATATGATGCCATGAAACACAAGCATGAGTCCAGCAGAGCACTGGTGTGAAATGGGTGAACACGAACAGGAGACAGTTCAGTTCAATGATTGTTCAGAAGAGCTCAGTAACCCTCAGATGAAGAACTGACTCATCACACTCTATTCACAGTCTATTCATGTTTTAGCAGGAACTTTGCTACAACATGAGTTTGCTACACTTTATTTACTGAATTTAAGACAGAAACATTGATGGTGTTGTATGTATGTATGTATGTATATATACACTACTCACAAAAAAGTTACGTATATTCGGCTTTCGGGTGAAATGTCAGGATGAACCTAAACTGCTCTATGCTATAACCTTTGCAGGTGAACTTAATGTGACCTTCCCTAAACGTTTGAATGCACATGTCCAACTGTTCAATGTTTCAGTACTTTTTACACAGTACTTTTTACTCTGACAAGGAGCTTAATCGACCAATACATTTCCTGGTTCAATCAGAACTAGTATTTAAACAGTCCTCCTCATCATGCTGTTCACATTTTGACATCATGAGACCAAGATGACACCTAACAACTGATCAACAGCACCTCACAAAGGATGTTCTCAGATGGAAGTGGCCACTGAGCTTAGAGTGTCACAGCAGGTTGCTACAGAGACACAGAGACTGGAAGAGTCACAGAAGGGCACAGAAGTGGACGTCCTTTG
>JBBIGA010000106.1:10992861-11013952 GCA_037576975.1 Alestes dentex | reverse complement strand
TTTACGCTGGACGAGGGACCAGTGGGCCTCAGTGCTGTTCTCTGATTAAAGTCGATTCACGCTGAGCAGTAATGATGTTGGAGACATCAAGGAGAGAGCACTATGCATCAGCCACTGTGGTGGTGGTGTTACAGGGTGGGCAGGCGTGTCTAGTCACTACAGAACTGCCCTACACTTCGTGAATGGTACAGTGACAAGCCCATACTACCTGAATAACAATTAATCCAGTCAATGTGCCCCTGCATGAACAACACAGGGGCACAGTGACTGGATTAACTCTGTACCCCAGAGCCTCAATGACCTGAGGGCCGCCCTTCAAGAAGAGTGGAGTGCCATGCCTCAGCAGCCAATAAGTCGACTTGTGAAAAGCATGAGACGTCATTGTCAAGTTGTAATTGATGCTCAAGGGCACATGACACGTTATTGAGCCACTGACATTTTTTGTTGTGGTATACTCACCACCGTTGGCTTTTGGTTCAATAAATTGTTTGAGATGAGGAAATCACCATTGCATGCTTCTACTTAAATGCCATGCTTTCATGATATAATATCACTGTAAGGTGAGTTTTTACATTTTCCATAAATTTCAACCGAAAGCCAAATATCCCTAACTTTTTGTGAATTTTTTTTTTTTCTGATAATTGCTTTTGTAATTTGTGGGAGTGTATCTGTAAAATGTGGATGTCACTATTGTTTTATACACTGTTGACCACACTTAATTCAAAATTCCAAACAAAAAAAATGTTCAGAGAAAATTAAAAAAATAAACATATAAATAATTTATTATACCTTGGAAATGTTAGTGTGTTTTCACATTTGGTCCGTTTCAACCCTTAAAGCTAATTAGTCCGCTTTTTTGCGTATATGTGAACACGCCAAACAAACTCAGACCCCATTGAAATGAACCGAACTGAGACCAGCTCGGGAGGTGGTCTCAGTCCAGTTCGCTTTAAGTCCGCGGCACGGTTCGGTTAACTCGCGCGTTATGAACTCAAAGCGCTCCGGGTTCGCTTCGACAATTTTCACCCTCTAGGCTTGCCGTAGGTTAATCAAGTGGTACAGCCCCGGGAAACCATATATGTATATAAACATACAAACGAATAAATGATAATGAAAAATAAAAACCAAATAAATAAAAAGAAAGAAAGAAAGAAAGAAAGAAAAAAAGAAAGGGACCTAAAGATTCTTTTCAAGATCAAGTTTCTCTACCAAGTTGCTCAGCCTCAAAGCATTCTTGCTCTCCATCAGTTGAAGAAAAATAGTAGCATAGATATTTGTGGAAAATGTAGAAGTTTGCTAGAGCTTTTATCCATACTCTTATGGAGAAAAAAACATTCCCTAGATAGGGGAACGTGAAGAAACACCAGTGGCAGGTTGGATGAGGAACTAAAAGTGTGAACAGAAAAAGAACTAAGGCCCCATTTGAGCAGCATCTGAGCTGAAGTGGAGCAGAAAAAGAACCGAGTCCCCTTTCAAACGATCTCACTGTGAACATAAAAAGAACTAAGTTCCCATTCTGCGGGTCCACCTTTTGGACCACTTCTAGAGTTCCTTTAAAGAGGACTCTATGTGAAAACATCCTTAAACTACACAACATTCTTACACTAGTTTACAGTTGCAACAATTAAAGTACTAATGTTAAGTGCAGAGTGTGTACATGTGTGACTGTTTGATCCCATCAGAAACTGAATCAGGAGTGAAGCTGCTGGAATGTGTGTGTGTGTGTGTGTGTGTGTGTGTGTGTGTGTGTGGAGCTCGAACATATGCATAAAGCAGATACTGAGCTTCAGAACTGTCTGTCTGGAAGAGCCTAAGCTGAGAGGAGTCCAGCAGGGAGGACCCCCGGGGTGTTAATGCCCACACTGACCACAATCCTACAAACACACACTGTGTTTGTAGGACATGGCAGGACTGGTGTGTGGATCAGTCGTGTAAACAGAGAAGCTACACAAACTAGTGTCATATCCAGAGCGTGGGTATTGTTATTAAAAACAGGCAGCACTTCAGTTTCAGTACTAATCCTGTACTCCTGAAAAACACTGCAGGACTAACGAGCCCCAGAGGGTTTCTTTCACTTCTAAACCACGATTTCGCAAGAAGCGCTCAGATTTTTCCCCAGATCAGACAGAATAAAGTTCACAATTCAAGAACTTGGTGAGAACTGCTGTCATTACTGTGCTATACTGTAACAGAATGTGGTTCTTCTAGCAGTCAGAATGCTGTGAACAGGCTAAAACATATGTACTTCTACAACAGGACTGAGGATCTACTCACTCTGACAGAGGTGATCAGGAGCTGCAGCTGCGGACAGATCTGCACACGAGCGCCCTCACGTCATTACTTTTCCGGATCTTCACGTGCAGGTCACGTTTTTAATGTCACACTTCTTTTACCCCCCTGGTCTCTCCACTCAGCACTGCCACAGTGGCTGTGTTCCTACAGGACCTTCCCTGCTGGCCACGGCCTGCTTAGTTTAACAAGTTAGTTCTGGGAAGTACCTTGCCTAGAAATCCTACCAGTTCCTCTAGAAGGGATGCCTTTTGCACTCATTTTTTGTGTGAATCACACCAGCAGGAGATCACGAACGCATGTTTGTTTATTAGATATACCTAATTAAATACAATTTTATAACAAACATACACTATGTAAACGTATTTGGACACCTGACTATTACACCAACAACAACTTTAATGAGACTGCATTCAAATACATAGACTTCAAAGTTTAATATGGAGTTTGTCCCCTTTTGCAGCTATTTCAGCTTCCACTTTTTCTGGAAGTCTTTCCACGAGATTTTAGAGTTTCTGTGGGAATTTGTGCCCATTCATTATGTAGAGTATTTATGAGGTCAGGCACTGATGTTGGACGAGAAGGTCTGGCTCACAATCTCCGTTCCCGTTCGCCCCAAAGGTGTTGGATGGGGTTGAGGTCAGGTCTCTGTGCAGGCCAGTCAAGTTCTTCCACACCGAACTCATCCACCCATGTCTTTATGGAGCTTGCTTTGTGCGCTTGGGCACAGTCATGCTGAAACAGAAAAGGTTCTTCCCCAAACTGTGCCCACAAAGTTGGAAGAATGTCGTCCAGAATGTCATGGTATGTTGAGGCATGCCCTTCACTGGAAGTAAGGGTCCTAAACCAAACCCTGAAAAACAGGTGTGTCTAAGTACTTTTGTCCATGTAGTGTACATGCATTCATGAGATCCTTCAAGGCGTGGACCGGCCATATGGATGGCCAAAGTTCAGAGCCCGTAGTTCGTAAGAGTCGGATAGAGTGACTGCTGACAGCAGAGGGCACTAAGGCAACCATTTATTTACGAAATAAAAAAAAAAACAAAACAACTGTAACAAGTGAGATTATTCGTTGGCATTGTTGTCAATTTAGTGACTTTGTCACTAGATTTAACTTTTCAAACCTTAACAAATTGCCTTAGAAAAGAGCCAACAAAACACCCCACTAACAAGACACATGTCTTTCTATGTCGACTGTTTAGTGAGCGGCAAATTCATTTCACCAGTATAAACTGTCTATGCCCCACAACAACAAATCAGTGATGAAGTTAGAAATCGAATGAAGACAAGAGGCAAAATAATAATTGTCTTGTAAAACTAGTAATTTGAGTTATGCGGATGACTTCATATGAAACAAAAGTGTATTAAAACAATTACATTGATATCAGTCCACACTGAGAACTCTATATGAAGTGCAGTTATAGACCAACATGTGAACCCTGTTTCTAAAACAACACAAAAGTGACTTGAGTGGAGAATCTTCACACATGGATTAGAGGTCTTCTCACCAAATGAAGACAAGTGGACCCACATTCACAATTTGCTCCATCATGCTTGGTTTCACGCTAATGGTGAGTAATACTTTTTCATTCTCCCTCATTCTCTTTCTTTCTCACTCTAAAACAGAGTAGCTGATTTAAATCACGACAACCATGCTGTCAGGTAAATGTGAATCTTCTCTCTTTTTTGCCACACATGCTCAAACAAATGTCTAAAGTGGTTTTCAAAGGAATAAAATACTAGAAATAAAATACTAGAAAAGGGACGGATGTGGATGTTACTAAAGGAAAGTGGCCCCTTGTAGTCACACGTGAACACACCACACAGTGTGAACATGGTGAAATTCTTTCTCTGTATTTAACCCGTTCACCCAGAGAAGCAGCAGGCAGCTGGGAACACAGGGCCTGGGGAGCAGTGTGTGGGGATGGTACCTTGCTGAAGGGTACCTTAGTGGTCCCACTAGCAGTCCTGGGATTCAAACCTATGACCTTCTGATCAGAGGGCCAACTTCCTAACCACAAGGCCACCAGCTGCACCACTATATTACTATATTAAATAATCTGGGCATTTAAAAAATGTGTGTAGTGTCTATTTGTCATCCGTGAACACACCACAGCACACAGTGTGAACGGCACGAAGTTGTTCTCTGCATTTAACCCATTCTTCCAAGTGAAGCAGAGGGCAGCCAGGAACACAGAACCCAGGGAGCAGTTACCTTGGGTACCTCAGTGGTGTCATTAGTAGTTCTGGGATTCAAACCCACAACCTTCTGATCACAAGGGCAACTCCCTAATCAATAGGCCACCAGCTGCTCCTTAAAGCTGCCATACTAATGTTTTGGGGCATGATTACAAAGGTGCTTAGTGAATTAATTTAACATTCCAGGACTAACAGAAGTGTACGGATCGAAGTGAAGCTGGTGGTTTGTAACAACACCGCCTCGAGCCCAGAAAGAGAGTCCTTCACCGCAGGCCATGCGCATACCGGACTACACATAGTCTGCGTAACTAGAACGCACCCATGGCTGTCAACGATTGACTCAGATATGCTTCCCTGTTAAGAAAATAAAAATAGTGGGGTGAAACGGCTCATACGGTCAACACTACAGTATGACAGTGCGAATACAGCTCTAACTCTCTTAATATTTGGTAAAGTATAAATTATAAAATGAATAATTAGAACTGTTATTCGGGCGTGTGTGTGTATATATGTTTCTCCCCCTGTGTACTGGACCCCCCTCCGATTTTGGGTTTGGTATGAACCACCGAAGCCCTTTAACAGTGGGACTGAGAGGCGGTGTATGTTTTTAAATCCGTCATTCATACGTCTGTCCGTCCAGGTATGTGTCCAGGGGCTTGTTTCGTCTGTGCTGTTTGTGTTTAAGTGGATAAATGTGTCTCATTTGTTGAATTATAACAGCATCTTAAATGCAACACACGTCAGGTGCCCCCCTGTGAGGGTGGGTTATCGTCAGTAATGCTGGCTGCACTGCAGCTGCCTGGATCCACCAACAGATCCCTGTGTTACATTCAGCTCTTTAATTGAATCTGATCTCATCTAAATGACTGTAAAGCCCGTATGAACTGAGCTAAATGACCTAAATGATGCTTGCTGCTGCCTCTGTAGTACAGTGCCCTGAGAGGGTGTGATGGTGTAGTCATATTTACATTACATTCATTTTGTAGATGCTTTTATCCAAAGCCATTTACAACACGAGGAAACTCAAGTTTCAGGACAGCGTGAAAACCAGAGGAGAGTACTAGGTATCTTTATGTAAGAAGGCAAGAAGGTAGATCATCAGGAGGGGAAATGCTCTCTGAACAAGTGAGTCTTCAGGAGGTTTTGAAGATGGAGAGGGATTCTGCTGCTCTGGTCAGCTTAGGCAGCTCATTGCACCAGCAGACAGTGTAGAGCTGTACTCGACTATTTTAAAATGATTAAAGCCTGGGTCGACCGTCTAAGGCCTTGTTGTCTGTGAGGTGACTTTGTGACATGTGCTTTGTACAACAGGAGCCAGGGGAGTCTACAGTGCAAGTGTAGCCATTTTATTTACTATCCAAAATGATTAGTGAACTTCCATCTCTTCTTTTTATAATGTTCATGATGGTAAAAAAGATGAATGGTATTAAATCTGAAAAAATTATACACTTTGACTACTATTTTGCCTTTCTTTTTCTACAATGGGGGTTGAATAGGACCTCCAGTACAAAATTTGCAGGTGCAAAATTAGCTAAAATGAGCTAGCAGGTATCAATAGTTTTTGCGTTTTGATCTTGTTTACCAGATTCAGGGCTGTGGTTCACCTAAACTCCAGCTGCATCGCAATTTCATGTTTTCCTTGCACCCACGTTACATCATTCGCTCATTATTAAGTTTCCTCTGTTGCTGAATCAGGTGTGTCAAAGCAGGAACGGATGAACTTGTGCGATGCAGCTGAAGGTGGGATTGATTGCATGTAGCACACAGTAAATGCTATTTTTGTAACTCTTACAGTTGTGTTGGGTGTGGGTTAATGTAATCAGTGGTAAGGAGATTTGTGTGCTATAAGACAGAAAAACCACTGAGTGAAAGTTTCCCTGCTAATGAAAGCAGTCTTGATCAGGGGAGCACAGTTTGGGTCATAGAGGGCTGAAGTCCAGGACAGATCAGTGATGACCTTGCTCATACACGAATTCAACTCCTAAATTCATTACCATGTGTATCAGAGCATATAAATCACCACACCGTGTTCGAGTCCGGCCCCCCTAGACTGGAGTTGTGTTTCACTGGAGAAGATCAGCAGAGTGAGGCCAGTTACTAACTTTCACTCCTTCACTTGGCTAAATGCAGAGAAAGAATTTCACATTGTTCACAATGTGTGCTGTGCTGTGGTCTGTTCATGTGTGACAGTAAGTGGTCAGGGAAAAAAGTGAAACCAGTTGTTAGGTTATAGATTATGATAAATGTTATAATAATTTACTGTTTAATAAAATGTGTGCTCAATTTTGAGCAAAAGAAACATTTCTTGAGGTTTTCAAGTATTAAATACCATAAAAGGCTTCATGTATCCTTTTTCCCCCCCTATATTCCACAAATATGCAACAATTGTATTGTGTAAATGAAAGTGAATTCCTAAAAAAAATAGAGGAAGCTTGTTGAATCTAAATGGAAATTGATCTCTCCTGATGCTTTGAATCTAGAGTCTAGAGCCAAACTTATTCTGTGTTCATCTTTTCTAATACAGGACCGGGCTATAACAGCAGAGAAATACCACCTGAACTGTGACCTGCAATAGGTAATTCTCTTGTCACCCAAGTGTTCAATGCCTAACACTGCAGAAAGTGAAGGCGGTAACGTATCTGGTGCTAGCGATCCGGCGGCCCCTGTGCGGGCCCCGGCCAGAGAGAATGAGCGCAACTTCCTGAGCCCATTCACCCGCGACTCGCTGCGAGCCAGGCGTGCCTCCAGCGCTGAGCTACAGCTTCCATGGACCTGTCCAGTGACCCATTCCCGGGAGAAATTCTACACAGTCTGCTCGGACTATGCGCTGCTCAACCAAGCCTGTCCCATCATCGTCCCCAGAGATGCCCCCCAGGCCAACTCTGATAGTGGTGCATCACTGACTCAGTCCAACACTACCACTGTCTCCCAGTCTCAGGCTGGAGGAGCTAAAACACCGTTAGCTGAGGACTGTGATATGGAGGAGGGGCTGTCCAGCAACACCAAGCCTGTGTTAGCCTGGGAGATCGACACCACCGACTTTGATGCAGTCTTAACACGAAAAACCAGGACAAGTAAGTTCCTTCAAATACACTTTCTTAAAGCAACAGTTTGACTAAACTTAAACAATACACAGCATCCATGCAAATAAGTGAAAGTACAGTCATATTTCAGGCCTCAGCTACTGGTGTCATGTGATATACATTTGTTCATTTGTATAGGTAACATTGTGTCACAATGTTGTTATTTTTCTTGTGTTTTTTTTTTCCTTCAAGGTCTACATGTGATTTGGTATTACGTACCAAAAGAGTCACAATTCATTTTTTTAAATCATTTTCCATCCTCTATTTATCTCTTAGAATTCTCTATTGTTGCCGTGCCTACAATGAATGATAGAGGTTAATGACCTCTGCTCTGATTGGCTGCCCTGTGTTGTGCCTTGTTCGCAAAGCAATCCAGGCTGAAACACTCCATATAAATGGTTAAGGCCTCAAGTTTCCATAGCTTTGATCACAAGCATTGACCGCGATGTCACAAATCAAATATGTTTGAGACTGCTTCACCACCTTCCATGCTAGAATATAGGTCAGTCTAACACACAGCATTGCTCTGTTTATGATTCACTAACTGTGATTCTCGGTCTCCCTGAAAGCACCACGAGTTAATTTTGTGGTGCTCGGTTTGCTCTGCCACTGCCGTCCAGTGTTACAGATAATTCTTCCACTGCGCGGCAAAGAAATCCCACTGCCGACCAGTTATAGTGCTAAACAAGGCTATGGTTAAACGACTTTGGCCAGAATTGGTTTTCTTGACCTCAAAAACAGTAAATTCAAAAAAGGCTGTCGTCACTCCATGGTTTGCAGCTTGATTTTTTTTTTAAGGAAGCAAACATGTCTTGACTGATGACTTGGGTAAGAGGGAAAGTTTGTAAACTGGATTTTTAATCAAACTGTTGTTTTAAAGATACAGAGGGAGTGCCGGTTTAGATAGATCACCTTTTAGTAGAGTGGAATGGCAGGAAATATCAGTGTGAGTTGTTTTGGTGGAAAGCTACAAGCTTACTACTGGGAAGAAAAACATGACAGGAAAATGAATAGTCATACTGACCATCTGGTGCCACTGCTTATGTAACCCCATGGCATTGCCAGTGACATAACCAGTGAGTCATTTAGCTTTATGCTTCAGATGTACAATAGATGCAATGTTATATCAATTAGATGAATGTGATCATATCTTTTAGACTCCATCATTCAGAAAAAGGTATTACCTTTTGTTTCTTACCAAGCTGCAATATACAGTCTTAAAGAGAAGAGGTCCAAAAATAGAATGTTTCTCCAAATAAACTGATATTTAGTAACTATAAAAGAGAAGGAGAATCAGTCTTAACTTAAAATAAAAAAAATGTAATTTCTATTGGTCCATGCATCATGACATTTTTACACAATACAAAGGTAAAATTATATAAAGTAAATAGATAAAGTAAGTCACAATAAGTTAAGTTGTTTGTTTTCTGCCCTTAACATTAATAACACAAACTGTTTTCTATCATGAATGATTTTCTTCATAATTTGGTTTATTAACTGAAATAGGAGAAGGTGTGCGATTATAATGAGATTCGGACAGTGCAGTGCATGTATGTATAGTTGAAAGAAGTTAAACTAATAGTTGAATGAGATTGAGTTGTGCTACAATTTAGCTCTGTATGCAAGCTTTACCGCCATCACACTGTACATGCTGTAATTGCTCCAGTGAATGTCAATTTACAGATGGAACTGAATTTCCATTCAAAATCATTAAGTCCGTTAGTTGTTTTAAGGCACTCACCTGAGTAAAACAGTGCAAGATGTTGTTTTCCAGTCCTGGTTCCTTTGTTGAAACATGAAAAAGTGAACCGTGTAGTTGCAGCTGGTCAGTTTTGTTGACTTACTGGAAATCCTGATTAACAAGTTCCTTTTTTCATTGTTATCAATGTGAAAATGCTTTTAGGTTGAAAGACACTCTTCATTAAATCACATTTCTCCCCACTTTATTGCAGTGTTCCTAGTAGGCTTACAGTGCATGATATAAAACCGACACATCAGTATGAACCCATGGGGTGTGCATCCTAATGTAGGTCTCTTTTTACAGGTAATCTGAAGAAATTCGCTCCAAAGAAAATGAAATCTTCTGATCGCTCGAGCAGAAATCTGCTGGACCTCCCACCGCAAGCTTCTCTGGAAGAGATCAAGCAGAGGAAAGTCCTGGACCTGCGGAGATGGTACAAGTGTAGCCCTTGACCTCATTAATCTTAGAACTTAATAAGATGTCAGAAAGTCATTCATCATTCTTTTTTTTCTGCTGCTCTTTTTTTTTACCTCTTTAGGTACTGCATCAGCCGCCCTCAGTATAAAACTTCGTGTGGAATTTCCTCACTTGTCTCTTGCTGGAATTTCCTGTACAGCACCCTAGGAGCTGGAAGGTACAGAAGCTACTGCACTCCAGCTTCCAATTTTTACCTTATAAAGAGTGAACATACACTAAACTGTGTTGTCTGCATCTTTTTTGTGTAGAAAAATTCAAATTGTAAATTTTTTGTTTCTAAGAAGTACTGAAGTAGTATTATATATATATATATATATATATATATATATATATATACACCAAATTATTTCCGGAACCATTTATCTGTCAATCCATTTTCTGAGCCGCTTATCCTAACCAGGGTCGCGGGGATGTGCTGGTCCTCAGTGCTCATATGGTGAAAGGTAGAGAAACGCACTGGACAGGTCGCCAGTCCTTTGCAGGGCATATTTCCAAAACCAGATTTTTTAATTAGAATTATAAATATATTTCCAAGAGTGTGTGGAGAGGTGGATTAAGGCAAAAGGATATCTAATATAGAAGATTGTTTTGATGACTCATTATTCCGTATGTGTTTTCACATAATCACATAATTGTAATATCTTCATTGTAAAATGTGGTGACTTGTGACTGGTAGTGTAAATTTTACATGGGACTACTGGAACACAGTGCGGTTTGGTAGTAATTACCACAGGAGTGACACAGTGTTGGACTCTGTACTTCAGTGCATTGGATGTGAAATAAGGAGTATAAAGTCAGGGTGTAGGAAATCACAGCTTTTTATTATGGTCATCCATTTCTGGTACAGACAGTTGTACATTATCTCGGATCTTAAATATTTGATCACGGATTCTTTGCCATTCTCGACTGCCTGCTGAAGGTCTTGTTTGTTTTTGGGGTAAAAGCAAAGGGTAGCAAAAGACAAACCTTTCTTTTTCACAGATCTCATTACTATGTGAATTAGTAAATAAAAAAGGGATGTGGTTTCTATGAAGTTCATCTGCTATAAATGTAAATACCCACAGCTGAAAGTGACATTCTGCAGTCTCATTTCAAATCCTGTGTGCTGTAGTGCAAAATGAATAATGCTGACTGTTCAGTTACTTCTGGACCATATCGATTCTAGAAGTATGTACTAAAGCAGAGGTCCTCAACCACCGGGCCGCGGACTGGTGAGTCATTTGGTACCGGGCCACACAGAAAGACAGGATAAAATATTTTAGTGATTATCAGAGTCTGAAAGATCTTGTATTTTGGAAAAACACTCATCTCTGTCACATATTATGGTGCATCAAATAATTAGCCCACAAGCTAGCAAAAATGAGTAAAATATAAACGCACTTTGTTTTTAGTTGTGTCTATACCGGTCTGTGAAAATATTATTTTAGATGAAACTGGTCCGTGGCGCAACAAAGGTTGGGGGCCGCTGTACTAAATTATATAATGATACGCTTATTATTATCTCATTATTAGTTAGCTCATAATAGATAATCAGACAAGGAATAATAACTTCACTCAATTGTTGTGAATAACAGTTTGTACCTAACAACGTGTCACTTTCTCATAGTTCTTGTTCTTTTTATAGCAACACTGTATGTTGCTATAAATCTGATCTCCATGAGCTGTCAGGCATCTGCATTAGAAACAATAAATAGTAACCCTTTCATTTTTCTGTCAGCTTTCCACCCATTTCTCAAGAGGAGGCCCTGCATATTCTTGGTTTTCAGCCTCCATTTGAAGATATTAAGTTTGGACCCTTTACTGGCAATGCCACTTTGATGCGGTATGATTTATTCTGCTTGCTCTTGACAACTGTAAGAAATCGGAAACATTTTTGAACAAGTTGAAGTATTTATAACAACTGTTTTTGTTTTGGTGCAGATGGTTCAGACAGATTAATGACCATTTTCGTGTTCGAGGATGCTCTTATATTTTATATAAACCCCATGGGAAGCACAAGACAGCTGGAGAGACAGGTGAGTTAAATATTACCTTACACACCACTTCTGACAGAATATAGGTATGTGCATGTATGTGTACACCAAAGAGCCGCTTCGTTAAGTATACCTTCCTTTAGTCTACACTTATTGTCCATTTTATCTGCCTCACTTACCATATAGGTGCGCTTTGTAGTTTCCAGTCATAGATCTTTTTCTTTGCATAATTTGTTAGCTTCTTTTGCTCTGTTCATCAACGTTCAGGACCCCCACAGGACCACCAGTGAGCAGCTATTATTTGGTTGGAACAACACTGTCAGGACTGCATTGAACGTAACATGGTAGTGGCACTGTTGACTATTTTGAAGCATCACAGACAGGGAGGAACTGTAAATAAATGATTTTTTTTTTTCTCAATGCATTTTATTATAATACTCTTGTGTGTAAGCTGAAGATTTCCCAAATGTTTATTATGTATGTATGTTTGTGGAGTATTACAGCAAAGAAAAGAAAGAAATTTCTCTGTGGATTCATTTGTGTCCAAATAGTTGTTTTAAATTATAAAAAAATATTTATTATATTGGCTGGGTTGTGCTGTTAAAGGCTATTAGACACTTGTACATTGCACATTGTTTAAGGCCTTTCATATTAGAAAAGAACAAGTAATGCATACTTGGGGGAAAAATACCCTCAGGATTAAGGTGATTTAAATATTTTACGGTATGTTTCAGATCTGTGCCTTGATGCCTTCATGTGTGTGTTTTTGTGTTCCATGATAAAATTTGGCTCTCAGCTACCACGTGACCACAAAAGTGTTCTGCTTTTGATGCAGCAGAATTGGGTAAATTTAGTTTAGTTAGCATATAAAAAGTTGTCAAGATCTTTAGGCCTATTGCAAAATAAATGCTGCTGATACGCTTCACTTTACCTGTCAGTGACTTTACTGTTCTGGCTGATTG
The DNA here is from genome assembly GCA_037576975.1 of Alestes dentex. Classification (NCBI taxonomy): domain Eukaryota; kingdom Metazoa; phylum Chordata; class Actinopteri; order Characiformes; family Alestidae; genus Alestes; species Alestes dentex. The sequence continues at coordinate 11,001,228 of JBBIGA010000106.1, read as the reverse complement.
AGTTTTGTGTATTCGGTGTATTTCCATTACCTGCATTTTTATTATCCTTTTGCACATTAATGAAGGTCAAAGTCACTGTTGAATGTTCTGTATCTTCTCAGCTTACATCAAGTACTGTTTAATGTTGATGGTGCATGATCACTTAGCAACCAGAAAAAATACAAAACCATACTCTGGGATCCTATTTAAAGTAATTTCTGTATTAATTTGGCAGTGGTTCTCTACTATTGACAGGTTATTATGGCACATTTATTGAAAAAAAAAAATTCCACAGCATATTATAATATATTATGATGCTTTTCCCTTTGTGTAGCTGAAGGAGCTTTGCTGAAGTTGACACAGGGATTGAGGGACGAGTCTATGGCCTACATTTACCATTGTCAGAACCACTACTTCTGCCCTGTGGGCTTCGAAGCAACACCATTAAAGGCAGCCAAAGCCTACAGGTATAGTGTAGAAGCAGTATGCTGTAGAAGCTTCTTTCGACTCTTCTTTAGTTATTTATTGTTGTTGTTGAAGTTTCTCTGAGCTACTTTAGCATTTAGGATTTTTTCTTAACATTTTGAAAAATAATGATAATGAAATGATGTACAATAAAAATAATCTAGACATCAATTACTTTTTGGCTATAGAGGACCACTTCCTTTGAATGACATGGAACACTGGATTCTTATTGGGGAACCAAGCAGAAAACACCCTGCCATCCACTGTAAAAAGTATATTCCTTTCAATTCTATTATGGCAAAGGCTTTTATGAAAATCAGATTCATAACATTTTAGATAGTCATCTGCACTGTTGACATTGGTAATTTTCTGCAAAGCCTCTTAAAATGCACCTCTTTTTAGGTGGGCAGATATTGTGACAGACCTGAATACACAGAACCCGGAATACTTGGACATTCGTCATACAGAAAGAGGAATCCAGATACGGAAAACCAAGAAGGTTGGTATATATTTTTGTAAGAATTGACCGAGCAGTGGAAAAATGTTTTCTTAGTAGTCTTAGTAGAGTTGTTCATTTCATGTTCCTTCAGGTCGGGGGAAACCTACACTGTCTCATGGCTTTCCAGAGGGTGAACTGGCAGAAGCTAGGACCCTGGGCACTGAACCTAGAGAACCTGAGGCATGACCTCCACCAACAGGGGGCAGAGCAAAGGAGCCAGACTTCTGGAGGGGAGGGCTTAGAGGACAGGGCATCCAAACACTTAGGGCGCGTGGGCCGGTCCCACAGCACAGGAAACCAGAAGTCCGAGCAGGCCTGGAAACGTCTCTCCAACACTGCAGAGTACAGGCACAGAGCTTCTCCTGACAGTGACCTAGATGAGGACATTACTGACTGAAAAACATCAGTCCACCTCCTTGACATCCACATACCTGTTTAAAGCCACTGAAAGTTCAGGTAGCTTGGAAATTGTTTCTGTCCAAGAAATGGCCTCAACCCTTAATGCACAGGCATCTTCAGAATTAAGATTGGGTAGATCAAGACCAAAACATAAAGAGAGTATTTTTATTTGTGTGAAACATTTTATTCATTAGTGTCATTCCAGACATGTGCTTCTTTGGACTTGGTGTTTATTAATACGTGCAGCACAAAATGTAATAATGATTACTTCAACATTAAGTGCATAGAACACATTCAGTGTGCATAAACATGAACTGTACAAGGCTGGCAGTTGAAGAACACAATCAAACAGAAATTGAAGCAGAAACGGATAGCTTGTTCATTTAAGGTAGCCGAGACAGATATGGTTAACTGTGAAATCAATAGAGATGAAATGATCGTGAATGGTGGCTGAATATCAGTTTGAAGTTTTCTTTCGTGAAAAGCATGATGGCTTTCATGTTACGTGCACTGTGATGTCCACTCTTAATTTACCACAGCAACATTTGAAATAGGTACTATGACAAGTGTTCAAATCATCTACAAACCCATATCCATGTGAAATCAGTATGAGTTGGAAATAGTTGGTCATTTTTCTTTATAAATAAATATTTATACAACTTCTTGTATATCAGTTGTGAGCTTTGTTCCACAATCAGTGTGATATCACATCTGTTAACCTCAGTCTTGGAGGTTTTGTCTAGATTAACTGACTTCTCAACTCTGTAATGTCGGTAGGACCAATACGGCAGCATCCTCCTGTTGAGAGAGCAAAGGGTCATGTTTGATTCAACTGTTCTAGACAGGATGATAAGTTAGGACATATCCCCGCATAACTGGATTACTTTCAAAAATTGACACACCGATCCATAAGGCCCCTTGTTCTTTCCACTCAGTGCTTAGCTCTGCAAATGATGTCTTTTTCTCAGTTTTCCATCTGTGAATCCATATGCAGAATATATGTCAATCAGGGTAATACATATACATAAGTCATAAGATGTGTCATGCCTGCAAACTGTGAACTAGACATCGTCTTGACACCAGTGCCTTTTGACTCACCCAGTATTGGGATCCCAGCCTTCTCCACTGTTGGGATAGACAACCCAGCTCATGTTGGGTGCCTTATGTGACTTGGCTGATTCTAGAAGAGGTTTCACCAGAGACGGGGGAGAGCAGTTAATCCCAACAGCGACTAGCTGTGTGGATTTACTAGCCACTTCAACAGCCTTGGAAAACTTATTTCCATCTGAAATACTCTGTGTGTCCTGAAAAAGAACTGTCAGTGACATACAGCATAGGGGCTTTGCACAAAATCCAATACAAAAAAATGTATTTGTATACATTATCCATTTTCCTAACTAATAATTAAATTATATAAATCATAGAATCATTTAAATAATAATTATCCAGCCTAGATCACCTTTAACAATAAACTCATTAAATCACTAATAAAATCTTCATTGGTACTATGCAATGATCAATGTATTTTAAAAAATACCCCAGAGTCTGTCTGGTAAGAAGTATCTACTGTAATATGACAGATAAATCCCTTACATTACAATAGAAAAACAATAAAACATGATCCACTTGGAAGTTGTAGATACCTTGCAGGAGAAGGAGAGCCAAGCTTTAGCATCTGGAAACTCCCTCAGGAGCTCCACCAAGGCCTCTGCCTCTTTAAGACCAGGTATGGTCTCCATGGCTATGAGATCAGTTCCTGCAGCCACTAAGCATCGAACCTGTGGCCGATGCCAGGCTTTCAGCTCCTAAGGTAAAGGGGAGCAGAGGCTGAGGCCACAGTTGAGGCCTGCTGTTGTGTGCTGCATAGGCTTTTTGCCTCTGGCTTACCTCCACACTCATCCAGCTCTCATAGGCTCCTGTGTACTCTGAGCCATCGTGCAGAAATGCTCCATAAGGACCCACAGAGCCTGCTACTAAAGGCACTTTTCTGTCTGTTAAAATAAATTAATTTGAAAAGTTATCAGTAACATTTGCACAATTTGTGGCCTCTTCTGCTAGTAAAGCATGTCTTCCAGATTCTGAAATGCCAAATACATGCGAAATGGTGTTTTATCTCCATCACGTGACACACACCTGCTGTTGTACAGCTAGACATGAAGTCTGTTGCTGTCTCTTTAGCTATTTGAACCCCTGACATCAGTAACTGCTCAGCCTCTGTGGAGTTGAGACCAAGGTGCTTGATGAATCCTTCAATGCTAGCCTGGTATGTGGCTGTTGTAATGACATCAGATCCACACTGAAGAAATCTGCAAAAAGACAGGTTTTTCATCCTTGTCATAGTTAGACAGTTAAAACTAGAGGGGAAATGTGGTTTCTAGTACACTACATGGACAAAAGTATTGGGACACACTTGTAGACAGAGTTTGGGCTAGGCCCCTTACTTCCAGTCAAGGGCAATCGTAATGCCTCAGTCTACCAAGACATTCTGAACTTTGTGGACACAGTTTGTGAAGCATGACTGTGCACCAGTGCACAAAGCAAGGTCCATAAAGACATGGCTGGATGAGTTTGGTGTGGAAGAACTTGACTGGCCCACACAGAGCCCTGACTTCAACACCATCCAACACCTTTGGAATGAACTGGAACGGAGATTGTGAGCCAGGCCTTCTCGTCCAACATCAGTGCCTGGCCTCATAAATGCTCTACAGAATTAATGGGAGCAAATTCCCACAGAAACGCTCAAAAATGTTGTTAAAACTCTTCCACGATGAGTGGAAGCTGATATGGCGGCAAAGGGGGACCAACTCACTGTGTTTGAATGCAATGTCATTAAAGTCCCTGTTGGTGTAACGATCATGCGTCCTAATACTTCTGTCCATTTAGTTTCTAATATAATGGCTTGACATTACCTATAATGTACATCTTTAATGGCCTGTGGGTCTGAATGTAAGATCCTGGCACTCCATAAGGGGTCTCCCTGCAGAAACATGTCACATGTTTGCATTCAGATAGAGTTAAATTTGAACAGTGGAACAATTAGAACAGTACTACTGTGGTGTACAGATCATGCCCCACATACCTGTAGCTGAAATCCTCTTTCTTCCAGTTCTGTTGCTAAACCACCATCCAGAATTAACGGCTTGCATGTCATGCTGGCTGTTGCAGGGTTTAGTCTTCTTAACAGACTTCAGTCTCTCTGTAACACGAAAGTCATGGAGGAGAGAACACGTATTACAGTTCAAATTATTACACGTATTACAGGACAACAAGTCCACGTGTTTAGGGGGGGTCAAAGTGTTGTTTCCGGGCGGGTAGGACAATTTAAAAGTCAAGTTGAGATTTGTCGGGTTTTTTGCTTTTATAGTCGCCCTGAAGCGGTTTTGGATTAAAGTGTTCCTTATTCTTGACTAAAACAATTTTGTAGACGGCTGGCTCCGGTCAGCTGGCGTTAGGGGTCTTTGTATTTGTTGCTATGGAGACGCGAACTTTCGAATACGCTAGCAGGGAGAGCAGCTGCTCTGCTACATTGTAGCCAGTAGCAAAAACAAAACAAAACAAAACAAAACAACTGCTTCAGGACCCTGGACTTGGAAAATGGTAAAGTTGTTGATAAGGAAAGAGGGATGGTTACATACATATTTTTTTTCCTTTTTTGTAGTAAAATAGGAAATGGCTACCTAATTCTCGTTTGGTTCAAAGCACACTTGGTTAGCTAATGCATTGCGGAGCGGTTTATGTTTATTATTTTCACATATGTGCACACAAAATATTTAAAAAATTAAGTTTTGGTAAAATTATTGATGGAGAAAAGGGGACGGCGCTGTTATCTACATGTTTTTCCTCTTTTATTTGTTGTATTATAGGCTAAGGCTACCTAATGCTTGTTTGGTTCCAAGCATACCTGTCTTACTAATTCTCTGCGGAGTGTCTTGCTTGCCACAGTGTAACGGTTTATGTTTATTTTCGCATTTGTGTTGACAAAATATTAAAATGTTAAGATTTGATAAAGGGGAACAGTGCTGGTATCTACATATTTTACTATATTATTTGTAGTGGTGTAGGATAACGTTAGCTAATGCTCCTTTGGTGAAAGGCATACCTGGATAGCTACATGTTTTCAGAGGGCCTTGTTTGCCACAGTGTAACTGTTTATGTTTATTATTTTTTCATATATGTAGACAAAAGATTACAATGTAAGACAGCTCGAGTTGGACCTTTTGGAGAAAAAGTCTGAGAGGCGTTGGTTTGGACAGGTGCGGAGGAGAGACTCTGAGTGTGTTGAGAGAAGGATGCTGAGGATGGGGCTGCAGGGAAGAGGAAAGGATGAAGGCCTAGTAGGAGGTTTGTGGATGTGGTGAGGGAGGACACGCAGGGAGTTGGTGTGAGAGAATTCGACGCAAAGGTATTGAGACACCTGACCGTGACACCAATAGGGACTTTGCATTTAAACACGCAGACCTTAATATGGAGTTAGTCCCCCCCATTTACAGCTGTAACAGCTTTCACTGTCCTTGGAAGGCTTTCCACAAGATTGACCATTCATTCTGTAGAACATTTGTGAGGTCAGGCACTGATGTTGCTTGAGAAGGCCTGGCTCGCAATCTCCGTTCCAATTCATCCCGAACGTGTTGGATGGGGTTGAGATCAGGGCCAGTCAGGTTCTTCCACACCGAACTCATCCAGCCATGTTTTTATGGACCTTGCTTTGTGCACTGGGGCACAGTCATCCTGGAATAGAAAAGGTTCTTCCACAAACTGTGTTCACAAAGTTGGAAGCACAGCGTTTTCCAAAATGTCTTGGTATTCTGCAGCATTAAGATTGTCCTTCACTGAAAGTAAGCGGCCTAACCCAAACAATAAACAAGTGTGTCCCAATACTTCTGTTCATGTAGTGTATGTAACTTCACCCGTTCTTTGCCACAAGATGGCATGCGTGTGCTTTACTCTGATCGTGTAGTTTTTTTCAACTTCGTGACTTCACAGTCATGACGAAGAGAAAGGCTCATAAAATAGGACTTTCTTTGGAAGATAAATAACTGCGTCATTAATTTTTCTCCCCCATAAGAGCAATAATTGGCTGTCTGTCTAGTTTTTAAGCCTTTATGAATATTTATTGAAAATTGCCAATACAATGAGCAAGTAATTGTACATTATTTTATCTGATTGTTGAGTGGTTGATTGCAGATATGGTCCTGAAGTCCTGTTCTTTATTTTGATATTTTGCCCCTAAATGAGTGTACATTGATCTGTACGCAGGGTCCATTCAAACAGCATGAAATGTTTGCAGTAATAGCACAGGACAACAGTAGGTGTCTGAGAAAGTGTTGCTTTCCAGGAAGAGCTCTGAAAGGAAAGCCCACTTTGGCTTGAGAATCAAGTCGAGTGTGAGAGGCAGCAGATTAGCCTAGCCTGTTCCAGTTTGCTCTGGCTAGACTCAGACAAGTAGGTTAGCCAAGACTGTAGAAAGACTTCCAGAGAACTCTTCATGAAAGAAATGTTTCATGAATGAGCCACCTTGATAAAAGAAGGCAGGCGTTTTCATGGTTAAGTCATAGTGCTGATTTTAGTCAGGAAGTTTCTGTGTCCTCTCCTTATTTCTTTAGAGACACATTTGTCCTTGGATAAACCTGAACAAGGCAGGGAGTGAGGACATACAATTCGTCTCATGTGGGTCGTCCTTCACCTCTGCCAAGAGAGGAATGAGAGTACTGAGCATCAAACTGACAGATAGGCCAAGTGCCACAGTACAGTTCTCACCAAGTTCTCAACAGCTTTAAATAAATCACTTTTTCAGCTAACAGCATGGTTATATAAACAGTAGTTCAGGAGAGTTTCCTAAATTCATTTAATTTTAGGGTTTATGAAATGTGATCTAAAATGGATTTAAAATTTCTTGAGTTTGACACAGCATGGCCTCAAGTGTGTAAGCGTCTTGAGGATGTTTCGTCTCATCTGGGCTGTCATTCTAGCATGTGTAATGTCTTGTTTGAATTTTTTCTCAAGCTCATCTAAGTTTTATGAAGGCAATACTTGTCTCATGCAGCAGTTTAGAAGTTTATAGTTTGGAATGTATTGCTTAAAGATCTTTAATCCAGTCACAGTGTTCCTTGGGTACATATGTGTATACAGAAGTTAATTTATTTTAAGACTCTTCATTGTGTGAATTATTTTCTATAGTTGGCTACTGCTCCTGCAGACAAAAATGTGAAATTGAGGTCAGTTGCACTCTGAAAATTTGTGGGTATTAACTTCTCATCAAATTTTTTTTTTCCCCTCAATAATGGTTAGTAAAGGCTAGGATCACTATAGCACTGAAGTACAATCAGGTCTCATTTTGTGAGAGTGTTTTCATTAAGGTGACTGAATTATAATGCTGTTTTTCAGAAATTGCAAAGTCACATATGCTCCCAAAATTCATTTATCCACAAAGCCTTATCTTAGAGCTGGTCCTTTGGATTAACTTGTCTGCTAATTTGTGGGGCTTATAATTAGGAAAAAAAGAAAATATATGAGGTAGAATTTTTGTGCTGTCAGTCAGCTGTTTTCGGTTGATTATAACCAGACAGGGTTTACACTGCTCAGTTCTTCACTGAAATGGTAAACAGACATTTCTGGATGCCTGTTATTAAGCATACAATACAGTATATGCTTGCCCAGTTCATTTGTCCAGAGAAGGCCATTTATGTCAACACTATCACTACCACAGCTGAGTGAGGGGTAAAAATAGCCCTCCCTGGGGGACGAGTCTCACAATAAACCAGATATAAACTGCCCATTTGTGTGAAAAGGGTTCTTTAGGGCAGCACTGGGTGATGCTTTTTAAAGAACCGAAAAGTATGAAAGAGTTAATTTCATAAATGAATTGATAACACTGATATTGTAAAGAATGGGAAAGCCTTAAAAAAAATTCTGTAAAGATTATTAGGTTACATAATGTGATGGGTTAGGTCAGGGGTGTCAAACCTGTCCAGAAAGGGCCACTGTGGGTGCAGGTTTTCACTCCAACCAAGCAGGAGGCACACCTG
>JBBIGA010000106.1:10977193-10992318 GCA_037576975.1 Alestes dentex | reverse complement strand
TCAGGTGTGGCTTCTTTTTGGTTGGAACGAAAACCTGCAGCCACAGCGGCCCTTTCTGGACAGGTTTGACACCCCTGGGTTAGGTGGTTTAAGTCATGTATGAGGTGGAGGCTAGTTCATTTGTGTGAAGTGAACCTCTTTACTAATTTTTGTACAAGTAAATGATTGTTTTAGCGTATGCTTTATATGAACATTATTAAACACAAAATATAACATTTCATTGATAATATTGGTCAGTGAAATGTTAGGAGTCAGTTTTGGCAGGTCCCACCTGTAAAGAAAGTTCTCCAGGGAGACTTACTGAAGCAAAGCTCTCTAATTCTGTGTGCTTTACTGCTTGGACTACTTAATGGTGTCAAATATTACACACCCTTTCAGTTATTAACATAGATATTGAAAGATGTTAGTTAATAAATTATCTTGCAACATAAAGGGAATTCCAGCCTGTAGTGTGTGGCCTTATGTCCTCGTATCTCTGTAAGGTGACCCTTGATATCCTCCAGTTAACACTGCGTTCTGAGTTTCTCATCAGTATTCTGCTCCAGCTCTGTCTGGATCACATGCTCCTGGAGATCCCACTTACGTCTCCAGTAGATGGGGCTTCTGTCCAGCAGGAGGCAGACAGTGCAGTAAAGACAGCACACGCCCTCTCCTCCATGTTTCTGAGGGCACTGTCTGCCTGCTGTGAAGGTGAAAAAGGTCAAAGCAGGTGAAAGCAAAAAGATCAAAGTAGCATTATTGAAGTGTGAACAAAAGTGAAATATAGGGCACGCAAAAATACCAGTCATTTTACAGCAAAACCACATCTTTTAGGATGTTTCTTTTAGGATAACCTTTAATTTGACCTTTGCGTTGTGTCATGTTTAGTGACCTTATTGCTGATCCTGGGGACTGTGTTTGTGTGGAAATAGCAGCAGCTGTGTAACTGCTCCCTGACCGGAGCGAGAGACCCCTCCAGGGAACAGAGGCTCACACTCCAAGCAGTGAGTGGTAGACGCCATATTGTGACACAACCAGCTGCCTGCTCGTGCTGGGGGGTCAGGCCCAGTGCTCTGGCTGCCTGTGCAAGCTCTGGGGTCACCATACTTACATCCCCCTGTTGAGCCCAACCAGATCAGAGAGTTCACAGTGTGTTTCTGTTGTGCTCTTCACAGGAGGAGCGCTTTGCCTTTCTGACTGAGTGGTACGACCCCAGCGCAGCTCTGCTCCGGCGCTACCAGCTGCTGTTCTACCCTAAAGATGGCTCTGTGGAGATGGTAAACACTTGTTAGTTTGTATACTTTCTTTAAACAGGCAGTCATATTACCTTTTTTCCCCTACATACAGCTGCAATATATGTCCAATTTGAATATTGCTGCTGTCTGAAAAATATTGTTTTTAAGCATGATCTAATTCATGTTCTAGATTTTGTAATATTTGACGCTTGCTTTTTACTAATAACAGCAATTTCCTGTTGATTTAGTTTGATGTGAAGAACCAGCGTACCTTTTTGAGGAAGACCAAATATGATGGTCTCCATCCAGAAGACCTGTTTGTTGGAAACCGTGTCAATATCTTCTCTCGACAACTCAACCTTATTGACTATGGGGACCAGTACACAGCCAACAAACTGGGCAGCAAGAAAGAGAGGTAGCCTCCCCTTTTTTGAAAATCATTGTTATTTACAAAAATCCGAAAGTGTGTGAACTTTATTTGAAGTTATTTGACCAGCTTCAGATAATTAAGTATTAAATTAGTGACGTAAACCATCAGGTTCTTTTATCTTTGCCAAAAACTGTGGTTTTCATATTTTTACTGTGCCATGAAAGCCTTTTGTCATACTTTTACACTTTGTGATGTTTGTGATAATTTGAAAACTACTTTTATGTTCTCCTGAAGAATTATTTTTTGAAAAACATACGTTCTTACAGCAAGGGATGATTTTCAAAACAGAGTAATGAGCATCCACTATTGTGAGCAATGGGACTGTGCCATACAAGATAAAGACCAATCCTAAGCCTTAGCTTCTTTATCTGACTTTGAAATCAGACTGGAGCCTGCTTTGTGGAGTGCTCCTCCCAATCAAACCCAAATTACATATCTCTGATGCTCTCAGATGGTAATTTCAATTAGTGGTGATCTGATGACTCACATGTGTAGGGAAAACAACAGGCTTTCTTCACAGTAACTGCATTTCTGTTTCTGCATCAGCCTGTGTGGGAGGAGAGTTGGTTATGCTCACTAGGCTCAATCCAGTGGTAAGGGAAAGGATAAATGTGGTTGTCAAGTGATTGTATGCTTCTGTCCACAACAATTATTGCATCTATCAAGTTATTATGTATCAAGTAATTATAACATTTACTGTTGTTGTTTTGTTTGTTTATTCTTGTTAGCCTAAGCAAGATGTTAACATATCCTTTTTACCAGAATGTTTTGGGCAGATTTCATAGATGCTACTTAAGCCTAGACTTCAGTGTCAGCATTGTGTTACCTATAAACATCGCTTTTTATTTTAGGCTTAGGCTTAATGTGGATCTGTGAAAAATAGTTTTTGCTTCTCTGATGCTTTTGCTACTTAACAGAGGAGAAGCAAACATAAACAGATTAAACAGATCACAGTTCTGTGTTCATTAACACATACGAGAATACTGAGGAGCAAATCTTTCAACTGCTCATCCTTAGTCAGACCAGTGTATTGAAATTTTAAATGTTGATTCTACTGCATTTAGTACTGGATGATTGAATTCTGAATTCAGAATAGATGCACACTATATAATCTGCAATAGCAATTTGAAGTAGGCATCTCCCTTATGTGCTTCATTGCCTCTTTTAATAAAAAGCTCATTAGATTCATTATCTGGCTATAAAATTTGTAACAAGGCTTGCATTGTCTGGAAAGATCAGGAGTGCTTTGTACTTTCAATAAATGGCATTCTCATTGTATACCTCCCCATTTCCAGTCCAAGTAATTTTCCCAGCAGCTACATAAAGGTATAAGGCTGCATTTCACTCTAAAAAAAACCTCTTTTTAATTCTGATGCGGTACTTAATGCGCATCAAGAGCATTATTAACCCTGGATATCTTTAACCTCACCATTGAGCCTCTCCTTCTTACAGTATGTACAATATTTTGTTTTTGTTTGTCTTCCTCAGAACATTGGCTATGATTAAGCCAGATGCAGTGACCAAAGTGGGCGATATTATTCAGATGATTTATGATGCTGGCCTTATGGTCACCAAAGCCAAAATGACCAAGTTAACCTGGTAAGCAAGAAACAGTGTTGCGCCTCATGCATTGTTTGTCTTTAAGCACAGTCTGATAAACTCAGTATGTCTGAATCAGTAGTGATCACATTAACAGCTTTTACACAAACAGTCAGGGTGCTTGTGTTTGCTATACATGAGTTTGAAACTCTGTCCAGGTACAAATCAACTCCAATATCTGGCAAAGCATTTTGGTGTCCGACAGGAAAGGTGTGGAGTCACAGCGAGACTTTTTCTAAAAGCAATTTTAAACTCTAATGTTAAGTGTTGCAGATGTTGTTTGCAGGCCTGCTGTGAGTTGTCAGCTAAGAGTCTTAGCAGTGGAGATGAAGCTGTTCACTTACACTTGCCAGGAACATATGGCACTGGCAGGGTAGAAGAGGGCATGCTTTCTGTGAAGCTGCTTCAAGTGCTTGTTTGTTCTGTTTGACCAACCACTGGAACTTAGTTTTCTTAGTTACCATACCTGATGTAACTGTTTATTGTAGTCTTCTGTTCTAAAGTCTAGATCTATTCTTCTATTCTGAAGATTTGGCATGAAGCAGAACCCAGTAGACCTTTATTTTTTTAAGATTTTAAAGAAAGAACGGCAATAAAAATTAATGTGTATGGTAAAATTGTGCGTGGATATTATTTTAAAGAAAAAGAATATTGAGAACTTCATCACAAACATAGTTATCATTTGTAGCATGAGTTAACCATAATGGTTTTGGTAAACAAAAATCCGTAGACGCAGGGAGAATACATAGCTTACTTTCAGAAAGCATGCACACACTGGAAATTATGGTCCTGTTTCGAAAATGGGACCGTAACAATGATGGCCCAAACACTGCCCAGAACTCAACAAGTGCTTTAATTAGAGCTAATGCCAGTTAAGTGTTTTCTTATGTTCTTTGCTCTCTTTCTCACACACACACACACACACACACACACAAACACACACACACACACACACACACACACAAACTCATAGCAACTGGTGGCAACTTCTGACTGTGTGATGAACATATGCCCAGTGACACATTGAGACTTCCTCTCAGTTCTGATCTGATGAATTCTGAATATAAGTGAAAAAGTGTTGTGTTCTCTGGTGCTTACATGAGTAATTGTCAAAAGACTTTGCATTTTAAGTTTCTTTCTGCTAAAATATTTTTAAAAGTCAGATTTGCTTTTGCACAATACTAGTAAACAGTCAAATTCAAAGTGCAACTGCATTGTATCTGTTCACTAGCTGCAACTCCAATCAAATTTTTTCGTCTTCTTGGGAAGAGTAGCAGATGATATTATAAGGGCAGTCTGTTATTTTACTTATACTGTTGTGGGCAATTAAGACCTCTCTGTGCAGACTTGTAGGAGACAGTGACTCGCGTTCGATAACACTGCTGATGTCGTTTATCTGTTAATCCAAAGTCTATTACTATTTATTACACTCTGTGTATTTTAAGACCTGCAGTAAAATGTGGTAAAATGGAACGTGATGAGTGTTTAACTTTGTCTTTTCTCTAGAAAAACAGAATATGTGTAACGGGATGAAGGAATATTTAGGCTGATCAAGGCTGTTGACCTTTCATCAGTGTCTGACTTTGCAGTTTCCTCATCATTACAGTCAGGAATAAGAATAGTCTGCTACAACACTGCACACTGTGTCTACTGTAAATCAAATTTATAATACTTTATTTACAATAAATTATGATGAAGGCTTGTTGGAGGGACAGCCAGAAAATGATACCCTGATGCTGTGAAAAATGATTGAAATGACTTGAGACTTCTGGTTGAGAACAAATAGTTCTTGTTTTAGGCTCACTTACAGAAGTGAGCTGGGCTCACTGGATCACTTATTAACTGTGTGTGCCTTTATGGCTTTCTTACAGGAAGCAGGCAGCGGACTTTTACATGGAACATCAGTCAAAGTCTTTTTTCAAGTAAGTCTTTCCTGGGTGAATGATTCACTTATGTGTTGAAGTGTCAGGGCGACTTTTTAAACACATTTTAAAGACCAAACCACTTGCATCAGCATTCTTGTGACGTTTCACTAACTCTTTTCTGTAACCTTCTGCTGTCTTTGAATGACTTTGCTGTGGCACAAAGGCAGTGACATACAGGAACTATAATGCTCACCTTTGAGCCGAAACATTTAGAATCTGAAATTATTTTGTAGCACACATAAATAGCTATGACAATACAGTGGTCTGGACTTTTGTACTTTTGGAAAGGTATTTTTTTAAATCCACTTATACCCTTATGTGAATAATGTGAGAATAGCACTGCAATGTGTTAGCGGAGAGTAGTGGAAAAGCTTGCAGGCCAAGGCCGTCCGATGAGTGATGCAATTGATTAGAGCAGATGTGGTTGAATATCTACTTATTGCCCAAAACCCAGAGTGACTTCAATTTTATGTTGAGATTTACATGTATGCAACGCTAATATAGCATATCACTTTACATTGGATGGGTCTTTTTGCTGGCGAGTTAGCTAGCATAAGCTACATAAAATAAGCTGAGGCTGATGGCAATATTGTTAAAAGCAAAACCTGAAGCAACATTGATGTTGTACAGTAAGCATGCATGCTCATAATTTCAATTATAAATTTTGCTACAGAACAACTGGTGCAGGAATACGAGCAAAATCATCTTTATGATTTAAAACGCTGCAAATGACAAATAATTTATTAGTACCTGTCTACTGGTTTAGTATATGCACCTCGCTGTGTACTTTAAGTTGAAAATAAATTGACCAATATTTCCCTAATGAACTAAATAAGATTGGACTTAATAATTGCAGTTTATGGAAGAAGGGAGGGAAATGAATAAAGCAGAGAGGTTCGGAGCCTCTCTAAAATCCTGCCTTTGGCCTCGTGAAGATGATGCAAAGACATTCTATGTTTTCCTATGCATAATCTTTTGAGGTTATAATAACAGCTAAGGTTATTTCAACACACTTATGATTTTTGTTATTTAACAGTAACCTGGTGCAGTTTGTGAGCTCTGGGCCAGTGATTGTCATGGAGCTGATGGGGGATGAGGCAGTGTCTGTCTGGAGGAAAGCTCTGGGTCCCACAGATTCTTGCATGGCACGCAAAGATGCTCCAAGTAGCCTCCGTGCCCAGTTTGGCACAGATGGCACCAAAAATGCAGGGCATGGGTCAGACTCATTGGCTTCTGCAGCAAGGGTATTTAAAAATAAACATACGCTCCATCCAGTCCCCACAGACACAATGTTGGCGTAGGGAATGGTTTACTGACGTTCTAGTGATTGATTCTTTTACTCTATTCATCTCTGCCTAGGAACTGGAGTTCTTCTTTCCTTCTACGGCAGGGCATGGTCCCTCCAACACTGCAAAATATGTAAACTGCACCTGTTGTGTCATCAAACCTCATGCTGTCTCAGAGGGTAAGACCCCAAATACTTAAATGCCTCTGCCCCCACATTCACACATTCTGTATATACAGAACTGTAAGACACCCCTCACACTGCATGTTTTGTGAATGTTTCTCTTTAAACCTGCACACTACCACAAACTAAACTCCAAACACCAGTTTTTAGACTTCCAGAAATCACTCAGAATGCAAGTAAGCTATTCCAAAACTTACAATTTAAATACAAGCCCATGCAAACCTGGTGCAACCTGCTTTATCCATTATGTTCCACCCCGATATTTCCATATTAAAAATAAAAATAATGCAGCTGACATTCTTTCCTTTAAACTAGATGCTGTTATATGTGATCATATACACCGATCAGCTATAACATTAACTCACACTCCGAATGCCTGCTTCTTTCCACCAAAACAAACCTGACCCGTCAAGTCACAGAAGACCTCTAAAGGTGTGCTATGGTATTTGGCATCATGATGTCAGCCTCAGATCCTATAAGTCTTGTAAGTTTGTCCATGACATCCCACAAACACTCGACTGGATTGAAATTTGGGGAATTTGGAGGCGAAGTCAACACCTTGACCTCTTTCATGTTCCTCAAACCATTCCTGAACAGTTTTTGCAGTGTGGCAGCATGAATTATCTTGCTGAAAAAGACCATTGCCATTAGGAAACTGGTGCCATTAAAGGATATACTTAGTCTGCAACAATGTTTAGGTAGTGGTATGTGTCACAGTAACATCCACATGAATGCCCTGTCCCTGGCTCACTAGGTGTTTTTCCTTGGCACACTTTGATAGATACTAACTAGGGCTGAAACGATTATTCGAGTAACTCGAATAAGTCGATTACAAAAAATGTTAGAGGCAAATTCTTTGCTTCGAGGCTTCGTTTAAAATGTCTCTGCTATCGTATCACTCCGGCTTTGTAGACGCTGCGCAGCTCCGGTATCTTTGTTTCACACGGACTGTTGTAACTGACGCGCATTTCAAAGGTTTAAGACGTTTGTTTTTCTATGGAAATGGCGGAAAATGAAGATCCCGGTGTGCGTAAAAGGCAGAAAATGTCTAAAGTGTGGGACCATTTTACACTGCGTAAGGCGGATAACTTAGTGCAGTGTACAATGTTTTTTCCCCACCGGTGCTGCTCAGCATCTTAGCGTGCTCTTAGCGTTAACTTAACGTTTTGAACGATTATTAAACTACTTCCATCGGTCTACAACATCATCAGCCCACAGACGAGAGATCACTGGTCCGATAAACGGTAAGTTTCAGTATGGAGTTTGGTGAGCGCCTTCTCTGCACGGAGTGTGGCATGTTTAGTTCAGCCCCTCTCTCTGTCATTAGCACTAGCGTAAAGTTTACTTCACTAGCGTGAAGTGTACGTTAGTTACGTATCTGATGGAGAAGGTTTCAGAGTTAGAGGAGCGCATCCGGACTTTAGGGATTGATGTTCTGCATGTGACGTCACTTTTTTCCCGCGTCTATAAGGACGTCTATGCTGGACGGCGGAAGTGAGTTGTGATTGGACGGAAAGTGTTTTAGTTGTTTAAAAGAGATAACAGGGATTCACAGACATAATACAAATGGTTATTTTGTGCTGTGCGGTGGGCTGTTCCTACTATTAACACATTTTGTCATGCATGTAATATTATGTATGTACTTAACCCTCTAAGCGCCAAAGTTGCAGAATTTATTCATCATCATGAACAAAATAGACTGTAGTTACAAATATAATGTAATGTAGCATTTGTATTCCCCATCACTAGTTAGCAGACATGTAGTACTCTGATTTAAGACCAAAATTACATCATCTTCCCGTTCAAAGTTTTGAGTAAATAGCAGTGGAAACGAGCCTTGTGTCATTGGTGCAGAGGCAGTCAAAAGACATTACGAGCGGCATAGCTCCGCGGGGCAAACTCCACAGTTAGATGGGGCTTGGTGAGACATTTCCAACGACCCCTCGTTTGCCACAATACCCCCGGAGTTATTAACCAAAAACCGTTCACCTCGCCTGGGTGTCCCATTACTTTAGTCCCCCACGGACCGTCTGAGCAGCAAAGCTCCGTAGTGCAAGCACCCAGACACCTCAAACTGCACTTCAAACTTCAAAATGCCCGACATTTTTCTAGTTTACAGTGAGTCTCTATCTTTAACCCCTTTAAGCCACAAGCTTTTGAAATATTGATGTCAAAGTCCAGTATTTAAAAAATACGGGCATTTAAACTGGCGCTTAAACGGTTAATACGTGAAATTAACAAAGTGCTGTTAAAAAGATTGAAATATTAATTAATATTAAAACAACTAAATTCAAATTTGATATCTCCGGCAGATAGACAGACAAATCGTGGAGTAAAGTCGGGCAGGCAAGGCGCTTTGGTTAAATCTGTGAAGATCTCCTGGGGGGAGAAAATACGGGTCGGTTTTTAAGTCCGCTATAGAAAGCTTTTCAAAGTATCGATGTTTGTGGGTCCATTCAGGTAGCCAACTTCCACTGATGATGGCACTGACATATTTAAACAGCTGTCAACAAATGAAAAGTATGTTATTTGTCACTAGTCCGTTTCTGTCTATCTGTCTCTATATCAAACCCTCACTTCCGCCGTTCAGTATGGCGCGGTCACATGATCACGGTCACATGCCTGCAGAATATCAATAGGAGACGAGAGTCAGGTGTGTTTCTAGCCAGTCCGGGTCCCTTAGAGGAAGATAGCTCGCCCCCTGACTCCGGCTGTAGAGCCCCTGCAGCAGGGCAATTGGTGGCTGAGTGCTTGCCCCGCGGAGCAACGCGGCTCGAAAGTCTTTCATGTTGCATAAAACAAAATTGTTTTTAACAACACAAAAGTATGATTTTATCCGATTACCCGATTAATCGATGACAAAATCGACAGAATACTCAATTCCAAAAATATTCGATAGTTGCAGCCCTAACTACTGCATACTAGGAGGACCCCACCAAACCTGCTGTTTTGGAGACTAAGCCATCACAATTTGGCCCTTAGCAAAATTGCTTAGATTCTTACGCTTTATGTTTTTCCTGTTTCCAGAACATCAACTTCAAGAACTGACTGTTCACTTGACGCCTAATATATCTCTCTCTCTGACAAGTGCCATTGTAATGAGATAATCTGTGCTATTCATTTCACCTGCAAGTGGTTTCTATGTTATGACTGAGTAGTGTACAGGAAATCGGTGTATATTTGTCCAGCTCAAGGTTTGAGGATTGCAAAAATGATATGGAAATAGAGACACTACTACCAACCCAAGTTTTGTCTTTTTTTTTTTTTTTCTTTTTGTTTACATTTCTGTTTTTTTCTGTTCAGCTTGTTGGATGATTATTGTCTTTTGTGTTGGTGCATTTTTGTTTTACTGGAAGTCAAGAGGGGTGAACTTTAAAAAAGTTGTGTAGATTGCACCAGTCATCATCAGTAGTAGGAGTTGTGAAACTGGATTTTTTTGGTGAATGGATAGTGATATGTCTGTATATTTCTACTTTTAAGGTCCTTTTATGATTTTGTACTACTAAACCTCTCTGCTTATGTAACTATGTCCTTCTACTCCCTCTGTACTACTGCTGTACGTGTTATACATTGATAGCTTTAGGTGTGTCACCCCTAAAGCCAGTGCATACTCTTAACTAACCTTTTCTCCGGATTTTTCCAAATCCCTCTCCTGATCCCCGTTCATGGAGCATGCCGCCAAGGCACTGACCTGTGAAATCTCAAATCCTCTGGATGGAGCTGAGGTAGATATTTCACATAGCCGCCATGAGTTGAGCAGTCCTGCAGTTGATCTTTCACATAACTGTGGGCACATAGGTCTGGAGGGGGTATTCTTCCAAGACAGAAACATGCCAAACCACCACAATAGTGACCTCTTGGAAAATGAGCTCAGGATTTAAATATGATTTCTTTTTTTCTGTAATGTGTTTCACAAAAAATGGTCGTCTTCAAAAACTGGTTATATGTGTTCTACATACCTGAGTGTGGAGACTTGATAGACTGGCCATAGTAACTACAGCCCAGGGAAGTTAAAAATTTCCTTCCCAGCCGTCCACATGATGTAAAAGAAAAAGTGATTCATCAAAACCGGCCACCTTTCTGTCATAGCCAGAATTACATTTTTTAGCGGTTTGTGTTACAGTCACAAGTCTTAGGGATTGGAACAGGCAAGCAGGCCTTTATTCCCCACATGCATCAGTGAGCCTTGAGCACCCAATACCCTATTGCTGGTTCACTGGTTGTGCTTCCTTGGACCACTTTTGGTAGGCACTAACCACTGCAAACTAGTAACACGCCTACAAGACCTACTATTTTTGAGATGTTATGACCCTGTCATCAGGCCATCATGTTTGGGGCGTGTGAGAGTCGCTTGCCCTTTTTTTCACTTCCAACACAATAATGTTAAGAACTGACAGTTCACTTGCTACTTAATATATTCCACCGGTTTGACATCTGCCATTGTAAAGAGATTATCAGTATTATTCACTTCACCTGTCAGTGGTTTAATATTGTGGATGATCAGCACTTAATCCAATAATCAGTCCAGACAAACCTCCTAATGTAGCCCCTAAGACTTGATCTTCCCTAAATTTGGCAAACATATTTCCTATGTGCCAAAACATTTCTTGCTTGGAACCCTCTCAATTATAATGTAACATATACTGCCATGTAAATACTCTGCTTATAATTGGCTCTGATTTGCAACTTTATCTGACATTTTGTAAGACTAAAGAGCCTGTGTAAAGAATAAATCATTAACTACATGCAAAATGGCCAACATGTTACCCCTTAGTGCCTCATACTTAATGTGCAGAACTGCTCTCTGCCACACTGAACCAAATTCATGTCCTCTGATGCTTAGACAGATTTGCAGTTGAGACAGGTAGTTGCAGTGAGCTGTTTGAGAAAGCTGCCAGTAGTTGAAAAAAAAAAAAAAAGATTTGACCCTTTGCCCTCATGTATTGATGGTTGTGTTCTGCAGTAGGATAGAAACCTAAAGCAATTGACTATCAGTGACACTGACTGACAAAAATGGAAGAAAAAGAATTGTTATTAACGATCATTATTAACGACTCTTGAATCTCAAATAGTTTGTAGCAGTTTTTGCTCTTTTCAGGCTTTGAGGCTTCTGTCTTGTGAAGCTGTGCTAAGAGCCCTGTTGTGTTCGAGCTGTTAGTCAAGGACTTTTCACCTGCTCACTATGTGCTGCTCTTCTATGAGTCACCAGGTTGGCAGATACCTCCAGAGACCCACTGTGAGCGTATGCACATAGCACACACACAAACAGTAACATTTCAGACCTCCGGCGGGAGTTTATCCTGTCTGCAGGCCTCCAGCTTGGATGCTGACGGCTGGTGATTCAGAGGGGATTGTAGCCTATATTATTTTTTGCTTGAGAGGTCTGGAGCCCAGCAGGTTTGTGGCCAGAGAGGCGAATAATATCCAATAACAAGTCCCTGCTGAGCGAGCAGGTATCACGGAAGTAATTTGGGAGATTAGGCAGTAGTCACCCTAGTAATTCTTCTGGCTGGTCGTGTGGCAGGTCCCTTTTTATTGTTACTCTGCTTTAGTGTTATGTAATCCCAACAGAGTTTTGTTCATACATATAATACAATCCCCCTGTTGTTAGTTAGCCTCTCTTACTTAGTCAGCCCACTAAGCTCACCCTATAAGAAGTAACCAGGTTATCACATATTATAACAAACAATTGTATTACAGTAGCATGTTAAAAATGCTACATTTGTGTCCCTGTCCAAACACATATGAGTGTTTTATAAATGGAATTAATTCATTCAGCCTGTCTAAGAGGACATTATACATCAGGAATACATCAAAGAGAGAACTTTGCCAGTGAGAAATGTTCTTCAAAAAGTCTTAGCTGCAAGGCAGACATAGCGAACATGACTCTGTGAACTGCAGCTGTTTAGGGAGGGGCATGCTATGATAAATGGCAAATAATTGACTACCTCTTATTTGGATAGGCCTCATCCTCAGACCTGTAGTACACTTGCACCACAACAAACCTTAATATTTTAACAGAAAAAAGCATTTATGCATTGGTATGTGTTTAAACTGTTTGTGTGAATCCTGTGTATAGTTTTAGTGCATTCTTGTAGATCATGTTACTTGCAGGCAATATAACTTTAACTATGGCCATTCATAGTTTTGTATTCCCTCTTACAAGCCGTCTCATATGGATTGAAGTCTAGGTCTGTAAAAACAGCCAATAGAACTACAGTCTCAACAGCAGCTTCAGCCAGTGGAACTAAATAATGCGACTCAATTAATCACAAAGTGTACTTAATGTACTGTATGCAAGGCTCAACCAGCAAATAAAAAGGCTTTTATAAATTTGCCCTCCTTCATATCAGATCTTGTAAAAATCATATCTATGACCAACAATGCTCGACTAAACTGAAGGGAAACCTTTCAGCCAATGAAAGAACAGACTCATGACTAGAATAGAGAAATGTGTTGCTAGGCAGCAACAACACTATTGCCTAGCAACAGGCATGGATGCGTCTCCTGGTGTGACTGGGACCTTAGGCTCGATGTTGATTCTAAGGGAGAACATGAAGGATGTGTGATGGTGTTATCAACACGACCTCAGAAACCCCGTGGGTGTTATTGTAGCTGTAGTGAATAAGAACGTCAGGTGAGCGCGGACTGAGCGCCGACCGTTTTTCTGCTCATTGGAGCAAATTGAAGCGTCCATACGGGCGTTCAGCACCTGTGTTCGGTCGGCTGCGCGTTCGGGTGACATTAAAAAACCCTTCTTGGCGTCAATTTCTGGTGAAATCTCGATGAGCGCATTGTATTTACATGGCGTTCGGTTGACGTTCTGGAGGGCCGAATATGTCCCATGATTCTATAAAGTGTTTATTATTCTTTCATTTTCGGTAACCGCTTAACCCTCACTAGGATCGCAGGCACCCCGGAGCCTATCCAGCAAAGTCGCGGTTCAGAGTTCTTGAGAGTGTTCTCCTGTTTTTCGTTATGTTCTTTTTAAAGCCCTGTGTCTTTATTACTGTAAATTAAGTAAAATTATTACTGAATTTGCCCTGCTTATACCAAAAAAAATGACAGTGCATACCATAGAAAACCCACTTGCATGAATTACAGTATAGTTTATCCCAGAGTATTTTACACTCTAGCACTGTAGGAGACAGCCGTTCATTGTACACTGTACAGTACGAATACGGGTTTACCTTTACACTTTTTAAGGATAATGTATTAAGCTGACATTAAAGTGTTTTGGGAGCATATTTGGGGGCATATTGAGGGTTTACATGATAAAAATAGGCAATATGTAATTATTACAATATACAATGTTTATTCCTTTCCTGTCTATGACGCCTTATCAGGAGGGTTTTAATAAAACAAGAATGTCAACGCTTAGTTTTAACAAAGAATAAGGATCCATGATTAGAACTATTCACAAAGACGACCCACATGTAAACACTTTGGACCGAATAATTACTGCCCCACAGGTAAATACACAAAACTACACATTGGGCTGCAGGCTTCAAGAATTACAGCTTGTTTGTCAGCCTTGACGTGAGTATCCATTTATGATGTCCCTATTAGAGTGTCATGGTGGTCAGCCAGAGAAAATTTTAGGCTCATCTTAGTGTGATGTATGAGCCTTTTTCCCCCCAGAGGCTTTTCATCATTCCCTGTCACTGTGCTGGCTTTTACCTCATACCACCAACTCTTCAGTAACACCATACACAGGCACCTCACTGTCTGACACACTCACACTGCATAAGATCAAGTCACAATGCCTGATTTTATAAAGGAGACTTTGAAACATGCTCAGTGTTGCTGACTACACACTGGTTTTGGTATCAGTTTTGACAGGGCATAAAAATTGTGGCCTGGACTCAAGACACAGTCCTTGTCACATTGGAGGGGAGTCTTGATGATGATGACAGTCATAGCACGGTGCATGAGACTTAGTGTGATTATAACTTTGTGGGGCTTTTTTTTTTCCCCCCCAGCATTGCTCCTGATGGCTCATATGTCCCTCGCAGGTCCCAGAGAAGCCAAACAAGTCTAACAACGTGGCTCAAAATAACATTAAGCACTGTGATGCATACTGGATTACACATTCAGGAGAAGATAAAAAACATAGTGGTCTTATCCGGAGCATCTTATAACAAAAAGATTGAACCCATTAAATTATCTGTACCAAATTTAGATTGTGGTTTAATGGGTTTTCATTTTCATTTGCATAATTTGCTGTAAATGTACAGCATTGTCTAGGCTGAACATTGTTTGCTTTAACATGTGTTTTCTTGCATTCACAGCACTGACAGGAAAGATCCTCAACTCTATCACAGAAGCTGGATTTGAGATTTCTGCCTTACAGATGGTGAGTGCGCTGGCATTCATAAATTGTCATTGTGTGTGTGTGTGTGTGTGTGTGTGTGTGTGTGTGTGTGTTTCAGTGATTTCTGCAAATGTTCATCTGTAATAGAGTAGTTGGACGCCATGCATCTTTATTG
>JBBIGA010000106.1:10959091-10973727 GCA_037576975.1 Alestes dentex | reverse complement strand
TGCAGCTTTGCACCATGTCAAAAAAAACAGATCCTTTACAGTAAATGGGCACCACAGTTGTTTTTTTTTTTTTTTTTTTTTTTTTTTTCTTTTTGCGCTGGCCTTGTGTAAGCAAGGACGGCAGACGATTTTATTTATTTATTTTTATTTTAAGCATTTTAAATAGAAACATCTGTTCATGATCATTGGTTGCTTTGAGCACACACACAGTAAAATCTAGCTGCTGTACGTGGGAAAACCCCAGACCCTTTTGCCTTGATTGTGTGAATGCTGATAGCTCCATACATAGTTCACCACTTCTAAAAATGTATGGATTTTGTATAAAAAAACATTGTGGAGTGTGTCTAGGAAAAGCCATTTGGAAACAAAGGGTACAACGACATTCAAAAGGTAAATAACATTGATTATCTTGTTAACATTAATTAAGTTGCCTTTTACTTTAATGTGTATGGTGATCAAATCTCACTGAAGAGCTATGGTAGCATGAATTGCTGTTAATGCTGGCAATGACAGAAATGTGTCACAACGCACAGTGCATTTCAGCTTGCTGCAGCTTTCTAACTTAGAAAAGGCAGTCGTTTTATAGCAACTGATGAAATAGTTGTGTAGAATGTTAATTTAAAAAAGGCCTGAGATAATAGGTATTTAATTAAAAAGTGAACAAAGGTCACAGTGTGTAATTTTAACGCTGTTACACTACAGTGAGAACACTACACACATGCTCTATCGTGAAACCCTGTATGCTGTTTTATAGAAGGTATTTCCGAATGTGTTTTAAGGGATGTTTAAAGGTTTTATGAGGCACCTACAAATGATTATCCTTATGCTCTACTACATTTTAAATGTCCCCCGCCTTCCCCCAGAGTTACAGAGACTGGCTCATCAGGCTGGATAATATCAAATGAAAACCAAGCCTACTGTGACCAGCTGTCACTCTGAACAATAGCTGCGATTGTTGCTTTATTTACTTTATTTATATATTTATTTAGAGGTAGAGCAGAAACCTGAGCCATTCAAGTCTTCCAGGGTCTCCAGTGTCTTTTCAAGCTCTGTTCACATAATAGACTCTTTCACTGGCACATGTGAGAGTTGAGCAAATGGGATCAGTTAACTCTTGACTGGTTGTGCCACAGAGTATGGTGGCAGAGCTGTGTTCCGGTCCCTGCATGGCCCTGGAGATCCAAAGCACTGATGCACCTGGAGAGTTCAGAGCCTTCTGCGGCCCAGCCGACCCGGTGAGTGAAGAAATTATGCTTCAAATATGCTATGTTATTTATGTTAACTTTTTAAAATGTCCCTCATATATAGAAAATCATGTTCTCACCAAATATCATATGATTTGTTTCCCTTAAAAAGGCCTACTAACCATTACCACCTGTACAGTGTTTAGGGTTGCTGCCAGAATGCCAACCTTTGACACATGTGGTTATCTTTATGCTGTAAATTAAATCAGAATTGCTGCTTTGTCCAGTCCCTTGAAAGGGTTAAGACAGCGCTGAATCAACTGTAGTTTACTTAAATACAGGTCATTTTGCAGTGGGAGCAGTTTCAACTCATTTACCTTCCTTACCGTTTTCATCATCCCAACTACTTTAATTAGTATCTTCTGCGGTTATGTTATTCCTTACATTTCAGTGATAATATTCTTAAGTAAAAGTCTGCTTTGTATCGCCTTGCTGAAATGTACACTGTCACGTGGTTTTGTAGTCTCTGTAAGCTTATGCACCCTCTGTCAGGCAGCCAGCTCACTCAAGTAGCAAAAGCATTAGAGCAGACAGGTTCTTGTTGGCCTTCCCTGTGTCAGTGTTGCATATATTGGCAAAATCTTTTAGACTTCAGGTGGTGTACAGCTATAATGTTGTTGGTGCTGTTGGGTAATAATTGCACAGGTTTGGCATTCCCAGACATGAATCCCTCTAAACAAGTGTCCCTATTGTTAGCTTTGCTGAAACAAAACAGTTTTAAACACCATAGAACAGGTTCAATCAACCTGTTGGTTCAACCAGTCATTTGGCTTGCATAAATGACATACTTGTTTTTGTAGAGTATCAGTGTTTATTTAGTTTTTCTTATTTAAATAGGCAAAAAGACAGCTAATTAAAAATTAGTTAATTAATAATCATTCATTAATCATAGTTTTATTAAATGTTCTGCATGGTTCAAATGTCTGTGTTTTTGTTAGAGCACCAGGCAATTGTTTAATTTCCTACATAGTGCTCTTGGTAGGAAATGGGGAGCCATTTTAGATTCACCATCAGTATGGAAAAAAGGGAGCACAGTTTTGAGGAGTTTTGTGGAACTAGTGTTGTTGTGATGGTATGTTCATTATTACAGGGCATAGAAAGTTAATTAGTTTATGAAATGACTGCAGTATACAAAGGGCATCTGAACTTGTAGAACTAACAGTCTAGACAAGCTACATTGCTCGGCAGAACAATTGTTTATCACATTTGAATTTTTTTTTTGGACAATTGTGTCTATCAATTTTGTTGTACGCTGTTTTCTAATTTCAATAAGCAATAATCAGCCTTGCAGTACAGTATTTTTTTATTATGGGTAAGAACGTTTCAATCATAATCACTGTAACGTATGGCCTCTCATGACTTGTTGCTTAATTTTCTGCTTTTTGCTAACAAAGACTTCTTGGATACCCTGAAAGTGTGTGCTGTGTGAAAATGCCCAGGAAGAATTTGTCTTGCTCGAACCATCAGCACATGTGACAGTGACAGTGTCTCAATTTAAATGCAATGTATGTTTTAGGTAATATGCAGTTTTTATATTTACACCTTTTAACAATAATCTTAATGTAATTTTTGCATAGTTAGCAATATCAAGCTCACTGTCTACAGTGGTGGGAAATATCTTTTGGATGCGCAGAATTTATGGACAGAAACAAACCGATTTCACAGGTGTTACAGCTGTCCCCCAGAGCTGTGTATTTATGGAATCCCTTAGCAGATCAGGGAGTCTCACATTTCACTTCCATCATATTAGCCAGCTTCAAAATAAAAAGGGACCTAACAAGAATGAACCCCACAACGAGAGAGATGAGCGAGGTGAAGGCTGAGGAAATGAGGAACTTAGACCAAGAAAAGAATTGGTGTTTCTCATTGTAATCAACCAAGCTAATTATAGTTTTGCATGTACATCATCTTTGCTACATCATGCACTGGCAAAGATTTTTTTTTAATGTACACTAGAAGCTCTTTATATGGTGATATTACAATAAGGGTACATAACAGGCTTACAAATAGCTATAAAGTATGTGACTAAAGTATTGTCGTGACTGAATGAGCTTTTGTGTTTTGCTCAGTAAGCATTCTTCATGAGCTTTCTTAAGCACCGTACGTCTTGCTGGTGTCCATTCAGTTTCCAAGGAGACGGGCACAGAAGTTGTCCTTTTTAGAATAAAGGTTCTTATGAAACAAGTCAGTGAATCACTGAATACTTAATATTCACAAGAGTCCTTTTTTTCATAGAGGAATGCAATCCCCAAATATTATTTCATCTTGTGAGTTCTGTTTTTTATGCTGAGATAAAATGGCCTCCATTTTGTGACCTCTTCAAGGTCAAACTCAGCAGCTTAGGAATGGCCCCCGGAAGGAGCTCGCCACTTCTCAGCAGACAGCCCCCACCCCCTCTTCCCCCCAACCATGTAAATGGCAGCAAGAGATAAAGAGTGCTCCATCACAGCCTGGAGATCGGCATCGAAAATGTTTGCCTCTCACTTTTCACTTTTAAATCCTATTAGTTGCTTGTGTTCTCCCATTTCATGCCTCTGTCCTCCGCATGCCTCTTTCTGTCTCTGTCTCCATGGTTGGTTAAATCCAGAGAGTGTACGACTGTCTTGTTTGACTGGTTGTTATGGAGTAAACAGTACAGAACGGTTGCTCTTCATAATATGACACCAGCACCCACCTACTCTATTATTAAGTACTTGGCTATGTTGGGTGTGGTTGCTGGCTGTTTATTTATTTATTATATACATATTTTTCAAACACCGTTTATTGTTTTTACATTATACCACAACATGCACTGAAATACAGCGAATATAGTATGAGAGGAATAAAAAATGAAATAGTTTTGACACAATTGAAGAGATCACCCTACTGCATGCCTTCCCACCAGTCTTCTACTGACATTTCTTCTTTTATGTCTTCTTGCCATGCCATCAATTTAAATTCAGAGGATTCATTTGAAGCAGGTGTTAAAACATTAGCTTTCATAAGACAGTAGTGAGAACACATAATGCTTTTGAAAGGTTCTAATGAAATCTCTAAGATGTAGATATTTAAAAGCAAACAAACAAAAGTCCTTCCTTGGGTCATCCAGTTGAATTGACAGCACATCAAAGGACACTAAAACATTGTCCTTTTTAGGTCTCCCAAAGTTTCTCTGCTCCTTTTCTGCCCGTTGTTTCTAGCTCTGCGTCTGACTTGGCTGTATTTTTATTTTTAATGTAGAATGGTTCTCTCATTGAGCACCACAGACAAACACAATCTCGCAGGAAAAGATGCCCCTGCGATTGGAAGGTCATGGGTTTAAATCCCAGGACTACCAGTGGCACCGCTGAGGTAACCTTGAGCAAGGTACCGTCCCCACACTCTGCTTCCAGGGTGCCCTGTTGGTGGCTGCCCACTGCTTCACTTGGTGAATGGGTTAAATGCAGAGAAAGAGTTTCACATTGTTGTGTTCATCTGTGGTTCTTTGCTTTCTTTCTACTTGGTTTGATAGTGACAGGTTGTGGATATCGTCACTTTCATGCATATATTACTAAATAAGCTATTCATTCATTTATTTATTAAGAAATACATCCCATTTGCATTACTGGTGGGTTGCAAAGAGAAATACCATTTGAAATTAACTTCAGCTGATCATTATGAACAATATCTAACTGCTCTCAATCTGTTTGATTAGTCCTTCAAAATGTACTTTGATCAAAAAATAGATAAGAAGAATTTTCTGAGCTGCACAGCCTCAGGGACAGCCATTGGTCCACTAAAGTTATCTCCATCAGATAAGAATGTTGATCCCAGGTCCATTAAACATTTCTTGTTCTAGCCTGCGTACTGTTCAGTCTTGCAAATTGTGTTTGCACAGATTTGTTGAACATAAGTTAAATGCCTAAATTACACTAAGCTATATTCTACATTCTTGATATTAAGATTTTTTTTGTTTAGTTTTTTTTTTTGTTTTTTTTGCTGGAGTTTGTATGGTGAAAATGTTGGTGTGCTCTTTTTTTTTTTTTTTTTTTTTTTTTTTTTTTTTTTTTTTAAATCACATATCCAGCAGCTGCAGTCAATTCAGCCTGTTTTATTAGTAGCATACTACTGCAGTGCCTTGAGCAGTGAGCAGTTTGCTCAGCCTAAATAAGGAATGGACTGATCCACTAAATAAAGGAAGGATGAAGTTTGCTGCTTAAATGGACTATTATGTGGGACAAGGCAATGTGATTTTTTGGAGATAACCTCTTTGCTGTGTGAGAAAGATTAGGAGGAGTTCATGAAAAAAAGGGGATAAGGCTGTGTCATGGTATGAGTGTGAAGGCAAATGTGTTTTTCTTTCATTTCACTAGCAAGCTTCCAAATCTGGTCAAGTTTTTTTATACACGCATCATAATTGTTGCTTTATTGTGAACAGCTTTGTGGTATTAGGCTTTGCATGAACCTGCGTTTTAATATTTATACTACTAATGCGCACATGAGTCTGTTACCTTTGGGGTTAAGAATACAAAGTTAACATACATTCCACCTCTGCTGCACGACAGTGTACAATAATTTAGTCAAAAATGTCACTAAACCAACCAGCGTGTAAAACACTACAGTAACTTGCTTAGCTCAATGACTAAGTCCATTTAAATGCTGTAACCAAGATACATGCCAAGTAGGATATTGCTGGTATTGTTCCAAAGTAGTACATTTTGTCTTGAACTGACTCTCATGGTTTTTATGACCTATAGCTGATGGAAACTATCAGAGATGAATGCCAGAATGAGGACAGTCAGTTCTCCTGGCAGCCCTCCAGCTTCAGTGTGGCTCACTTACCACGCCTTAAACCGAGTGTCCTCAAACCTACACTGCTCCAGCTGCTCTGTGCTCTGTGCCCTTTGTCCCAGGGGTTACTGGAGACACTCAGGCGCCACGTGAAGATCATAACACTTCATTAAGCAGTGGGATTCATGTAAGGTGTTGCATGAAGTTTAGCTGTTTCTTAGAACAAAGGAAAGCTTTATAGGTGCCTATAGCAGTATTGATAAGTACTTGTTTTAATATACCTATGCTATGAGCAAGAACATTTGGGATGAACTGGATTGTTTTGTCTTTCTATGTCATTTTTATTTGATCCCATTTTTGTACAGTGTCAATAAAGCAGTTCCTGGTGGCAGAAAATGCTTGGCTGGCTACACATGTTTGTAACCCAAACCTGTTGCATGTCCAGCTTTAACACTGGTTCTAAGTGTCCTAGACTGATGTGGATAGTGAAGGCTATTCTTAAATTGTCACATTTAACGTTTTGTCATTGATTTGGAGCCAGGATGTTTGGCAAATAACTTGATGCAATTACTTGAGAATACAGCCTCAAGGTTTAGGAATGTGGTATCTTTTGAGGTAGAACCTGGGAAATTTGGCATATTCCTGACAATACGTCACAACTGACATACACACATGCCTTAATAATTTATGCGTTGTTTAGGCTAGTTACAACTGGGCCATTGTCTTTTTAGACACAAAAAAGGCTTTAAAATTGGCTAAATATTTTATTATAAAATCACTACCCTGTGGATGTATCAAATTCAAGCTATATTCATACCTTAAAAATGTCATATCAGAAGAAGTACCGTGCTATTTAGAATTTATCACATAATATTACAGTATAATATACAAAATATATGCAGTACTATGCTGCATTTTGTCTTCCACAATAAGTGTGTATTGTTTGTTAATAAACAAATTTTGAATAAATATACATTTTGTGAGCTGTTTAAAAGAACATGGGTCCTTGATTAACCCAGCCAGTGCACGAATTTGTTAAATACCATGACCAGTACACCTGAAGTAACTAGCTGAACCCATGGAAATATTAACACGCTTAAAAGCATCACCCATTGTTCTAGTTATTTAGAGTTATTTTAACCGTGTTTTCTAATAAATGTTTCCTACCCAGACAGATAGCTTTTTAAATAAGACTTTGTCAGGTGCCTAAAATTTGAAACATGTCTATATTAATCATTGTTAGTGTATATATTATGTAATATGCCAATGTTATTAGTGTTTTGTCACACCAAAAATGTCTCATGTACATTCCATTACACAGCTGGTTTGAAAACAATTCTAGATAAAGTTCAGACATCTAAATTATACTGTGTAATTTCTCTTTCTGTAGCTCAGATAACAGACTGTGTTCAAGGATACACTTTTTTTTCTGGCTTGTTATTGGTGAGTAAGAACAGTTTTACACATTTGTAAGAGTTCCTGCTGTTTTATTAGAAATAATTACCTCGGTGACCTTTTTAACACAAAAGCATGAGTTCTTCTGTTGCCATGAACCTGGACCCTTAACATGCATGTCCGACTACAGAAACACGACACATGCTGTGATATTATCTGCCTCACTATATACAAATACAGGAGCATATTTGCCCTGTGGGAACTGTGACGATTCCTGTACAGGACAAAGAGCAAAGAAATGGGACATTTTGTTTTCAGACAGAGACTCGTAGGTCTCTCAGAGGCTCTCTCAGCTGTAGTTAAAGTCTTATGTGGCTGGAGACCATGAATAATGCAATGTGCTGACAGATTGTATCAGATGACAAAGTTTAACCAGCCACGTCTCAGTTAACTGACTGGATTTCCACCACAGGTGTGAAAACACTGTAACAATAGGGTGTACGGTGTTATGTACTTACAGCATGTAGTCTGGGACTATACAATGTGATAATAAAATAGCTACCCACTGGACACAAACTTCCTAACTTCGATAACGTCATAGCAAGTAAAAGCATATTAAATCTAGCCAATATACACAGATGATTCACTTTATTAGGTACACCTTACCTTGTAATACAATCAGTGTCCATTTTATCAGCTCCACTTACCATTTGGACGTACTTTGTAGTTTACAATTACAGATTGTTTCCTGGCATTACGTGTGTGAGTGTATGTGGGCGTGCATGCATGTGCATTTGTGCAGAGAGGTTTACATACAGCACAGATTAAAACCTCTGTCACTACTGGACTAAGAATTGTCAACCAACCCGAATATAATAATACCCAACCAGCAGTATTCAGAATTGACCACTGATGAAGGACTAGAGGATGACTAACACAAACAAGTCACCACCAGGTCAGTGTCAATATTGTGCTGTGTATGACCTACCACCCAAATAATACCTGGCTACTGTACTGGCAGATAATTATGCTTGTTAGAAGCATAATGTATTGAAATGTGCCCACAGAAACAAAATAAAAAATGAATTTGTATGCCTCAAGCTGGTTCAGTGTTTTATTGTTTCTGTTCTTGTGTTCCATCCTCATCTTGATAGAACAATTAAAATAGTATTGTTCATAGTTTTAATGATATTGTTGCTTAACAGTTTTTTTAAGGATTAAAAGATTGAAAAGTGTCCCTTCAAGCAGCATCCCTTCAGGACTCCTGTGTGGCTCTGTCTCAGTCATGAGACTAGGCCTATGTCTCGTGACATGTCATAATGCCTGTAGAGTAACAAAGAGCTACTGTCGTGTCGTAGTCTCGGTCAGTCTCCCCCACTGCTTGGCTAACCCGTACTGATACAGATGGATGGACACGTAGTTACAAGTTCATGGAACAAGTGACAATACGAGTAGTCAGAAGTGTGTATGCCATCCGCTCTGGGATCTTTGAAGAGGTCCAGGTTGTTGAGCAACTAACTGGTTGATTTTTAGCTGCTGATCTCTCCATTACCTTGCATAGTCATGGAAATAGCTTTGTACTGCTCTACATAGACAGTTTAGGCATAACATTAAAACCACCTGCCTTATATTGTGTAGGTCTGCCTCATGTCACGAGAACAGCTCTGATCTATTGACACATGGACTCTTCAATACCTCTGGAGCCATACTATGGTATTTAGCACCAAAAAATTAGTAGCAAATCCCATAAATCCTGCAAGTTGTGAAGTCAGGCTTCCATGGATTAAACATCAAGCACTTCATACAGGTGCTTGATCAGTTTGGAGGCATGGGCACTCTAACCTGTCTGACCGTATATATAGCAAGCTGCAATGCGCTGTGTGTTCTGACCTTCCTACGATAGCTGGCATTAACCTTTTCAAGAGTTTGTACTATAGTAGCTCCTCATTTGCATCAGTCAGCCTTTGGCGCCCAAGACCCTGTCACTGGTTTACCAGTTGTCCTTCCTATGACTATTTTTGGTTGGTACTTACCACTGCATACTGGGAAAACCCCACAAGATGTGCCATTTTTAAGATGCTCTGACCCAGTCATTTAGCCATCATTGCAACAATTGGCCCTTGACAAAGTGCTCAGATTCTTATGCTTGCCCATTTGTCCTGCCTCCAACACATCAAGAACTGATTGTTCTCTTGCTGCCTAATGTATCCCACCCCTTGACGGATGCTGTTGTGACAAGATAATCAATGTTATTCACTTCACCTGTCAGTGCTTTTCATGTTGGGCTGATAGATGTACAGAGCCACCTGTTAGTCAGTAAATGAGGTCTTGTAAAGATGAATAAAAACAAACTTGATAGTCCATAGTTCTTACCTGTACAAAATATCAGTGTACCTGAGTAGACAAAAGTGAAGGAATGGGGGGGGTAGATAGACAGATAGATAGACGGACAGACGGATAGATAGATAGATAGATCAGTCTAAATTTCCAGACATATGACTAAGACCAGTAATGATTCTGCTTTAGTATCTGAAGAGGGAAGTGTATTTTGAAATATTTTTCTTTCTATGCGCATTAAATTGTCATGGACAGGGAATCATGAAGAATGTGTATGACTAATCATCAACACTGCTCTGACTCACATGTGTTAAAAACATTTGCAGAAATGTTAAAACATTTGCAGAAATGTGAATTCCACTCTCCTGTTTGATGTTTGGCTGAAGAAAGTCAGCCACTGGACGTCTGTGATGTCAAAAATAATGTTAGATCTGCCATTTTCAGAATGATGAGCTCATCACAATAGCATGGGAGTCTTCTTTTAAAGTGATTGTGCAAACAGACATTAATGATGTGCTGGTCCAGTCTCAGATAGGGAAAATATTCGGAAAGCCCTCTGAAAAATAAATAGGCGATATTATCATCTGATGCCCATACTTAAGTTTATAATGGACGTCGGAGCTGGATTGCAGCTGAAACCGTGTATATATAATGCGACACCTTATAAACACCATAGCATTTGCCCATGTACACCACATAGCTCATTAACAGCGTATGTCATTCATGTCCGTTAGCGCTGAATTGAAATCTCAGGTGGTACTGAGTGCTCTTCAGTTGTCTTGTGTAAGGCTTTGACCAGCAAGGTCAAGCTGAGGACCTGTGGTTACCATAGCAGTGTTCTCTGGGGAAACTCACCCTTGGCTTAATTAAGGCCTTGTTAAATCAACCCAGCACTGTGGAGTGTAGATTTACTCACATGATGAACTTTACAAGTCTGTATGAAGTTTAGGTTGTTTCGTACTACAGGTTTGTGTTATGCGCAGATCCTTTGAGTTCTTAGCAAACTGCTTTTTGTAGTTTTGTGTGTAATCTTTTGTAATAACCTATGGGAACAAAATGTCATTTTGCATCATAGTTAGACGCTTTGATGCCTGCATTTTTATGTCAGTACCAGTATTGTTCTTAAAGCTGTGAGACTGCATGTTTAGGAGAGAGGGGGGTGGATAGAGCAGACTAGTGGACAATAAAGGTCTGAATGTGTCATTGCCACCCCTGAAGTTCAGATTGAAGTATTAATGCTGGATTATTTCTAGTGATAGGATCTCTCCTTTTGTGTTGATGGCCATAGGTGCACATGTTTCATTTATATTTTTGTTTTTTAAAAAAATTGACAAACATTTTAAGATTGGACAAGATGCTATCATCATATGAGAGACAGTGAAGGGCGGAAACGTGTACTTTGTGTCTGAGGCCAGTGCTCAGAAATTAGGACTCCTCCAGGGTTTAGCAATTTGTTAATAGCCACAATGTGAGAGACTCTGAACTTGGAGTAAATGTGAAGCCAGACACTGATGTCAGCGTGTTATGAAGCAATGCCCCATCACCTAAGCAGCTATTTTTACAGGAGAGGCACACAGGCAGCATTGTCTGTCAAAGAGAGCAGACTATAATGGCCTTTTCACCACTCCAAAAGGCCAAAACCCATCCATGGACTCTGTGGACAGTTCAGTACTTTTTAAACTGTTTTTGAAAATAGAATTGCCACCATGCCTGGATCTACTTTGCTTACAGCTTTCTGACTGATAAACAGCTGCTGTACTTCTCTTGTAACATGTCATTCACTGTCCCCAGGCACATGAAACCCATTACAGCACAAATGGCAGCATTCAGCAGCCTCCAGAGAGCTGGTAGTACACTTTAACTGGCTGTTTCTGTCTCACCTGTCTTTCTCTCTAGTTCTTTCTCTCTATATTTGATTTTTGACCCTCTTTGTTTCTTTTTTTTTGTGTAAGTAACATCAAGAGAACAGTAACGTTTGTATTGGCAAACGAGAGCATTTGGTGAAGCTGCAGCTTATTTGTCCCTCACCCGTAAAGCGATATGACGTCATGTGTCCTGTGTATTGATGTTTTCTCTGTTTGGAATGTAATGGGCAGAGAAGGGGGAGGCTGCATGTAATTTCTCTGCCCGTGTCTGTCTGACTCTGTGAGTGAACACAGGCTGTGGATTTGATCTCGCAATTGTAGCATTAAGTCGTTTTACTTTTCCCATTGAGACACAATATATTGAAAATGTCAATGTATTGGCATTCATATTTCAGTACGTTCTGTTTTCATATGGAATATGTTGGCCTGAAGAGGTGTTTTCAGAACACCTTGTGCATCTTGTGCTAACTGGTAAAAGGTGTTGGCTGTTTCTGCCTGTCTGGTCCGATATAGTGTCCACAACGGCCTCTGGTCTTCATGTGAACACTGTTGGTAGCGCTCAGCTGGGCTCATTAGAATGAAATTAAGATCACTGGCTGTAGGTCACTTGTGGGTAACTAATGCAATTACACAGAGTCGACTTTGGCAAATCTTTCTCCCTATGAGCAGCTCTGGCAACTGTGTGCATACATTTGTATTTGTGTGCCATTGTCCCACTCATTTAAGCTCATGAAGACTTGAATATGTGAGTAATGTGAATGAAAGAGCAGCACTTATAGAACGTTTTCAGATGGAATCACAGGCTCATTGTTTTTCCTAGATTCATTTGCATTTCTATGTGTAGGATGATGAGTCCCAAACTATTTGAAAGAACATGTGTTCACAATGTAAAACATTAATAAACCCATGCTTGACGTATAGTGCAAGATATATACAGTTGGCACTCTCTTAAGGCTCAGTTGCTAAATTAAAAAAAAAAAGATCTTTTGTTATCTATTTGCACCAAGAACATTGTGTAGCTAGCTGACTAAATATTTTTAAAAGAAAGCTAAAAAATCTTCACTCTAGCTTTTAGATATGGCTTTCCTGATTCAGTCTGCTTGTGTTTATACACTGTTGTGCTTCTAAATTCTTGGGTTTTTTCCTTTTTTTATATAACTATAATTAATAATTTTAGATTTTTTTTATTATTCCATTGGGTTTATTTATGCATTCTGTTTTTTTTATTTTTATTTGTCTTTTTCCTTATCGTATTCTTGGTGTATATTATATTTTTACATTACATTTCTGTGTAAATCACTTTGAGCTGCTTATTATTATTATTATTATTATTATTATTATTATTGTTAAGAATCTCCTTACATTCAAGACAAGAACTTTATGCAGACGTATCTTAGGTGACAGAAAAAAATGATAAGGGTACCATCAAGTCATGAAACCTTCAGTGAAATTATCAGTGGTGCATACAGAACCTACCCTCAGTCCTGTGTGAAACACATTTTTGACTAAACCGAATGAAGAGGAAAGATATCATTACACTGGCGTAGCCTTGAGATATTTGCCTGTTTTCCCTGGTCTGTTGAGGAGAGGAATGTAATGACTGGCTGATGGGTTTTACTCCATAACAGCAGATTACTTTTCAGTCTCAGATAGATACATGTTTTAATGGACTGCAGATTTATTTTCACTTAAACAGTAATTTTTAAGTGAATTCACAGTAATAACCTGCTTTCTGTGTGTGTGTGTGTGTGTGTGTGTGTGTGTGTGTGTGTGTGTGTGTGCACCTAAACCTTCCTTAACCTTATAATAATGTGTTTGCTTTGTGTGTGGTCCCAAGAGCCCTACTTGCTTTTGAGATGTTGTGAATTTTTGAGATCATGCCAAAATGCAAACTGAAAGATGGAGGTGACTTGGGAAAGCTTGTTCTGCGTTTTCTTTGAGGCTTATTTACATTTGGATGACCCCTCCCCTGAGAGCGACGGCAGCAGTGGGGGAAGGATCACATTTCCTCATGGTAGAGATTAGCAGAGGACAGTAGAGCCGATGGCCTGTGTCCTTGGGAACGTTTCATTTCATCATGTTCCATTTTGGCCTCAGCTAGTTAGCCAGCTGAGCTTTGAATGAAAAACACATGTGAGCATGAATTAAAGTCAAGACCTGGTATTAGTCCAGCATTCTACAGAAAGGGCACTGAGATGGCATTTCTGTGTACTAGGGCAACAAGAAAAGCCTGACCACATGGACCTCTGCCAAAACAGTGAGGGCCTTGGTAATGCTAAGCATACCGGTATTGGTATTAATAGATAACAAAAACAATTTGTCAGTCATGCTTTGAAAGAAGTGTATTTACTTAGTTCTAAATAAATAAACCCTAAACAAATACTTTCCTTTCTGGAACCATGGTCTCTGGGGTTTCGTTTGATGTCATTTTAACAGAAACAGAAAAAACAGCTCAAAGCAAACTGCCAAGTTTTTTTTTCTTTTATTAATGAGTTGCAGTGCATGATTGCCCTGATTAATACAAACTTAAATATTATTAATACAAAATATCATGTTATACCACAATACCATAATATTTATATTATGTGTTTTAGCAGTAATGACCAGCACTAGGCCTGGGGACATTTCATTATGATGATTATGATGAGTGTTGTTGGTCATTTTAATTTAATAAAGGACATATTTTTATGGCTGTTTAGTTTAACATTTCCAAGGTATAATAAATTATTTGTATGTATTATTTTTACATTTTCTCTAATTTTTTGGCTTTGGAATTTTGAATCAAGTGTGGTCAATAGTGTATAAAACAATGGTGACATGCACGTTACACAGACACATCATGCCCACAAATTACAAAAGCAATAACCTGGAAAAAAAAAAATAATTTTTTTTTCTTTCCTATGGCTGTAAATCGTGTTGTGGATTCTACATCAAGGCACATTGAAGCTGTTCTGATTGCTTATGTTGGCCTGTAACGAGAGAGAGAGAGAGAGAGAGAGAGAGAGAGAGAGAGAGAGAGAGAGAGAGAGAGAGAGAGAGAGAGAGA
>JBBIGA010000106.1:10940353-10957044 GCA_037576975.1 Alestes dentex | reverse complement strand
GTAACGAGAGAGAGAGAGAGAGAGAGAGAGAGAGAGAAGG
Source organism: Alestes dentex (assembly GCA_037576975.1). NCBI lineage: Eukaryota > Metazoa > Chordata > Actinopteri > Characiformes > Alestidae > Alestes > Alestes dentex. The sequence continues at coordinate 10,957,004 of JBBIGA010000106.1, read as the reverse complement.
GGGGAGAGAGAGAGAGAGAGAAAGGGAGAGAGAGAGAGAGAGAGAGAGAAAATGGAGAGAGAGAGAGAGAGAAATGAGAATATAAGAAATGTAGAGAAATGTACTACAGGGCGGGAATGTAATTCTTCTAAACAATATTCCCTCCTTTGGTGATTTGATCATGGTGATGAAGATTTTATTTTATTAATAATAACTGGCCTTTAAAGTCACTTAGGTCACCTGATCCAAAATCAAGGCCGCTTAGGTCTGCTGAACGTTTGTAAACACACCAAAGAGCAGTTGTGACTAACTGGTTTTTACAGATGCTGTAATCAAAATCCATTTTTATCTGTGTGTTAACCTTCCCACATTTTGCTCATTATTCATTGGTGATTACAGGTCTAATAGAACAAACCTCTGCATGTTAATTACATATTAATTATGTTTTTGTCATCTGTGCAGGATTCAGGATCAGTCAAAAGAATTGAAGGCATAAAGAAAACATTAGCTTCACATTTGTATGAACAAACATATTGGGTAATCTGATGCTCTACAGCAAATGAGGAGTAACATGATTCTTCAGTGTTGATGGGAATGAGTAATCATCACAACATGTTCATCATCATCTAGATTCCATTCAGGCTTTATTGTGTTGTAAAGGAAATACACTGCAGGGCTGACAAGGTCTTTTCAGCCACGCTGCTGGTTTGTCCTTTTGTTTTGAGTGCAGATCTGAGCTGTCATCACATCATTGTACTATTGTCCTGTGTGTTTCATTACAGGAAATTGCACGGCATCTACGGCCCAACACTTTACGAGCACTCTATGGCAAAAACAAAGTGCAAAACGCTGTCCACTGCACCGACCTTCCAGAGGATGGTTTACTGGAGGTGAGTTGTCACATCTTATTCAGTTTTACTTTGTTTCTGCAATGAACTGTGCCAGTGAACTGAAGGTTGGTGTTGGCTGGGCTTGATTCGATAAAACGTTTGCTCGCCTTCACAAATATTTCTGCATCTCATGAGACCAAGCACCAGGTCTCATGACTGTCCACTGTAGGCCGAATCAAACCCACTGCATAATCTCTCTAGGAAAGAGGGAGCAGGAGAACTGGGATAGTTTTTATGGGGGCGCAAAAGCATTGTTTTGTCAAGGAGTGGGTTTGGCCCATTCAACGTCATTGTTTTGCGTGAGCTCCTGATCTGCCCAGTCTCTCCTAACAAACGAGTCCTTGTTAATCATTCGCCTGCTGACCGGCTTAGCTATTGCATTCCAAGAGCCTGAGAGAGGCCACACTTTCACATCTACGCTGAGAATACTCTCACACATACACACATTTCAGGAAAAGTCAGTGGTTTAAAAAGAACAAAGTATGCTGTTGCTGAATTGCCTTAATAAAGCTAAAATGAAGTGCTAAACATGCACAAATACATTTGACCTTTTTAAAAAAATAGACACCACCACAGTGCAGTGTTTCAAATGCATGGTTTTCTTACATATGATGTGGTATTTTCTGTCTTGCAGGTCCAATATTTCTTCAAGATTTTGGATGGTTGAGGTCATCTTCTGATTAATATTTCAATAAAAAAAACATTTGACAACAGCCTGGTTGTTTGTACATTTATTTGTTTAGGTTTTACCTGGATTAAATAAAACGACAAGAGCAGATGTAACTCCTGACAGGTGTTCTGATGTTCAGCATTGACTTTTAAGCACTTTTAACATTGACAAAACATCCTATTACACGGGGTACTGCATTGTATTTGATAGTTTTCTAATCTTTGACCAGTGACTTTGGTATCTGGATTCATACAATACACTTTTTTTCCTGCAGAAAAAATTGTACAACTGCATAAATATAAAATTCTTCCACCATGTAAATGGCTAAACATTCATTAGAAAGTTACACCACATCATGTGATGTCTCCAGCAAAAAAAAACCAAACGAAAACAAAAAAAAATTAAATTAAAGCACTGAGTTGCCACGGTGACGCAGGGAGGAACAAGCCTCCGTTCTAGACTGGAGTCGTCCTCCAGACCAGATACACACAGTTCTACACTTAAAAGGAAAAGTAGGTAAAAGCCTTATACAGAAATGTCATTAACCCCAAACTCCCACACTGCAAGATGATCAAATAAAAAGAAAAGGTGATGTAAAAACATGTTTCCCCAAAATCAACAATAAAGTCAAAAAGAAGGAAGAAAGATTCCACGGAGTGCAGTCATTTACTCACATACGGACCTGGGGATATCAGCACGTACCATGCCAGTATTTTTTTTTTAAGTATATGAATACAAACACATACCCACAGCCACGCAAACTTCCTCACTCTGTTCCTCACACACAGGGACTCCCACACACCTTGGACCACTAGGCTTACTCACATAAGACAACGGAAATTAAAACATGGCTTGGAAAGGACCCATGTATGCGACTACTGAACTGCACACTCCAAAAATATATAGAGAGACCACGCTAGGCAGAAATACTCAGGGACAAAAACACTGCTCGCTACATCAGTAGTGGAATTATAATTTACAGTAATGAATGAACATGTCCCATGGCTCAAGGAATATTCTCATTTACAGTAGAATAAATACTTTGCTATTGCTACTCTCCTGTCATTTACATTCTAACCCTAGACATATGCAGAGAAAGCTAGTGTAAAGCATACAGATTAAGTGTAGGTCCCGTATGTTATGAAAGTTTGTTCAAGACTAGTTGTGTTGTGTTTTGTTTTTCATCAAACTTTTATTTTTCTCTTCTCTTTTTTATTTCTCTAAATTATTACGTTTTGAAGTGGGCAGAGTAAAAGTGCTATTTTCATAGCTGAGGTCATAAGGTGACCATGAGTTTGAGGTCAAAGCGTCCCTGATAACGGTCCTTCTCACTGTAATCAATGTTCTCTCCAAAAACTTTGCACTCAATGCGCAGCTCCTGGCCAATGGTAACGTTGCTGAACTGGATAGCCACCAGAGGCTGGAGGTACTGAGGGTGTAGCAGCTTGCCATAGTAAGGATAGTACTGGAGTGGAAAACCACCACCAAAGCCATAGTACTTGATTTCTCCGATTTTGTCAGCATCCTCGTCTTTCTGTGCAGGTAAGGAAAAAGAAGTCTTAGTGCTATTATACAGTCTTACATTATTGCTAAATATCAATATTAAAACCTTTATATAAACAATTACAAGTCACATCCAACCTGTTAAATAAACAATTAAAATCACATCCCATAAGCACTGGATGGCAATTTTAGTTGACTAACAAATCTGAGATTTTATACTAGAATGCAGGGTAAACAATTCTTACCTTGCTGCTGCAGTGGATAGGAATAATATTAGGCCGAGTCTTTCCTTGAGCAGACGCAGGTAAAGTATCATTAGATACTGGAGGCTGAAAAGATGAAAGGATGTCTGTAAGCTAAAATACATGAAGCCAAATACATAGCCTAAACCTACTATACAGGGGTGTAATAATGCCTGTGTGCATGCACACGTTAATACATTTTGTTTACAACAATAACAGATTATACTTGTAGTAATATATAAAACACATATGTTAATATAATCAGACTGTATCACTGATTTTCCTTGTGTAAATAGTTTGAATTCAAGAAGCATAATGGATTGATTTATATATATACACACACACACACACACACGTGTGTGTGTGTGTGTAAAGTTATTCTTACAGAATTACATTATGTTAAAACTTGGTTAACGGTGCTACCACTGTGCTTCATCTTAAATATTGTATCCTGGACTTCATCTTAAAAACTGTATCATGCAATAGTCCAAATATCACATTGCTACCATTGTGCTCTTACAGGTACGTGCCACTAAGTTTTAGCAGAACATTTAAAAGAATAGAAGTCCAGAGGGTTTTGTGATGCAGAACTCACCCTCGGTCTGAAATTAACAATCCTGTTGAGCTTGACAAGCAGACAAGGCTTTCCTTCCTTAAAGCCAAATGAGGGGTCTTTCAAGCCTGAGCAGGCCTCCAGCCAGGACCTGCTGAAACGGCAGGCCATCCTCACGCCCATGTCGCTCTCCAAGTCTCCACGGTTTTTGTAGCTACCAGGAGATTCTGAATGCCAAACAAAATCCAGCAAATACTACTAAGCATTCATGCCCAAATGGTCTAACACTAAGACAGCAGTACGTATTAACATGCTGTGTGGGAATGCAAGTTAAGTCTATGTCAGAATGGAAAACATTTTGATGGTCACATTTCAACTTCCTTCCTAAGGAACATGTTCATTCCTAAGGAATACATGACGAAGACTGAACTGCGTGATCTACATGGAAATTAAATGGTATCATTGCACTGGTACAAACTGGTACAAAAACACACTAAAATGTGCTACAACTAAAGCATTTTACATGATTAACTAAATATTCAGAAACAGTACAAATGAATTCTGATTCCATGTTAAAATTCACAAATGCAACAAAGGTTTATACGTAAACATACTTTGCACAAAGCTTAATTCATCACTCACTGATTTTCATTTATGCTCTATTCAGAGAACTTAAGCTAACACTGAGTATGTAACATTTTGTTACAACTAGTACATCTAGAACTACTGATAGCCTTCCATGGAGATTTTGTGTACCTCCACAGTCTTCAAATAGCTTCGGATCATTCTGCTTGTCATCTAAGTACGGCTCCAGCAGCGTCCTCATATCTTTTAGATGTTTTGAGTAACTGTCCTCCTCACTGATGCGGAAAGAGATCTCGGCTTTCTCTGAGCGTGGTGTGTGTGAAAGGCCTGAGGAGACATAAGCGAAGAGGTGCTGTTATTTGGCTTGAGCCAAATGGATGTTGTGATTTTACAATCCTGCTTTCATTACAACCGACACAAATATTTAAATTAAACTAAGACAATATTATAGTTCACGTCAAAGATAATGGCATGAATAGAACACCTGGATCATCGGGACCACTGAATTATTTCTGCACTTCACCACTTACATTTACATTCACATATGTACAATTAATAGATATTATAGAGACAATAGTAATAATTATTTTCTTCTATGAAACATTAAAGACTACTCCGATAGTCGGCAAACAGTGGAATACTGCATGGTAACCAAAGCACAAGCAACAAATCTATTCATTGTCATGGAGGTTAGCTATTCAGATGAACCTCATGTTCTCAGCCTGGCAGTAATTTTCCACCCAACTCATGCACCAGGCCAAATTGGGGCGTGGTATGAGCAGAGGCAGTAAGAGAGAATGAGTGGGAGGAACCGTTGTCTCGTTTGTAAGGTCAGGATTGTTCTTAACGGTCTTAGCGTGGATGTGCACTTCTTGTTTTCATGCAGCTGCTGACTCATTACAACTCAAAACGGTATCTCAAAGAAGATTTTTCTTTTACTACTTGTTAACTTACACAGGCTAAGCCACACACTCTCACCGCCAGCTATCTGCACCCCCCCCTCACGTGTTTCTCTCACACACAATGGAAACTTTTAGGCCCTGAGAGGAGGGTGGGACTTGAGAGCAGTGAGTGTGTCTACCACCTCCTTCCTTTATCGCGGCTTCCAATCGCAGCGCGCTCTGCTGGGCTCCACTCTGCACCTACTCATGTTCCTTCTTTCGCTAAACCTATCTGCACAAGGGCTCGCTCTTCATGGGGAAACAGCGCTGGCCGACTGGCTAATGTTCAATGTCTGCGCCGGCCCTTTATGAATGCTGCTAAATATATGCCAAGGCGGCTGTGCACTGTGCAAACATTCACTGACACAAGACTACTGAGGCTGGCTCGGCCAATGCCTGGTGAGAGAAATGAGAAACCAAGCAGTGTCTGAATTTCCCTAAAGACTAAAAGTACAGCAGCTTCAAACATGTATTGTGCTCCCTCAACCCTTACCAAAGCATGGTTTCTCTTTCTGTACTCTTCCTTTTTTATTAATTTTACTTTAGTTTGTAAAATGGACTGTAGGGTCCTTCATGGTCTGCTGAAAATCACTTTAGAAGTCTCCTAACAAGCACACACAGACAGTTCAAAAGTGAACCACCATCCCCCTCCCCAGCCGTAAAAAAGGCAGCTCTGAGAGAAGCTGTGAAGAACAGCATTCCCCTCAGAGCTGACAGGGAAAGCCCTGCCAATCTGACAGGAGAGTGAAATGACAAAATGGCTGAAAATATCTTTGTCTTTCTCTTGCTTTTCAGAAGAGGAAAGCAAAGGCAAGGACACTGAGAGACTAGGCGCTAGGTTTTACAATAAATTGAACTATTTTCCTGTAAAAAAAGATTATTATTTCTTCTGACATGTATCAGTACCAACGCTGACTAATATCCTCAGTCTCAGGTGCTGCTCTTCTTGTTCTTGTAGTCTGTTGCAATCACATTATCTAGGGACATCCCTGGCAGTGTGGATGCTTGGCGGCAAATTCACTAGTTATATTATATGTTGGTAATATAATTTTAAAAACAGACACTGACACAAAGTTATCTGTAATGTTTACAAGAGTAATATATAGTGACTGTTGCAGTGACCAGTTAAAAATACCAACAACGCGACACTACTGTCACAATACTTAACAAATAAATGAGGTATTTTACATGTCGGTCCCAAAAACACTCTGAAGATGTTGAGTGAGAATGTGTCCGTCTGACACCTGTGAATGTGAGTGAGTCTGACAATTGGTACTATTTTTAATATGTTTAAAAATGATAGTTATTTACCTGGGGGTGCAACTCTGTCCTGGTACGTGGGCTTGAAGTCGCTAAGGGTCAGGAGCATAGCCTGGATGGTGCCAATGAAAATTCCAGCCAAGCAGCCGTAGAAGATTACATAAAAGATGAAGATTTTAACTGCAGAGAAAGAAAATGTTTTGTTAATAAGTTTCATGAATTCACTGACAATGGTGTAAGCAAGAGTATGTAGAGAGCTCACATTCTGCATATTTTTGTCCTCCCAGGAACATTCAAAAACAACTAGTTCAACATCTCCGTGTGACCAAAGGTGAGATATGGACTGTATGTTTCAGAAAAAGAACACAATAGATATGTCTTCCACTAAGTAAGGTCCTAATTAACCTAAATTTCTACACTTGCTTTATTAAATTAAGTATAAAGTATAGTTCAAAAATAGGATAGTATAGTGTTTCATTAACGCAGCTACAAACATTTCATTTACAAATGCACAGCTAAGCATAATCCACTACGACATGTGACTCTCGTGACCAGAGACTTCCTGGTTTTTCCGTGTGGGGGAAATTTGCTTTCCCGCAGGGGTTGAGGGTACATGCAAAGTTGGCAAGTACAGCCACACAAGGACAATTTTTTTCTCAAAATTTCTCACTCTACTGTGAGAAGCTCAGTACAGAACGTAGCACTCGCTTTTATAGTTCGGCTGTATTGTCTTCTCACAGCTAAAATCTGCCTTGACTCCTGTCAGTCAGAGGCCTTGTTTAAAATCTTCAGGAAACACATTTACAAACTCTTTGTTTAAATACAATAGCAAGAAGTGACAATGGCTTTATAATGGTCTCTAGATCAGTAGTTTAATAAATCAGTTCTGTGGGGTGGGCCTATTGTCTAACTCTCTTGGAAAAACTAAAGCCACCTTGCTTACATAAAACAATGAGGTGTTTAAAAGCTCATTTTTCACTCTAGACAATGGGGACATTTCCAGGTAACCTACTGCCAAATGTGTATAATACATAAGAAACAAGACACACATTTAAAGGAATCCCAAAAGCCTTGCAAAGCATTTTTGGCCTCTAACAAGTTGATGGTGACAGTTAGGTGTATGTTCAGCCTTTCTCACTTCCTTTAGATTTCAGCCACAGGCCCTTTCCGTTACATAATGCAAGAACGAATAGAGCTGCAAAGCTCTAATGCAGTCAGTTCTCCGTAATGTCACAAAAAAACAATATTTTATCAATAAAGCTAGATGCCTACACAACTGTCACATATTCGAAGGAAATGGCCTGCAACAAAGCTTTAAATATGAAGTACAACTAATCCAGAAAGCCCTCTTTGCCAGGAATAAAGATCAAACCCAGAGTAATGTTCTATAAGTTTAGTAACTGTATCATACAGCTTTCGTAAAGAAAGTGGCCAATGTCACTTCAGTACACTTATCACAGGCCGTTTCCTCATAAGCCTTGGTTTGTTTAAATACTGTCGGCATATAACACAGAGCTGCAGGAGGGTTACACAGTTAGTAAGCACCGGGTCAATCGACCCGTGACTTCCCACATGTGTCACAGCTCGACGAAAGCCACCATTTTATAGGCACCCACGCAGAGAGAGGAAAAAGAACAGCATGTATGTTTTTTGTCCACTCCACATGTTGAATGTGGACCACAGCTCGCAAAGCAACCCAAGAGCCTAGAAACTGGGCTAATACGCACCCAAACAAAGCCTTTTCATCACAGTTTAGTCATGAGTGGCCCTGGCCAGTCTCTAAAGCCTGAATGTGTGTCCCTCTAGACAGAGATCAGGCACATGTATGTTCAAAAGTGATAAACTATCAGCTGAAAAAGGCCCCCCACCCTAAAAAGGCCTAAAAAGGGGGCACCAGTGTCTACTAAACTGGCGCAGACAGACACTGCAATCAGGAAGATGAAATGACTGTAAAATCAATAGTTTAGTGTTGTGTGTAGGAGCTGGTGGACAGAAAGCAGTGAGGGGCTGATGTGAACCCTGCAGGCCCATTCACCTTGACTCACCTTGGATGGGGGAGGGGGGTATGACCCAAAGGGCTGTTCGCCTCTCTTGTTCTTAATATGTAGTAACTCAGCTGTAATTACACACCCCTGATGGTGGCCTACGAGGCGACAATAAAGGGGTCTGAGCCAAATAAGAACTGGTCCATTACTGGGACCATGGAAAGGGTTAAAGTGTCTGAGGACCATCGTACGGAAATACAGGCACTCTGAGAGCCCACCCACTGACAGCAAGACCTCCAGAATATCAAAAAAGGCCAAATTTGTCCTTCCTAACGTTGTTTTTTCTTCCTTAATATACACAAACACCTGTCTCCGTCTACTTGACTAGCGTGTCGAACAAGGAATGTAGTTTAAAAGAACGAGGAAAAAGCAGATTTTCGACCACAGCGCGGTTTGAAGACACGCAGGCTGAACTCAGAAACGTGTTTGGTTTTGTTTTAGATCCGTAACACGAGGGAGAGACAGAGTCCCTGGATACTTTGTATCTTAGTGAAAACAAATAAAGTCAGCAATATAACAGGACGTTTGGTTTTGTTTCAGCTCTCTAACACGCGGGAGAGAGAGAGACTCCGGTTACTTTATATTTTAGTGAAAAAAGAATAAAGAAAAGTCGGAAATGATGACGTTTGGTTTTGTATTAGCTCTATAACACGAGGGAGAGACAGAGAGCGCCCCTGGATACTTCGTTTCTTTATGAAAAACGAATAAACTCCGGCAGAAATTATGACGTTAGGTATTGTTTTAGATCTATAACACTAACGAGAGACAGAGAGAGCCCCTAGTAACTCAATATCTTACTAAAACCGAATAAAGTCAGGCAGAAAAGACGAGGATTGGTTTTTTTCAGCTCTGTAACACGAGGGGGAAAAAACAGAGAGACTGAGTCCTGGTTTACTCAACATCTCACTAAAACCGAATAAAAACAAGTCAGAAAAGGAGAGGCAACAGCAGAGGGGCAGGGTTTTTTTCCCCCCCTCTCCCTCTGTCTGAAAGACAGTCACGACTCGGCTCGTCTGATCAAACAGGTGCCACACTAAACAAGCCCGGCACCATTAGACATTTTCTTTTCTCTTTCTCACAGACGAAAACACAGCCTCTATAATCCAAATTCGTTGGGAGGGAGGTGGGGGAGACGAGAAGAAGAACAAAAAAATGTCGAGGACTTACACCAACTGCAGCCAGTCCGTCCTAAAAATTCCTTCTTTTCCGAATTCCAGAGAAAGCTCTTCCAGCCGCCGTCGCCGTCCTTGTTTGCGGGCATTTTTTTTCTTTTTGCTCGTTTAAAAGTTTCCTTAGGGTGAGTTTATAGTGGAATTTGTGGTTTGGGTTTGGGTGCTCAGGTAGGCTGTCCTGGTTCTCACTGTGTGTGAAGGACAGAGTCGTACCCGGCTCCAGAGCTCCGACCCGCCCGATATATCTACAACTGCGCCTGGCCCCGCCCCCTCCCGCGTCTCTCCCCTCTCTCAACGAGTCACCTACGAGAGGAGGGCGGACCCAGCCCGGCCAATCAGAGACGCGCTCTTCATTTGCGTAACGAAATTCGTACACGGGCTCGAACCCGTTTTGCCCGCGCGCCATTATTTCAGAACCCCAAATAACGTGCACGTGTTTTGATCACAACTAAAAGATCAGAACGTTACTACTAGCAACCTGTAAACGTCTTTTAAACGTCAGGTTCTCTGCTGTCCCTTTTGGAACTTTTTTCTCTGCATCAGAACGTTACTGTGAGCAACCACTGCTTTCTCTGCAGAGTTCTTTTAAACGTCACTTTCTTGTGCTGTGCCTGCTAGGAACCTTTGAGCAGGCACTACGAGACAGTTTGTTCCACAAAAGTAATTTTTTATTTTCTTTGTAATATTATTCACTGTCTCGTGTGAAACAAAATGTTATTTGTTATAAAGAGGGCAGATTCAGAAACATTACTGTGTGCATGCATGCTGTAGTATTTAATGTTTGTATTGCATGTGGATATGAAAAGAAATTCTAGACCAGTGTTTATTGTATATTTTAATACACATGCATACCAGAAATTATTCAGTGGCAAGGGTTAAATGGGAAGGTTGATAGAACACATTCTGAAGCTTTGCTTTTTATTTTTATTTTTTAATGCCCTTTAACCAGTGTGAGATCGTTTAACTGGAGTGTTTCCTTTAGTTCTATTCTAATCGTTCCATCGTTGGCATGTTGTAGCCACTGGCCAATAGGAGGTGAAGGCGTCACAAAGAAAGAGTCGTTGCTGTAGTTACTTCAAAATTCGATTCTGTGTTTGTTCCCCTAATCTGACCTTTATTCACCCAGATGGCGCTGTGGCGCAAAATTGAGTTTTTTTTAATTGTATTTTTTTTTACCCACAGGAACATATCAATTCCAATGCTTATATTGTTTACTTTCACTACACCACTCTCTTTTATAAAAGTGTGCTACTTGCTGTGCTTGTCTGAGCTTGGTACAAAACGTGCTGCTTTGATGTTCCTGGCATGCTGCACACACGCTGTCGTTTAAAGTGATTTCTCCTGCACTCAAGGTCAGCAGTGGGAGGAATGAGACACCTGTAGAGGAACTACCCACTTTACGCCTGCATAGATAATCTACAGCCTCATTAGAATAAAGGTCATAAAGGTGACTGCCATTTGAAAGCTTTTTTATGTTAAACCAAGACTACACATTTATTGAAATAACAATAACCAGTGTGAGATGTGTTTTTTTATGCAGTTGTTAATTTGTTCTTACTGTATGTGTGTTTCCATTTTATGAATGCCAGGAACATTCATGCTCTGTGTTACTTTCTCCTCCTGGCATTTAAACCACAATTCAATTCCCTTTCTTAAGCTCTGAACTTCAGAGTTTTTCCTTGTAATATAAACCCATTGTCATTCAGTGGTCCCTGTTAAATGCGCCAGACCTAGAGAAATCCACTTCATTCACAGTTATTGTATACTGAAGCTATTTTCCAGATAGATCTGCTCCTCTGCACCAGCTTAGAAAGCCCATAAATCATCAGCATGGATGAAAGTGGGATGATTTGAGGTGGCTGTTTGGCAAGGAGAAAGGTGAATGTGTTATAAAACTATGAAGCAGAAGTTATAGACCACGAATAATAGAGCACCTCTTTCCCAGATCCTCCAAAGTTCAACCTCAGGTCAGTGTCATGTTTCCATTCATGTTCATGATAAAATTGTTTCAGAAAGCTCTAAGAACAAAAAAAATCTGAAGTTAAAAAAATACTTGTTAAAGGACACTGATTGAAGTGGAACTGGACACTCTGGGATACTGATAACAGTTCCTCCATTTCTGTTTTTGTGTTTTCTTACCTAAGAGTAAAGCTGTTTACTGAACATACATACACTCTCTTGTCCATTTTTCATCAAGTTTTAATAGATAATTTACATTTGTTGAATTTTACATTACTGCAAACTGCGAAACTCTGTGATATCTTGAGGTGTGTGTCATATCACCTCTATCTTTACTCTACAAATACTGTAGCTTCTGCTGCCAGTACAGAACAGATACAGCTTAAATATGCTGATGATGCTGGGAGTTTAACCAACTATAGACAGTTTATTATGCTGTAAAGTCTTTCTCATTTCACTTACAGTGAAAAAAATATTCACAGACCAAAAATGTGGCAGCTGGCTTTGTATGGAATGAATGAGATTTGCCATCCAGTATTAGAGGTCAGCTGAGAGAGGTAGGAAAGGTAAGAAGCTGGATCTGTCATTGACAAGCAGCTGTGTTTACATCTAAACAATGAGGTGTGGAAAAAGGTCAGCAGGAGTGTTTATTTTGCCGAAGGAAATTCGCAGGTTATAAATTTGATTATAGCCTGGTGATGCATCCAAATATTTGGGTAAATGTCCAACGTACATACTTTCATAAACTGATATAAAGATAAAGCGTAATAGCCTTAAAATAAATAGTGAAGTTGATGCCTATGTATATAGAAACAGTGTCCATCATTGAGCTGCTAATTAATGTGTGGTTTTACAGTTATGTCTTTACAATTATTTTAAAATATGGAAAATGTTAGGAATAAAGAAAATTCTCCATGAGTAGGAGTGCAAACTTCAAATATCTCTGTCCACGTCTCTCTCTTAGCTAGTGCTGCAGAGCCAGTTTAGAGGGAATGTCAAGATAAGTTTATTTTTACCAGTCATTTGCCATTAGAGATGTGCACTGATATTATACTGCAGATACAAAGTGAAAAACAGTCAGTGTTTGCGTTTGGTTATATTTGAAAGACATTTACAATAAGACTTTTTATATTTTATATTAATTTACACAACTGTAAACAGGCACATCTTACTTACCAAACAACACCTGATCTCCTCAGTAAGGTTGCCTTTGTTGTTAAGGCCTCTTAAGAAAAATGCAGTCTTCATTAGTGCTCACAAGAGGTAAGGAACATCTGATAAATGAAACTGCAGGCTTATATTTTAGATGTTGATCTAAATACTTAATATTCAGAAACAATCATCTGAATTACTGAACAAATTATCTGGTTACTACAGTGAAACTAATCTGTAAGGTATGTAGTTATGAAAGAGAGAAGTCCACATACAAACTACTGCAATTTAAGTCGAAATGCAAGAATTGTCAGATTTGTCGTATTTGTCTGGCATACACTGGAAATACACTGTGCGCCAGTAAGCAAGCACATAGAGAACAGATAGACTGCTCATGTTGACTGGTCAAAGATAAGAAGCCAGAGGCTCCCTGTTTACATAGATCAGGGTGTTGGCAGGTCTGAGGGAGGGCCTGCATACCATTATAGGTTGTGGACAGAATCCAAAATTTAGTTGGACTGCCAGAGCTCAGTTAATCAACAATGCCATACCTGTGCAGCAGGGCAGAAAGATGACATCTTCCTGGGCAGAGAACCCTGGACAAGTCTGTGGTTCCCACCCCTTAGCCCTGACTAAACTGATACACTTTCCACTTCAAAACAACTCTCTCCCCAGACACAGTTGAGGAAAGAGTGAGAGAGAGAGTTTGGCAAGCGTTTCAAAATCTATTTTTAGTGCTGGGTTGCATTGTCTGTGACCATTTGTGTTGCAATTAGTGTTTAACACTCATTTCCTTGTGGTGTGGGGCACATTTCATCCCCTAAACTCCAAAGAACTGTGCACAGTTGCAGACATCCATTCCTCATTCTGTCTCATTATTCATAAACTGAACAGCCAGCTAACTGGCTTAGTTATTCTTAAGTTATATAAGAGAGAGATAGCCTACCAGTCTCGTCAGTTTCTTTAACATTAGGTCTAAATGTTGAAGAAACCGACGAGACTGGTAGGCAGTTTTGTTAGCCTATTCATGCAGAGTAAAAGATGTTATATGATAAGAGCTTCCACCATGTCTATGACAGAAATCTGCTACCCTTAGGTCACAGTGCAGGCCTGGTAGAAAGTGAACCGGTCAGAGAGGTTAAGCCACAGTGGGCAGCCCTAGACCTGTCATGTGTAACATATGCTGCTGAGAAAAGGTACTTGAAGCATACCCTGTTTGTTTCCTGCAGTTGCTGCTCATTTTTCATGTATCAGCACATCTTACTCACTGTTGTTGTCTGGAATACAACAGCAGACAATGGTGGTGAATTCACAGATATTATTGGTAATTACCAACAGGGTGATAATAACGGGACATTTCTTCAGTGTCTGTCATCTGGGGACACTTTATACCTTTTTAAATGTCCAAAACTGACTCTGAAATCTACTGTTCATCATTATAAACATGTATGGATTAGAACATATGAACTTATTATGTTCATACTTATGTGCATGTTTATATTGCCGTTACTTTGCAGTACTTCCCACACATATCTAGTCATTCATCCATTTTATCCCAGCCATAGTTGCAGAGGGAATGCAGAGAAACACACTGGACAGTTTTCCAGTCCATTGCAGGGTGTTCCCACACAAATGTTATACTTCTACTGTACATATGACAATAAACGTTTTGAATCTTGAATCTTGTGTATAAATGGATGCCCACACAAATATATTTTAAAAGAAGTGTAGCATTTCTGTTCACTCATTAAGAAAAAAACAATACACAAAAGTTGACTCCAATATCGGCTTGGGGGCGCGGGAAACTGAGGGGACAGAAGACATAACCACTATGCTAGATATTCTTGTAATTGTTGTATTTTATTTACTTTATTCAGTTTGATTATTTTGAGAAACTTGCCATGTCAGAGTTTGTTTGATATTGTACCCAGTGGAGTACTTGCATAATGCAACTAGCTAAGTTGGCAGACGTGACTGAGTTCTTATTAAGTTCTGGGACTGAGGAGTGGAGGTCTGCAGACAGATCTGTGGAGGTTAATGGTTAAGAATTGGTATTTCTGAAGGAGAATAACTGCCAGTCCCTCTTTGTTAAATAAGTACTTTTGATTTAAATGAAAATGTCCTGTTCCAGAAGCACCCTCCTCATTCCAACTCATTGAAAACTGGTTTAATGTGCAGAAAGCTCAATGGCAGATAAACAGTGAAATGAAAAGAAAGAAAGAGAATGAGAAACACACTTTCTTCTCTTCATGTAATAGACAGCTACATTATGTCCTCCACATGTGACCTGACCATAGGCCAGTGTTTGTCAAAAGTTTAAAACCCACATAGGTATGATGGACATTGCATAGCCTGGGGTGTCACACATTTACTGAGTGTTTTTGTTTTTCATTTGTTTATTAAGATACTTGAAAAGTGATCCTAATGTAAACTGAGGTACATGAGAAAGACTCCATGGGAGTATGGCTACATTCAAATAAACTTGGCCATGCAATGCCTGACTCGGTTACAACAGAAGATCACCTGTAGATTTCCACCAGCTCTACGCAATGGAATCACTGCATGTTGAGACGGCTCCAGCCTGAAAGCAGGCCAATATTAACACCCACTATCCAAATCTGTTAGCGTTAGCACTGGCTAGAATGTAGGTCAGAGGTCATGTTTCATCTGTATTTATATGGTCTCACTGCTTTGTTATTAAAAATACTTAGGCCCAAATCCACAGAGATGAAGGTATGAAAGTGAAGTGAAAGTGACCATTCTGTCATACGTGAACACACCACAGCACACAGTGTGAACAGCACAAAATTCTTCCTCTGCATTTAAACCCATTCACCATTTCCAGAACTGAATTATGATCCACAATAGACCAAAGTCTCCAGTGAGAGTGGAAGCACTTTCTTTCATTTGAAGTGTGTTGTTGGTTATGACAAGCCAATCACTCTGATTTCATTCATTTACTGCATTAGCTTCAGCACTCCACATCACTGGTGGCTCCCCTCAGTCCTACCCCTTCCACATACAGCACTCCATGGGGAAACCACAGGCCATCGAGCTATTACTGTCCATGCATTCTAATGAAATTCGAACAGGTATGAGAGATCTGCTCTTCTGCCATCCTAGATGACATCATAACTCATAACACTTGATCTTTATATCAAATCTTGAGTACTGATTTCTGAAAGAAAGGGGCCACTGAGCAAACTAAGACTCTTCGCTACAATTGCTATACACCATTACCAGCTTTAAATATCATTGAAATCACTCAACAGGGCACATGGTTGCAGGTGGCACATGAAGCTCTATGTAATCCGAATTACATCTTGGTAATTAACATCTAAGGATTGCTGAATAGGTGATTGTAGTAACTATGGTAATTGTGTATTACTACAATTGTATGTATGTGTGTGCTTTGTTTAATCCTCACTTAATGAGTAATATATTATTAGTTCTATTAGTTGTAGTATTCATTCCAAAGGAGCATGTCTCCTCATTTGATGTCATTACTGACTCAGCATGACACTGAGGACTTTTTTAATGGGGTTGGAATGCCTCTGAACTCTTAAACTGACTCCAGAGACTTGAGCTAAATAAGGTCACAGTATGGGCTCCACAGGTCAGATCGCCCTGGCAGTGTGGGTTTTCATAAGACATGTGCAGTGCTATGTTCTATAGATTATTGTTCTATATATATATATAT
>JBBIGA010000106.1:10925525-10938645 GCA_037576975.1 Alestes dentex | reverse complement strand
TCAAATACTATGAAGAAAGCTATATAGAAAGAAAATAAAACATAAGACTGAGGTAGTGCAGATAATAATGTAATAAAATGATTATCCAGAGTCCAGAAATCTCATGGAGAACACTTTGACTAAAACTACTATGAACTGATCATTACAGCACATTTATTCTTTATTGGTTCTTTAATATTATAAATACTAAATAATGCATTTACAAACAATGATTTTTATTAATGAACATAAATTGTACAAGCTGTCATTGAGTTAAAAGAGTAAACACTATCACAATAACTCAAACTGCTCATAAAAGTGATTTTGAATTTTTAAGCAGTGGTTTACTGCATTAAAAAAACATGCCTAGTACTTTTCCAAGTCTGTGTGTGTGCTGGGTGTTCTACCGGGCTTTGGATGGAGTCTTTGTCACGTCCGTTGCTCTCTTTCTCTCTCTCCTCATGTTTCTTTGTTCTCTGGTTGGAGCCGGCAGGCCAGCGGGGAGCCTGGGCCCAGCCTCAGCATTCGATACACAATTATAGGAGCAGTCTAGGGAAGCACCAACCGGCCCAATGAAGTGCTGTTGATGAGGAACAGCGCCTGGGGGAGCATGGTCCAGCCAGCCCGGCTTAGCGTCCAGCACATGGCACAATCAATAATGCACACACGCCACGTCATGCAATTTTCCATACTATGTCATCCTGCCACTTCATGTGATGTGGAAAGTGCACTTTCCATACAGCACGGGTTCAGTATGTATACAACTACACTTTTGTTATTGAAGTATTTATTATGATTGTATATCCAGTGTGAGTGTGTTTACTTGCAGTGTGCAGCGTGTGAATTTGAATGACTAATGTTGTGCTGCAAGTCATTTGGCATGAAGTCACTGTGTGAAAGCACCAGTGGTGTGATTCTGGAGCAAGCCCAGACCATTGCCCTTATGTCATTATTATTTTTGTTGTTGTTGTTGTTGTTTTTCATGGCTATGACTCCATTATGTCCCATCCGCCACTCTTACAGGGTGTGATTTTTGAGGCTATTTTATAATAAACACTCTGGAAAACACAGAATGGACCAATCGTTCCCTGCGGATGAGCTTTGTGAGTGTGGGGCCTATATGAGCCCCCTGGAATTTCAGTCCCAACAGAAGTCCAATCAGGCATTAGAAAACAAACGTCTGTGCAGATCAAATGAGAGGTGGACTCTTTCACTTTGACAAATATGCACCCGCTCAGCTTCACAGGACGCTCAGCAAAACGGCAATGAGACCAAAGTCAATATTGTGATTTCAGGAGAGCAGGTCGCGTGATTGGCTATGGCTCGAAGAGGACCCACACACCTCTGCTGTTGGGAATTTCTGATTGGTGGAGAATGAAAGTCCTGCCCTGCAAACCCTGTTTGTTTAAGTGTGGCGGTCAAGTCACTCAGCCATGTGAAATAGCTCGCGAGTGAGATTCTCACTAGAGGTCAGCGAGCCTGAGAATGTCACGAGGTCACAGCAATCAATGGAGGAGATTAAACAAGGGCATTTATCTAAAAGGCTAAAGATTAATTCACCATGACAGGTTATGAATAAGGCCTGCAGAAAGGAATGAAAATGCAGAAATCCTCAGAACTATATTTTTAAAATCAAGATTTCTTACTGCATGGCCATTTGCATATTCATGTTGTTGCTTACAAGTGACTTTAAATATTGCCTTTTGCACTGTCTTTTATTAGAAGTGTAATACATTCAGCATTCTCTCTGTGACTGGGGATCCCCAGTAGGTTTTTATGTGTTCTCACTCTAACACAGTAAAATGTGGCAGCCCGTTTTGGCCTTGCTGTAGACATAGCACTAATCACTAGTAAGCAAACTTTGCTGTGTGAGGGAAACATTGTGCCAGTGCAGTGATTGCTATTTGATTGCTAAGAATATTTGTAGAAGGTGCAGAGAGCCCATACTCGATTCTTTAGACTATGACTTTGGAATTAATTGAAGTTTGCGGCATAACGCTAAAACTAAACGAGCAGCAGATTAAGGCTTTTTTTTTTTTTGCTATGATACTGAAGTTAATGGACAGAGAGAATGGTGCATTACAATCATATCAGACTCTATGAGGCATGATTACTTTCACTGTTTCCTTCCCATCATAATGGTCTTCTTTCCCATTATCCACCTGTCAGCGAGGCTTACTGTGATGTCCTGCCGCCTCCATGCACCGCCTCCAAGAACCATGATGCATTGCTGTAATGAGTTGGCTGCCCTCTTGCAAAGTGAGTTGTTTTAAAGGGCCTATTAGGTATGGTGACCTTTTGACTCGCCCTTTTAAATTAATCTGAGAGGCTCTATTAAGCAGCAAAGGTCTCGGGGGCAAGTAGACTGTTTAGAAAGAGAGTGCTGTATTTCAAGACACAAATATATAACGTCTGTTGGTCCAGAACAGGAGTTTCTCGCTGTTAAAGTTAAAGAGTTATTAAACGGTCTACGACACGTTTTGGGTTTTCAGATGTTATAGTTTGTCCTTTTTGAGGAGGTGTGAGATGAAGCTGGTCAGTGCATTGAAAAATGTTGTGATTACAGCTTGTAGTGATTTTTGTAGCTGCTTCATCTTGCCCAACATAAACAAAACTAGCCTGCAGAATCTCCAGAAGATTTTAAGGAATGCTGAAAGTCTTGATTTAAGGATATTATTTTTTTTGTTGGTTCATGGTTGTGGCCAAAGACTTTGACTTGAGTTCAGAGGCCAGTGCGGCTGAGTTACACCTTGTAGCTGAACTGAGATCATTTTTCCAAAACCATGAGGTTGATGATGATGTAAATATAGTTTAATCAAAGTAAATTGGAAGGATTGAGCTTGAGAGGCTTGGCTAAATATTGTATTTCCTCTGATAACCTATGCCAACTAGCATAGCTCTGTGTCTTGTTTACTCAGGAGGGTGTGGATTATCCATGTCTTGTTTATACAAGGTAAAACACTTATAGTTCTCATGCTACTGCACCCATGCAACCAGCATATTCTGTTCAATCCCTGGATAAGTAAGACATGTATAAAGGCAATCTGGGAGTAAATCATAGATGTGTGTGAAGCAGTGGAAGTTTTCTCTGGGGACTGGGCTGAGGCAGTGTAAGCAGCTGAATGGAGGGTGCTGTATTTGGGTCACGGGGATGAGGACAGAGGCAGGAGAATGTGTGCCACGCTCCAGCAGGGGAAATCACTGCCAGCTTTCTCTGCATGTGTACTACTTATGAGAGCGTGAGCCACACTCATTCATACACGTGTGAAGTGCTTCTGCCCACAGAGACATATGATTACTGTATGGGGTAGGCATGCTCTGGTGTAGAGAAAAAATAAAAGAGAGGGAATAATACCTATATTTATCATCTAATCACTGAGCTTAGTGTATGTGTACAGTACATGTCTCTCTTCATAGTATGTACTCTCTGTATTACACATATTTGGTATGACTTTACTGAAGGCCTGCATTCATAAGGCTACATGACACCTCTACAAGTCTTTTATGACCTAAACCAACATCAACATTTATAGGCTTATTAATGCAAGTGTCACTTTTCATAAGGGCCATTTTATGGTCAGTTTCACTCCAGAAGGTATAATGAGAATGTACACTAGTTGGGAAGCTTTAATAAATGTCTATATATAGTCTGTGTGCAGCCGTATAAACGCTACTCAACAGTAAAGCATTACCAAATATTTTTAGACAATAACTGGGTGATTCTTATAGTATTAACTGTTATAAGTAACTGTTATAATCAACGGATATATTTCTGGCAGGTGACAAGCTGGGTGTTTTCTGTTTTACAGCTCCTTTGAATGAAGCCGGAAAGCGAAACAAAGCAACGGAGAGCAGACTATGATTTAGGTCGGATTACTCTGACAGCTGAGGCTCAAAAAGAAAAATTATGAGGTGTCATCTACTACTTGTTTTCTCTTCCAGCTGCTGTTCAGATAGACTTCAAAGTTCTTCTGGTGGTTTATTGCATGAACTGCTATTCAGCATTTGAGATTTTTTATTTGCAGTCTTTGTGATCATAACATGTCCTCTCCATGCTGAAATAGGCCCATAGACCATACACTGCAAACATCTTAGCAAGTAAATTTTTCTCATATTAAGGTCAGGTTTCTTTCTCTGATGATTTTAAAATCAACAAAATGCAAGATCATGCATATATCAAGCAAAAAACCCCAGCAGTGATATCTATCTTCGGATATATCAATTTCACACAGATATAAGCATCTATAATTTTATTTCCGTGCACAGTAAGAACAAACAGACAGTCTAAGACTATTTCTCTCATTCAAACTGGTAAGACAAAATTCCTAGTGATAATATAAGTTTCTATATTTGTATAAATTCAAACTTCACACTCGAATTAAGCCAACATAAGCCAAGTGTTCTTATCAAACTAGTTGACTGAACATACTAAGTTATCAATTACCATGTGACCAACAGTGGGAGATTTATTTCACATACTCTAAGAGTTCCTAAGTACTGTTGAAGAAGTTTGCTGACTTTGTGAAACAAGCTTTGGCATTGAGAAGTATCACTTTTTCAAATAAAAGAAATGAAGGATTGTGGTGGTTTGGCACCGGGTTTATGATGCTTTAGTAAGAAATGCACTTAAGCAATGCGGGCAACTTGCAATTGATCCAAATACTTTGTATTTCTACCCTTTTTACTTCTACCTGAGACACTATTTCGATAAAGTAACAAACCTTGAGGATGCGTTTAGGCCAACCTCTGTACATGAAAGTGTTGTAACTTTATTAGGAGATGTATTAGTATATTGAAGAAAGTATTTAAGTTACTGTAATGATTTTGCTGTGCAGAAGTGTGCTGAATAGATTTTCCGAATGGAACAGACGGTGCAGTCTGTACATAAACGACAGTGCCTTAATGGCTGTTGATGGCAGCTTTAATTCAAGAGGATTTACTTATCCCAACCAGCAAGAAAGTAATTCAGAGCTCAAACTCCATTCAGATTTAATATTGCCATGGGCCACGCCATTTCCTATGTCCTTTGCAGTCATCAATGCTAACAAGATTTCAGAAATGGCCCACTGCTATCTCTTACTAAATACAGGTTCCTGTGGTGTTTTTATAAGGATAAATCCGTTCAAGTGTCTGCTGCAAAAAAAACCCTTTAAAGCCTTGTCTTTAAACCCAAAGGGCAAAATGTTCTATAAATAAAGCTGCAATAAAGAAGAAGTAGTAAATAATTGACAGAGATCCATAATGGCCTTTCACTAACTGATGGGCAGTGGTTAATTGTGAGAGTGAAGGGGAAGACCTTGGAAATGCTTTGTACAGATGGGGTCTCATTTTAATAGGAGTTTGTGAGACTGAAGAGAGAAAGAAAAAAGGTGTGGAGCATTGGCTGAATGAGACGTTGACATAACAAGCCGCAAATGGCCCATTGATTTTGTACACAGCCCTCACCCCCATTGGCGAGAGCCCAGAACGTGTCATTTACACAGCACAAAACACAAACACCCGTCTGCAGTAGAAGACAGCTGATGATGGCAGATACAAAAGAAAAAGTCTGAACACATACATTGTCGTTTCTAAGTTTGGACTGCCCTTGTGGAATGCTGGTTAGTACAATCATTTGGATAATCACTTAAGTCATTATGGCAGAGACAGAGAAGAACTAAAATAAGTCCAAACACAATAGTCACTCAGAGTTATTTTCTTGTTTTTTTCTTGTTGCTACACTGCTAACATTGAGTTTGATGATGCATTAAACTTTTAGACAGCTAACACTGTAAAACTGCTATAACTCCAAAGAAAGGCTCAGTAACTGGTCACACTAGTTTGATAGTTTGTGAAATTTTGAAAAAAAATTGATCTACACTGAACTTAAAATCAGATAAACTTCAAATCAAAAAGCCTCATTCATTGTCAGCTAGCAAAGTTCCATGTCAGTTTCGTGACAGCAATAAATCCTTTATTATCTAGTGCGGATAAAACTCCTGTAAACTTCAAAGTCACATTTTAACAGGGTTCAAAAGCTCAGCAAGGCCTGTTCAATGTACTGTTTTCGTCATGTCTGTGATGCTTAAAAACAGTCTGTAGACATCTTGTTATATAAGAATGTTACAAATGAAAAACAGATATACGCGATCTGGCTTGTGTTATGCCATCACAACTACTGAGACTTCTTTTGCTGAACTTTAGTCTTCTCTGGTGTGTTGCTCTCACTTTCTGTTCCTTCCCATTTATGTGCCACAACATTGGGGTTTAAGAAGACCAGAAACTGAGCTGTTCAGAAACTAACAAAAAGTCTCAAACATCTCAAGCCAAACTTGTTTTTGGCATATGAATGACAGTAAAAAACCTCAGTATCAGCGAAGGATTGTTCTTTGAAACAGCCAGCCTAACAAACAAATAAACTATTGCTGCAACTACTTGTCTTAGAACAGAAAGGAAGTAAACCATAGAAAGGAAAATGCTTTCCTCACTTGCCATTTATTTTTATGTGTGTCTTGTGTTCCATGATTAAGTCTTTTAACACACCTAAATAAATATTCAATAGCTTGGACATTGCTGCCCCAAATGAAGCTGCCTTTTATGGAATGATCAGGCTATAAATACAGGTTCCTGTGAATTGCTCCAATTTGACTCCACAAGACGTGACTTGCACGTTGCACCTATTCTTAGATTTGTGCTGTTTATTTTTAGAACTTTTGATGTCAATGACTTTCTGATCGGATCATAAAATCTCTCCACTAATTTAACACGCTTGGAATGTGAATCATATCTCTTTAGAACATATGAAGTTGAAGCCAATGCAATATACATTAACCCCAATTTGCTGTAGCTGTTTAATGCTTCCAGAGAAGATACATAGTCACGACTACAATACATTGACACAGCAGTTCAAAAATAGCTATTTCTGAGGAAAAGTCATTATTCCGGACCATTCACAAGCTTCCATGTGTTATAAACCTTGTTGTCCATTTTCCTATGAACTGTTAACATCTCAATCCATGTGTCAGAGTTGACTTCCTTGCAGATTTGAATTCCATTTGTTGTGTTTGTTGTGCAGCAACTGTAGCTCAAGGCTGGAGAAAGTGCACGTCATTACTATGAATGTTGCAAGAGTGCAGAGGTTGTGTTGTACAATTTCAATCTGACAAGGGCAGGCCATTGACCTTTGAGCCATTTGACTTTCAAGACCATGGTCAAGATGGGGATAGTACAGGTCACGAAATACCTTCTTCCCTTGGAGTTCGATTACATAACCCCTTGCCCTCTGGAATGGGGAATGAGAGTCACCTTCATGTGTGAACTGAAGAGCAACCTCATCACTCTCTTGGCAGGTGCTCTAACACTCCTTTGCATTTCATTACATTACAGTCGGCTAGCAGGTCGGCATGTCAGGACAAAGTTTAGCATGCCTCCCATCCATTTATTGGTGAGATCAGTTAATGTTTGAACAGAAAACTCTGATAACTTGAAAGGCTCTCAATAAGTAGTAACTGCTATTTATTATCTGGACTCTTTGGAGACGAATTTCTTATGCACAAGATCTAAGAGCGAGGCTTATCTTGGAGATGCCAGAGAACAGAGATATATAGGAATAGCTATTACTCTGTTACTCAGGGTGCTAAAGTATTATCTCTGTTTCAATAATTCAGTTTCAGAGGAACACACTCACATACACACATACACACTTACACACACACATTATTAAAAAATTCCTTTCCCTTGTATTTCTCTGTGTCAAAGTTCAGTGGATTTCCAAGAAGCATGGCAGTGATGCAGCACTAGCTACTGCAGGCCTGCTAATTCAAACCTGCTGAAAGAGAACCATTGATGTTGACCACCAAGGAAGCACCGCGCTTACGATCAGAGGGTTGACCTAGCAGTCAGTTAGAGTGCGTAAGATCTTTGTGCTTCCACTTATCAGATAATTGCTGTCCATACATTTACGCTCAAAGCTGATACTTTATCAGCCTTTTGTACATAACTGGGATCATGAGTGACATAACACAAATTGATCTACACACTGCCACAATAGTATAAAATGTCAAAACATTCAACAATTGTGTTTTAAAATAATGTTGATATTTTATCACTTATGTCAAATAAAAGATTGGATTATGGGGATAGATGTTATTTTTTTTAGCAAATATTTTTTATTTTAAGATTGTTATTTACAATTCTCCATATACGCAATTCTCTGCTAGGTCACATGCAGTTGTATTTTAGGCATGTAGAGAAACCAGTCATTACAGTTTTAAGGGCCATGACCATTGAAGGTCAAAGTATGGTGTTTTGTCAAATTTTTGTCCCTAAAAAATGAATACAATACAATAGGGCTTTATAGGGTGTTTACAGCTTCAGGAAAGAGATGGAGGATGTTTGGGAATAGCTCTGGCGTTTGTGCTAAATGTGTCTAACTAATGATGCTTATTCTTTCCAAACCCTAGTGACTCCTTCAAGCAATGTCCAACTCAGGCTGATGAAATGAGATGACTACAAGTCCTTCCTCCATTTTCAAGCGAATGGATAACATCATTCCTTGGCAGTCCTGGGCTTCCTCCTCACTGCTGGCGTTCCCTTTGGCAGCGTTTAGTTTAAGGTATCTAACAGCTCAGTTGCTTTAAAGCAGACTTGGATGTTCTTCAGGAAAATGCTCTTTAACTAAACAAACAGAAAAAAACAGAATGGTTTAACCATAACTGTGCTCTGGAGCTGCAAATTACATATCACCTCCCGAGCCAGATACAGAACATCTGGAGAGCAAACACTCCTCAGAGAGACTTAAAGGCGAGCAGACGGCAGCGTGAGCAGTCAGAGGTCTCTCAGTGTTCGAGCCCATGATGAAGTCAGCCCTTGTTCTCCGGGCACTGCCCCTGCTGCTGCTGGCCTCTGTGACCTGTGCCCAGCAGAACTACATCTACGAGGAGGAATGGGTCAACACATGGCGGCAGGGCTTTAACTTCCAGTGTCCGCATGGTGAAGCATTAGTGGCAATCAGGAGCTACTTCAGGGAGGACGAGGGCTCGGACCGCCTGTGGAGTTTCGAGTGCCAGCCTACGCCCTCCACCCTGGGGGAGCCCACCGAGTGCTGGTGGGATGATATCAACCGTGCTGGAATGGAGTGGTAAGTCATTTACATATGCGATGGCTTCAGGCACATAGCATCTGTAATGTCTCTAATGTTAGGGATGGATCAGTTACTGGATGGTATAAAATCAAATGATAATCGTATTGTTTCAGAATTGAATCATTTATTGAGTAAGTACTGGAAATAGAGGAGGTTCAATAAAAAACAACTTAATGTAATCCATGTGGTGAAATGATTTCAATGTGTATCAGTACCCTTTTTCTTTTCCTTTACTTTTTGAATGAACTTTTTTTTTATTACTGTTTTTGGTGTTTCTATTGAGGAAAAGATACTGTGATCACTTTGGCCACTGACCTCATCAAGGGAAACTTAAATACCATTCCGGGCCAAGTGTGTATGTGTGTTTCCTGAGGACACACACAGAAGGGGAGAGTAGCAGACGGTCGCTTGCAAGCTCGGCTGGTCTGATTGAGTAGTGTGGTCTGACCAGAACGTTATCTGTGTCCCAGTCTCCCCCACCAGCTGCTCAAAGCAGGTGGAGAATTACAGCAATCTGCAGTCCAGTGAGAGACATGATGGCATTTACTGATCTAATATGACAAAGGATAGACTCCATTTCAGCGCTCATTAATGAAAGAACAGAACTCAAGCATACATTGTCGGAAAAAAGGATTCTGTGCACGTAGAAACAATTTTGCACCTGAGTTTACAAGTAGGTCACCAAAGGTAAGTACATATGCATGTAAGTTACAAATAACAGCCTGAACTCATCATGGCTTTAAAAATAAACCCTTTTGGCAATGCGCACCGCCTGCCCTGGATGAAGGATTATTCAGTCCAGGTCGGCCTGTGGAAAGTGAGCTTGGACAGTGTTTGGAAAAGTCTTCTTTGACTAAACAAAACAAAGTTAGTTAGCTATAGCTGTGCCTTAGAACAGAGAGTGGTGAATTACCTCATACAGAACATATACAGAACATCTGGAGATCAAACAATGCTTAAGGCAAGTGGCTGGTTAGAAACGCAGAGTTCTACAGCCTAAAACAGACTATACAGGCAGCTCTTTTGATCAGGTGTTCACACATCACAAGGCCAAAGCAGTAATCTACTGATCACTTGTTGCTCAAATATATTTATATATTGATTTTGGGCTGTTAAAATGGCAGAGCATATGGTTGTAGAATGTGCAGAAACGTAACTGTCCTGTGTTTATTGTTTATGGCCAAAAAAACCCTTTTCCTCCTCTATTTCATGCTTTATGCATGCTCTTTCTTAATGCCGCAGGCGCCAAGTCTCCTGTACTTTAGTCACAGCTCAGATGTGAATCTTGTGAAAAGCTGTAATAAAATGTCGCAGCACAGCTGTTTACTGAGCTGGGTGGTTGCTGTGGTAACGTCAGAATTATTTGTTTACCATGGATGTGGAAAAAAAGGAAGCCAACTAAACCGGACCGGGAGGAGACAAACAGGCATTTTGGTTGAACCAGAACTTCCATCTGTGATTAAACTTCGCCTCACTTCAGTTTTAGAGCTCAGTCGACCACTGGCCATAGAAAACACTGTGTGTGTTTGTGTGTGTGTGTGGGGGGGTTCTATGCTCAGGAGGGACATTTTATGAGTGGATGTGCATCAGATTAACCAGGCAAAAGCATACAAATCTCCCTAGACTCTTTTTAAAAAAGACTCCAAGTCCTTAAGCTTATCCAGCATCAGATATTCCTTTCTGGTGTCTGGTAGAATCCTTCCACTGAGCTTCAGCAGGAGTTTTTTAAATCCTAAACCACTTGAGAGAGGTTTCATTTCACATTGTCCTTAAATCACCAGTTTGGTACACACATTCAAAATTGTAATGGAAATAATACACTCAAACGAAATGTGGCAAAATGATGCAGTAGGAAAAAAAAAACACTTTTTAAGTGTGAAGCACCTTTTTGAAGTTAAAAAACTATCATGTCTTTAAGTTCAATAGCAAAGGTTTTTCCAAAAAACATTTAGGAAGCTTATTTATTCATAAGAGCGAAAAAACATGATGTCAGGGACATGAGGAGCCACCGCTGAGATGTGTGTTATAAAGGGGTCAGAACTAGTAATGGTGTGAAATTGTATCAGATTTCATGTAGTTTGCTGTGTTGGCAGTACAGGTCATTGTACAGTTCCAGAGTTCCATTAAACCCAAAAAATCTAGTTTTTCCTGCCTCAAATGTAGTCAATCAACCAAGTTTTGCTACAGGTCTAAAGTAGTGAACATGTAATAGAAGCTTATATCCAGCAATTAACGTCATGCAAACTTCAGGCCTAAATCATCACACACTTGCCTTAAACTGTAAAGTAATCTCAGTCATGCTTATTTATGCAGTTTCTAACACTGTGTGACAAATTCTGAACTTGACATGTTCTAAAGCTAAAAACAGTAAAAGCAACTGTCTCAAAAGTCTGGACTTTTGTTTATTTTTTCTGAAGGTGTGGGGGAACCATGAAGACCTGTTTAGATGGCAATGGGTTTAACATCTTTGAATCCTGAAAATCACAACCCCACCAACATTTTAAAATGCTGTTAAAAAGGCTGCCTTATAAATTTTAGTTCATCGAACTTCAAACAATAAGATAATAGAATGTAAAACCGATTTTTGTTTTGTAAACCTGGAAATAAAAGTTTAGGTAACTCAAAATATTAAGACAGTCTGGTTAAATTTTAAGTATATTTTTAAATGTTTTGTTTTTGTAACATTTTCTTTAGTTAAATTTTAAATGGCATGTTACCATTGTGGAGAGACACTAACAGAATTCTCTTTAAGAAAGGCTCAACTGACTCAACTGACTCAAAAACTCAAAGGACTCAACTGACTCAACTGAAACCTCATTTTTAAAATCAGTCACTTTTAGATTCAGCATTGCATGTAATGCACATGAAATCTATTTGGAAGCATTTAGTGTTGCTCATCACTGTTCACAATGGCTGCAAGAGGGATGCAAAAACAGACTGGTACCATGCTAAATGGATAGATATCATCTCCATCTTAAAAAAAACTTCTGTCTCTTGAATGATGACCTTAAAGCAGAAGACAATTACATTTATTAATGGGCTATGAAATGTTATAACATCTAATGACAAGTATTCATCATGAAACATTCACACAAGGTATGAGGCAGTATTGTAGTAAAGTTATGAGTTTTGATCTGACTTTAATATAAAATGATAAGCACTGTTAAGTAATATACATAAAACAGCTGCAGTTTACAGATTTACGTTATACAATGCCTACATAATAGCAAATGGAATTACAGTAATGTGAGTCATGTATTTACAATAAGTACAGATCAGCAAGTTTTGATAAAAGCAAAATAAAAGCATTTTACATCACACAGTGTTCACACTGTGCTGTAATGTCCTATAAAGTAACCATGTTGGGAATACATGTTTTCTGTCTTTTTTTTTTATGCAGTGATTTGTAGGGAGTGAAAGGGCAGTGATTATAGAAGGAGCTGTTTGTGGTTGGGTGGGATACTAGGTTTGTACCGGGAATGCAAGGGAGGTGTGGTGAGCTGTGCTGGTTGCTGGACAGAAACAGAGAATTTGGTTTTTGAGCTAAACCAAAATGTGACACATATCATCCCGTCTATTGTCTCATCGTAATCAGTGTCTAGACCTTCGGTGCTGTTCTGCCTGCAGCCATGCGTATTTTGAATCTGGAGGTGCATCTGTTGTTGTCTACTCAAAGTGAGCCTGCACTGAGGCAATTCAAGTAAGGGGTCAGTATGGCTTTTTGTTAATCTGGAGCTCATTAATAAAGCAAACGTCTAAGGATGACCTTTCTTCTCCCCATCACTCAGTGTGATTCTAGCCAATGTGGGCGTCCATTAGCAGATCTATTAAAATAAGCCAATAATGTTCTCATTCTTTGGTTAAAGCACCCCAACCAGTCGGAATGGATATATTAACCTGATCAGCTGTTGCAAACCACTGACATGTGAAATGAATAACATTGATACGGTGGCCCTGAAGTGCAAACCACACCAACAAATTACTAAACACAACAACAAATTGAGAAACACAAACTAATTC
>JBBIGA010000106.1:10900818-10918134 GCA_037576975.1 Alestes dentex | reverse complement strand
TGTGCTTCTCAATTTGTTGTGTTTCTCAATTTTGTTGTTGTTTCTGAATTAGTTTGTGTTTCTCAATTTGTTGTTGTATTTAGTACTTTGTTGGTGTGGTTTGCACTTCAGGGCCACCGTAAATTGATTATCTCATTATAGTGGCCTCTTAGTTGCCGGCTCTCTTACCACTCTACATCTTGCTTGTATGCTTAGTTTTGAAGGACGGTCTGTTCTAGTTGAGGTCTGGATGCTGTGATGAAACCTAGTAGAGGTTTGTATGCTGTGATGAACCAGCTGTGCTTAATGGGACATTCAGTTTCTTCTGTATTTTTGTACCATTTCCTACCTTGTGCATCTAAAATATTTTGTCTCTCACATCAGCAGAATGCACCCTTGTCTTCATTTGTGCTGTGATTTTTTTAAGCAAAGAAAATGTCCCTTACATACAGTGCTTTGATAGACAGAGAGACAACCTTACTTAAGGCCTCACAAGTTCACAAGTAGTACCTAATTATGTGTAATTATATTTAATCATGCTTAATTGTGATTAATTTGTCATTTGTGTAAACCTGGAACATCTAAAGCACAGGGATACTTTAGATGCTTGAATACTTCTGCAAACAGGATGTTTCCGTTTTTTATTTTTATCTTTTTAATGTTGGTAGACAAATAACCTATTTTGCCCTTGAAAATACTGGAGCAAAGGAGTCCTCAACATAAATGCTGTTTAAGCAAAAGTGTGTATATATGTTTTATAATCCAGAAAATTATGATGACTTTTCAGGGGATTAAATTCTTTTGCAAGCCACTGTAGATGATATGTCAGACAGTGTCTGCACAGACAACATGGTTTGAGAGAAGTGTGTGAAGATTCAGACATGCAGTTTGCATAATGCTTCCATTACATTAGCTTTGCAGCTCCAGTGCAAAACAAAAGAAGCCTGCTTTACCACTAAACATGTCATGACTAATGGATCACATTTGGAGCAAGGGGTAAATTTACTTATCCAGCAGGTATGTTTAGGCATCTAAAAGGTGTTACCATGTTTATTACAGTTTAAAGCAGTTCTATGGATGAGGATATGAAAAATAGAATCTCTTAGCCAGAAAAATGAGGACTAAAGTGATTATTACCTTTAATAAATGACTTGCAATCTTAATGACATCATCAGTGGTACTAAACATAATAGAGTAAGAGTTGCCTACAAGAAATGCCCTTGTTGTCCAGCAATATTGACCTTTACATTCTGTCCTCTAGGCTTTGTTGTTCTTGTTGCATTAATAAATCCAAGTGGTGGTGATGATGGTAGCAGTAGTGAGCTCTGTGTGTGCTTTGTGTATGCATGCATGTGTGTGTGTGTGTGTGTGTGTGTGTGTGCACTACAAAGCATGCTGGGAGTCAGATTACATGGCAGGAGACACAGTCCATCATCTTCCACTCAGCAGTACATTTCAAAACAGCATACACACAGCAAAGTACTGTAAATTAATGAACAAAAATGAATTATTGATATTACATCGACTTACAAATAACATGTATTAATTTAATACATTATTTTCACTACTCCGAGTCTTTCTTTAGTGGAAGTCATACATGTTGATATTTTAGTCCTTCCACATGCTTTTGTAACTGGAAACAGCAGTGATGCTATATTCAGGAGGTCAGTATTAAAACTTTTTAATGAATTACTACAAGGCCAGTGCTCAATTTAATTCTCATTCCAAAGTTTCAAGTTCTTGGAAAAGTTGACTAATTACAGGCTCATAAGTTACTTTGAACAGCATGGAACAACGTAAGCTTTATTACAGAGCAAAGCAGGCTGTGTTTAGCTGTTGACTGGTCTCACAGGCTTACATACTGCTCAGATACGAACAACTGCCAAGTGTCTACAGAAATGGGGAAAAACAGAAGAGCAATAAAAGAACAAATATTTTTATTTGTTGTTTAG
Source organism: Alestes dentex (assembly GCA_037576975.1). Taxonomy (NCBI): domain Eukaryota; kingdom Metazoa; phylum Chordata; class Actinopteri; order Characiformes; family Alestidae; genus Alestes; species Alestes dentex. The sequence goes on along the minus strand of JBBIGA010000106.1, from coordinate 10,916,203 downwards.
TGTTGACTGAGGGAATGATCCAGTGATAATGAGCACAGTGACGTTACAGAGATAAACAACTGGAACAATTTATTTTATATTCACCAGAATAGTCCGTTTGGATTTGACTGTAGTTGTCAGGAAGAAGCGCTGTTCCTCACTGTGTCTCTGAAGTGTGTATGCTCCAACATGTGAAATGTCAGAGCCATTTCCTGTGCTTTTGGAGAGGGTTTCATACTTGGCACATTCTTTCATATTGTGTCCAGAAAGACGTTGCCTCATGCAGGAACCTTTGCTTTTATGTGCTCAAAGAAAGCCACATAAGTGTAATGCATTCAGATGTCTGAGCACAATTCCAGCGTGCCACATAAACACTTCTAGTCTAGCAGGAGATCACTTTAAAGGCCAGAGCACAACAACCCAACAAACACCAACAAATCCAAACAATCAAACACCTGTGTGTGATTAAAAGTGTTCTCCTTATTCTTGTAAATAGTTAAATTTATGATGTACTTGAATCTTCGCTTCCATTTACACTGTTCTGAAACCTTCCCCACTTTTCACACTGGTCTAAAATCTTCTCTCCTATTCACACTTTTTTTTAAAATCCTCTCCTCTCATTCACACTGTTCTAAAAGCCTCTCCTCCATTCACACTGTACTAGAATAAATTCCCTTCACTGTCACTTTTCTAAAGTCCTCCTCCCTATTCCCACTGTTGAAAAATACATGATCCCATTCACACAGATCAAAGTAATCTCCCCAGTGTTCTAGAATGTTTTCCCAAATTCACGGTTCTAAAACTCTCTCCACCCTTCACATGGTTCTAACCCCCCCCTTCACACTGTTACGATTCACCCCCTTTCACACTGTTCTGAATAAATTTCTCCCAATTTGCACTATGCTCTCTGTACACTGACATGTTTTTTAAGCCAAACTTTCAGATCTTCTAAAATGTCAAAGACAACTGTCATCATTACAGTTAGAGTAGAATTGGTGTTTGTTATGTCTGTGTGCTCTGACCTTAACACTACAGCTTCATGGGTTGCAGGAACAGGAAGAGTCCGCCATCTGGGATGAGCTTCAGAGAGGCAGAAGCTCAGGGCCACTGGGTCCTAACAGAGCCTTTCAGCAGGCTCTCTGCTCCTCTGAGGGTACACAGAGGGATTTGCCTCTGAGTTAATTGGGCTCAGCATGGGCCTGCCTGATCCGCTCTCAAATCTGCCCACTTTGGGAGATTTCCTTTGAGCTGGAGCCGTGCGGCCTCAACCTCCTACTGCCTGCCCCGGGCCAGCTGGGGCCTTGAAAATGCAAGAGGTCAGTGGGGCCACTCACCTGCTGGAAATTGCCAATTAAAGATCAGCTTATGGACTGGATGCTCTTACTACAATATATGCATATTCTGTCCAACTGTGGCCTGAAAAGAATATACACTATATGGACAAAAGTATTGGGACACACCTGTTTTTCAGGGTTTGGGCTAGGTCCCTTACTTCCAGTGAGGGGCAATCTTAATGCTTCAGCAGACCAAGACATTTTGGACAACGCCATGCCTTCCAACTCTGTGGACACAGTTTGGGGAAGAACCTTTTCTATTCCAGCATGACTGTGCCTCAGTACACAACGCAAGACATGGTTGGTTGAGTTTGGTGTGCAAGAGCCTGTTTGGCCCGCACAGAGCCCTGACCTCAACCCCATCCAACATCTCTGGGATGAAATGGAATGGGGATTGCGAGCCAGACCTTCTCGTCCAACATCAGTGTCTGACCTCATAAATGCTCAATGGGATAAATGGGCACATTTTCCCACAGAAACACTCCAAAATCTTGTGGAAAGTCTTCCAAGAACGGCAGAGCTGTCATAGTTGCAGAGGAGGACCAACTCCATATTAAAGTCTATGTATTTGAATGCAATGTCGTTAAAGTCCCTGTTGGTGTAAAGGTCAGACACCCCAATACTTTTGTCCATATAGTCTAACTCAAGTGTATTAATACCCATCCAGTAACTCGTTGCTGTCATATCAAAACTAGAGTCTGATTTAAAAAGTCTAAATTATGTTGCAGTATTGTAGCGCTCACTGGCAATGGTAGGAGACAGCTGGTAAAGTCTATCTGCTAATTTGCTACAATCATTTACAATAGTTACAGTAACTACTTTAAATTCAGTTATGGGTACTGGAATTCAGTTATAACTATAAGAGGCTCACAAGCTTAATTACAAATGCTATCATCTATAAATATGAGAACTTAGCTTCATACATCTGTAAATTGTCACTGTCCAAAAAACAAAAACAAACACAAAAAACATAAAATAAAAAAAATCTCCAAAATTATGCATAATGGTAAAAAGCAAAACAAGCTCATACTTCTAATGTAAGTCATTGTTAAAAAAACCCAACAATTTATTCCAGTTTATTCATCATGAAAGTTTTGCAGGTTGTAAAGAGCACTTGCTGCACTGATATAGATTTTTAAAAGGGAGATACACGTTTTTTCTTTAAACAGAGACAAAATTTATGTTTGTGGAACATGAATCTCTGCCCCTGACCCCACCCTTTAGATTTCTGCTGGTCCCTTGAGAAAGACCCTTTCTTGGTACTGCCAAAGCTGTCGATTCGATTTACGCTCAGGTTAAGATGACATTCCACTGGGACACACTGATCCTGTTCCCCATTGGTGGATCAGTTCTCCATGGTGTCAGCGTTGTCATGACAAAGGGCCGAGCTGCTGGTGGCAGGGGAGAGGGACAGGCCTGATGCTGGCGGATCTGTTGTGATGACAACATCCTGTATGGGCCATACACAAGCAGCAACCATCAACAGTTCTGTATTTACAGAAAACCTCGCGAGCATCTCCTGCCTGTCAGCCTCCTCTCACACAAGCTTAATTAGCTGAAAGTCTGTGTTGACCCTGAGAAATACCAATTCTTTAGTCCATTAGAACGTCAGCATTATCGACAAATTAAATCAATTCATTGCTGCTTTCTACTGTGGCGTGTGACTGCAGCCGTGTGCGAAGCACAGACAAATGCCTGTAAGTGATATTGACTAATGTGGTGACAGAGCTTTGGCTGCAATCAGTAAAATTGTGTAATCACAGGCACTGAATCTGAGACATAATGAACAAAATAATGCCTCGATTTTATTCATTAGGCTTCTTATTCTTACCATTCTTAATGTTATTGTGTGGGAACTACTATAGCTTTTGATGACAGTGACAAATAGGGCTACATAAATATTCAACAGAGGGCTTGAATATTGACAGTATAATGCTATTATGCTATTAATATAGTACAGAGTTCTGATTTCCACTGGGTAGAAAACAAAGGATTTTCTTCTAACTTTATGCAGATGATTTCATTTAAAATTATATTAGTATAACATTTCGAGTGAAAAGTGAAATTATAGAATTTGAAGATATATGTTAGTGATCTCAATGACTCAGTGTTGCAGTGTTTTTCAAAACAATATTGTTTTGAAAATCAGTTAGGACTAAATGGAGACAGATGATTCGCTGTGGCGACCCCTGAAGGGTAAAGCCAAAAGAGAAAGAAGAAGATTGTTTTGAAAATCAGTATCTTCACTTATAAATACACTGATGGGGAAGTGTTTGGATTCTTTATGTGGCCGTAACTGTGGGAGTTACCTGCTGGGCTGACAGGCCTGGAGACGCCCAGGAGGAAAGAAATATGAACACAGGGCTAATTCTCTCTAGTCCCATGGCCCTGAAACAGATACCTTACTGTCAGGTGTCTTGAATACTGGCCTTTTGTTATGAATTTGTCTCTAAAGAGCGAGAACATGAGCAAGGATGCTTGCAAGGGATAAAGCACTGCTTAACCTCTCTCCCCAAGTCTCTGATTTTATTTCAGATTAAATGTATTTTTGCTTTCGAAACGGTTAGTCCAGATAAACAAAGTTGATGGGGCTGAGCCTGCAGCCAGAGACTGATAGTACTGTGCAAAATCTAATGCACCCATGGAAAATTTTTAAAGCCATTTTTCTCAGCATGTGATAATGTGTCTTTCTGCTAGCAAAGTTAACATTAGAATTAAAGCAAACAACCCAAAAAGCAGTATTAAGCATCAAAATTTGTTTTGTTTGTTAAAAGTAGTTGTTTTTTGTGAGCTGTTAAGGAGAACACAGGTTCGGTTCCAGATTTCTCCTCGGTTCCTCCATTGCTTAGATTGGTGAAATTCCATCAGCAGCTCCTGATTTAATTTAATGAAGGACTGATTTAATTTAATGAAGGACCAGGTTTCTGATGGAAACAACAAGTAACACTGGGCTTCCACAAAGAACACACTGATATTCATAAAATCACTATTTACTATATAATGCTTTTTGTATTTATTCTTTTCAGTTTTATGAAGTATAGAAGACTCACTGCTCATCTAAACAGCTTTTAAATAGTTTAAAAATGACTTTTCACAGTATTGTATCAGTACCAGTTCTGGGCCTTTGAGCACAGCCTCCCTCATGATAATGAAATGGTATTAGTAAAGAACAATACCCAAGCAATTTAGTGAAAATCTAACATAATACAATATTGTACTGACTTATACTCCTTTTCTGGCTTACATCTTACCCAAACTGAACTGTACCTGTTCAAGAGGGGGAAATATTTAATGTTTACATGTCCATATATTGCGCAGTTATGTAATATAAAAATATGTTTTTACAACTTTTCCTGCACAACTGCATAGTTCAGTATTATCCAGTGAAAAACATTAGTCCAACTGACCCCAAAAATAGCTGAAGTAGGTACTGGATGGTAACTGTAAATACTGGACTTCCTCAAGGAGAAGTTTGGAAATAATTAAGATGACACATTCGTTGCAATCAAATTATAATATACTGTTCATTTGTTTACTTGCATACTATAATCTCAAGTTTAGTTTAGATTTTTTAAACAAGTATATGCTTGCTACCTAGATAAACGGCTTCATATCTTCATACAGTATCTTCATACAGTACACAGTATATTTAATGATATAGTAGAATATGTTTTCCATACATTGCTAACCCTCCTGGTCCTAATCTGCTCCAGAGAAACTGTACAAGTGGCCGACCCTGTGCTCAGACAGAAGTTTCCTCTTATGTCTGCAAGTCTGTCCTTGCGTGATGGACGTGTAAAGAAACTCTAATTCAGCAGTATAGCCGGCCAGTAGAGTGACTGTGACTTGCTCATGTTTTCCTGCAGGTCCTCCACTTGTACAAATAATGGGCTGGTGGCTGGAGTACAGAGTCAGTATTTCCCAGCAGTGCTGGACCGAGAGTGGCAGTTCTACTGCTGCCGCTACAGCCGCAGATGCCCCTACTCCTGCTGGTGAGTGTAGGAACTTCATCAAATCATTTCAAAATGCCCACATGTACATAAAATAAATTACACAAATACAGTTACTGTAAACAGCAATTAACAGGTGATATATTTTATTCATGATATTCGCATTTTAATGAAGCAAAACCAATGCATTATTTTTTCAGTGCAAATCTGCCAAATGTACTCAGTTTTTGCTCAGTTTTTGACCAGTTTATTTACATCTTACCCTAAAGCACAACCCACCAGCTTTCCCTACTTTATCTGCATGTTCTCAATGTTGCTATGCACATAGTGCCAAAATCCTCTTCTGCATCCAACAGGAAGACCACTGATGTTCCAGAATACCACAGGGAAGAGGGTGAAATGGTCATCCCAACCTATGGCTACTTTATCAGGGGGGCTGAGACCACCTTCAGCGGAGTGCTCAGGTATGCATGAGTGCCGTACTTCAAAGCAATCACAAATTCTTTTGAGCCTTTGTTAAGAATTTGGCCTCTGGCATTGTTCGTTTTTACAGCTCCAGAACCTGCCTAAACAGTGTAATAGGAATAAAGTGAGTTGCATCTGCTTGGTATGATTAGAATGTTTTACTGTGTTGCAGGGATCGGCAGTGGAAGTACATCCTGTGCAGGATGACAGATTTTGATTGTGAATTTCAGAACCTCTAAGTCAGCTCTGAAGTTTGTAAAGCACCACACTTTTCCAGTGCGTTTAGGTATACATACTCTCCTTTTACATTTAATGTACATATAGCTTTACTGTGTATTTACCTGATTCATTTTCACTCTGATTTTAATGTTCACGCACTGTAAACATTATAAACTCATGTATTTTGTCCATGTCCTTTTATGTAATCCTGCATGATTTATATGATGTGTAATCCATGTGACATCAGCATGAAAAAACAAAACAAACTAGCCATGCTAAAACCAGAGAGGTTTACATTCAAGATTATTTGTCTGCATTTCTTTAAAAATACAATCTCAATGCCAGTTTCCTACACCCAGTCTAAGCCTTACTCTAGACTACAAAGACTGTCCAACAGCAAGTGACTATTGGCACTGTAGGCTAGTTTAAGGCTCTTTATGTAACACTTTATACAAACAGGCAACAGAAAAGTACTGTACAGTGTCAAGAAGAGTATCTGATTTCTTTTATTTTTTGCACATTTGTCACAATTAATTGTTTCAGATATTAAAATATGAAATGATCATTTCATTTATTGAAGGAAAAAAGTTATCTTATGCCAAATGATCTCTTGAAATGGCCCCCTTATTCAATTAATGAGGAGAAAGAAATCAGTTCATATTGAAAGTTTTGGAAAGAGTTGCAAAGCCTTCCCTGGCAATCTATAGTGAGAGCCGTTAACTACAAATGGAGAAAACTTCGAATGCTGGTGAATCTGGAGGCCAGCCTACTAAAATTCCTCCAAGAGAACAGTGACAGCTCTTCTGGCACGCCTTGGTCACCTCAGAGATTGAGCGAAAATGGTATACATGGGAGAGTTGCAAGGTTTCAACCAGGAGGAGCATAAAGGCTTATCTCACATTTGCAAGAGAAACACTTCGATAATCTTGGGATAATGTTCTGTGGATTGATGAGTCAAAAGTGAAACTTTGGCAGACAGGGATCCTGTTATATCTGGGATAAAGCTAAAACAGCATTCCACAATATCACATGAGCAGTCAAACATGGTGATGGTAGTGTGATGTGTGGGGATGTATTGCTGCTAAAAAATCCTTTCAATAAAAGAAGTCATCATTTGTGCTGATCCAAGAAATCAGCAAATACTTTTTCACAAATTGCAAAATAAAAGGCTTGACACCTCTAACATCTGTCCAGTGGTTTGTTATATTTGTATCAAATGTTCAAGATAGCTACCTAAGAACTAATAAAGCACCCTTGTTTTTGGGAGAGACTGATTCTCATGTAGAGTAAAACAACATTTTTCCTCATCATTGACAGCTTCCATTCACAGGTTCGAGTAAAACACTGCAGTACAATATACTCCTTAATTACTACAGCAATTACAGTTCATTTGGCTCTACTTCACCAATATTAAGTCTGTATATGCTTCCTGCAGGGAAGTGTGTGCTGATACATTAACAACAGAGAGAAAGAAAGAAAATTACAGGTTATGTAAAGTTGTTTGGGTTTGGAGGCCATTCTTAAACCTGACTACAATGAGGTCTGGATATATTTCTCTCCAAATGATTATTTAAATGAATGGTTCTTATGTGCAATCAGCAGAATCTTGAAGTGTACTCGAATACAATTAGACATACCAGCGAAGCATTGTTGTGAAATAAAGTCACATATGAATAACAGAGGTGAGTAGTGAAGCTGTAATGGCTCGAGAACAAGTAGAACAAATGACTTGATTAGGTAATTAGGAGAAAAAACAAAGAAAGCTCTTGATTGAACTGAGTGTGCCATCTTTGTACCTCCAGCACCTACTAAGGCCAGGTACTAGTGTTGATTGATTAGTTCTGGATCACAAACACAACTACAGCTGTTGGGTGGAGCTTCATCGCTTCAGAACACACAGCACCACTACCCTACAGCCCATTGCTGAGAGACTGTATACCTGTCTAGATGACACTTTAGGCATCATTAGGCAAGGTGACCTTAAGCTCATGCCCAACTGCTCTAAAGCATCCCTTTCATTTTGCAATACTTTTGTATGGACTCTGTAATAGGGCAATCAGTGCATCAGCTTACGTGATTCAAAAGTGTTTGTCAGTAAAATACAACACACAAGTTGACATACTTTTGCAGTGATTGTGTTGTGTAAATTCGAGGCATTCGAGGTTCAGTGTACATATAAAACTTGCACACAGACACAAGCACTTCAGTCTCACTTCAAAGTGTAGGTGCTCTCACTGGTAACCTCTGTGATGAATTGCCCTCCTGCTTCTCCAGCTTGTTTGGTGTGGATCAAGCAGTGGCTCGGTGCTGAGTGCTCTCAGTTCAGCAGTGGGAGTGACTGGGTCCAGGCCAGTAACTCTCAACATGGTGTATTTATGGAAGCTGTCGTTCTGAGCAAAGAGCTATTATAAAGGAACATGGCCTTGCCTGAGTCAAACTGCCTCAACAGTGGCAATGTTCTACTGTGTCTGCTGTGACACTGAGATTTACTGTACAGCCCTTTTGCTGCTTAAAGTGAAAGGTACTCGATTGAACACATTCGACACGTGTATCACATCATTTTCACTCTTCTCCCACCTTTTTCTCTTTGTCTGTTTTAATTACACGTGGGTGACACATAGACTGTCAATTGCAAAATGCTATTTAAACAGCAAAGCTGCAATTATGGTTTGTTTGCAGGAACGAAACAGCTGTAAAACCATTTTAACTGCAATCGGTTTTGGAACCTGCCTCCAATCCATTGTGTAATTATAGGATGGATATAATCCCAGGCATTGTTTAGCTGAAGGAGAGAGCAGTCACTTCTGAACTGATGAAAGGTAACATTTGATGCCACAGAGGAAATAAAAGTAACCTAATGCTTCGATTTATGACAGGTTGAATAAACATTAAACGTATTAAAGACTGTATGAAGTACCACACCTGTACAATGTATGTGTGACCTAGCATACAGCTATTATTGACCAAACTCCACATAATGCCCAACCAAAATCTTTCTTCAGCTTTGTAGACCTCATGCTGTCATTTTTTAAGTGGATGTTGAGCTTTTTATTCTCTCCACAACAGTCCTCTTCAGAAGGAATATGATTTTACTCAGTTCTCAAGACAGTAAGCATGTCACATGAGCTGTTAGCCATGGTTCTTAGAGAAGGCTTTTACTGTCAGAACTGTGCTCAAGAGAAAGAGGCTACTTCAGAGGCTAATTGAGGTTCAGTGCCATGGCAGGAGAATAAGTGGCTAACATGTCCCTGCTGTACCACTGTGCTGTACTGTACTATTGTTTCTTCATCAAAGTAGATGAACATTTTTGGGCAAGTTATTTGAGAGTTCTCTCCTGTCCTTGGGCCTGGTAGAAGAGCCTTGTGAGTTTGGCAGAGCTCCTTTTCCTTTGTTCAAAGGAGACAGATGACATTAGCCCAAAAAGAAAAAAAAAAGACATTTCCTTCCTCACCTCTTCTCACTTTGCTTTCAAGGGAGACATTACTTTGTTGCTTGACTTCAAAGAGCGTTTTTCAGAAGTTAGCTCTAGGCTCCATTACTTTGACTTGTACTTTTTAATTATGGTTAAGTAAGTAAAGAGTACTTTTTCTTTGGGTTTAACTGTGCAGTGTGGTGGCCAGAGCCTGAAAATGTGGAAGATGTTTGGCTAAAGTTAGAACATTTTAGAAAGCTGGACAGAGAGCTGGGTCGAGAGCGAAGGGCTGGGACACAGCATGAGGCCAAACGTTCGGCAAGCAGCAGCTGCAGCCTTTACTGCGGCCACAAAGATGGAGATTCAGCCTCTTGTCAGTACACTGGATTTACGGAATTTAACTGTTTAACTGTTCATTATTTTAGTACAGGCATATAAAAATCAAATCAAGTCAAGTTAAGTAGGTTAATTGTCTTTTTCGGGCATATACACACTGAACACGTGAAATGAAACAACATTTCTACAGGACTATCGTGCAACACAAGAACAAAAACAGAAACACCACAAGCTTAAAAAAGTGCAAACAGCACAGAAATACAAAAAGACAAAAAAGGGTGCATGAAAAACACAAGAGCAACAAAACAACTGGACAAGACAACATTTACTGCAGTCAACAGCTACAGTACAAATTTAAATGAATACTGATGATGACAAGATGACAAATACTGTGTGCTAGCAGCAGTCCTTAAGAGTGCAAAAATTGCAGAATAGAGGCAGACAGCAATAAATAATAATTGTGCAAATATAGCAGCAGCAGGACAGAAAATGTGCTATTTAATTGAAGCAGTAAACTGAAAGACAAAACTGTGTCAGTATAATTTTATTCACATGGAGATAATGTGCTCATTTGAAGCATATTGAATGCATCACTTTTTTAGTGTGGAAATGAGCACAGAAGACAGTGCGTATGCTTCATGTAAATATGTCAGAGCATGCAAAAATGACCTTGAGTATATAGGATGTGTCGGGTGTGTGTGTGTTTCCTGTGACTATGTGACTGTTCATCCTGAGGTATTTGAATCTATATGTGAAGTAATTTAACCCAAGAGCAGTCCTGGATTTGAGGAAAGCAGGTTGGTAATTAAACAATCAACCCATTCATGTCCAGTAACTACATTTAGAAAAAAAGGAACTGCTCAGATGTTTCTGCACACTAATTAACTTTTTTGCACACAAATTAAATGTAAGAAGAACACATTTGCCATATTGCCATTTTTTGCAAGATTTATGTTAAAATAACATATTTTATTTATGTGCAATCACACATACATCATGACATTTCAAAGTCTGTGCTGTAGAGTTTGATGTGTGAGCAGCCATCAGAAAACAGAAACTAAAACATACTTATAGATAATATCTAGAACTTACTGTATAGATAACATCACACATCACACACACTCTCTCTCTCTCTCTCTCTCTCTCTCTCTCTCTCTCTCTCTCTCTCTCTTTCTTGCTGATAGAATTTTTGGGCCTTATTTTTTTCAGACCTCAATGTCCAGCACCTAAACAGCAGACAACGTCCTACTTTTAGCCTTTCAGCCTTTCACCAGAGCATGAAGATAGGTTGTATACTAAATGCATACAGAAGTATGTCTGAACACATTACATGTAGATTTTTAGTTGATTTAAAGCAATCATTCAAAATTCAAATTATTTTACATCACATTCAATTGCCAGACGCTTTTATCCAATATGTGGAAACATTCAAATTTCAGGACAGTGTGAGAACCAGAGGAGAGTTTTAAGTGCTAAAATCTTTATGTGAGTAAACCAAGACATATATTATATTCATTTTCTCTTAAGAATAACAATTGGCTATTTTTAGAGCTCCACCGTCTATACAACATTCAGACTTTGGTACATAACACCCCCCGCTAACACTGACAGAATGCCGGAACGTGTGTTCATCGTCACAACATTATCTTTGTCTAAAGTTACTCCTTGGATGAACAGCAGCTGTTAAAATTCTTTTATTACTTCTAAATCTCATAGTTTTATTCTGAATTAAGTTCTGATTTTAGTTAACAATGAATAGCCCCAAGTGACGAAACAACTGAAAGTAATGCAATTAAATGTATCTGGGCTATGATGTGAATGCAAGTGCAGTATTTTGGGAAGAGCACATTTTCACAGGTTGACCTTCTGTCTTTGCTTCCCTCTGGTTCACTAGTACGATACAGAACATCTAAATATCCGAAAGACAACAGAACCTTTCCATGCCTCCTACTGTGGTATAGGTCAGCATAAATACCTCTATTCGTTGACTCATCTTACAGCTCACACAGGCCAGTTTACACATTAAACATACTACACTACTAAGCACTTCAAAAGGTGAACCCTTAAATATAAATGGTTCGTCTCTTGAAGTTTGACCTCTGTGCTTCTTTAAAAGTTCACCTTGCTAATAGGTAAGCTGCACGGCTGATTGGCCACATGGTTTGTCGTGACAGACGGACACAATCTCAAAAAAATAGTGAGACATTTTGTTATAGAACTATTAAATAACTTTCAGTTTAGTTTTATATTTTAACTTCTTTTAGACTCTGCTCCAATAATTACATACCTTACATAATTAGATATCAACATTTTATATTAGTTGCTGAATAATGTATAGTAGTTACTGAATGACAAGTCTGATTAACCCCTTAAATGGTCAGGATGCTGGCAGGTTCAAATTTCTTTCACACATGACTGTAACTAAAGAAAAACTCAGCAAGTTTGCTTTGGAGTCCAAGTAATTACTAAACCATAGGCCTTAGGGTGTAATATGTATGGGAATTTAAGAAGTTAATAACTGAATAATAAGTCTAGGGTTAAAATGGAAGGGATTAATATTTATCCAGATTTTTGTGACACAGTAATCCCAACATTTCTTGTAGATAACAGTCTTGCAGTTTGCAGAAATGCTTATTCATTGGAGAAGTTATATATTTTGAGCTATATATGGCGTCAAATGCTATACATGATGAATAATGAATGATAGATAGATAGATAGATAGACAGATAGACAGATAGATAGATAGATAGATAGATAGATAGATAGATAGATAGATAGTACCCTGTCTTGAATGGCTTGTGTTAACAGTCTGTTTACAAAAGCCTCTCCTTACAATAGCGTTATGTTACTCCAAAGGAATCCAAATTGTGGTGACCTTAGCAATGCCCCAGTCTCTTATACCCCTTCCTCTCCTCTCCCTCCTCTGTCTCTGTTCCTTCCCTCTTTCCTGCCCTCCCTCCCCTCGTACTCACTATTGTTCCTTGTCCTCTGTCTTGTGTTCCTTTCTGTGGCGGGTAGGGCTACTGGTCCGGCAAAATGGAGGGCAGAATCTCCACTAGCTAAGCTAATAAGTTTCAAGCTGTCAGCAACTTTTCATCATGTCTACAAACGACAAGAACACCCTTGCATGCGTACATTCAACAGTACGGACATTTAGGCCTTCATTTCAAGGTTAAACCTCAAAGGAGAAACACCAGAGGATGTCCATCCTCCACCTCAAACATTCTTCTGTTATTTAGTCTTTCTTCCTTAGTTATCTTCCTTAGTCTTTCACTTTGAAACACTTCTAATAAAATGCCATTTTCTTTTCTCTGTCGATACTAGTTCAGCTTTTATGATAGCACTCAGAACATGTTTCTGAGAATAAGTAGTGTTGCAGGCCATCGTCCTTCTGAAAGCATTTCCCGGGAGTGTTATGACTTATGGGAATACTAAGAAACATGCTGGCAATTTAAGGTGTGCTTTGAATTGGCCGTCTTTCAACACAAAAAGATTTATAGGCAAAAATAAAAAGAATTATATACAACGTGCTGTCTTTATATGGGAGTGAGCAAACCACTGTTAAAGGATCTGAATTATGCAACAGTGCCTCCTTTGCATGGGCTCCTATAGACAACGATATTTAAACGTGATAGTAAGCCCCGTGTGATTTGCATGTGATTAGGCAGGTTTCCAAGCGAGTGAGTCAAGTGCATTGTTTTTGCCGATTCTCTGAGAGTCGTCTATCACTTCTTTCCCAGCAATGTCAGCTTAAGGTCACAGCTAGTGTGCTGGTTTGGGAGGGAGCATGAGTGTTCTCGGAAACAGAGAGGCCCATAGTTATAAGATGAGCCACTACCTCCTGTTTTTTCGCCCTCTATGTGATGAGAGAGCGAGCTAACAAAGGTCTCATTATTACTGCCGTATTGTGCTGCGGCAACTTCATGGCTGATTAGACCAAACAGGATAAATCACAGTTTTATAACCTGTAATGCTGAATGCTGAATGATTCCGCGGGCAGCAGCATGCTAATCTCTCCGAGCCACATTTAGCCATTCCGTCATTTCTGGTAAAAAGCAGAAGCTCTTTAGCAATTGCCAGTGGAGCAACAGTGAATTCCTGTCTCTCTTATTAAATATTTACATTTACCACGCTTCAATTCCTCATGCTCATTAAGTTCATAGTAGTTACCAAATAATTAATAGCATTGAGGGAATAATTTGATTCATTATTGAATAATGCAGTGTAAAGTGTTAAAATGTAGTATTCAGTCACATCATCCTTTAACAGTTTTTAAGAGGCCATTTGCCTTGCAAGGGCAGCATTGCCGACTAGAGAGACTAATGGAGAAATCTGATGGAAACAATGGCAGTACTTTGATCCCACACCTTTTTATGAGTGCTGCACTGCTCTAGCCAGGCCAGGCTAATAGCTGAGAGTTCATGACTTGATTGCGTAATGGAGGAGTTTGCGTGTGGGGGAGGGGGTATCAGGGTGTTGCTAATCTTGTGCTGTGGGTACGGGCCCACGGAAAGTGACCGTCTCGTTTCCCAGCAGGCTTTCACGCTGAAGCCATCCTTGTTTTTACACCAGCTGTCACAGACTGCAGTCTGACTCAGCTCTGACCAAGTAACCTACAGGGACTATACCAGTCTCACACAGTTTAACGGCTTTGTGAATACAAACTGAAATGTACTGAGGTGACTACACTATCAGTAGCCTTCATTCAGCATTTAATTAATGGTATTTGAATGCACAGCTAAGGGCAGTTGAACAGTCCAAAACATGCATTTTCTGTTAATTATTAGAACCTTATTATTAGAAGCTTAGCTGAATTACAAGAAGGTGCTTCCAGGAACTCCTCTCCTGTTTCAAGGTCATTCACATGCTCATAAACTCCTGGTGGCCCAGGAATTTTTCCAGTGGGACACAATGTCACCTTGTGGCACATCCTGTTCTCTCCGGGACAAGGCCTCCTCCAGACTCTTGTCAGTTAGCTTGATTTTCTTCTCTTGGTAAACTCGGGAACTTTATCCTTGCACAGTACTTGCAATTTCACAATCTCTCTTGACCTCCTGACCTGTGTGTAACCCTATTAATGAAATGTTAACTCAAGAGAAAACTCTCATCCGTCTGTGTTCAAAGCAGAGCCAACATGTCTGTCCTTACAAGGACAGCATATGAATTCAATTAAAGCCTAAGGAAATCAGTCGTTATAGATTTAATACCTATGGCTGCAGTGAGGTATGATAGACAGACTTATTTCAGTAGAAGCATTGAGCAATATCACAATAAGGAACCTACCCCACAAGACACAGACAAAAATGTACATAAAAGATAGCTAAAAACAGTGGCCTGAATTTTGAAGCCTAAAATGAGTCTTTATTGTTGTCCAGTATTTTTGAAACAGTTTGTCAGACAGAATCAGAAATCACATAAATAAGTCTACTTAAGATTACTTAATAATTTGATACAATGTGTGATGTACATTGATAATCAGTAACATTAAACTCACCAAAACAGCACTGAATCATCGAGGCATAGACTCCACAAGACCACTGAAGATGTTCTGTGGTATCTGGCACTAAGACGTTAGCAGCAGATCCTTTACAGTAGATTACATTACATTAATTTTGCAATGCAACCATAAGAGGTCACAAGCCAGTGATTCCTTGTGCCGGTCCCAAGTCCGGATAAATGCAGAGGGTTG
>JBBIGA010000106.1:10855128-10899757 GCA_037576975.1 Alestes dentex | reverse complement strand
AAAGGAGATTTATGGATGCGGTGAAAGAGGACATGAAGTTAGTTGGTGGGAGAGTTGAGGATGCAGCAGATAGGACTTAATGGAGACAGATGATTCGCTGTGGCGACCCCTGAAGGGTAAAGCCGAAAGAGAAAGAAGAAGAAGACATTACATTAATTTTGCAGATGTATTTATCCAAAGCAACTTTAAGTTCTGTGAGCTGCGAGGTGGGATGTCCATTGCTTGAACTAGTTTGTCCAGCAGATCCCACAGATGCTTGAAAGTCGGTGATGAGTGTCAAAGTAACATCCATATGAATACCAGGACACAGCAGAACGTTGCCCAGAGTATCACACTGCCTCCCCTGGATTGCCTTCTCCATGGTCCATCTTGATGCCACCTCTTAACCAGGTAAGTGACACACACACACACACACACATACACACACACACACACACACACACACACACACACACACATGGCCATCCACATGCTGTAAAGGAAAACATAATTCACAGGGTGGTGGTAGCTCAGTGGGTAGGATACTTGCCCCTGGACCAAGAGGTCCTCGGGTTGAATCTTACCCTCAGCATACCACCACTGGGCTCCTGAGCAAGACCCTTAACCCCAAGTTGCTCCAGGGAGACTGTCCCCTGTAGTTAGGAATTGGAAGTCGCTTTGGATAAAAGCGTCTGCTAAATGCTGTAAATGTAATTCAGCAGACCAGGCTACATTGGTCCATGGCACTTTTGGTGGTGGACAGGGGTCAGCATGGAAACTCTGACTGGTCTGCAGGTACACAGCTGCATACATAGCAAGCTGTGATACATTGTGTGTCCTGATACTTTATATCATAGCCAGCATTAACCTTTTCAGCAATCTGTGCTACAGCAGCTCTTTTGTGGCATGGGACCGGACAGGAAAGCCGTCACTCCCCCACACATCAATGAGCCTTGGGCACCCATGATCCTGGTGCCAGTTCTCTGGTTGTCCTTTTTTGGAGCACTTTTGGTAGGTACTAACTACTGCACAGCAGGAACTCCCCATATGACCTGCTGCCTTTGAGATACTAAAAGTTTTTCCTGCTCACTTGCTTCCTAATATATTCTACACCTTGACAGGGACTAATGTAATGTAATGTTATCTGCTTAACCTGTCAGTGGTTTTAATGTTCTGTCTGATTGGTGTGTGTACGCAGTTTGCCAAAGTTGATTAATGAGTTATGAACTTTATACCTACAAGTCAGCTACATTAGCCTAAAACTAGAAGCAAATTTCAAACCGCAGTCATGTCTCGGCTGATGTCCTGGAAAGTCCTTCTTATCTAGTATTTCAATCTGAAATGGTCTGATTGCATTATCTAAAAGCAGTTAAACCAGATTTTTTTTGTCCTGTATGACCTCACACCTCTTCTATGTCCTCTAAGATCCAGAGACAGAAATGGAAACCTGCCAATCTGTCTGTCTTTGGAGAAGGAATGTTTGTGACCAGAACAGTTCATGTGGGTGGATAATTTCACATGTGTTTATGTGTGTGTGTGCGTGTATGTGTGTGTGTGTGTGTGTGTGTGTTTGTGTGTGTGAGAGAGCACATGTGCCTGAAACCAGCTCATCTTCAGTAGAGTTCATGCACTCTACCACACATGTGATCTATGTACACACTTAGCATATACATACACACATTCAGTGTTTATACAACTGATCAGGGATGCGCATTAAGTGCTGTCCTGCTTCTGTGACCACTTACACCCTCATTTCTGGAAATTACGTTACGTTGTGCTGTGCTATGCTAGAAAAAATTTAACAGGCATATACAGAAAAAAAAAATAAATCAGTGTCTGCAAATAATCTAATTGAATTCCCATTGTCTGCAAATAAGGAACATCACATTGAGTTCTTCAGTGTCTGCAAATAATAAATATCACAACCAGTTAGCATCGTCTGCTAATGCTGAATAGCACATTGTGAGCCTTTTTGTACAACTTACACTCACACCTTCCATATCCTTATGAGTGTGTGTCAAGTGCATGTTGTGTGCCATGCCAGACCAGCGCCTACAGTCATTTACACACTGCTGCATGCACATCATATTGTATCTGCCCAATTGAGAATGAACAATCATCACATGGACAGGTTTTTTTATTGCATGCATATTTGTGTGTGTGTGTGTGTGTGTGTGTGTGTGTGTGTGTGTGTGTGTGTGGGTGGGTGTGTGAGTGAGTGTGTGTGTGTGCATGTGACGTAGGTAGGCACACTCACTCGCTCTCTGTCATTGATATGTAATGGAAAACTGCACTTGCTCGTCGGCAGTTAGACAAGACTTAGAGTCAGCTCTATATAGCAGCACATGAAAGATTAGGCAATCTCTCTCTATCTCTCTCTCTCTCTCTCTCTCTCTCTGTCTCTCTCTGTCTCTCTCTGTCTCTCTCTCTCTCTCTCAACTGGATTTGAGCTTCATGCAGACCAGACCAGACACTTCTCATTATCCTCATCCAGTCTGAGAAGTTCAACATTTGTGAGATTTAATGTGAGGCAATCAGAGGAGCCCACACACTTTTTTAAAACTCACACACACACAAAATGACAAAATCTATTCTTTATACTGATGACTAAACCTTCATAGTACATTATACTGTTTTTTTTTTCAAATATACCTACATTTGTAGTAATATCAAATGTATTTTCAGGATTTATATACATCAGCATAATTTATTTATATTTGAATTTGCACACAACCCGTGCAAACGTTTGCAGACACTCTTCAAAATCTTGGGTGTTAATAGCGAGTTTGCCCCTGCTCCGTTAGATCTTGGAACATCGCTGTGAGGGCTTGATTGCACTCAATCACAAGAGCAATATTGAGTCAGTTACTAATGTTAGATGATAGTTCTGGATCACACATTATATTCCAGCTCATCCTGAAAGAGCTAGATTGAGCTCCACCACATAAGAGAACACAGTTTCTCTGCTCTGCTTGTGCTTCACGTGCTTGGGGGTGCTCTCCAAAATTATCCCAAATTGTAAGATTATATTCTTCACTCAAGAAATGGTTTAAGCAGCTATAACATCTTGCTTTGTTGAATGTAGGCTTATATGTACTGATTGATGGCTCAATCTAGGCTTTGAGGACAGTGAAGTTTGGTGTAGGAGGGATGCCAACAATCAAGTTTAGTGTAGGAGGGGAAATGGGCTGGGGCTGTTTTTCAGGGTTTGGGTTTGCCCTCTCAGTTTCAATGAAGGGTAATGTTTATGCTAGAGCATACAAAGAAATTTAAACATTTATACACTACCAACTTTGTTGCAGCTGTTTGAGGAAGGCTCTTTCCTGCTCCAGTACGACTCCACTCATGTGCACAAAGTCTTTAAAAAACATGGCTTGATGGGTATGATGTGTAGAAACTTGAGCTGCCTGACATCGATCTGACTGAAGACCTTTTGGGCTAAATTGGAACACTGTTCGTGAGGCAGACCTACTTGTCCAGCATCGATGCCTGACCTCACAAATGCATTTTTGGCTGAATAGGCATATATTCCTACAGACACACTCCATAAACTTGTGGAAAGTCTTCCCAGAAGACTGGAGGTTGTTGTACATGCAAAAGGAAACAAAACTTTATTTTAATGCCTGTTGTTTTGGAATAGGACACCCAATGAGCTTATAAATGTATGATGGGCAGGTTTCAACATACTTTTGTCCATACAGTGTGCCCTGCTATCCCATATGTTGATGTACAGTTATATACAGGGGTATCATACATATTGGCTCAGTGTATCAGGGTTCCTGGAACCGCAGAGTTTATGTAGACAGACTATAATGAACCAGTATATTCAAGTGGAAGTTAAAGATGCCATTTGTCATGTGCCTTTTATTTACTGCCTGACTCAGCAGTACGGCAAACAAAGCAACATCCAATTGCGGTTTGCTCCAGGTTGACATTGCTATACTTTTAAATCTGGAATGAACTGCAAGACAATGCAATGTCCTCCAGTGGAAAGAAAGTCATTGTGAGTGAACAATAGTGTGCCCCCTGCTGATAAATCTCTACAACTGCCTTTATTATTGTGTAGATACAGAACAGACATAACAGCGGTGAAGTACAGATAAACAGATGAACACTCCAAGATCTTACAGAAGTGTAGGAAATGTAAACCAGCCTCCTTCTGGAGCACTTCTCAAGCCTTGGACATATGTAGGCTTCTTCGCGATAAGAAAAGGGATAGGTTTTGTTTGAGTGTTAGGCCATCGTGTGCCAAATACTTTCTCTGCTAATCCGCTGTCCGTCATAGTATATGTAGCTGCAGTAGGAGAGAAATCTCTCTTCTTTCCGAGAACTTAGTGGATTTTCCACTCCACTGAAATGCTGTGAATGGGCCCCATGCCCTTCCACGGTAAAAGTCAAATTCTGTTGGAAATCTCATGTATACTATAAACAGAGACTTGATGGTGTAAACAGGCATGAATCTTAATGAGTGCACATACGTGTACACATGCCATAGAGAGCCTGAGGGTGTGCTGATGAGGGCCCAAAGGACATGTGAATTGGCTCTGTGCCTTTACTACCACACCTGACCGTGGCTGACCGTGCCAGTGCATTTCAAGGGCAGGACAAGGCATTCACTTGTGCCAAAGTGCAAGTGCTGCTAGACATGACCACTCCCACTTACTCTCATTTGCTCTTTCTCCCTCACTCTCTCTCTCCTGAGTACTTCAAGGCTAACCCCGAGCAGAGTCCGCGTTATTATTGACACTTTAAATGATAAAGAAGAATATTACGAGACACACATCTAGTATCATATAAGCGTTGTGCTCTTTACGAGACAATATATTAATCTCTGACTGCGTTCTCTCAGCTGGGCTAAACTAATGGAATTCATTTGAAAATGCTTGGAAGCTTTCATGGTGGCTATTAGGAAAAAAAATGCCTTGTCTCATTTTGTCATGCCTCTCTCATTTTTCATGCACGGCTCATAGATCGCTCTGCCAGATAATGGCAGGAAAGTGTGCCTGCGATTTTACATCTCCGAGCTATTTATTTTGTGCATTTGTGGTGTGTGTGTCTATCATCAGCTGCCATTTAAACGAATCATCTGAAAGCATGGCTGCTTTTATCTTTATCATCATCAGAGTGCACTCAGAATCAGAGTCTTATGTGAACATCAAGCATCTAGAACAGTAAGATATGAAACATGCATGTGCCTGGACTGTGTGACATTTTTGCTGTCAGTAAAAAAATGGATTCCAATTGTTGGCATTTCATTACATAATTTAAAACACCACCTGCCCTATGCATTGTGTGATTTTTTTTATAATCAGTGTACTAGTATAAATGGTCAAAAATTTTACGTTCTCACATTAGCTTCTAATTTAAAACATTTTTTTCCTTCCTAAAGGTTTTCTGACAGAGGAGCAGAGTTAAATAAACACTCTGGCATTTAATCTCTCATGTCTAAAAACATGCGATCAATTATCATATAAATGAATTTCCTTGTAATGCAGATCTGTCCACCCAAACCATATTAGCAATAGAAGTCAATGGGAAGATGTTTCAGCACCTGTCCATTAAGCTTTCTTATAAATGGGGTTTTCTGTCCTTTTACTAAGTCCAGGGAAACAAATTAAAAGGATGACAATGAACTGCATGCCACAGACACGGCAGAAAGAGATGAGGTTGAAAAAGTCAGGAGTGGTCCCTACACTTCAACATTTATCATAGAGCTAAGCAATGATCAGGGGTCTAGGATCTTATTAACTTCACATTCAGAAAATTACAATGGGCATTTTTCACATATTGTTGACCTTTATTTTGTGGGCTGTCAGTAAGCTGGGATGGTAGTTGAATGAAGCAGGCATATTTTCCTTCAGTTCAGCCACAGTCACGACACTTTCCTCAGCAGAGACTTTATCCTGGCATGAATACAAAGTGCTCCATCTGCTCTCAAAAGAGAGAACTACAGCGCCCCCGTCCTGCAGGACAATACCCCTGATGCCATCTCTCGTACAGGCATCCGCACACACACCTCTCCTTGCAGTTACATAATCATTTTCACACCTTGTTTCACTGTGTTAGAATTTCTGCAGCATGTCATCAAGTAGTGGGACTTTATGTCTAATGTTATGCCTGAATACAACTAACATGCCCAAGATCTGCTAATCCTGAAAAAAAGTACATTTACTACTTACAGTGTGTTAGTGATTCAGTTGTTTGCTTCAGGACCATTTTAACTATAAGCAATGTAAATAGGACCCGAGTTTGTTTATTATTATTAATATTATTACTATTGTTATTGTTGTTATTATTATTATTGTTGTTGTTTTTGTTGTTGTTGTTGTTATTAGTAGTAGTAGAAGTAGTATTTAATCTGATTTGTTCAGATAATCAGAAAGTCCATAGACTTTTCCTTGTGTCTTAATCAAAATGAATTAAATATTCATTATTATTTTATTCTTGCTGACATTATGATTACAATGGGTTAGACATGGACCTCACATGTTCTGGGTTCCTCGAAAGCTGCTTAGGGCCCCAGAAACAGTGCTGGATTACCATCTTTTATTAAAGTTATTAGAGTGCTACTATTAGCACACTATTGTGTTAGATATACTGCATTTCTGCCACAAGTAAGGACATAAAATTTTAAGTATATTCTATTCTATTCTATTCTATTCTGTTCTGTTCTGTACTATTACATCTATTCTATTCTAATTTATTGTAGTACTAAGTACTATGAATAACTTTTTACACTGCAAAAACCCTACTATTGTTATTGTGCTTTGTTTAGTGGGCTTCACGCACACCAGATGCTGATCAGCCAAATGTGACCAAAAGTGTAGAACTGCAGCTGTGAGAGTAATGTTGCTAACAAAAAATAGTGGTAATTCAGTGGTAGTTTATCTCTCAACCTGCTCCAACCACGATCAGCTCTTCATTAAGGTGACACAGACTTTGATGTGTTTTGGGACACAGTGTAACTTACTGTAAACTTAAAATATAAGAACAATTTCCCTGCCCAGGCGACTATTTTACACACCAGAACAGGTATTCACAAAGCAGGCTTTAATTACAGGACAACCACATCTACAAGTCTGCGGTTTAAGCAGGTTATAAGAAGCTGTAGTGATAATTTGGGCTGTTTGGGTGACTATAGACACATTCGTTTCGTAGATACAGCATAAAATTGACTTGGTTGATCAACTACACATGGAATAAGTGGAAAACTGAATGAAATTTTTAATAGATTTTAATATTTCATGCAAATGCTCACTGAGAAGCTCATATATAATCTTATCAGCCCCCTTTAGCATAATAGTGAATATTATCACAGTGTTTCTGAGATTACTGGATTTCTAATATCCCATTTAGTGATGAAGTATGAAAATGTAGTCATCTTACTTTGTGGTTTGTATAGTTCTTAAACTGGAGCACTGGCTGTCTAATGTGACATATAACAGATGAAGCCTTACTGAACCAGAGCATTCTGTGGGTCTAATGGAAGGTCACTAAGTAATGAGACATGCATGGCTTTCACCTATTTCTGTCCCTTCCATTACCAATACATCAGCTGGCCTATAAACACACTGACTTCTAGACAGAAACAAGGTGAGGATTTAGTAAAATAAACAGTATGGTAAAAAAAAAAAAAGAATATATATATATATATATATTCGCCTACTCATATACTAACCTATAGTCACCTCTTTCTATCTGTGTGTGTGTGTGTGTGTGTGTGTGTGTGTGTGTGTGTGTGTGTGTGACTTCAGCTACTTGTGGGGACCAAATGTTCCTTCAATGATGGAAAACATGAAAATGTTGATGCCGTTAGGACATTGTGTGGAAAATTTGGGCTGCCCCCACATGGAAAAAGGAATTTTCTTACAAATAAGGCAGGCTTTATTAGGAAAAGATGTTTTGGTCGCTGAGGTTAAAGTCAGTTTTGGTTTAGGTGTAGCACAGCAGCATTATGCTGCAGCCCTACAGAAGGACATGGAAACACTACACAAAGGGTGTACCCTGCACATTTGTGTGCATGTACACTTATTTATGCTTGAATGTGTGCATGTGAGCTTGCATATAGTTCACTATATGCACTATATGTATATGTTTACATGCTGATTTATCAGTGTCAGGTTGCACGTGTGCACCAAACAGAGAGGGTTTTCCCCAGTGGAAGGAATGTGTAGTGGGTGAGATAAGAACAGGCAGAACCAGCAGCGGCAAACTGATGCAGCTCATAAGTCACTACAAGAGCAGGTGATGAGTCATTCTGGTTGCTTAGCAACATACTTCAGAGGTGCTTGCTGTTCAATTGACCTGTCTATAGGCTCTCCTCCTTCCTTGAATACCACCACCAACTTACTTAACTTAGTCTCAGCTGCAGCGCTTCTGCAAAAAAAACCTGGATCCAGCACAATTTCAGCTCAGAAGCCGTGGAATCTGGCTTGATCTAACAGAGAAGTCAAGCAATGAAACTCTAAAACACTGCTGGAAATGCTAAAATCATGGATGCCATTTATGTTATGTCAGGTATATTTAATATTGTTATATTAACAGTTTATATCTCAATCCACAAATGTTTGGCCTCAAAAATCAGAACACTGAATTTTACTTCATTTATTAATTATTTGATGCAAAAAACTTTACTGAAGTGGAGTAAAGCTTTCTTACAAAGCAAATAAATTATATCTACATCAAACATTGCTATATAATAACACAATAACAATAACAAAATATAACTTTTTGGCTATATTTTGAGTTTTGCACTTGCTGCAAATGTATTTCAGCTAATCAGATTTTAGAACAGGATCCATTTGCATTAGATGTCACATGCACCAATCGTGTGACGCGCACGGGTCACAGGAAATATAAACAGGGTATATAAACAGGAAGTAGTTTAATTCACGTTGCTCAGACATTGAGTCCTGCAACCTCGCCCGTCTACAGTCATCATCCTGGGTTACGTGAGTACTCACTGCATTACTTATTGTGTGCATGTATGTTAATGCTGATTCCGGTGGGAGTCTTAACTCTACTGAGAGCGTTTGCAGATCAAAGTGTGTGATTCAACCAGCCCTCTCACTTCTGTCTGCGCTTGGGCTCACCTATCACGCTACACGGGCGAAACTCCTGGTAAAGGTACGTTCTAGTTCACCTACCTCTGTGACAGAATGTCTGAGCCAATTGTAGTGAGCCCAGTGGACTGGGCTGCGTTGGTAGACCTGGTGAATCGGCAGGACGTCGCGATCGATACGCTGCAGGCTAAAGTGGCGGCTCTACGTGCTCAGGTCGCACTTCTGCAGCCAACTCGATCCGACAGCACTGCTGAGACACCTGTGTCTCCAATCCCCACCGCCTCCACTTCCTCATCATCTCCTCACCTGATACCAAAAATGTCTTTACCGGATAAGTGGAATGGGATCGATGGGAAGTACAATGTTTTTGTGACTAACCTCAACCTTGTTTTCAAGTTTCAGCCCGGGAGATATCCAATGGAGCGAAGCCAGATCGCACTTCCCGTCTCCTTTCTCACTGGGCAGGCAGCGGAGTGGGCTACAGCAGTCCTAAGGTCTAACATCCAAGCTTGTTACTCCTATTCAGAGCTTTCCAACACCCTCATTTGAGACAGAAAGATAAACCAATTAGCCGGTATGCAGCAGAGTTTCACACCCTTGCCATGCAGACAGCTTGGGGCGACTCCGCTCTCCGGACAGCCTATTATGAAGGGCTTTCTTCTCAGATAAAAGACCAATTAATGGGACGGGAGATTCCCGGAACCCTGGAAGGGTTCATTCAGTTTGAGAGTGGATCAACGCATGGTTCATCAACCTAAACCAGCTCCTCGCACACTACCCCCGATGAGCTCTCGAACCCTTACTTTCACTCCCTCTGAGCCTCCACTTCCATCAGAAGCCCCCTCCGGAGCCGCAGTTAGGGTGTGCCTCCTTTGATGCGGCGGAGAAGGCGCGACACTATCGCGAGGCCCTTTGTGCCTACTGCGCATCACCTGACCGTCTGCCCAATCCGCCCGGGAAACGGTCAGACCGGGTGAGTAATGGGAAGACATCACCTGGTATTAACATCCACCACACCGACTTTTTCCCGATTCACCGTCCAAGCTTGCATTCAGCTCAGCCACAAACAGGTCAGAGTCACTGCTTTCGTGGATCCGGGGGTGGCTGGCAACTTAATTGACCAATCCTTTGCTGATCAGCTGGGTGTGAGTTTAGAAGCATTATTCCAGCCGATAAAGATCACCGCCGTCGACGGTCGACCCCTTTGCCAGCTTATCACCTTTGCCAGCTTTTCACCTCAGCACCCATTCTTAAGCACCCGGACTCTGCCAAACCATTCATTGTGGAGGTGGACGCCAATGTGGGTGTAGGAGCCATTCTCTTCCCACGAGGTCCAGACCAGAAACTGCATCCATGCAGTTTCTTCTCTAGAAAGTTCAACCCCACTCAGCAGCGTTATGGTATAGGGGACTGTGAACTGCTGGCCATCAAGTGGGCACTGGCTAAAGGGCGGCGGTGACCCGTTCATCGTCTGGACAGACCATCAAAATCTTACCAGCGTCCAACAGGCAAAACAACTTAATCCTCGACAGACGCGGTGGGCCCCCAGACCAAGCACATGCCTGTTCTTTCACCTGAGATAGTTGTTTCGCCGCTCCGGTGGGAGTTGGAGGATCGAGTCCGCCAGGGGCAGACCTTGGAGCCCCTACCCACTGAGACACCTCTGGGACGTCTCTTCATTCCTTCCACCCTTCATATGGAAGCTCTTCAGTGGGCTCATTCATCCACCATCGCTGGTCACCCAGGTATACAAAGGACCTTGTCTCTCCTCCAAAGGGCCTTTTGGTGGTCAAAGATGGCTAAAGATGTACAAGAATTTGTTCGAGCCTGCACGGTGTGTGCCAGAGCGAAAACATCTAATCAGCCCAGTAGTGGAGATTTTCAACCCCTACCTGTGCCACATCACCCCTGGTCACACATCGCACTGGACTTTGTGACTGGACTCTGAAGGCAAGAACACCATCCTTACAATTGTGGATCGATTCTCCAAGGCCGTGCACCTGGTGGCACTCAACGGGCTCCCCTCTGCTAAAACCACCACAGGAATTATTTTAGAGCAATGTAGTCCATTTGCATGGGTTTCCCTGGGACATCGTCTTGGACAGAGGGCCCCAGTTCACAGCTAAGTTCTGGAAGGCCTTCTGCCGTCTGATCGAGTCTACCTGCAGCCTCTCCTCTGGATATCACCCCCAGACGGAGCAGACCAACCAACAGCTGGAGTGCTTCCTAAAGTGTTTTGTGGCAGATCGACAGCGCTCCTGGGCCCGCTACCTCATCTGGCCTGAGTTATCTCACAACCTGCTCACCTCCTCAGCCACTGGACTCAGTCCGTTTAAGGTATGTAATGGTTTCCAACCGCCGATGTTTGAACATCAGGAACCGGAGGTTGACGTACCATCGGCCCAACAGTTGGTCCACAGATGCCGGCGGCTCTGGGACCAGACTTGAGATGCCATCCAAAGAGCCGACCATCGCTACACCTCACAACATTGCCACCGGCATCCTCCGGGATGGTTGTTC
Source organism: Alestes dentex (assembly GCA_037576975.1). NCBI lineage: Eukaryota > Metazoa > Chordata > Actinopteri > Characiformes > Alestidae > Alestes > Alestes dentex. The sequence goes on along the minus strand of JBBIGA010000106.1, from coordinate 10,888,196 downwards.
CATGTGGGTGACAGGGTCTGGCTCTCTACGCATCACCTTCATATCTGCACTGAATCCAAGAAGCTCTCCCCCTGCTTCATTGGACCCTACAGGATCACACATTGAATAAACCCTGTCACCTTCCAGCTCCAGCTGCCTGCCTCTCTCTGTGTCCACCCAGTCTTCCACTCTTCTCTCCTCAAGCCGTTCATGACGTCACCCCTGGTTCCTGCTGCCCCGGACCCTCCTCCGCCTCTGATCATTGATGGTGGTCCTGCGTATACTGTCCGGTGGAACCTTGACTCGCAATGCCGTGGGTGTGGCACCCATTACCTCGTTGACTGGGAAGGTTATGGTCCGGAAGAACGGTCTTGGGTTCCCGGTCAGTTCATGCTGGATCCAACCCTCATCCAGGACTACCGTCGTCGGGTCTCTTCCCAACCGGGTCCGTCTGGTGACGGTCCTGGAGAGAGGGGTACTGTCACATGCACCAATCATGTGACGCGCACGGGTCACAGGAAATTAGTGTGTCACAGGGTATATAAACAGGAAGTAGGTTGATTCACGTTGCTCAGACATTGAGTCCTGCAACCTTGCCTGTCTACAGTCATCATCCTGGGCTACATGAATACTCACTGTATTACCTATTGTGTGCATGTATGTTAATGTTGATTCCGGTGGGAATCTTACTCTACTGAGAGCATTTGCAGATCAAAGTGCATGATTCAACCAGCCCTCTCACTTCTGTCTGCGCTTGGGCTCACCTATCACGCTACATGAGCGAAACTCCTGGTAAAGGTACGTTCTAGTTCACCTACCTCTGTGACACTAGATCTGACTGCTGGAACTTGGAGCCTGGCATGGGGGGCTTAAAAATTAACCCAAGTGGATGACAAGTCGGGTGGTCCTTGTACTGCGTGTAATACATCACCTCACATTTGTGTTTTAAATGGGCAGTGTGAATCTGCAGCTTGGGGTAGTGGTAAATCAGCCACATATGAGCAAATTCATATTTTTCATACAATCTTTTGGTGGTACTGTTGATATAAACAGTACTACTTAACAGTGCATTTAGGTGGATATGCTTGCATGTGTGTACAACACATAGTTAATAGATGACGTGCCTGGATTGCAGAATGCAACCCCACCCCTGGTTAGCACAAAGATCACCTAAGGTGCACCCTGAAAGCAAGTGCTTCATCATTATCATACTTTGTTCTTTAATGTGCAGCATGTTGGCTCTCAGTGCTGCTCAGGGTTTTGTTAAAGTCTTTCAGACATGCTTGCTCATGTTTGAAGGGCAGGTTAGGAGGTAGAGGCCTACCTGTGTTTAACAGATATAGCAAATGAGAAGTGTGGGTGCATTTATAATTCATATCACTGAACACAATTTTGGTCTCTGAAATAACATAATGTTATTCTAGATTCTAGAATTTTATGCCAGCCACATATTTATACATAGTATTATATGACAGAGGGGAACAAAAGCAGAGTTTTCCTCCTACAACTCTGCAGTGAAATCTCGTCAGATGCAGATGTGTTTTGAACTCAAAACGACTGGAATCGAGGCTAGGCAGTGAAGATAAGGCGAAGATAATGATGCAGCCAAAAAGGCACCACAAGAGAGTGTCTGATGAGTCATTCCAGTTGCCTGGCAACCCTCCTGAGAGGCGGCTGTTTATCTCTGTCAGATGGTCCGTATGTTCAGATGGAGGGAGAGTGGCGAACATATATCTTTCACGGATGAAGCAAAAAGGGCAGCTATTAGTTTTCTGGGGTTTTTTTTTTTAACTAGTTAACATCTAAATGTCTAAAGTAGTGTTCTGTTTTTCTCAGGAGAAATGTAATCGTAACACATTTTATGTGACAACTGAAATATATATAAATATATATATATATATATAGGAAATATTACCGTGGCAACTTTTCAGTGCTTAAATGGTTCTTTCACTCCACTTTATTCCACAGTTAAACTGTTCGGAGGTCACTTCTTTTAACTAGTTTAGATCCTTTGATCCATTTGAAGCCATTTGTGAACATTGATCTTACTCACATCAAGTACGATCCATGTAAATTTGCTTATCCAGCCATCTATCTGTTGAGGCTGCCATGAACCCAGCTTTCATCATAACTTGAGGCTCTTGGACTTGGTTAATAATGATATATTTACAGATTTCAGCTTAGCCTTTGATATGGTTATTCCAGTAATGTTTTTCAAAATGTTCATGACATAAATGTTAACACAGCTTTTTGTTGTCGGCTAGTGTCTATTTTAAGGGAAAGGAAATTCAATCATTTAATTTAACATTGTTTACTGCTCAGTACAGGTGAGTCCAAGACTCTTTTCACTTTTCACGAATGATCTTGATGATCTCAAGATGAATCAGCTAAATGGTGAGATATGCTGACAAAGCCACCCTACAGTAGACCATGTTACAGATAACAACAGGAGGTGGTTCGCGTGGTACTACTGATGTACAAATAATGTACTAATAATGATAAACAGCTTAATGCAACTATGGAGATGTGGAGTATTTAAAACTACTTGCAGGTTCTATGACAACAATTCTTTAATGTGGAGCATCAATTTTGTTACATGATAACATCATTAAATTATCTAAAAAATAGACTCATAAAAATACAAAATTGAGGTAATCTGTAGGTTAAATATAGCTTGTCGATCACTGAGAGTTCTATTTAATTTATTTTATTTCGGTACAATAGGGTATTGTTGTCCTCACAGAGAACTGGAACATTGTTTATGTCAGTTAATTCCATTTACATTTAGTGCATCCTTAAATGGGCAAAGAAGATTACCACATTATTACCATGTCTGACTGTTGGTATGTCGTTCCAACTGTGAAATGCTGTGTTTGTTTTACACCAGATGTAATGGGACTCCTGTCTTCCAAAAAGTTTCATTTTTTGCTTCATCAATTCACAGAATATCATTTTAAAAAGGTTTAGGGGTTATCAGTATGTTTTGTTTTTTTTGGCGACTCGCTGTGGGGGGGCAATGCCTTCGAATGCCCCCTCTTGACGCTGGCACTGATCCCAATTATGCACTTAATTAAGGTAAATGCTTAACTGAGAAAATTACTTTTATTACTGTTTTGTTTGCTCAGGTTGTCTTATAATAAATGTAGCTCTTAATTTGTTGTTTTTGATCTCAGATTGTAACTGTAACCATTTTGCTTTAATGTAAGACATGCAAAATATCCTATTTTGGTAGAATGAGGAATATAAATATAAGCTCTGTAAGTTGTGGTGTGAATGTTTCGTCGAGGATTTGATCCTCAGTCTAGAATCCCATAGTAAACCCATTATTTTAACTTCATTCTTTTCCCAGTTAAAGTTAAAAGGTGATTTGTTATGATTGAATTTGAAAGGCTCTCAGTGTTTAGTGGGGTCGTGTCGCCCCCTCGTGTTAAGAGAAATCTTCGCCACTGAAATCTGTTGAGCTCCTTCTACTGAGTTAAATAGTTTACAAACAAGTCAGATAGTCGTAGTCGTATGACTATTATTATTATTGCTATTATTATTATTATTATTATTATTAGTAGTAGTAGTAGTAGTAGTAGTAGCAGTATTATTATTTTTATTATTACTGTTATATATTATTATTATCATTATTGTTAATATCATTTATAGTAGTAGTAGCAGTATTATTAATATTACAATTATTATTATATAAAATATTGTATTGTTGTTATTATTATTTATATTATTATTGTTATATAATATTGTAATGATCATATAATTATCATTATTTTATTATTGTTATTATTGTTGTTTGTTATTGTTATTATTGCTATTATTGTATTTGTAACAGTAGTAGTAGCAGTATTATCATTACAGTTATTATATTATATTATAATGATCTTTTTTATTATTACTATTACTATTATATCTATCATTATTATTTGTAGTAGTAACAGCAGTATTATTATTACAATTATTATTATATAATATTATAATTATCGTATTGTTATAATTATTCTTTGTATTATCATATTGTTATATAATATTATGATCATATTATCATTGTTCTTGTTTATATTATTATTATTATTATTATTATTATTATTATTATTATTATTGCTATTATTATATTTGTAATAGTAGTAGCAGTATTGTGATTATATATTATAATTATCACATTATTATTATTATTAATATTTCCTTCTTCTTTTTCTTCTTCTTCTTCTTATTATTAGCGACATTATCCTGATCATTACTATTATTATCATTATATTATTATAATCATCATCATCATTATCATTATATTATTATCATCATCATCATCATTTTTTTATTATTATTATTGTTGTTGTTGTTGTTGTTTTCTTCCTCAATCTTCCGCCATTTCAAACGCAACTTCCGCCGTGTGCAGCAGCCATTTTCTGTGTCGGACTGGTTGTGAAGACGGTTCCCCCTCATTAAACTCTTAGGGACGGGGGGCCACCGGACTCTGCCGACCCTCTCTGGACGGAGGAGCGGGTCGGAGCTCGGCCTGTGTGGCTCTGTAGCGGGACTGCGGGCCCCGTGTCGGAAGTGTTGAGTCAGTATGTCCTCAGAGGAGAGTTACCTGGCCATCCAGCGCTACTTGACGGACGAGCGGCAGCCTTACGCGCCCGGCACGCACGGAAACACCAAAAGGAAGATCCGTAAGGCCGCCGCCTGCTACATCGTGCGGGACGGGGTGCTGTTCTACCAGCGCCGCCAGAAAGGACTGGACCAGTTCAGCGAGCTGGAGGTGGTGCTTCAGGCCGAGCGGAGGAGGGAACTGATCGACGAGGCTCACATCACCCCCGGAGGAGAGCACCTCACCCAGCAACTCACCTGGGAGAGCCTCTCTCAGAAATACTGGTGGAGAGGTGCGTCCAGCTGCTCTTTCTCTTTATTTCTGACACCCTCAACTCTTCTGCTCACCCTGCTGTTCAGAACTAAATTTAATCTTAGTCCCTAATCATAGCTACAGATAACTATTGAATAACCATTCATCTAAGTGGTGTGCTGATACTGTTAGTAAAAAAAAACCATACTGGTAATTGGTAAGTATCAGGTGTTTTTCTCTAAATGTATCATTTATTTTCCTCTAAAGTTAACTCTCTGTTGTGGGGGTCCTTGTCTCTTGGAAGACAGGGACCCCCTATCTCGTGGAGGACAGGGACCCCCCTGTAACTGCTGCTTGGAGGACACAGATTTGGGTCTGTGTTGGTTAAGAGAGGTTTGACACACATCTGAGGTTAGAAAGGGTAATTTGTTGAGTATTGAATGCATAGATGAGTCAGGAGGGCTTCAGTGAGGCCTAACTTAGCCTAGCATCAAGCTAACTAGCCAGAGAGCTAATACTGTGCTAAGCATTTGACAGCAAGCACCATGTGACTCCACTTGGTAAAGTGGTCACGCTTAACACATAACAGCACAGCACACAATGTGAAATTCTTATTCTGAATTTAACCCATTCACCAAGTAAAGCTGTGGGCACCTCAGTGGTGCAACTGGGGGTCCTGTATTTCGAACCCATGGCCTTTTGATTGACAGTTAATGTTAATAGGGCCAAGTCGAGCTTCCTAAGAGCTGCTAATCTGTGCTAAAAGAACTTAACTCATAAACATGACATTAGTTGCTTGGACTGGACTGTTTTGTTCTTCCTTCAGGCACCAACAGAAAGTCTAACATGGTGGTGTTAACGTTAACCCGACAGAAATCACATTTTCACAAAGGCAACTTCATGTAAACACGTGCTGAACTGCCAGATTCTGGGTATAATGAATGTGATGCACTAAACAGAAGAAAAAACATCATCTGATAACCGCTTGCCAAACGAGACATCCCAATTTGTACTTCTAAATACTGTCATACTGTCAAACCACACTTTTTTTACTCATGAAAATTTGGGAGTTAAAGAACCAATTTTTCTACTTTAGTCTTTAATTCTCATCCAGTTATTATTGAGCTTGATTATCAATGATAACTGGACCCTTCACTTCCTATGCAGGATCTGGATGTACTAAGAAGTTTAGTAGTTGCCTTTGCTTCCTCTGTAGTCAGTAGTTTGACTGGACTTGGGTAACAATGCTTTTACGTGTGTGTCCATGTGTATAAAGACTTCGAATCTTTTATATAACGACTGTAGTTGCTGCTATTAATACTTTAGTTGCTGTGATATTAATGCATTTATTATAATGTTCCTAAATGTTTAGGTGTCCTGAAGCAGGTGAAAGATTACATTAGGGAATGCCAGTGCCAGAGTAAACAAGAGCGTGGCAGAATCGGTGCTGAGGATGGACCAAGCCAGGCAACTGTCCGCCGCTGCGGTCGACAAAAGGCTCGTTCCAGTGAAGAAGAGGATGAAGAAGATGACGACATCGAAGAGTTTGATTCATCCTTTAATACAAAATCAAAGGCCAACAAATTGGATAAACACGAAGTGGTCTTTGTAAGTACAATTTTCTGAAAACTGTTTAACATGTCTTTTTAAAACATTCGACATCAATGGAGCTTTAAAGTCTGTGAATATATAATTGAAGTGAAGTGACCATTTGTCATATGTGAACATGCTACAGCACACAGTGTGAACAGCACAAAATTCTTCTCTGCATTTAACTCATTCACTAAGTGGGGCAGCGGGCAGCCTTGCTCAAGGGAACCTCAGACATGCCACTAGCAGTCCTGGGATTCAAACCCAGGACCTTCTGGTCACAGGTCCAACTCCCTAAACACTAGGCCACCAGCTGTCAGGAAGAATCTCTTGAGCTAGCTGAGAGTTTTCACACAATGGGAGTGGTGGTGGGAGGGGGTAAAACATGATGGTACTGGTTAATATTAATATTATATAACACTCACTGGTGCACGGAAATGTAATTCAAATTCAGAAGACAGTTCAGAAGTGGGCAGAAGTTGCTATAGTTAAAGATAAGTTAAAAAGCAGAACTTGCAATTAGAAGTTCATGTAAAGCAAAATGAGTGTGTTTCTATTGTTTTTTTAAAGGGGACATATTATGCAAAACTCTCTTTAGTTATAATAGGTCTATGGATTATACAAAACATGTTCATGAAGTTCTTTGCACAAAATCACTCTCACATAAAGAGATTTCACCAGCTCTATTCTTCACAGATTCAGGCCCTTTCAAAATGAGCCATTTGGACGGAGGGCCCAGTGTGACGTAATACTGGGCCAATTTGCATAGAACCGCCCCATATCTGTCAAGACCCTGCCCATAAATTATTAAAAGAATAAATTTGTTACAAAACTGTGAAAATATTTATTTAGCATTTAAACAGTGCACAATATTAAATAAAATTTGAAATAAAATATTTTACTTGGCCCCACTCATGAATAGCCTAAAAGCAAGATAGCTGAAATATTATACAATTAAATATCTTCTCTCATAAAGCTAGTGAATTCAAGTGCATTTTAATATTCTGAACGAAGTGCATTAACAAAGTGCATTCAGAACAAGTGCTTTAAAAACTGTTGAAAGATAACAACATTCTCTGTAAGCCTATAACAAAATAGTGTATCAAAACAAAGACTGACAGCCCATATATTAGCTGTAAGCACTGGAAAATTTGCCTTTTCAAAAACACAGACGGAGTGGGTGTGCTCAAAGGGTCTTGCCTCTTCTGTGCTTCATACTCTGCATGGCGATCGGGATTTTTAAATTTTTGATATGATAAATTAATACCGACGTTGAGAAAGTCTTTGTGGATGCACCCCCCCTAGAAATTTCGGCATTGCGCGCTTTACAAACGGCTTTCCGCATGTCTTTCTTAGATATATCGAAATGCGCCCATACAGCAGACATGTTTACTCCATGTTAATCCATGTTAATCCAATCTGGTGCGTGCAGGCTGCGGCTGTTGATTGCGTCATTGCTGTTTCGTCACGTTTAAAAAAAAAAAAAATGCTTTTTTTGCCATTTTCGGCTGAAAATTTTCGGTGGCCGAATATTCGGTGCACCCCTAGTAAAAACAGCAGAAACTGCGGAGTGAGAGCTGAGCAGCGAAAGGAAATAAAGTGAGGAGCCGGCTCTCACTCGATGGGAGTCGGCTCTTCTGATTCACTACAAACCATCGGCTCGCATGACACATCGCTACAGGGAAGGTGGATTCTGATTGGCAGTTGTCGTGCACCTTCCGCCACATGTTATGCACGTGATCGAGTAAATATGCCCACAGCTGATCATCGTAATCGAACTGAATTTAATCACGATCACTAATCGTGATCGTATAAGCCCTAGGCGTGACCAGCAACAGCTTATTTGCATTAAAGGGACAGAGCCCTGAAACAGCTTGTTTTGAAAGGGACCGAAACTGTCAAGAATTAAGCTGGTGATATCTCTTTATGTGAGAGTGATTTTGTGTAAAGAACTTCATGAACATGTTTTGTATAGCCCCTAGACCTATTATAACTTGTTTTTAAATAAAGTGAGTTTTGCATAATATGTCCCCTTTAAATTTGTTTTCAGATTTTTGTTGAGATTCTTATTCAGATTGTTACTTTATTTCTTTGTATGTTTTTTATATTGTAGGTAGACAGCAAGGGTGTTGTAAAGCAGTTCTTGCCCAAACATGGCCAGACGATGTTGGATAAGCTGAATCAGCAGCGTCTGAATGATCAGTTTTGTGACATTACCTTACTCATTGAGGGTGAAGCACATCGGGCGCACAAAGCTGTTCTGGCATCTTGTAGTGACTACTTTAATGAGCTGTTCGTCGAAAAGGGTGCAGTATCGAGCCATGAAGCCGTGGTTGACCTCTCAGGTAAGCAACATGGAACAATATAATCATATTATATAATAATACATTTTATTTGAAAAGTGCCTTTCAAAACACTCAGACACTGTACACAACAAAATAATAAAAGAATAACAATAAAATAATAATAATACAATAATAATCACAAGGTCTCAAAGGGCTACAGATTAGAAAAGAAAGAAACAAGAAAACAAGGCAAGCATTAAAAAATAGAAAGATCATTAAACAATAAATGTAGAAAACGTTAGTTATATGTGGTATAATGCTGCCTTCATGACTGTAGGAGAAATCCACTTGAACTGCCATCCAACTTCAGCAAGAAAACCTCCTGAGACAAAGAAGAAATACCTTAATTGTGTAGAATATGCTTTTCTTCCTGAGATCTACTTGGACTGTTTGTTCTAAAAGGGGTCGTTTGAACATTATCATTTTCCAGCCGGTCTTTATCCTTTGGAATTAAAGTGGCTGAGTTGTTGTTACTGTGCTGTTAAGAGATACATTTGTAAATAACTTCTGTTCTCATCGGCTGCCCTGTGTAATGCCCTCAGTCCGGAGTGAAGTGGTCTGTAACCTCTGATAAGCAAGACTAAACTGCTGCAGGCTGGATAGGTGGATATATGTAAATGTGTTATTTTTGGAATGGCAAGTTAGCAGTACATTTTGTAACTTTCTCAGTTTATCAAAATTTAACTTTACATGCTACATTAAACTCTCATATACAGGGGCTCCTCAAGTTATGATGGAGGTCCCTTTGTACGACAGTGATGTAACCCGAATTGAGGCCTTGAGAGGAAAAGGGGACCAAGTCCACTTTTTTGGGTGTCAGCTCTTTCAACGTCAATACCATCTAAGCACTGTATATTTTGCGGGGAATAATGAACCAAGTCCATATGCAATTCCAGAATATTCGCTGGGAGAAGTACAGTGACATCCAAAAACTACTAAAATACATTCCACCAATATATCACTCTTTCTGTACAAGCTTGCCACATGCTGTAATTCAACCTGACATACTGGAGGACGAACACCTACATGACAGTGAAGGGGAAGAAGACAGCACTGATTAACTGTTTTGTCACTAATATCCAGCAAACATTTGATAAAAGTTAGATCTATAAACATTTGAAAGCAAGAATTTATCTGACGGTTACAGTCTTACACAGTAGTGCATGTACCAATAAAACATGCTCATTTTGTGTTCAAGATTATCAAAGACTTATGTTTTGACCTGGAAACCAGTGAAGCGGAAGTGCATTTTTTGCAACATCATTTCAATACAATAAGAAATTGTACATATTTTCATTTAGATTATTGCTACTTGATAGCTTTCTATAAAACACATTTGTTAAATAATACCACCGTATTTTGATTTGCCATGCAACTTAGATTTTCATTGGCCGATTTCTCAAAACAATAGAAACTGGACATGGTCCACTCTTCCCTTAAAGGCCTTAATTTTGGTGTCGAAACACACCCTAGACTAAGTTAATAACCTATTCTAACACAGTTGTAAAATCTGTAAACACAACTAAGAAAAAAATGACAAAAAAAACGAGTCTAAAAAGATTCGTTCAGAAGCCTTGAAAAAAGGCCAAAAAGTCGCCAAACAAAGCAACACAAATGGAACATTTGCGCTTAGATAAGCTTACTCCCTCACTCAACTTAAACATGTATGGATGGCTACGTTTCACAACTGTGCATTTTGCCAGAAATCAAAAAACGATGCTCAGTCTCTGAAAGAGGATAATACTGACCTCAGTGCTGGCAGCACAGATAATGAAAGATTCTTTGCATGTATTCTCAAATATTGATAACACAGTTGTTGTGAACTTAAATTATTAAAAATCAAAGCACTTAAAATATAGAACGTGCAACGTAAGATGACATATCAAAAAGGCTTTGTGCCAATAAAAAGACATTTGAGAGATTATTGCTTACTGTGAGCTGCTGTTGCATGAGTTCTCCAAATTTGGAAGTTCTGAGTTGGACCATGTCACCACTTTTATTACTTTCAAGAGTAATGTCATAACATACAAGCATATTTACTTTTGCTCTTTCTCTTCTCTGTGAATTTCCATACCAGGCTTCAGCAAGGCCAGCTTCCTGCCTTTGCTGGAGTTTGCCTACACCTCCCAGCTGACATTCAACTTCTGTGTGATGGCGGAGGTGGCCACGCTGGCAAGACACCTGTTGATGCCTGAGGTGCTTCAGATCTGTGAGTCTGTCCATAAGAAAGTGGAGAAGCAGAAGTTGATGGTCTACCAGCAAGGAGATGTGCATACAGTCGTGGCCAACCAAACTATGTCATCTCAGCCAGTCGATCCTGTGGAGTCTACAGCTTATGTGGTGGCCATGCAGAGCGATGGGCAGGCAGTGGTCACCCACACTGGACAACCTGAGGCTGGAGAAGCCATTACGGTTATCACAGGTGAAGATGCTACAGCAGAATCCCTGGCTTTGCTTGCTGGGGCAACAGTAGATGGAGAGATGATGACTGTGGTTACACATAGTGGACAGGCTGGATCGGCTGAATCCCTTGCCATCGTGGCCCACAGTGACCAAGCTGAAGCAGGGGAGACCATGACTGTGGTCACTCACTCTGGGCAAGCTGGATCAAGTGAGTCCCTAGCTGTGGTTCAGGCCTGGACAGTTGAGGAGCCACAGGTAGAGGATACATCAGTAACCGAGAGCATGCAGTCCGGTCCATTTCTTATTAGCGTAGACCCAGACAAAGTGGTTGATACTGAGAAGGTGGATCTAGGTGCTGTTACAACAGCACTAGTTGTTCAAGAGGAAACAATGGCCAAGACTATGGAAGCTCCACCCCAGCCTGCACCACCACCAGTCCCTATACCTCAGAAAAGGAGACCAGGGAGGCCCCCTAAAGTGAAGCAGGCCCCTCCTCCAGAACCAGATCCAATAGAATTAGAGGCTGCGGAGAGTGGCTCAGCTGGAGGAGAGGAGAAGAAAGAAGATCAAGAAGGGTTTGATCCTAATAAGAGGAACCTGAGGAAGCGCTTGATGAGGGAAGGCGGGTATGTTCGCCTACACATGGGAATAGAGAATGAGGAAGAGGAAAATACAACAAACACTGTGAAGGTATATGTGTAATGCAATGCATAATAATGAAGTAGTATATAATATGTGCTCTATATGTGATTAGTATTGGTCAATTTCCAATTACTAGCGTCTCCCCTTATTGCACAGTGCTACTAGACTGAGAAGATGAGGGCTAATTTCTGAAGCATGTGAAATCTGCCAACACTTTTTCCCCAGCAGCACTGATTGACAACTAAGTGTGTTTTATGACAGTACTCCTGCCTAGTCACTTACTGTTTCTTGCAACCAGTGAGTATCTACAGCAGGGCAGTGTGTTGTTATTGTGATATATTTTCACAATGTATCTCAACATGCTTTTCTGAGAAAATCATAATATCATCCTTTATTAAAGGACACAGAGCAACAGTGTATTCCGTTCTGAACCATAATCATTCCTACATTTAGTGCAGTGCAGTGTGTGAAACACTGAACAAAAATCATTTGTTCTGGTAGTTTGTGATAGTTTTTTTAAATGTGAATATACTGGCTCTTTTTTCTTCTAAAACTTATCAGTAAAAAATACAGACTGTAACAAAGTGAATTTTAAAGAAAAAAAGGATTGTGATAGGATTTTACCAAATCACTCACCCCTACTAGCATCGCACTAAATGGACACAGGAAACAAGGCCATCTATTCCACCCAGACAGTGGCAGTAGTAGTATGAATTGCTCCTTTGAAGAAGTCTGTTATAGCATGTTAAAATACTGTCAGCCTATGTGTAGATTAAATTATTTCAAATCTAGTTTACAGTATTTTTTGCTCATTTCTGATGGTGCAACATCCTTCAGAATCCTGATTTAGTCCTGCTTAATTTTTTAGTCTTGTGTTCTTACACTCCCCAGAAAGTGGCCAGGAGAGGGCGCCCAGTGACCCAGTCTGTAAAGAAGCGTTCCACTGACTCTTCAGAGATTGAAATGACTTCTGATGACTCAAAGCCATTGTTGGAAGCAGCAGATTCAGTGGAAAAAGAGTCAGAGTCTGTAGAGGAGGGAATCATCCAAGAGAAGTCAGAGGGAGCAGTAGATGGAGAACACACATGCAGCGAGTGTGGCATGGTGTTCCAGAGACGCTATGCCCTCATCATGCACACGCTAAAACATGAGAAGTCACGTGGCTTCAAGTGCACTGTATGTATTGAAAAAAAAAAATCATACACTGTTAACTTGTTGCCTGTATATAATTGTGTACACCACAATTCAAAAGTTGTCAGTAATATAAACCTATGTAGTTGCAGATGCAAGTAAAATAATTATTATAATTTGCTAGTCCTATGAAACTTTATCAGAAGTTAAGACATTTTTGAATTTGTCCACAATGACAAACTTGAAAACTGTTGTATAACTGAATACAGTCAAGAATTGTTGTAGTTAGTGCAGAAGTAGTAAATATATTTTAAAGTAAGTAGATAATGCCTATTTGTGGTTACTGCGATGACCCTTTCCTGTGAATTGTTCACATTACATAAGTGTATGTATTCATGTACACATTTGGTGACATTAGCAGCCCTTTCTCTTTCATTTGTCTAGTTGTGTAATAAAGAATTCCAGTATGCTGCCTCTCTTCGTGCCCACTTGGCCCGTCACAAGCACCAGAAGACCCAGAGAGTGTCCATGACCCGAGGGGCAGTGGATGAAGACTCGGAGGGCCTAGAGGGACAGTCGAAAAGCCGCACCAAGCGGGAGTTTGTGTGTGACATATGCGGCAAAACGTTGCCTAAGCTGTACTCTCTGCGGATCCACATGCTGAACCACACAGGTGTGAAGCCGCACTCCTGCAGGCTCTGCGGGAAAAGCTTTGCCACCAAACACAGCCTGAAGATGCACAGAGCATTACATGACTCTGCTAAGCGCTTCCACTGCTCTGTGTGTGAAAAGTCCTTTGTCACAAAGAGAAGCCTGGACGAGCACACCAGCATTCATACAGGTAAGCATATTTACTTACCAGGGATGTGAGGGTCGACCCGGGACCTGTGGGTCCTACAGGTATGGTTCCGCTTATTAGAAAGGTTTGTAGGTGCCAGCAGGGCAGATGACGAAGCAGCATTCTGACTATGTTATAATAGAAACCAGACCAACAGAAACATTGCAGGTCGGTCCGGTTTCACTTTGTTCATTAACAAGTATTTTTGCAGGTGAGATTGAGCAGGTAAATAGAACAAATTTGTTCACAATTCCAACTGGTCAACAAAAAGAGATTGCTTGTTAGTTTGACAAAGTGAAATTGCTCGCCTCCAGCCCCACCCCCCAAAAAGCTAAATTACTTTCCACAACAGACCTCTTGATCCTCAGGAAACACAACAGACCTGTTGATACTCACCCATGTATCTCTGAAATATATCTGTATCGCAGGTAATTACTTAAATGATGAACTTTGGATGTATGCTTAGATTTGACTAAAATTTTGGTCATCAATTATATTAATTTTACTCTGTTTAGAACCATGCAGAAATGTCAGATTTCTCTGTGATGCTAATCAGAGTGGTTTGATTACTGCATCTGACAACTGGTTTTGTTGGCATTGGCTGTTCTGTACATAAAAATTATCGGATAGGCCCACAATTACCATATAATAGTAGTAGTAGTAGTAGTAGTAGTAGTAGTAGTAGTAGTTAAGAAGTTCAGTCAATTAAAAGCCTATAAATAAAATTAAATAAACAAACCTAGAAAAAGTTCTGTTCACTTTCAAGTGATTTATTAGCATGAATGCAGTATGATATGTTGTGAACACTGCAGCAAATGATATGTAATGTGCAAAACTGCTGCCAAATGATTTTACTAACTTGATGTAACCTGCTTTATTTTTTTGACAGGTGAATCAAAATATTTGTGCACACAGTGTGGAATGTCATTCCACCGGGCTTCAGGACTAAGCAAACATTTGAAAAAACATCAACCCAAACCTGAGGTCCGAGCATTCCAGTGTTCCCAGTGAGTACCTCTTTCTTCCACCCATTGGCTGTTGCTTAAGGAAAGTTCGTTTGCTTATTTACACTGACACAGTTTACACAAAGGCCTGTGTTCTGTCCTCCACAGCTGTGATAAAAGCTTCTATGAGGCAAAAGACCTGCAGCAGCACATGAACAAGCACTTGGGCCTGAAGCCTTTTCAGTGCCAGGTGTGTGGGAAGTGCTACAGCTGGAAGAAGGACTGGTACTCTCATGTCAAATCACACACTGTTGCAGAACCTTACAGGTAAGAGTCAAAACCCTCCCCGTGCTTATTTACTGGCCCTGTCATAGATGCAATTATGGCCCTGTCATAGATGCAATTAATGCACACTCAATAATAAATTAGTGTTGCAGACACTAACTTTACATGTTTTGTTGATTTTTTTTTTTTTCTCTCTCAAAAAAATAAATAAATAAATGCATAGTAAAAAGTATTTACATTACTATACATTTTGACATGGATGTTTTGTTGATTTGCTAGGTGTAATGTGTGTGGAAAAGAATTCTTTGAGAAGGCCCTGTTCAGAAGACATGAGAAGAAGGCCACTCACGGAAAGAAGGGCAGAGTGAAGCAGAATCTGGAGAGAGAGTGTGAACACTGTGGCAGGAAGTTCACTCAGCTCAGAGAATACAGACGCCACATGAACAACCACCAAGGTGAACATGTACACATATTTAAGCTTTTTACGTTCATTTAGCACATTTTGGATGTAATTACACGGCTCATAGAAGCCCCATGTATGAGACCTTGATATGCAATGCAACTGTTTCCCCTAGGTGGCAGACCAGGTCTTTCACACTGAGAAGCTGTTGCATATTTAACATGGATGTGTCTGTATTAAAGACTAATTTGTCTCAGGAGAATCTTCCTGCATACATTTTGGCATAGACACTCCAGGTTGTGAGGATAGGGGAAATAATTAGAAATAATTGCAGTGGTATAAATGGATTCAAGTGAGTAATTTAATTTGCATATGAGTGTCAGTTGGCTTGTTCAGCTCAATTGCTATGGCTTTTGAAACTGTGTTCACAAACATTTTAACAGTTTTTGTAGAATTGTTTTTGTAAGAAATAGATGAATGAGATATTTTGCTGAGTGTCTTTGTGTGACAGGAATTATACTGGTAAATCTGTGAAAGAGGTCCCTATTAACAAATTATACTTTACATGTATAAATCCTGCACTAAGAGGTCTATTGGAGTCGTTTAAGGGACCATAACATAAAAAAACTAAGTTAAATGTTTTATGGAAACACTGATGTTAAGCTGCAGAAGAGCCCATTATTGAATTTACTGTTTTTGTGATGTCACAAACAACTGCATTTGCCTACGTGTACCTATTAATTCTACAGCAGTTTAGCTCCACCCATTCTTGTTGTATGGAGTGTTTCACCACTGATTGCTGTTTGAGTGGTTCTGCAAAACAGAACAGAGATCATTTACATGTGTCCCTACAAAGGCACAATTATTTTTATTTGATACATAAACCCTCACAATCATTATAAGTGGACTTCAGAAATGTCGGATATGGGCCTTTATATTTTGTGAAACATTACCATGTTGCATTGTTTTCATTTGGTTGCATGTCACTTCAGAAGCATTTGCTCCAAAGTCCAACTTGTCATCTTCCTTCTCTCTATAGGGGTGAAGCCATTTGAGTGTTTAACGTGTGGAGTGGCATGGGCCGACGCCCGCTCGCTGAAGCGCCATGTCCGCACGCACACAGGAGAACGCCCATACGTCTGCCCTCTGTGCCAAGAGGCCCATATTGATGCCCGCACACTGCGGAAGCACATAACTAAGTACCACGGAGACCATTTGCCAGGAAAGATCATGTTGGAGAAGGACACATTGCAGTTCCATAACCAGGGCACTCAGGTGGAGCACGCAGTCAGCATTCTCAGCCCAGAGCTGCCTCCTGAGCTTCAACCACCTCAGCCGCCCCCCACTGAGGAAATCGAGACAGTTCTCATTACAGAGGAGACAGTGGAGGCTGTAGAAGCCGTGCAGGCAGTCAGCGAGGGGGCCATCACAACACTTTCAGACCAGAGTATTATGCAGGTGGTGAACTATGTTCTTGCACAGCAGGCTGGAATGAAGGTGGAGGAAGCTGCCGATATCATTCAGACCATGGAGGTGGAGGTAGCCCACGTGGCAGAGGTGGAATGAAGGGAGGATGGACTAAGTAGACCTTAAAGGGACGAGACTGAGTGGAGCGGAGTTGTGGTGTTGAGTTGCGTTCTAGATGACTGCTTCAAATAAACTCCATGTAGCCACATGAAGTCTAAATGGGTCAGGTTTACTCTCTCCCTATGTTGCTTTGACACAGACAGAATGTAAGGAACTTGCGCATTTATTTTTGTTGTAAAATATATTGCTGACACAAGGAACTTTTGTGTTTTCAGGCCTCAGCTGCATTGCATGTATGCGCTGCTTTAACTAGCAGCATGGATGTGAGTGCGTGTGCGTTGTGAGTATGTGGTGTGAATAATGTACAGATGGGATACAAACAGTCTGGATGAAACGCCGACCATTTACTATATAAATGCAGCACAAAACGTATTAGAAAGTCAGCTCTTATGTACAAAAATAGCCTTTTAACCAGTTGGTTAAGATTTCTATGCATAATGGTTGTGTACTTTTTCTGTTCTTTTATCTGAGATTTTGAATTCTGTGATGGACGTCTCAGTGAGGCTGCACACTGGCAGGGGGTTTTCTGTACAGTGAGGTACAGACAGCACCTCTAGATCAAAATTCAGTTAAGAGGACAACCAAATAAAAGCAGGGCTATGCCACAAACAGAACTACTTGACTCACTTTTGATGACATGCTATATGCATTCCTGCAATGGGCTTTCTTAAGAATTCTGTTTGCAATATTTTCTAATTTCTTTTTTTTCCCTGAAGCATTTTGGATCTGTGTGAAAACCTCTATGTATATACTGATGTTAGTATTATCGAAAGGGGCAGTAGTGTCTGTGGAATATTTTTGAAAAAGCTGCAGAAGAAACAAGTTGTTAAATCATGGAGGTAGAAGAAAAATGTCGGGTAAATCTCAAGTTATGACTCTGTCAAAGGCTTTTGATCAGGAAATTCTCTAACCTCTTGTGTTTTCTAATAGAGACTAAACAGCAAAGAGGGGATTGTTGCTATTGCTGGCATATTATGATATCATGTACCCAGACCTGGTGCTCCAATACAGCTTTTGTAATTTGCTGCTGCTGTACCTCAAATTTATCCTCAATATTAGCACACTTTTGTAAACTGATCTGCCTGCCTGATTACATAATTCATATGTTCAGGTGTTGGATGAGGTTGAGGTCAGGGCTCTGTTCGGCCTAGTCAAGTTCTTCCCCCCCGAACATATCCAGCCATGTCTTTATGGAGCTTGCTTTGTGCACTGGGACACAGTCATGCTGGAATAGAAAAGGTTCTTCCCCAAACTGCATCCACAAAATTGGAAGCTAGAGCATTTAAACTGTCTTTTGCTGGAAGTAAGGGGCCTAACCCAAACCAAAAACAGGTGTGTCCCAATACTTTTGTCCATATAATGTATGTACAAACGTCGATAACTATATAATATTGACAGCACAACATTAAAAGCGTAGATATTGTAGAAACAAAACCTGATTTCCAAAAGCAGTGTTCAGAAACAGCACACAAAAGCTGTGAAACACGTGAGTTGATCTTCGTATTTTCATTTTAAATTCTCAACAATCATTACTGAAATGTCCATTTTTAAATAGGATAATTTCAAAATTGTGTAAGTTGTGAGTGGGAATCAACTAACCTCCAAATCAGCTTGATGAATCAGTGGTTAATGTGTTTTCGTCAATTACCTTCACTGCATATAATTTTTATAACTTTCAGAGGTGATCTACTGATGGCTTTTAGAGAGATGTAATGAATCAATTTTTTCTAAACCTACAGTTTTATTCTAGACTGAAAGCCTCAAGAGTATTTTTTTTTTTTTTTTTTTTTTACTGTTTCGTCTTGTAGAATTCAGAGAAACAGTGAATGGGATTTGTGATTAAAAGCCAGTCACACACCAGCTGGTGGCCTGGGGGGTTAGGGTGTTGCCCCTGTGATCAGAAGGCTCTGGCTTGGAATCCCAGGACTGCCAGTAGCACCGCTAAGGTACCCTTGAGGAAGATACCATTCCCA
This sequence comes from Alestes dentex, assembly GCA_037576975.1. Classification (NCBI taxonomy): domain Eukaryota; kingdom Metazoa; phylum Chordata; class Actinopteri; order Characiformes; family Alestidae; genus Alestes; species Alestes dentex. The sequence goes on along the minus strand of JBBIGA010000106.1, from coordinate 10,869,242 downwards.
CCACCCCTGCATTGGTGGCTGCCCATTATTTCACTTGGTGTATGGGTTAAATGTGGAGAAAGAAGTTCACACTGTTCATAATGTGTGCTGTGCTGGTGTAGTGTTTACTATAATGGGCCACTTTACTAACTCATCACTTCATGATCCATTAGTGTGCAGAAGAGCTAGAAGACCCCCTTTTGCCTTATCAGTGCAGAAGCTGAAAATAAGCCTTCCGCCAGCAAAGAATGTCACAATTTCAGATTTAAAAATGGTTATTACTGAAAGTGACATTACAGGCGTGCAGGAGAGAAAGATCAACTCACATGGGGCTGGTGGATCATGTGTGGTCGATGCTCTCTCTTTTAGCGCTCTCTGGCGGCTGGATGCTGGAGGTGCAGTGAGCAGGGCTCTGCTGGAGATCAGCTGCTTATTCCACAGCGAAGAGGGGATTCCAGTTTGGTAAAGTGCTCTCCCTCGTCTTTTTGCCTTACCGATCTTTTACATCCTTCCAGAACGTGCGTGATGGAGTCATGACACTCTTGTGTTATTTTGGACCAGGTCAGTGCAGTGAAATGTGCTGTTTCAGTCATGGCACGGAGTCTGAGTCCATGGCTTTGGCTGAGGAGACCCATCTACATCCAGGTAGGAATATACGGCTGCTCGGGTGTTCCTCCAGACACACGCCAGCAGAAGTGGGAACGGTCCGAAATGTCAGTGCGTGATAAACAAGAGCTGCCGAGAGGTAGAAGATAAACGCCGGTTAGTCTCATGAGATGATTGCACGGGGTTTTGGGATTGCTCTGTAATTGGCTTTTAATCTCAAACCCCTTTTACTGTTTCTCTGAGTTCTACGAGACGGACGAAACAGAGAAAAACACTCCAGTTCGTTGCATCTGAAAGTTTTCAATCATGTTGGTAAATTAGTGGTTACTGTAGTTGTGTGTGTTCATGGAAGAGCTGTCTTTAGACCAGTGACTTTCAACTTTCCGTGGTTTTATTTTTCTGTGATAGTTTAACTGGTTGCACCGCGTCTCTCTAATTCATAGTTTCATATGAATAATTGTATTTCCTGCATCATCCTTTAATGTCTCGGGCTGACGCTGGTTCAGCTGTATTTGACTCCGGAACGCTGGTTGCTTAGTTACGCTGCTTAGATACGTTGCTTAGCTATCTCTCTCCTGCGTTGCTGTAGCAACCGGATTGCTGTAAAACAGCCTTTGACGCTGTAAACGGTAAACCTGTCGTCCTTCGTGTGGAACGCTTGCTCGTTCCGCCTCGTGTCGACTCGTGAACACATCAATTGGTGTGAACTGGTCCTTTTCAAAAAAATCACTTTAACCGGTTCACAACTAGTTCAAACTTTTTTGTGACGTTTAATTATTTTTTTATTAATTTATTAACCCTATTATTCGTGTGACGTCCCGATTAATTCTCATTTACAGGGCATCTCCAAAACGGTGGGTCTTGAGGGGTGTTCCGTTCATGCAGGGGTTAGCATCTACCAGAAGTGGTCCAAAGAAGGACAACTGCTGAATCAGCGCCAGGTTCAGGGGTGCCTGAAGCTCACTGGTTTATGTTTATGAGGGGAGTGTCTGTGTGGTTCAGTCCCACAGTAGAGCTACTGTAGCACTGATTGCTGACAAACGTTGGCTATAACAGAAAGGTGTCAAAACACACAGTGCGTCACGGCTTGCTGCATAGTCTCAGACCGGTCAGAGTGGCCATGCTGACCTCGGTCCACCCCAAAAGTGCGCACAGTGGGCACGCCGCTGTGAAACACGAGCTCGCGCACCCTTGTATTGACTCGTCAACAAATCAATTAGAGTGAACATGTTCTTTTCAATAAATCACTTCAACAGGTTCACAACTGGATCAAACTTTCTTTGAGACTTCCCTATTAATCGAGCAGTTCTTAATAACAGCTCCCCTCATGGGGGTCCCCTGGAATGAAGCTGAGAACCCCTGTTATAGACTGAAGACTGATAACATTTGAGAAATCATCTTTCACAGTTTATCCTCATCTTATAGCCCATAATATTAGGCGTATTATAGCACAAGCTCTTTAAGATAATTGCATTTTCTCCCCGTAGACTGTCGTTGGCTTCTGTTTTCTGTTGCATTTGTGCTGTATGCATCCTAGTTCTACAGTTAGAGATGAGTCTCACTCCATTAGTGAGGAGATGTAGCAGACATGAGACTCACTTAATGGCAGAGTACACCACTCAGCCACAGCATTAAACCCTCTGACAGGTGAAGTGAATAACACTGATTATCTTGTTACAATGGCACCTGTCACTGTGTGGAATATATTAGGCAGCCAGTGCACAGCCAGTTCTTGAAGCTGATGTTTTATAAGTAGTTAAAATGGACAGGTGTAAGAATCTGAGAGACTTGAGGCCAGATTGTGATGGCTTTTGTGGGGTGCTCCCTTAATGCAGCGGTTAGAATCTATCACAAGTGGTTCAAGGAAGGACAGCCTGTGAATAAATCAATGAGCTTCATGGGTGCCTAAAGCTCATTGATTTATGTGGGGAGTGTCCGTCTGGTTCAGTCCCACAGAAGAGCTACTGTAACACAAATTCCTGACAAAGTTAATGTTGGATATGACAGGAAGGTGTCAGAACAGAGCGTTGCAGCTCGCTGTGTATGGAGCTGCATAGCCTCAGACCAGTCAGAGTGCCCATGCTGACCTCGATCTACCACTAGGTGCGTAAAGTGGGCACATGAGCATCAGAATTGGTCCATGAAGCATTGAAAAATGTGGCTTGATCTGATGTATTACAGTTTCTTATACTGAGGATGAGATGGCAATAGGGTGCAACAGAAGATGACCTTTTTGGAACCCATAGGTACTTTGACATTCACCGCCTGTCTAAACTGGCCTCCAGGATTCCCCAAATATCAGTCAGTTCGAACAGCTGTAGGATGTGTTGGATAAATTAGTCAAGTCCATGGAGACTCTGCTTCGCAAACTTATGGGACATAAAGTATCTGCTGCCAACTTCTTGGTACCAGATACCACTACACACCTTCGGATGTCTTGTAGAGTCCTTGCCCCGACAGGTGAGAGCTGTTTGGGTGACATGAGGGGGCCTGCACAGTATTAGGCAGATGTTTTTATGTAATGTCTGATCGGTGTATATCGAGAATATGGGACTTGTGGTTGTTTATGTAGGGTGTGAGTAAGTTAATACTGTACTATTACTGTGCTGTGGTAAAATGCATTTTATTCATTTTACTGCATTTATAACAGACATCAGTGTTATGTTTCTATTTCGTGTTAGTCCAGCTAGATGTGATACTTTACTTGAGAAGGCAAAAACGTCCTTAGCATTCAATGTAATGAGAACTAATTTTGAAACATTTGTATTGGTTCATTCATTCAAAAGGCAAAATGATTTCAGCTCCCTTATACAAGTGTCATGATATGAAAGTCTAATAGCTGTGTGTTTTCCATCCCTTGGAGTTGTTTTCATAGTAAAGAAGTGGCACTCACCTTTAGAGTAAAAATTGTAACGTTCCCCAGGTTTATGGTAACACAGTTCACTCTAAACTGCATTACGCATCATGTTTCTTCATTACTGGTTGGTTTAATGTCTCAGTCTGTATACAAGCATTGCAGGGCATCCACATTATCATGACACCCCTGGAACTCACCGTTATGTGCACACCCTTAGGACATCATTTTTGCACTGTATGAAATTTGAAAGCATGCATAAAAATACGCACCAAAATCAATACGATGGACAAAAGGACAAAATCCTGGGGAAAATTGTTTAATGCAGAAAAAAGTTTTGATATTTCTTTACCTTTTCTTTCATTTAGTAGTCACTAAAATAAAGGGAAAACAAGTCATTTAGAATACATTTAGAATATCAGAGTCCTTAACTTCTCTGTATGTGGCACTGTCACAGAGAAGTAGCATTAGCCTAATCTGTGTGGTTTCCTGATCCGCAGGACGTTATCGAGGAGACCTCTGACAATGATTTAATAGCAAAACAAGTCCATTTGTTTTGTTAAGATGATAAGTGGCATGGGTGACTCAGCCTTCTCTGCAGTTCTCTTACATAGTGTGCAAGTGCAGAAACTTCAACAAACCTGCAGAGAACTAATTGTGTTTCAGTCACAGCATACAGTTATTCGGCCCACTTTGTCTGTGGACTAGATTTACCTTGTATGGTGAATCCATTTTCCACACGTTAACCATATATACGCTACAGCTATTGCAGGCCTTTGTTGTTTTACACATCACTTTGTTCAGAAACTGCCATTAAATAAGTGATATCTGACACACAAAACCACCATGTGGTCCATATTCACAGGCAGCTGTAGCAGATTTTAAAGAAATGCTGATGTTTCTTCTGGTGAAAAGTGGGGAGTAGCAGTCCAATTTTATGGAGGAGTTACTCAAGACACTGTGTGTCTTTCTGCCTGTGTCGCAGACCCCAATACGATTACCCCCCACCTCCTGCTCCCTGAGTACACCACTGTTTCCAGCCATTTTTTTTAAACCACCTGAAACAATTAATGTTAAACATCGAGTCCATTTGAAAATATGTGTAGAAAATATAATTCTCAAACAACAATCTGCCTGCAGCATGGACACCACTGTTTTAAAGAAGAATGTCAGCATGATTATGTCAGCATACACTCAACCTATCAATACCACTGAAACTGGTGGAAATCAGTATAATGGTATAGATGTTATATAGCCCAGCACTAGCCCCAGGGTGTGAATAGTAAAGTCTGAATCAATGAAAGCTGCAGCGGTTTCAGGGGGATGGGCTGTGGTGCGTTTCTGGGCCACATTGCTCTTAATGAGAGCAGGGCACAAGTGGAAAAAACCCTCTACTGCCTTCCTGTCTGCCTGGGTGACTTGCCGCTTTTCAAATTTAAGGACCAGCTTCACAATTAGACTTGAGAGGAACTCTTTTGCTTTATAGTCAGTGTAAAAGTATGGTTTTTTTTTTTCCTACATGTAAGCAGAAACTGTTCTGAAATTTCAGAGACGATGAACATGGTGGTTGTTAAATCCACTTGACAATATTTCAACTTCAGAATTGCCCAAGTCATGTCTTGAATAAATGCAAAAGCTTCACCACGGCCCATGATTATTCAGGAGAAGGCTTATAACGGTGTTCTAAAACCCCTGACGCTTAAGTGGAGGGCATTGATGTCTGAGTGAGAGAGCTGCCTGGGCTGTCCAAACAAGGACGTTTCCATGTGTGTGAGCTTGTTTATCTGCTAGAAGAGTGTAATCCGGCCCTCTGACTGCAGCTTAGTCAGGCTTCTTCAGCTTTTGCTGTCTTCACACCCTGAGTTAGGCTTAGACTACTAATAGAAGTACCATACGGGATCTGGTGCGTGTGTGTGTGTGCATGCATGTGTTCCGCAAAAACTTTTTTTTTTTACTGACTTTATAAAGTGTTTCTTATATTCACTGAAACTGAAAGAGTAAAACCATTTCTTTTTGGTTCCTTAGGATAAGGTTATGTAAGTATATGTGTATGTGTGTGTATGTGTGTGTGTGTGTGTATGTATGTATGTATGTATGTATATATAACTTTTTTTTTCCCTTAACGTATGAAACAAATTCTTACATGTGGGTAGGTATAATACATGTGGGACAGAAATATATTTGATTACAGCAGTTTCACTACTCCACAGCCCAGTGCTGGTGGGCTTTATACCTCTCTAGCTAATGCTTGGCACTGGGTATGGTGACCTTAGGTTCAGAGCATCCCTTGCTATTGGCAATTCTTTACACACTCCTACGCTTTATACACATCCTGACATTGTATAAAAATAAGTGTGTCTGTGGAAGGTGGGTACATATGACTGACTGTATGTGGTAGTAACTAGTTTGGGTGAATGTCAGTGAGTGTGTGTGCGTGTGTGTGCGTGTGTGTGCGTGTGTGTGCGTGTGTGTGCGTGTGCGTGCGTGTGTGTGCGTGTGTGTGCGTGCTACTCAAGTCAAGCAGAAATTTTGTGTTTCCTTCTGCTCACCATTGGCATTATGAGTAATGATGAGTGTCCCTCTGTGAACTTGTCCTTCTGTTTCATTTCACTGCACTGGCTTTGTGAAGCTGATTTGTACGCTTTCATAATTTAAATTCAGAGTTCACTATTCCGGTGGCACAGGGGTTAGCGCTGTTGCCTCACAGCAAGAAGGTCCCGGGTAGGGCGCAGGGTGCTCCGGGAGCTCCGGTTTCCTCCCTCCGCCAAAAAAACATGCGTACATTGGGGATAGGTCAATTGAGCACACTAAATTGCCCTAGGTGTGACTGTGAGCGTGAATGGTTGTCTGTCTCTGTGTGTGGCCCTGTGACGTGCTGGCGACTGTCCAGGGTGTACCCCGCCTTCGCCCATTGCAGTTGGGACAGGCCCCAACACCCCCCCCCCCCCCACAACGAGGGCAGGGCTGAAGGGGTAGAAAATGGATGAATGGATGGATGGAGTTCACTATTCCCATTTTGTTACCAGGATTCCTAATCCCGATCCCAGAGAACCCGCACTATTCACATTTTAGTGCTTATACAGCAAACCCAAATCAACACATTTACTAGTAAGCAAGCTTACTGTGGGCACCTGGGTCAGGAGTGTAGAGTAGGGACAACATCAAAATGTGCAGAGCACTGAGTTTAGTGTATATATAGCAATTATAACAGCTACAATATAACTCCAGATGCACCCTAATAATTTATTGCACATTTCAGTTATATTTGATTCAAGGTTCATTGACTCACGGACAGCTTTGAAAGTGAGAGGAGACTGAAAGCGCTGACAATGCAAGATAGAATGCTGTTGCTAATGTCCCGTTTTAAATTGCCTAATTAAATGATGTGTTTTGTATCGAACAGCTTTACCTCGGATGAAGTTTGAAGGAACAGCTTATTGTTTCGAACTGTGATCAGCCTACGTTATCACTTTTATCAAAGGGTTCTTGTGTCATTTATTCAGCAGCACTTGCCAACCGCTGATGGCACTATCCATCATTGTTAAGCTGTCTTCACAGAGCTGTCAAAAACATTGATATACTGGCTGACAAAGTACTTCATTATTTTACTGTCAAGCAAAAATACCTATAAATAACCCGTTTGTCCCATTTTATCTCATTGAACTGTGGTCTGTGTATGATTGCACCCTAGTGAAATATTTTTATGCTTTTTGAAGCTACATTTAGAGCACTAATATCTAAAGATTTGTCCAAAGTTTCTTCTAAAATCAACAGAAATAAGAGGGAGTTTTCACCCCATTTGCTGCAGTAATATCTTCTATTCTTCTGAGAAGACTTTACTCTAGATATTGGAACATTTGGTTGCGTTCAGTCACATGAGCATTAGTGGAGTTTGGTACTGATGTTGGACGATTAATTCTGGTTCACACACTCTACCTCAAATCATTCCAGAGATATTGGGGGCTGGATTCATCTGAATATGTTTGGAAACATATTATAAATGGCTATTGTTATAAATGGCTTGTGTATCTAATTGTATGTGATTTTGTTTTCCCAAAAAGGACTTTTGTGTAGCTCTTATTATCCTCAATCAAATTCTATCAGTGGTATTTAAAAGGTATAGCGATAGTCAGAGGACTCTTTACAGACATTGCAGAGGTTTCATGGCTCTATCCATAATGCCAAAAAATAGGCCTACTACTTTTTTTGCCAAAATAATTTGTCAGTATCAAAAATACATGATGTAATGTTCAGTGCTTTTTTGCTTAATTTTACTTTCCCTTTAAAAAAAACTGTATTGAAAACTGTAAGAGTAGGTGCACCATATAAAGTCACTGAGCACATTGATAGTGACAGCATGCCTGGCAATCCAGGTAGTTGACAATGTGTTTGGTTTTCAATGGATCCATTGTAGAGCGTTTCACCGAAATAGAGCCGCGGGCAAATTAACACACTGTCTTGATTTTTTTTTTTCCACAGTCTTTGGCTTGTCTTTGTTGGTTGACTCTTTGAGAGGAGATCAGCGTTTCTGCGACAGAATCATGTTCACTGTGCTCTTAGCTTTTTCTTCACTGGGATAGATTGTTTAACCGGAGAAACAGAACCCTGTAAGCACCCAGCCATGTAGGAAAGAGTGAGGACTAAACAAAACCCCCAAAGAACCCTCCCGGACGAGAAAGTGTTTTCTATTCCCAAGGACCCATGAGGGCTACATTTAGCTGCTGTAGCATGCTTATCATCCGCATGCATCCTTCAGCTTATCAGAAGCTTGTAGCCATAATGTAGTGGGCTACTTATTACAGCTGTAGTGTACGGCTGTACGCGTCCTTGGGACTATAATGTTTATTGCAACTGTTCCATCAAGTCACGACAGAGAAAACCTTGAAGTAATGTCAAAGCCCCTCCCCAGCCGAGTGACGCATCATGACTCAAAATGCACGCAGGACGCTTTTATCTCAAGGCGATGTATAACGTTGAATAATCCTATGATACTGCAGTGAAGCCTCCTTTGCAGAAGGGTCAGAACCACATCAGCATTTTAGTCATGGCGGTAATGCGAAAAGCTTTGGGCACTAACAAGAAACAAACCAAGACCACTTTTTGCCCCTCAGGAATAGACTGGCCCAAAAAGCAGCATCGGAGTTTCATTTCTGACATATGTTTTAAGATGCTTTGCTGTACTTGAGCAGGCCATCGAGAAGTACTTTTTTCATGAAGAGTATTTTGAGTCCTGTGGATAGCCCTGAGATTTTTGGGGTGGGTAGTGCAGTGTTAAAAAGTGTACTGGAGTCATTTGCTATCTCTAGTGACTGCTCTCTTATTAGTTCATGGGCACTCTCTAAATGGAAGCCTTATTTTAACTCTGCTTTGGGGTACTGGCTTTGCTAAGTGCCCAGCCTTCTTTTTTTTTTGTTCCCCATGGGAATGGGGAACCAGGTCTATTTACTACGATAGCCAGGCGAGCCTTCTGAGCTTTCAGTGCAGCTACTAGGAACTGTGTCATAAACTAAATGAGGTTAAGCAGAGAGGACAGATATAAATATTATACAGTCTACTGTAGAAAGAATTAGTATAGAGAATAGCAGAGATGATTTCTGGGCTAAATTATGGCAGAGGTTCTAGGATTTATAAATATATTAGTCAATAAAAAGTGTTTTAGAATGGAATTATGTTTGAAAGAGCTGTTGGAATCACATCTGTGTGCTAATTAGGGACAAAATGTTTCATGTTTTGATGTCTCAAATTAATTAGTCTGAAATTAATTTAACACACTGCAGGCTTGCTGTGAAAATGCTTTTTTAGCTGCCTTATAATTCTGGATCTGTGTCTTTTTTCACTCACTGTTGAACTGAAGCTGCTGAGCTAAAACAGATGATGTCCAAGCATCTTCTGCATATGAGCCAGAAACATTACCCACACAGTTTTTTTTTTTTTCTGCTAGAGTGTGTAAGAACTTTGGATCACAAGCTCATGACGGCAGGATCTGAGGAAAGGAAGGTGAGATTTGCTGCCGTAATGTTTTGGGACTGTGTGATACCTGCAGTATGAAAAGACGTTTGTTATATATTTGAAATGTATTACTTTTACCTTGGGAAGTACTATCTTTTAAGTGCTTTTAAATAAGATATGAAGCGTCTGTAGTTATACATGATGCAGTGTCTGCAAGTTTTATAAGTCAGGGAATAGTAACTGCAGAGTTATTGTTATTGAACCTATTTCTCATTTTAGGCACCATAAACTCAACAAGCCTTGGCAAGAAAAATGGAATCACCACACTTAGAGGATGTTCACCCAGCTTTTTTACTGCATGTTTTGTTTAATAGCTTAACATACCTATATACCTCAAACCAAATAAAATACAATATTTTAATTCGTGGAATGTTTTCCCCAGATCAAGTAGAGAGAAAACTGCAGGACAAGCTGTTGGACTCGGCTAGTTGAAAGAAAACATGCCCCCAACCAGAGAACTGTCAACTAAAACAATGGGAAGGATTCTAAAATTTCATAGTTTAAAATAATGTAACTGAATTTGTAACTGAGGTATTTTTCCTGAAGCTAGAATGAAGCTATTAAACAAATACAGTTTTGTGTTGTAGCTGTGATTTGTTAATTTGCTATGTAGTAAAACTTCTGGGCAATTCCATCATTTTTGCCAGGGGTGCATACTTTACTATTTAGAGCAAGAATTTTGTTTGGGTGGTATTGTCTTAACATTAACATTATGCACTAAATGGACTGTGTAATCACATTACTTAGCAAGACACAGTTAATTATAGCATTACATGCTCAATTAGTATTACAACATTTTGAAACACTACTGCATTTATAAATAGTTTTGTCAGAAGATTTTCCGTGTTTAATACAGTTAATAGATGTTGTACATGGCCAAGACGTGGTCAGTGTAACTGATATAATAGCATTTCATTATATTTGAGTGGCAAAATCACTAATACTGAAATGAACTGTGGAAAAGTGTCCAAAACTAAACATACTCATATACACATTCAGCACACACAACATTGCTGAAACCCCACAGTCCACTGTCTAATCTATCTAATGTTAGATAACTAAGGTAACAGCAAGTATTTTTGTTATTTATAGATACTATGTCATATATTCTTTCTACCATTCATGTGTTTTAATCCATACTGCTTGCACATCTACTGCCTAAGTAGCAGTCATCAACAGCCTATCTATAACAAGCTTTCTCTAAAAAAAAAAAAATAGAAAAATGATAAAACTGCTGAAGTGTGAATGAAGTCTTACCCAAGACACTGTATGCTTTCTAAATAACAGCTGCTGTATTTAAGGAACACAGTCCATTACTGTAGTGTTTCCGCTGTAAATTTACAGCTATTACACAGTGGCATAAGACTAATCCAGTAAAGGTTGCTGTTTGAATAGGAGGTTTCACTGCCGGTCCAGACTCCAGTTCTTAGGCTGATGTTTACGAAGGGCTATTGGGCTATTGAGCTATCGCAGTGTTGAATCACTGCGTGGAAGGATGTGTCCCATGGGCCTGTAGGGGGTTGGAGGGCTGTGGGGTCGGGTGATTGCTGGTTGTCGGAACCGGCATTAATCAGATTACCCAGCGGACCTTGCTGCCAGTGTGACATCTCCTTCCATCAGACAGCTCATCCCTTGGCAGGAGAGAGAGACAGAGGCAGACCAGGAGGAGAGGAGTCGTCCGGCTAGTGCAGGACTCATTCACTTGGGAGAAAAAAAGCTCTCTCTCTGCAAAACCTTCTGCACCTGACACGTCTCCTGAGAGAATGCACGATTATTTATTTATTAATTTGTTTATAACCATTTGTTTATGTTCTCTTGCCTCACGCCACTTAGTCATCTCCAGTTCCTATTCCCTCCGGTCTTTTTTTCCCATACCACACCACCACCTCTGAGGGCAGGCAGCAGCTACATACTCCTGCTGAGTGTAAGGTGTACCAATTTTTTTTCGGCATCAGCCATGCAGCACGTGGAACACAGGCAAGAAATTGCCATGTGATCAACTACCAGACTGAGTCAGTATATTATATTGTGGATGAAGGAGCATGACCTATACAGTACATTGTCTTCCCTTAGGGAATAAAGCCTCCTGCAGTCTGCCTCAGGCCTCTGCTTGTGAATCGTAGTCTTTTTCTGTTGTTAAGAACCGTCAGCTCTTGAAGTTAATGTGTAGGAAGCAGGAGAAACTTTAAAAAAGCAGGATCTGAGTGACTTTAAAAAAAGGCCAAATTGTGATGGCTAGACAACTGGATCAGAGCAACTTTAAAACAGCAGGTCTTGTGAGGTGCTCCCAGTATACAGTGGTTTGTCCTTGCCAGAACTGGTCCAAGAAAAACATGTGAGGAGCAAAGGCTGGCCTATCTGGTCTGGTCCCACAGAAGAGCTACTGTAGCACTGTAAAAAGTTTAGACTGGATATATCAGAAAGGTGTCAGAGCACACAGTGTACCGCAGCTTGTTTTGCATGGGTCTGCACAACCGCAGAATGGTAAGAGTGCCCTTTCTTTTTTGGCTACACGATTGGGACCTACACGGTTTTAGGCAAATTATTTTAATGTTTGTGGCTGACGGACGCCTTTGTTTTGGGGTGGGCAGTATGAAGATGTTTTACTGTACCATGGTGAATAGTTAGTTATTAACCAGCTTGGTTTCATGACCAACTGCATGTTTTGTGTACTCATATATATATATATATATATATAAAATAGTATTATGTGAGGCACCTCATGGACCTGGTATGTAAATTGCTTGCTCATTTGATCTTTCATTCACTCACTAACTCACTCACTCACATATTTACTGATTCATTCATGTTAAGCAAGATATAGATTGTTCACAAGGTGGTAATAATAGCATTATCAATGTATTTTGTCATATTGCCCACCATGTATTTAAATTATTATTAAACAAACTTCCAAAATCAGACTACATAGTGAATTGAAATAAAGCATATGTGATGAGTAGTAGAGCATTCACTCCATCTTGTTGTTTTGTGTGTCCCCGAGTATGTATATTGAATTGCAGGTGGTAAAAAAGGTATTCAGAGTCCCTTATAACAATCTCTTCCATTTTTTCAGCATTAAATACATGTTCAGTTTGGGAACATGTTCAATTTGGGAAATATATGTATAATGGCTGGTTTACCTGCGATCAACAGTTTATTGAGATCATTGATCCTGAAATACCAGCACTTCAGTAGTAATCCACCGACCCTTAAGAAATGCAATGTTGTTTTGTTTTACTGTGTACTGTGTATATGGCTGAAATAACGATAAACTGACTTGACTCGACTTGGTCAGGTTCTGTTTAAAGCACAGGGTCATGCTGGTGTTTTTTTCCATAGTGCCCCACTGAGGAACGAATGGTTATTGATGTTGTTTTCCACTCCAGCCTTTGTATTACGCTGATATTTAAGAAGAGCCGTATATTACCTCCTAAATACTCTGCCTACTCTTTTGCTTTCATTTTCACATATGTGTAAAGAAAACATGCCCCCCCCCAAAAAAAAACAAAAAAAAAAAACAAAAACAACAAACACATAGCAGTCCTAGTCCATTACTTCTCCCACACTTTTTTTTTTGCTTATTTTTCACTTTGCCTTTCCTGGCCTCTCTTTCTCTGGCTATCATTCATCACTCTGGTGAGGAGGGGGCCATTAGAGAGAAGGCTCAGAGGAATCGTTTTATGATAATGAATTATGTATGGCTGATGAGGAGGCGGTGAAAAACAAGCATGAATGCAGAACTTCTGCCTATTCGATCTGCCGCTTTCTTTTCTGTAGTTGCAGAGGAGTTTGAGAATTAAGAGCATCAGTCATGCTAGGTATTACATGGCCCTCAAAGTGTGGATCTGATGCAGTTGCACCTGAAATCCCTTGCCAGTCTTTCCAAGATTATTTACTCCAAGATGTGTCCGCTGGGAGGAGATTATGCTCTCAGTTCCTGAGACTCTATCGAGCTGGTGGTCCCCCCCGTATTGCTGTCAGCCCAAACAACTACTTTAGAACGACTGCAAATCAAGGATGTTCATGGCTTGAAAGAACTTGCACAAGCCGCTTTGGGGATTTCTGCTTCCCCAGTGCCATATGGCTCCTCAACCAAAAACACTCATACTAGCAGAGAACCCTAGGCAAAGAGATGCTCTATAGAAGCATAGACTTTAGAGCAATATTCCAGCATTTTTCAGACTAATCTCGATCGGCATAATCTGCTTCAAGCCTGTGTGTGTGTGTGTGTGTGTGTGTGTGTGTGTGTGTGTGTGTGTGTGTGTGTGTGTGTGTGTGTGCGCACATATATACACACAAACATACACAACACAAATGCAGTTTAGCACTCCATTTAACATTCTAAAATGTGTGACAGTGCAATTCATAATGCAATGATGCTGCTAAACATACACCGATCAGCCATAACATTAAAACCGCCTGCCCAATACGAGGGACAGATTACAAGACCTGCTGTTTTGGGGATGTCCTGTTTTGGCCCTTGTCAAAGTCACTTAGATCATTATGCTTGCCCATTGTAACTACCTCGAACACGACAACTACAAGAACTGACTGTTCACTTGCTGCCTAATATATCTCCCTGGCAGATGCCCTTGTGTTGTTCTGTTGTTCACTTCAAGTTTTAATATCGTGGCTGATTATAATATTGGCTGATACTATATATATA
>JBBIGA010000106.1:10816217-10855028 GCA_037576975.1 Alestes dentex | reverse complement strand
TAACTGTTGTCGTTACTTTGATGGACTTTGATGGATTCACTAGCGAACTTGAAGTGACTTACACTTTTCTTTGGAAAAAAGCTCCTTATGTCCAGCTTCTTTTTTTTTTTTTGTTGCTGCCGCCATCCTCACTTATTACACGGCTCTCTGGAATGCTTGATTCTGATTGGTCAGTTGAGACATTTGCAGGTTCGTTCTTTTCAAATAATAACCGCTCCAAAGTAATAACGCATAGCCGGTACTACTTGTATGTTTAAAATCCCTCCGCGCCAACGTTTGAATGTTAGTCACGTGGTACTATATCGTTTTGCGGAAGGATAAAAATGTTAATTTAAAACAAATATGCCAATAAAATGTTTCAAATTCATATTAATGTCCAGCTTTTTTCCTTATGTGGCAAGTAGCCGTGTAATAAGTGGGATAATGTACAGGCAGCCTGTAGTTATCGCGAAATAAGCCCCTTCAGTGTGATACAAGACCCTCCGCTTCGCGTCGGGTCCTGATCACATGTCGGGGCTTATTTCTGCGATAACTACCGGCTGCCTGTACATTATCCCTTACATGTATGTCACCCAACACACCTTCTTGCACGGGAAAAAAAAATCCACTGCATTTAGCGCTGCTTGTATCTGAACGCAGCCATAGCCTCTCACATGATAGCAGGGAAAGGCACAGCCAATCAAAATGTTCATGTGTGTTTTGGGGGCGGGAGGACTCAAGGAGAGAACGTGATTTATCCCTTTCTGCGTGTCTAGGTTAATGTTGACTGCACGATTTAAAAAAAAAAATTTTTTTAAGTGGATTAAATTATTGGTGGGGACATTTCAATGGTCGGAGGATATTGGTGGGGACACATCCCCACCGTCCACCCTAAATCTACGCCCCTGCCTTGTCCAGTCCAGCAGCTTTGTGTGGGTTGACCCTGCCGAGAGTCTTTTTCATGCTGGCTGCAGACAGGACTCAGTCGGGGGAAGTAGTCTTCCATGCTGTGGGCCTCAAATCTGGCACAGAAGGAGTTGTGTGCATGTAGAAGAGAGGTGTTGGTGTCACACACATGTGGCAGGGTCCTGGAGTTGGTGATGGCTTGACTGGTTAAATGGCAGTAACATCCTCAATGCATTTGTTGAGGTATCCCATCACTGTCTCTGCATACACGTTGATATCTGTGTGCTGGCCAGTGGTCGCTGCTTCTCTGAAGATGCTCTAGTCTGTGCACTCAAAACAGTCATGCACAGCTTCAGTTGTTCCCTCTGGCCATGTTCATTATCTGCTTTGTTTGGAAGCTGGAGTGAGCATTACTGTAGAGTGGTCAGAAAGTCTGAAGTGGGGGCGGTATGCTGATCTGGTGTTTCTGTAGACCAAGTCCAATAATTAGCTCCTCTGGTTGGGAAATCAACATATTGGTGGAGTTTGGGCAAAACACTCTTTAAATTTATATCCCTGACAAAAATGAAAAATCCCTCGGGATGGCGAAATTGCAGATGACTTCATATAGCTGATGGCTTTGTATAGCTCACAGAGCACCTCCTTAGTAAAAAGTTTTTAACTCTTTCATTGATTTTCAGAAGAGTGCAGTGGTTGAATGTGATTCTTGGAACGCCTGTCACACATTTTGATGATGAGACTACAGGTATAGAAACAAAACTTCAAAAATACACCTAATTTTTGTCATCTTCATTCCATTTATATTCTGGATGACCTGCCTACTTCTTGTCCTTGTGGCGGTCACGTGACTGGTGTGCGTGACAAAGTGATCCGAGAGCTTGTTATATGCAGACCCTAACTTCCATTGTTTCACCTTGTTTTACCAGCAGTACGGCTAAATGGAAAGCTAAAATGTCTAAGTAAAGCGAAAAGCTAATGGGAAAAGGAAAAGCAGCCAAAAAAAAGAAAACAAAAATGTGAAATCGCCCATTTAAATTTAACATTAACTCTCTGATTTTAACTTTTTGGAAAGCCAGGTTTGATTTGAATTGTATTACTATTTCTGTTATTTTTACAAGTACTCTTTTTGTCCATTAAAGTATAAAATTAATAAAATGCTTTATTGCTATTTCTTTGCCACCCATGATTCTTTAAATATGACTGCTGAGTCTCTGAAACGGTGTTTCACAGTATCGTGTAAGGACAGTAATAATCTGTCATTTATGAAAGTGACAAAATAATCCATTTATATGTGTCATTTAATATGAGTGCCCCTGGGAACTGTCTGTGTGTGTGTGTGTGTTTTGGCAGATAGGGAATCTGGAGGGCCATTATACACTCAGAGGCAGTAGCAGCCCAACACTGGAACACACACTGGCTCTGCACCCTGGGGTGAGTGGAAAAATGTCCAGTCTGACCTTTGATTTCCCCTGAAAACTGTGTGGTGGTGCTGTTTGCAGTACTCTCCAGACAGAAAAGTAGAAGTCTAGCCATTCACTCACAGTAGCACAAAACAAGTGAAACAGTTTGTAAAATGAGCTATCATTAGTTATGTTCAGTGTTGAAATTATGAAGCTACAAATGTGGGTGAAGCCTCCAAATGGTCAATAAAACCTTTCAGCTCAGAGGGCTTGTAAACAATCAAGCTAGCTAGTTAATGGTATAATCACATAAAAGCAGAGCTCCAAGTTGAAGTGCTGCTATGATTACAATAAGCAAACTGTGACAACATTATTTCTTTATATGAGCAGAAAAAGAGACCAAGGAAGTGTTTTGTCCATATAAATAATACATGTCCATATAAATAATACAAATAAATAAAAGTACATAAAACAGTGTCGGCATAGCCGTAGTTGTGTTTAAGTGGATTATGGCCAGTTGGGCAGTGGTCAGAATGTGTCTGCTATGTTTATATGCAGATCAGGTTGCGCTGATGATGCCTCTGAAGGCGCAAAGCCATTTAGTACTGCTGACTTTGTACTTTCTCTGCCCTTCCCAACATTCCCACCCCTAAAACCTGCGGGTCTACACACACTCTAGCATCTTCATCTTGCTCAAATCTATAGAGGAAGAAAGAGAAATTTACCAGAAGAATAAACTTGCTGTCTATGCTTAATCCCACTGCCTACTCTGCCTTAACTGTATAAGAGGAAGTCAATAAAATCTCAACTAAATTCTTTAGCAGTTTTATATTATTTATGCTGGAGTGTTGTGTGTCAAATTATACAACCCCAAATCAGAAAAAGTTGGGACGGTATGTTAAATTAAAATCAAACTGAAAACAGTACTTTGTTAAATTATCTTTGACCTGTATTACGTTGAAAACAATACAACAGCACATTATTTAATGTGTTCCTCATGAATTTTATTGTTTTTATCAAAAGATACACAGATTCCAATTTTTGTTCTTGCAACACATTTAAAAAAAAGTTGGAACAGTAAAGCATTTACCACTTTGTAATGTTGCCATTCCTTTTCACAACAATTAAAAGACATTTTTAGACTGAAGACACCAAGTGATGAAGTGTTTCAGGTGTAATTTTGTCCCATTCTTCCTGCAAACAAATCTTAAGGTGGGCAACAGTATGGGGTCTTCGCTTCAAAATGCGCCACACATTCTCTATTGGAGACAGGTCGGGACTGCAGGCAGGCCCTCTTCCTCCGCAGCCAGGACTTTGTAATTTGTGCAGAATGTGGTTTTGCATTGTCTTGCTGAAATATGTATGGGCATCCCTGGAAAAGATGTCTTCTTGAAGGCAGCATATTGTGCTCCAAAATTTCTGTGTACTTTTCAGCATTAATGGTGCCATCACAGAGGTGCAAGTTACCTTTGCCAAGGGCACTGACACAACCCCATACCATGACAGACCCTGGCTTTTGGACTGCTGGTAACAGTCTGGATTATCCTTTTCTTCTTTGGTCCAGAGCACACTGCATCCATTTCTCCCAAAAAAATACCTGAAATACTGATTCATCTGACCACAGTACACGTTTCCACTGTGTGATGGTCCATCCCAGATGCCTCCGAGCCCAGAGAAGTCGTCTGCGCTTCTGGACACTGTTAACATAGGGCTTCCTTTTGGCACAGTACAGTTTTAACTGGCATTTATGGATATAACTACGTATTGTGGTACTTGACAAAGGTTTGCGAAAGTAGTCCTGAGCCCATGTGGTCATATTGCTTATAGATGAATGACGATTCTTGATGCAGTGCCGCCTGAGGGATCAGACATCACGGTTGTTCAGGTTGTTCATCTTTTAATTATGTTATGCACTGTTGAAGGTGAAATATCCAAATCTCTTCCTATCTTTCTTTGAGGAACATTGTTTTTAAACATTTCAATAATATTTCTTGGCAAACTTGTGATCCTCGGCCCATCTTTGCTCCTAAAGGACTAGACCTTTCTTGGATGCTGCTTTTGTACCAAATCATAATTACAATCACCTGTTGACATCACCTGTTTCAAATCACATCATTATTTAACCAGTTCACCTCATTACTAGCCCTAAATTGCTCCTGTCCCAACCTTTTTTGGAATGTGTTGCAGGTCTGAATGTCAGGACAGGATGTATCTTTACAAATGAAATGAAGTTGACCAGACAAAACATGAAATATTTTGTGTTCATATTGTCTGCAATGAAATACAAGTCAAAGTAAATTTAGAAATCACTACTTTCTTTTTTTATTTGTGTATTCCATACTGTCCCAACTTTTTCTGATTTAGGTTTGTACAGATATATTTATACATAGATACATACATTTTATGTTTTACTCAATGTATTAAATGTATAAATATATTTATTTATTATTATTTTACAACCTGAATTCTGTCTTTACTAAATGCCCTAAAACACAGGGTGAAGTTTGATATCGGTATGAAGTTCGGATGACACTGACTCTCTATGTTTTGTTGCTGCTTTCTTCTCTTCACTGAAATTTCTGCCTGAGCTCTAAGAACAAAAACTGATCTTGCGACCTCTTTTTGTACCTTTTGTGGAAAGAGCAGCAGTCGTTTCTTCTTTAGCAGTAGAATCATATAATTGCAAAACTTGCCATGGTGTATAAATTCCACCATAATGGGTATCCTCACCTCATTCATATTGCACAGTGGTTTTTAGACAAAATCTGGGTGAAAATTTCATATTTCATGAAACATGTTTCCATGGCCAGGCTGATGGAGCTATTCATAGCGGTGCTTTCAACCTGTGGATGGAGAGATGACAGCTTGGCCATGGCCCAGAGCTTTTAAAGATCACACATTAATAAGAGAGATTCACGGAGCTTCACACTTTTGTAGGGGACAGTGTCTTCACAGATTAACAACCATGTCTTTGACAGTAAAGCTGTTTGTTATAATTTGATCGAAGTAATATGAAGGAGTACACAATGAATGTAAAGACCCAAAACGTGCATTTCTAGTACCTATCTGATGAGTGTCTTTCCCAAGAGTACAAGAATATACATATATAAAATGTATGTATATTTCAAAGAAATCTCACGGATCGTACAAGGTATTTAACATGTATTTTAAACAATAGTGTGCCAAAAGATATGCAGTTTAGCATAAATATGTCATCTCAAGCATAGCTGATCAAGATGTCTTTGGTGTCTGATGGATGTTCTGACATAACAAGTGGATAGCAAGTTATGAAACCTTCTAACCACCAGTTAGCATCATGCATGTCTAATTCATCACACATTTACCTCAAACTACACTATATGATCTCAGACAGATTTGAATGATCACATTATATACCGTTATCTAAAAATGCACAATTGTACAGACAAAATTCATGTTTCAAGGTGGCTACAAATACTGTTTTCAACAATTCAGTATATTTTTATCCATTGATTTTTATAGTAGTATCTCATCCAGATTCTGAAACCACATTAGCAAGCAGCTACATGTGGTATGAGGCAAGTGTGTGATGATTTAGACATGTGGTTGGGTGGATGATTGTGAAAGCATGTTTATTTTAGTGTATTTTTAGGCGTATATCCAGTGTGGGTCTTAATGCCTTGCTGTGGTTTCTTTTTCGTGCTGTAATGCTCTACAGCCACTGACAACACTGATGGCATGCTGGAATTCAACTAGCTAATGTGTGAGAGTAGTGCAGGAATAAACACGTCTATGTAAAACAACAGTAAAATAAACCACCATCCTCTGGTCCAATTAATTAGTTTTGAGACCCATTATATGTTTTTATTTTCTAATCCTTTCATCATTTCACCCTTGTTATAAATGTGAATGCACTTAAATAAATCAAGTAAATCAAGCCAGTTCATCATCTTGTGTATTTATTATCAATTGTATGTTTTATGGTTACATCCTTTTCTTTACATAAGATTTAGCCCACATTACATGTTCACATTACCTGACACAAATTATTTTCCTCAATATGATCTTTTCAGAGATTTATGGACATACAGATCTTTATGAGTCAGATCTGAGCCAGTTTCATGTCTAACACGTGGCCATGCGACTTTAAGGAGAAAGGCCAGAACAGAATGAATGTGTGGGTAATAATGCATATGCACATTTTAAATCAGTAGGCCTAGTTTCTGCTAGTAGAGATGCTACAGATGCATTAAAGTAGCTCTTCATCTTTCACGTTCACCCCACCTTCGAGCTGTTTATAGCTTCTAATGTTTACTATGAAAGTTTGTGCCTCTGTTTGCTCATCTATTGTTGTCATTATTGACGCACGTGGATCATTCACGTGATGTTACTGATAAGGATGTGCGCTTGCACTTTATTGTGCAGGTTCCTTCACAGTAAAGACAGACATGGGCCATTTACATTTAGACTGTATGGACAAGAATATTGGGACGCCTGACCATAACACCAACAGGGATTTTAATGACATGGCATTCTAATACAGCTTCCACCCTTCTTGGAAGGCTTTCCATGAGATATTGGAGTGTTTCTGTGAGAATTAATGCCTATTCATTCCGAAGAGTATTTATGAGGTCCGGCACCGATGTTGGACGAGAAGGTCTGGCTCGCAGTCTCTGTTCTAGTTGAACCCAAAGGTGTTGGACGGGGTTGAGGTTAGGGCTCTATGCAGGCTAGTCAAGTTCTTCCACACCGAACTTATCCAACCATGTCTTTATGGACCTTGCTTTGTGCACTGAGGAATAGAAAAGGTTCTTCCCCAAACTGTATCTACAAAGTTGGAAGCATTATGGTGTCCAAAATGTCTTGGTATGCTGAATCATTAATATTGCCCTTCACTGGAAGTAAGAGGCCACCTGAATTCAATAATTAAGAGGTGCGTCCCAATACTTTTGTCCATATCATTCATATCTGACATCAGTGTGAACAGATCAAGCCCATCCACCCAGCACTCTCATTCTGCAAACACTCCTTTAACGCTACGTTAAAGTTAGCTCTCTGAACCCTTGCTTTAAATTTGCAGGATAAACAACAGCAGGCACTAAAACGAGCATGTTGAACAAAACTTTAAAGAAAAGGTCAAACTGGTTTCTGAGGTCAAACAGAAATGAGGCAGGTTTCTCGTTTGCCTGTTGTGAAGAAGAACGCGAGCAAAGGGACGCAAAGTCGCTTACAAAACTGCGGAATTAATACTGTGAAAAGCCCTTTTTGCTTTTCTCTTTTTTCTACAAACTATCCTTGACGAAATGCTGATTGAATGGCTCCTAGTTTGACTTCTCTCGTTAGAAAGCTCTTGTTTGTTTACACTCCATGCTCTTCCGCCAAAACGAAAGACTTGAACCTGTAACCATAGTAACAGCCGTACTGATTAAAGTTGCCATAAAAGGTCTGTTCCCTCGCACGAAATTAATGACGAGAGATGGAGATGACATAAAAACTCTGTTACAATCTGACTGGTCAGAGACGTCACAGTGTGCCAGATACATAATGGTTTTTCATTAAAAAAAAATGGCCCAGATCGTCATTGAACGAATCCGTTTCTGCTGTTTACACAAAAACAAATCTGTGTCACATATGAATATAAAGACCTGATGTGTGCTAGTGTGAATGCTGACCATGTGAAAGGAGGCACAACATTTTAACCTGAGTTCAAAGGCTTGTGAATGTAGCCCTAGTCAGGATATGGGGAATGGAGTAGGCTGACAGTGTCTGACAGTGTGTGTCTGGGTGGGGGGGGTCACTCATTAGAAGGCACCTATTCAAACCATTCCTGTGTGTTACAACCTTGAAGAACAGTTTGCATCTGGTGCTAAAGTCTTGAGTGAATTGATGCAATTTTGAACTAGCACTCTTTCATGCATCTGCTTGGCCATCATAGGGCAGCTGGTGGTCTAGTGGGTAGGGAGTTGCCCTAGGGTTTGAGTCCAAGGCCTGGTAGTGGCGCCACTGAGGTACCCTTGAGCAAGGTATCCCACCCTGCTCACAGGGCAACCCCGTTGGTGTCTGCTCACTGCTTCACTTGGTGAATGGTTTAAATGCAGAGAAGGAGTTTCACGCTGTGGTGTGGTATGTTCACGCGTGACTATAAGGAGCCACTTATATTCGTTCTCTCTTCCTCATTATGTTCTCTTGTGCACAGGCCCGGTTCTCCTATCTCCACATGAAGTACCTGTTCTTTTCCTGGCTGGCTGTGTTCGTGGGGAGCTGGGTGGTGTATGTGGAATACTCCTCCTACACGGAGCTGTGCCGTGGACACGAGTGCAAAAACGCTATTGTGAGTTCAGCCTCAGCGCTTTAAAATCCAGCTCATCTCTGGCCCTGCTAGAGGCATAATTGTGGAAAGGGAGCCATCTGCTGGAGCATGACTGAACTCAGACCTGCTTAGACAAGTGCTGCGTTTCTGATTCAGAGAATACAATACAGAGACGCAGAAATGGGTCAGGCCCTGTCTCGGATGCTCCTATCTCTGTTCTTGTTTTCTTTGATGTGCAGCAATGTGTGTGTGAGTGTGTGTGTCTCTTTATTCCAGTGTGATAAGTTCCGGAAGGGGATGATCGATGGTACTGCCTGCAGCAGCCTGTGTGAAAAGGACACACTATATTTGGGAAAATGTCTGTCTGCCAAACCCAGTAACCAGGTCAGACTCTTCTCCGATTGCTGTGTATTGCCACACACACACAAACACACACACAGATACATTTTTATTTTGATCTCACAAAATGTAAAGCTATAGATACTGTCTGTCTTTGTGCTTGTCTTTAATTGTAGCCAGAATTGTTTTAATAATTTGCACAGGAACATGCACATTTTGTAGTCACATGATGAAAACTTGATGGCTGATCGTAATCCCTAGAGGTGATACCCTAATCAAAAGTTGGCTTGAATCATTGTAAGAGAATGGCAAGACTGCTGCTCTAGATTCTGGTACTCAGTGGCAAGAGAGTGTTTGAGTTACACTCTTACTTTTCCAGGTGAAGAGGGGGAACTAGACATGCCAAGGTTTTACATACAAATATGTAGACACAAAGCTTCACATTATAATATGATGCTTTGTGTTGTAAAGTGTATATTTACATTATATAGTTAGGTGTGTGTGTGGTAGGGGGGTAATCCAAACCGTAGCCCTGCTTTCAGTTTTAGCTCTGGAAAATGTAATTTCCAATAATGGCATACATGGGTACCTAAATGTTATTTTTCTATATGCATTGCATAATTTTACATACTTTCAAAGTTCCTGCTGCCACTTACACTGTTTCAAAATTTCATAATGGGCAGACCGATAGAAATGGTTCAAAATACTTATATTAAAATCTTGATACTCTGAAAATTGAGTCAAATTGTTTATTTATTTTCAAATCTATGTGGAGATATGATGTATAGATCCGATACTGACAAAATATTGCTGGTATTTCATACATAACAAAGCATCGTCTCTCTCTGTCACACAGGCCAGCTCACTTTGTGCAAGATGATCAAACTGATCAATCTGATCAAACAGCAGCTACACACAATCATGTGAATCCCTACTGATCCCTTTATACAATAGATTGTAGAACACAACCCTAAGATGAAAGCGCAACTGAATGTGTTATTGTAGAATACAGCTTTTGTACATTGCAATGGTGATCACACCCACTGACCTACATGTGCTCACAGGAGGCATGCACATCTGAAGCAAATTCAGAAGTAACAACCAAAGCTTAGCAATATGGCCATTCAAGAATAACAAACAATATACCAGTTACCACACCCATGCCAACAAGCGTTCACACAAACCACTGGAAGAATACAAATACATTGTTATAATAAATGGAGCTGCAATTCAACACTGGTAAAAGCTCACTCCTCATCTTTCCAGGTGTATTCTGGTAGCTGGGGAGACATGGAGGGCATCATTAAGTGCCACATGGAGGAAGTTCATCACTATGACCTGGCAGCAGAGCTGGAGCCACGAAGGGAAGCAGCGTCCTTCAACAGGCCAACTAAAGGCACATCTGTGGAGAAGTTTAGAGAGATGGTCCTGAGCCAACTGAGGGTGAGAGGGTCTGCCTGTTGTAAAGTAAAGCACTTTAATATTCACAGGAATGACAAGCACCTTTAAACAAGAGTGATATCCACGAGTGAAAATTCTTTTCATAATTTAATCTAGAACTATCAGTTATGAGGTGCTCTTGTGTGCAGCAATGTGGGTAATGATTCCCAGCCCTGGTTTTAAAGTAACCTTACCCTGCATATTTTGATGTTCCCCCCACTCTAACATGTTTACTCCAGTTAATCAGCTAATTAACACGTTACACTACAACTTGTAGCTGATTCGCTGATTAACTGGAGTAAACGTGTTAGGGGTAAACACTAAACGATGCAGGGTAAGTTTACGATGTTAGAGCTGGGAAAATGCTAAAATGTGTAAGGCACAGAGGGAGTTGGGAAACACTTTCGCAGGAGCATGTTCAACAGGCATGCACAACATAAGCTGTTGCTTGTTAAGGATCTCTGTATTGATGTTTGCCACACCGCTCTCACAGAGGTGTGTTATGTATATAAATTAGCTTTGTATGAATCTGAATCGCTGTTTTCGGCTGACTGTCCTGACCAGGGTGAGATTCTTTGGCTTTCTTGATGAATCAAGACATTTAAGTAATCAAACTATCATAAATCATATTGGTCGAAATGATGCAGGTTATGTCACTTTAGATCTACCTGTTTAATATAGTCTAAAACAATGGTTCTCAACCTTTTCAACATTAAGGCCCACCTATCTATCACAGCATGTTGCCAAGGCCCAGCTGGCCACATTAGATGATATTAAATAACCAATTGCGGACCAATGGCCTGTCTCGATTTTAGATTCGCGGCCCAATCAAAAGCCTTCGCGGCCCATCAGTGGTTGAGAAACCCGGGTCTAAAACATACTGCAGTCACAATATGCAGTAAAAGAATCACATCATGGTACTTTTTTATTGTGTTGCCCCAATATTAAATTGTACATTTCTATAATTATTAACTTTGAGTCTTTTTTCTGCTTGTAGGCAAAGGTGGGTGATCAAGCCAATCTGCAGGATCTGGTGGCCCTTGTACTTGGAGTGGCTGATGCCAACAAGGACGGTCAGATCTCACTTGCTGAGGCCCGCTCGGCCTGGGCCCTGCTTCAGCTGAACGAGTTTTTGCTGGCGGTTGTCCTGCAGGGCCGGGAGCACACTCCCAGGCTGCTGGGCTTCTGTGGGGACTTGTACGTGATGGAGAAGGTGCCTTACGCACCTCTCTATGGCATCAGCCTGCCTTGGGCTGTTGAGCTGTGGATTCCTGCTGGCTTGCGCAGAAGCATGGACCAGTGGGCTTCGCCCTCCTGGCCACGCAAGGCCAAGATCGCTATAGGCCTGCTGGAACTCGTGGAGGATGTCTTCCATGGCACATTCGGCAGCTTCCTCATGTGCGATGTGAGTGCCGCCGGCTTCGGCTACACGGAGAGGCATGACCTGAAAGTGGTGGACGCAAGACGCATCGTTCCTGAAGCCGCTTTCCAAGAAGTCATGCGGGAGCGGCGGTGTGATGTGGACAGTGACTGTGTTTATGGAACAGACTGCCACACCTCCTGTGACCTCACCAAGCACCGCTGCACCACTGAGGTGACTCGGCCGAACCTTGCCAAAGCTTGTGGCGCCCTGAAAGACTATCTCCTACGGGGAGCACCACTGGACGTAAAGGAAGAATTAGAGAAACAGCTGTACGCCTGTATTGCCCTGAAGGGAGCCACCGAACAGATGGAAATGGAGCATTCCTTGATCCTCAACAACCTGAAGACACTCCTGTGGAAGAAGATATCCCACACAAAGGACTCCAAGTGAGGCATTTTTCTCCCTCAGGGGCTAGGAGGACATGAATCAAAGCAGAGGTGTCAATGTTTTAGACGTGGTAATCCCAAGTGGGACATTCAGTAATCATATTATCCTCCAATCTGTTAAAGCAGCAAGTCTACAAATGACATGCCAAACCTCTGGTGTACTGCCAACAAGATAAACAAAATAAAAATTGCAAAGAGCTGCAAATCCTGCCACGGCTGTGTATTCTAAAACTGAGAAAAGGTCTGCCTCTCTTCCTGCTGTCCTTTCTTCAGGAACATAAATCAAACTGTGACTCCAGTTTTTCTTTATAATAGGGGGTTAAGATGAAGTGAACTATTTTTGCATTTTTTAAGTTTATAAGACCCATCCTTATTCTACTACCTTGTTCAATGTTAACTCATCTCGTACAAAAGTAAGTATGAGACAACAGATTTACATGATCGTCCTCATATGGAGTCCATCATCATCTGTTTAGACTACTGGCCAGTCCAAAAACCCTGATTTTACAGATTTTGGACCCACATTCAATAGCAAACACAGAAATGCTCAAGACAATTCAGCACCTCAGTGGCTGTATGCTTATAAAAACACTGCACATGAATTGCATTTGACTTTTGTCTGAAAAAATTTGTGAAAGGAATTCCTCTAATTTTATATTCCATCAACTCCTCAAGCTAAGTTTGCTGAAGTCGGCTTTGTAATTGGCCTCTCTGGAAGTTCACCGAAAGTTCACATTATCCCCTTGCAGCTTAGATGAATGACAGAATTAGACTGCTTTGTGTGTCTGTGGCCTCTTGGTAATATGCATGTCCGCAAGTCTGTACAAGTTCAGAGATCGGCCATGTGACTGTTAGAGTCAAAAGCTAAAAATTAAATGTTTTCCCTTCCTGATCAGATAGAGGGACGATATATTTAAGCATTTAGACTAAATGCATGTGATTGTTTGCTGAACCAAATGCATCTATATGACTTGCTCTTGTTTGATAGTCTCCCATCTCTATATTGAAAGAGTTAAAAGTTCAACATGTAAAAAAAAAAGTCCTTTGACTCATTACTTAACTGTATCTTCTAAGATGGTAATGGATTACAAGCTTTTTAACCAACTTTTAATACCGATATACACCCGTACAAAGTTGTTGTTTTTTTTTTAAACCAAGCATGGTTCCAGACATTTTCAGCCAAATTTAAATAGATTGCAAAAAATTGAATTTTGGTGCAATACTTGCTTAATGTCTCTGGGAAAGGAACCATTCATGTTTTTAAATCAGGTTTAATTACCATGGTTACTACCCACCCAAAAAATCAAGACAGAACAGCCTGTGTACTTTCAAAGCTATGTGGTGTACACAGAGGCATGATCTGCTGAGGCATTAAAAACACCCTGTATTTTAAGTACACACTTCAGATTTTCAAGCAAAACCTACATTAAAAGCAATCTGCAAGGTTTAGTGGGGTCATGGAAACACTGCTGCATCTAATTCAGTTTCATTTTTCCCATGATTATCATCACTAATTTCTAAACTGTCTTTAATTCACAAACTGAATTAAAGACAGGATCTCCTAATATGGCAAAAACCCATTATAAATACATTTTGGCAGTTTTGTATATCTAAACCCTGACAATATTTCTATAGAGGTATAAAATATTTATAACACCCAATGCTGCACAAGGACAAAACACTTTCAAGTCTTTTTCAATAGATTTATTAGAACAAAATTCTGCACAGTAATGTGGAACAGAAGACACGGATTTAGTCCTCCTCTGCAGCCTGAGCACGGAGGAAGCTGGCCTTCTTCTGAGCAATACGGTCTTTCCTCTGGGCCAGAGTGAGTTTGCTGCGGTTCCATCTATCAACAGAGGAAAGTCTGAGTTAGCAAAAAAAAAAAAGTTCCATTTTAAATATGCAACTTTGCACAAAGTAATTTGACACCTTCGCTCTACCAACTTTTTTTGCAATGAAAATGTTTTGCCAAATTAGAAGTACAGGATTTTAATAGAATCTTTAAAAGTATTTTTTCTAATTTTACATTTTTCAAATATCAAGATTATGTAACTTCTCCAACAATCTATTAACTTCAGTCTCTGAAATAATCTGCAGCATTAAAGATGTAATGCAACTAGTAATTTGAAAAAATTACTTTAAGCATAGTTTAATCCAGTTTGAAGTTCTTGGGGGAAAAAAACCCAAAATAAAGGATTTACACTCAATACAACAGTCACAACGCTATTGGTTAAACAATCCAGTGTCAACCAACTGACAAAAAACAGCTGCATAAAGCACCAACAGCATCCATTCTCAAAAGTAAAGTTCCAATACCTTGCCAATATAACAAAACATCAACTTCCAGGATCTTCCAGAAACTGGTTAAAAAAAACAAACAAACAAACAAAAATAAACAGCACCCACCTCTTCTTCTTAACCTCCCTCTTGGGTTTCTTTTCATGTACTGGGTTCTCACGGATGCCTGCATGTGCCTTCTTGTACATTTCTTCCATCTAGGGAAAGGGCAACATTTTAAATGTAATGGAAATCTCAGTTCTTGTTATAAAATCGTTAAAACTTGTTATAAATTTTTAACCACATAAGGTTAGAATACATCTTCAAAAAGCTTACTTGTTCTGGGGTGACGCCGTTCTTGATGAAGCGAGAGAACTGTTTCTTATAGGCCTCTTCATCCTCCTCCATCAGAAGACTCATGTATTCAGACACGTTCAGGCCCAGGATGTGTTTACGGTGGACCTCTGCATTGAACTCTTTGCTCTCAGAGTCATAACCGGGGAAACGTTTGGTGCTAGACAAAAGGAGGGGGCAAAAAATGCAGCTGAAGATCCAAACAGAATAATCTGGATTTTAAGACGATTACAGTAATTAATTTCTCTACTTCTAAATCAAGAAATTGCTAATGCATGACAAACACAGACTATATCAAATTCAAATACAGTAGACCTTCGAAATTCACGGGGGTTACATTCCAAGAGTGAAAAAACGCGAAATTGCGATGATGTAAAAAAAATATGCCTATTTTAAACTCTAAATATACCCCCAAATATGCTCCCAAAACACTTTAATAACTCAGCTTAATACATTACCCTTCAAAATTGTAAAGGTAAACTCGTATCCGTGCTGTTCAGTGTACACTGAACTGCTGTCTCCCACAGTGCAGGAATGTAAAATACCGATGTTACCCCTATATAGGCTGCACTGTAATTCACGCACGCGTATGCACTGTCGTTTGCTTTGGTGTAAGCAGGTATATACATTAATAAACTAATTTAATTTACAGTAATAAAATACAGGGCTTTAAGAAGTAAAAAAAACGAGCAGACTCAGCGAAACACTCAAGATAGCTCGATGCGGGAAACTGTTCTGATGCGGGAATACTGGACTGCATCTGCCAGAGATGCGTCACAGGGCAGCAGCCAATATATGGCTGTATATAATTGCTTTGTGTTCCCTCGACAGTATAAAAAATGTATAAAGTTATTATTTTAGATGGAAATGTTAGCTGAATTTACATTCATATTTGTTAGGAAATTAGTTGATTATATTTTTCTCAATAATTTAGCATTAAAATGCATGTATATAATTATATTCTACCACGAAAAAAGCACAAAAAAAAAAAACAAAACAAAAAACTCGGACTCTGAACTGAGACTTTGCGGGGGAACACCGTACTGTGAATTAGCTATTGTCTATTTAGATGTAAGCAGGTTACTAGCTTAATTAAATAAGCTTAACTTTACAGTCTTGATATCGTAAGAATCTTCAAGCTGCTTTCAGCCCCGTCTTGAAACGTGTTCACATCAACTGTGCAAATGAAGGACCAACTACAATTTGCTCAGTTTCTGAAGGTGTCATCGTTAAGCAGCAGGACATTTACTGCCAGCATATTAGAACACTATAGCAAATACATTAGTATCTCCCTCAAAGTGATAATTCCTCATGACAGTGACAGTGTTCTTCACAAGTGTATACCTGTGAGGGATGGACAGACCTCCATCTACGGCTCCCTTCAGGGCTCCAAAGACTTTGTTGCCAGTGGTGGTTCTGGCGAGGCCGGCATCCAGGTAACACGTGAAAGCACCAGGCTGTCCATCGATGCTCTCCACATTGAACTCCTCTCCAGTGACCTCCACCTGGCCTTCGTACACCTTATCCAGGCCAAATTTGTTTAGCAACTTTAAAGAAAAAAACAAAAGACAAATTAGTCATATGTGGAGACATCAACTGCATGTAGTGTCTTCTCTGCTGCTACAACACACCCAGTAAAGACCTTAGTTATGTGGCAAATCAGACATACTGAGGGAAAAATCCTAAACTGTGCTATGACTGCAGGACTGAACCTTAATCTCAAATGGCACCCTGCTCCATTTACATGTCCTAAAATTTCCAGACACTCCTTCAGGTGTACCCACTGATGACAGGTGTTCATCTGCACACATTTACACAGCTTAAGTAATCTTTATTGAAAAACACAGTCAAAATGTGACTCTTTGGAGCAGCCTCACCAATACCAAGCATCAGCTAAAGAGTATAACGGGTGTACAACGGCAATGCTACCGTGTTCTCTGAAATAACAGAGCACCATTTAATACCCAGTATGAAGTGTAGAGACAAAAAAAAAAGTTGAATGAACAACTGCCTACAAAACTAATGGGGTGTATAATGCATCACTTAGAGCACTATTTACCCTACAAGCACCATTTAGAATTTATTCTAGAAGTTTTAAAAATGGCTTGGATAACAGATACACAGTCAGAGGTATGAGGTAAAAACTGCAGCTGGCAGACAGTAGTAGTCCAAGAGGTCTTACCCTGCGTGCAAGGAGCAGTCCGGTGCAGTAAGCTGCTGCATAGTTCGTCAGACCCACAGACACACCATATTTTGGGAGCTCATGGGAGTATGCGGCACACACAATCATGTCTCCCTCGATCTTGGCATAGGCAATCTGCAACAAAACATCCTGTTAAGCCAAAGTGCCATCCAAAACGGCCCAGTTACAAGGTATGTAAAGTATGGGTTTGCACTGAGTGTACGACAGCAGTGCCCTTTTTGAGTGGCATGTTCACACATATTGAGTACCAGTTAAAAGAAAGTTCGACTTTCCCTGCCCTTCTCCGCTGTTGAACATCAGCACGTATTCTTAAGTGTTACATGTCAAAGCCTCCATGAATTATTAGAGTAACAAGACATCTTTTGGGAACATCAGAAGGCATCAAACCTTAATTTCACAGGAAGCACTCACTTTTATAGAAGGACTGAACACGTTTCACAAGACTGCACACTTCCAGAGTTCTAAATTGTAAGGGTGTTCTACTCTGCTTATCTAAGAAAATTCAATAGCTATGTTTTCAAAATCATACCACATGACAAGTTTATTAGTACATCTAATTCTGACCCATTAATGTCCGGAATACTGCCTTACAAGCTTGTTTTTAATTTGTTCTGCTTCATCTGACACCAGAAATAATCTTACGGTATTTGGTTTTTTATGCACTTTGAAAGTTCTTTAAAAATCATTTAAAGCCCCCAACAGATGACTTACAATTAACAAAGTTTGCAACCCATCAATATTGCTCAAACATCAACGCTGTTGTGCAATATTAATAACAGTGTACACAATCTATTGCTCAGCACAAAACTCCATAACAATCCTTAAAGACAGTTTCTGACCTGACAGTGTATACAAGCTACTTACATGTGTGACAACTTATCACATAAGGAGAAAAACATTTCTAGGCTTCAAATAATTAAGTAATTAAGCTGCAAACTGACAAGATGTGACATGCAGTCGATCTACAGTAAATACGAACAAAAAAATAAGCTGTAAAGTGGTTAGGATTTAACTTTGAAAACAGGCTCACCTGACAGATGATGTCCCTGTTGGAGAAGCGGACAATCATCCTGTACTTTGGTGTGTTGTACTTGTTCTTGTCTTGGATCACCAGGCGTTTGCGGGCAAAGTAGTCAGTCTTTCCCTCTGGAACCAGAAACAGATATCTGTGTACAGGGCTGACTGCAGTGATATGACAGGATGTGAAAAGTAATCAGACAGCTCTATACCTCTCCTCCTCCTGAACTTCACTTGGTATCTCTTGAAGTAGGCCTTATTCTTCACCACTTTTACAAATCCCTACGAAAAAACAGTGAAAGCATTCACCAAGCATGCACATATAACATGCCACACTGATACAAGACATCTGAACTTTACAAAAGTACTGTCTACACAACATCAACAACAGGGTGGACCTCCACTCAAGAGGATGTAGCTAACTTTGCCAGGCTAGCACAGTTAGCATTCAGCACTAATGGACCAAAACAAAACCCTAACGGTGTAGTCATTTAACGGAGCATGCACTCTCATATAGCATTTACATGTTGCTGTTCAAATGTGCCAAGTTAGGGGCGTTTAACCAGGCAGACACCCCTGTGTTCTGCACAAGAGTTTACTCAAGCATTAGGCCACGCTGAGAGAGGAACCAGAGCTCCAGCACAGAGGAGAATCTACCACCATCTCCTCTGTTTCATATCTTATCTTATCATGTGAGTGTAAACGATGAACCAGAAATGTTTGATGAATGACATAACACTGATATTTAGGCGCTGTACTGACCATTTTGCAGACTTTTGAGTCTCCGAAGCCGGAGCCAGGAGTCAAACAGTCGCCAGTTTGACTCGGCTGCACTGGAAAAAGAAAGAGTAAACTGCGCATGTGCGAGGCATAGAGCGGGGAAACACACCACCCCTACTGGAGTGGAGAAAATCAACAACTACACCGTGACGACTAATACACATGGACAAAAGTATTGGGACACGGGGTTTTCAGGGTTTGGATTAGGTCCCTTTCTTCCAGTGAAAGGCAATCTTAATGATTTAGCATACCAAGACATTTTGGACAACGCCATACTTCCAACTTTGTGGACACAGTTTGAGGAAGAACCTTCCCTGTTCCAGCATGACCTTTCTCCTGTGCACAAAGCAAGGTCCATAAAGACATGGTTGGATGTGTTCGGTGTGGAAGAAATTGACTGGCCCACACAGAGCCCTGACCTCAACCCCAATCAACACCTTTGGGATGAACTGAAACGGAGACTGAGAGCCAGGCCTTCTCGTGCAACATCAGTGCCTAACCTCATAAATGCTCTACAGAATGGATGGGCACAATTTCCCACAGAAACACTTCCAAGAAGAGTGGACCAAGGGGGGTGGGACCAACTTCATATTTGAATGCAATGTCATTAAAGTCCCTGTTTGTGTAGTGGTTAGGCATTCCAATGCTTTTGTTCAGTAAACTTTCCTCAGTGAATCTGTTTATGAGAAGTCTGGTTTTCTGCTTAAACATGCCTTCATGTGAAAAACTTTGTTTACAGTCTTATTTTGGGTAAAGAGCTGCACTCTCACGTGTATATTTTTTTACATGCTGAATATCATAAAGTAATCAAGTTCTGTTATTCAATATTTCTCTTTCTTTCTTTCTTTCATTAATCTGTTTCACCTTCTTTCTTTCTTACTTTCTTTCATTAGTCTTTTTCAGCTTCTTTTTCTTTATTCTCTTTCTTTCATTTTTCTTAATTAATCTATTTCACTTTTTCTTTCTTTCTTTCTGTATAGTGGTTTACTTTGGTTACCAGGCAGTTCCTCACCCTGGCCTGTAGCCTGATGGGCAGACATTATGTTCATCACAGGAATAGGTCATCCTCTTGAATGATATCTACGCTCAAAATAGCAGCCACGCAAAGTGGATCTTACGCCCAGTCTTGCTGCGTCAGTGATTCTTTGTGAGAAAAGAGAGGGTGTGTCTATTGGAATCATAAGATCAACGTCAGCACTTCCATGCAAAACCAGAAAAGTTGGTTGACTGTGTCGTCATGAGTAAATCACAACTGTGTGTCTAATCTCGTTCTCTAACCTCGTTAGTAAGAGGTGCTAAAAAGTATCTGATCTAAAGGAATGCGACTCCTCTAATGGTAAGTTGTTTATTCATTTACTAGTCAGTATTTTAAGTGTTAATAAGTATTTTTAAAGAAGAAATAAATGATGGGTATCAATAACAGGGACTAGCTTACAGGAAGCAGGAATCAACCTGCACTGATAACCGGCTGAGTCTCAGGGTTTTAACCGAAACTCTTCCCCGCTGTGCTGTTTCCTGCAACTACTTATTTATTTATTTTTTAGAAATGAAGAATCGTCAGCATCAGAATGAATTCAATGCTTTAATAATATTACATACATCCACTGGTATGAATGAGGCCTGGTTAAAAAAAGTACATAGTTTGTTTCATAAATCCCTGCTTTTTTTAGTCAATGCTACAAATGGTGAGGTGAATGGCAGCCTAATTCTATGATAAATAAGCATAATCTTCCAACAGGTGAGGCCATAATAAACACTGCTTTTGTGGTGAGATAATATTTGAAGGTCCAGCTGAAAACAATCGTTTAGGAAGCAAGATTTCTCAGATGACCTGATAGCCAAAGCCAAACCCCCCAAAAGGATAAATGATAAATGTAAGGCAACCCTTTGTTCAATAAGGATACAGGGATTATTTTCCTTTCCTCCACATTTCACAGACATAAAAGTATTATTATTTAAAAAGACAGAAATACAAATATGTGTAAATCAAACTGAAGTACACATAACTGAATATAAGGTAGTAAGTGCCCACCTCTGAGTGCAGTGGTGAGCTCTAGTAGATAGTGTAAACATGACCCATATCTGATACAGCTGTGAACAAGACCGTTCCAGTCTCAGTCTGACATATTAAATCATTAATAATGTCATGATATTAAATATGTAGAAGTACATAGTGTATATATATATTTTTAGTGTATATATATATATATATATATTTTTTTTTTTTTACAAATGTCTTTAATTTATTGTAATAATATATATGTCATGGTTGTATTATACATCTTGCTAGGTTGCAAGTATCAAGGCAGGCCAAGTCATCATGAGGTTTGAAGAAACCACAAACTGAATTCAACTCATGAAAGTATAGACCAATGGTCTTAAAACTGGTCCTCTGGGTCGTCCAGAGGGTACACATTTTCGCTTCATTCTTATACATTGATGGTTAGGTAGTGGCAAAACCATGGACTATCAAGGTGTCACTAAGGACCAGGTTGAAAACCACTGGCCCAGACTACGCTATTATAACCAATTCAACATCAGTTTCTTCATCAATATTCTCATTCCATAGTCTCTAGTGACACAGGTCATGTACAAACAATTTATTTTGTACATGTTTATGAGATAAATGAAGTCTATAATAATCACACAGTTATCTTTATGAAATTTGTAAACCTGCCCAACACTAATAATGAACTCCAACTCTGCATGTTATCAGTACACTGTCAGATCTTTTTCATGATAGACTTTAACACTAGTAAGTGGCTTTATCTCAACAATTGCTCGTCTTTGTATGCGTGAACTGCTCATATCATCACATTACTCGACAATCCAGTGTGACCCAGTGGAAGATGATTTCCTTCCTCATGCTCCTCAGAAAAATCTACATGTGGGGATAAGTTTTTGGATCCACATTATAAAAAGTACTATATAAGCATTTGCAAAGATTTGAAGACTTTGAGAAGATTTGTAGTAGTAGAGCATTTGTTCAATTGCATTTTATATATAAAGTCAAATGCAAAAGTCTAATTTTATGTATTATAAAAATATACATTTTCTATAAAATATAATGTACCATTTGCACAGGTTAAACTTTCTGTTTACTTCTTATGACATGACGATTTACATTAAAATTATTTGGAAAACATGACGATTTACATTAAAATTATTTGAAAAAAAAATGTTCTAATATTAAGAACACTTTCTCAAAGCCGACAGCAGGCCCAAAAGCCACGTTCATCTATACTGCTGAAATTACGGAGCTGAATGGTGTCCAGTGTTTGCTTTTGTTTCTGAATGGATGCAGTATGATGACTTTTTTTTATTTCTAATAGTACCCCAGTATCTGGGGTATCAGTTTGGAGCACTGCTCTAGTCTCATTGAAAATACAGTTCCTGGAAGTGTTGCTTTTGTTTAAAAATTGGTATGCTTTGTAGGTGTAGTTGAGTGTAATTTGAGAGATGGTGTTAGCTTCTTGCTCTTTAAATAACTTATAGGAAATGGAAAACTGGAAAACATGAATAAGGATGAAGTCTCTGCTCTACGTTTTTGAACTCGATGACTGTCTTTAAGTAACTTTTGGTATAAGAAGCCCCCTGGGGTGAAATTCTAACACCCCACCCACCCACCCACCCACCCATACACACACACACACACACACACACACACACACACACAAACAGAAATACTTGGTCTCTCCTGGTCAAATGATGGGGCCAAAGCTAATCTCAACACAGTTAATGAATGTCTGTGGTCTAATTAATTCTGAAATGTCAGAATTATTAACATCAAAACAACACTAACATAAACATATGTCAATGGGATTAATATTGTAACGAGCCGGCACATCAGGACTGGCTCCCATGAGCCCTTGCGCATGTGAGAGTGGCCAGTTGGCCCAGTTATGTGTGTTTTGTGGACAGTAGAGGGGGGTAGATGTGTGTCTAGTTAGACTTCAAGTATTTATGTGTGTTAATGTGTTATTATTTGTTGTTATGTGTGTTGTTTTTTATGGTCTGAGCCCTTCTCGTCTGTCACCATCCTCCGGAGTGTTGTGGACCGGAGGGTAGTGAGAGACGAAAATAAGGGGTACGAGCTGGAGTTGGGTGGTGTGCTGGACCATGCCAATTAGGGGTGCAGTACATCCCTTTGAAACTGTACTTGGAGGCTGTGAAGCTGAAAAATGAATGACTTCAATTTGAGAATCAGTGTGTCTTTGTCTTTTTGACCCTCATACTCGCTGCAATATAATCAGAATAATATATCTGTAACATAGTTTTCCTATGCTAGACTTCGATAGTACGGATTTTGAGAGGTGCAACGACATGACATTTAGAACATGTATCCTGTATGACGTAAATGACAAGTATGTGTAGGAATCAACGGGGTTTTAGTCTATCCCAGGTAGGGATCTTGTTCCGGTCTTTTCACTTAACTACGTGTAGGCTTAAGCATCATCCTATGCATCACCCTACAAATAGGTCTGAGTACCTGTCGAGTAAATTGACACTGAGTAGGTGAGTTAGTTCCCTGTCTTCCCCCTAATATGTACACTGACCACAACACTAACAGGGACTTCAATGATATTGTATTCAAATACATGTTGGTCCCCACCTTTTTAGCTGTAACAGTTTCCATTCTTCTTGGAAACATTCTTGTTGGACGAGAAGGCCTGGTTGTAATATCCGTTCCACTTCATCCCAAGGGTGTTCACTGGTGTTGAGGTCAGGACTCTTCCTTGCCAAACTCATCCAGACATGTCTTTATGGACCTTGCTTTGTGCACTGGGGCACAGTCATTCTGGAACAGAAAAGGGCCTTCCCCAAACTGTGTCCACAAAGTTGTCCAAAATGTTGTGTTATGCTAAAGCATTAAGATTAAGCCCTTCGCTATATGTAAGGGGGGCTAGCCTAAACCCTGGAAAAAAGGTGTGTCCCAATACTTTTGTCCATATGCTGTATCACATACACAGTTACTGCTTGAAACATACAGCAGATGGCAGGATTGTTGTTAGTTCCTGAGGATGGTGTTCTATTACGCATGCTCAGTCAGCTCCAGCGCAGTGACGTATGCATGGCCCATTCGCTGGCATGAGTGTGTGGAACTCACACAGACACACATACACACATACACACTCAATGTTGGTGCCTAGCAAGCTTGCTTGAGCTCCATGGGCAGCTTGTTGAAATTTTGCCCGGTGTAGAAGCGCCCGTTGACGTTGTTGGGACTGTTTACCCCTGCAAGACTGGGTCACGGAGATAATGCGGCTGCACTTCTCTCCACGGAAAGTTAATGTTTAGCTAAAAACCCTGGGATTGAAGGAAAGGCTTCCAAGGTAAAAGTGCTTGGTTCTCCCTTTTAAGCTGCAAGCCCCGTCTCTCCGGAGGAGTAGGGTTGCAGGGTTGCAGGGTTGCTGTTGCATGTTGTAGCTGGTGTGTTTTTAAAGCGTTTCAGCTCTCCAGATACAAACACGACGCTGGTGTCTGCAGAACCGAGCCTTCCTTGTGTTTTGTGCTGCCACTTCAAAATGTAAAGTCATTTTTCCTTCAAAATAGCTGTCTTGGCTGCTTGGCTACAGGCTGTTAGCCTGAGGAGCTAATATCAGGACCATCCCCAGTGAAGTTCAGCACTTCTGCTCCTTTATTTAGATTTTGTTCTTGTATGTAAACTTAACTCCGAGTCCCCACCACTGCTCCTGCACTTCATGTTTTCTCTGCCTCATCCCTGACGCATCCCAATAAGCTGATTAATAAGTTAAATAATGCTGATTAATAGATTAATGAGGAGTTTAGTAAGCAATGCTGGGTGCAGTTTTGCAGAGACAATCCTGGAGCAGGGCTAAGGAACACTGCTGTAGTGTCCTTTCTTGTGTCTCAAGTGTGAACTTGTTGGCAGTGCAGGCCTGCTTGTCATGCTTGGTTTTATTCACATTCGTGAGTAATGACATCTCCACAGCTGTGAGACAAAAATGCACAATATCTTGACCTCTGCCAGTTCTAGGGGTCATGTTTAAGGCACAGCTAGGCCTGTCCAGTCTTACCTATTGTGGCAAAGGTCAGTTTGATCTCAAATTTGCAAGTTTGATTTGAGCTTCACACTATTAGTGTGTGGAGCTTTTTAGATACAGAACCACTGTCGAAGTATGTTGTGTGTGTGTGTGTGTATGTGTGTGCATGTATATATATCCTATTGCTATATAAAGTTGAAACCTGTAATCAAAACCTTTTTTACTTTATACTCGGTTAGTTCAAAAAGGCTCCCTACTTTTTTCCACTCATACAGGAAAAAAGTTATGCTTTGTAGTTATTGTTAATTACAAGTCTGTAAAATGTAAAAAACCTAGCTGGGTTAAGCATGACTATCAGTTTAGGACAAACTAAAATATAAACTGGGCAGTAGCTCTACAGCAGCCTACAGGGCCGCCAACTGATAGGAGATATGTTGACACAGCAACATCACATCATTGCTGCTTATTAGTATAAAATGGATCAGTATTCAAAGCCTGTTTCATACTCACCTGCCAAAATCTGGCACTACTAGGAGTAGGACACAGGATGTACCTTTTAGTGCAAGTGTTCAGTATACAGTTAGCTCGCAGTTCGTGTCTGCAACGTGCATCTCTGCATCTGTAACTCGTGCCTTGACGTGATTATGGTGGATCACCTTTGATCTCTCTGCTCATCCTCTTTAGTGCTCAGTCCATTTGTCCTCATTCTTGGCTTGTAGGGTTTGTTGTTGGTTGCTTCTGAAATTCGCTGGGAGGCTTATGTTGTCAGGTAATGTGCCGTGCTCTGATTTAAGGTATGTCTGTAGTGGTCTTATGTGGATTGGAATGAAATTGATTTCACCTGGAAACTACAAGAGCCTTCTGGCACATCTTTGGCCTGTGTTTAGAGGTGGTCTCACTAGTGTCTGTAGTCTCATGTCTAGACGTCTCAAAATGTGTTGGTGGTTTGAAGGGGAGGAGCTTGGAGAGTCATTTTATTAGGAGACACATACATGTTGGAGCGTGCCTAAACTTGTGTAGTCAAACAGTTTTGGCATGTCTGTTAAAGAGCCCATATCCTACATTCACTATTGTTTTGACCTGAGGTCCACTTATCATGATTGTGTTGTTCATGGACCAGAAAATAGTTTAATGACCCTTCACAATATCCCATAAGTTTAACATGTTACTTTTGTTTCTGATGTATTTAAATGAGCTCTGTTCTGTTTGGATATTATATATTGTGCTTGCCTCAAAAAGCAATCTGGGCTGAAAAACTGTTTATTCATAATTTTACATGAATGGACCAGTCTAAACTGTCATAGGCTGAATATGTCAAATGTACTGGTTTTAGTGACATAAAGAAAACAGTGAATACAATACAGACTTTTTCCCATGTTTGGACTGGATAGTAAATACGTTCCAAGAGCACCCGCGTGTAGTGAAAAACTGTGATGATGTGATGTGGTAAAAAATGTTTATAGTGTAAACCCTAAATATGCCCCCAAATATGCTCCCAGAACACTTTAATTTCATTTTTAACTCATTACCCTTAAAGAAAATGTAAAGGTAAATCCGTATCCGTACTGCACAGTTTACACTGAACTGTTATCGCAGTGGTAGAATGTAAATACCGAGGTTACCCCTGTATAGACTGCACTGTAATTCATGCACAGGCGTTTCCTTTGATATGTGCTGTCATTTTCTTTGGTATAAGCAGGGCAAATACAGTAATAAACTAATTTAATTTACAGTAATAAAAAGACAGGGCATTAAAAAGAACAAAACGAAAAACACGAGAATACTCGAGATTCTCCACGGGGATAATTCTGGACTGCAGCGTCACAGGGAAGCAGCCAATCAGCAGCGAGGAGAAATCAGTACCGTTCTCAGATTGGCTACTTTCTAACCTCCCGTCTCTGAGTACGGCTGACTGTGACGTCCAGGCCTTAGGCGCCACCCCCCCTCGCTGGTTGTTTATGTTTGGGGTGGCGCTGAACAGCAGAAGCTCATTCCGTTCAGGTGTCTGATTGCCTTGGATGAGGCCCGGGCCTCACAGTCAGCTTTACTGGCGGTTTGAAAATCCGCAATGGACTGAAACTGCAACTGCTGATCCGCATGAAAGCGGGG
Organism: Alestes dentex; assembly: GCA_037576975.1. NCBI lineage: Eukaryota > Metazoa > Chordata > Actinopteri > Characiformes > Alestidae > Alestes > Alestes dentex. Next base: position 10,828,118 of record JBBIGA010000106.1, on the reverse strand, counting down.
GTTACTGTAGTACATTTTAAATTTAATGGTGTTTATACTTAATTATTTTAAGTGAAGATAGTTTGCTTTTCCACGAGATGGGCTCTTTAAAGTAAAACCTCCATAGCTGTAGTATCCTTAATCAACATCTTGACCAACTTGGTTTCTGGGACTTAAGGTGGCTGCTGTTGTTGGTATATGTTTTTTCATTGGACACCAAACCTGAGCTGTGTTTGAAAAGTGCACTCGTTCACTCACTCACCCATTTGCAATGTAGTGTTTGCTATATAGGGGGTTAACTAGTGAACAAGGGGAGGCGACATTTAGTTAATTTCGGACACTCGGGATGTTGCGTTTTTACTAATTGTTGCTTAAATAGTGCGCTGGATCTTGGCAATTAATCTCTGTTGCATAAACACACGTCTTGTCTCTCTGTGTGGACCTGTGACACGGCTATGTTGCATTCTACTTGTGTTAACTGTAATAAACAGCAACGTTAAAAATGTGTGCATATCTATTTTTTCTGCAGCACTGGAGTAGCCTACTAACATGATGGGGATTGCAGCATTTATAATGGTAACAGTGTACATTTTAAATACACATAAATTGTGGCTATACAAGTTACACCTGTCCATACACAAAAAATATATATAAAACAATGTAACTGAAAGTTTTTAAACTGTGGCTGTCTCGCAAGCAAGTTTTTTTCCCTAAAGCTTTTTCAGTAGCTATCCTAGCTTGCTAACTTTCCGGAGATACAAATACAATTCGAGCATTAATTTTGATAATACTTGTCAAGATACTGCTGCTGAGACAGAGGAGAAGACGTAATGCCATCAGGGCGAGGCGTCTGGGATGTATTTTGCTCATCAGACATAATCAAATGTCAATGGTAAATATTGTGATAGCACCTAGCAGCTAATGTTAGCGTCCTATATGTAATGTACAGTGTCTGAACACTAGATTTTGGCATGTTACGCGGCGATTTTGTAGTACACTAACTAGTGGGTGAAATTGACAGTTGGAATTTCGAACAACACTACAAAATGGCTGATTCACTACATAGTGCCCTACATAGTGAACGAGTGCACTTTTCGAACACAGCTCTGATCATCTGGTACGTTTTGCTTGGGGAAAATTGTGTGATGTTGAACTAAATGGAAAGTGGTAGATTTGTTTAACAAGCTGTCTTTATGAAATTCACTCACATTATGTTATCATTGGGTCATCTGAAGTAGGTGCAGTTAGAAATCAGTTATTCTGTGTTTCCTCACATTATAGAAATTTATATGAGGTTACTGGGTTTTTTTTTTTAGTTTAGTCTTCTTCCTGCTTGCTTCATATACTTTGTCACACTCTGTCAAGGAATCTTTTCATTATACGTTCCTTCGAGGCCTGAGATCAAAACTGAGACCCCGGAAATTCTCTCTCGGAGAGTCTCAGATATAGTGTGTGTTCAACCCGCTGGCTAACCTTGTTGAAATTCTCTCTGTGCACGCTGCCTTATTAAGTCTGTTTCACTCTCATTCATTTTCTCTTCTATATCAGAAAATCTTGCTGTCAGGTTTTTGCAGACTGACCTTCTCTTGTACGCTGCCTTGCCGTGTCACCGTGAAATGTGAGGGGAAATTCATTCATACCCACCAGTAGAGGAAAAATGCAGCACTTTAAGCTTTGAGTTCACAGAGAGTAAAAATGAAGAAAGTAAAGTAATTAGGGAAATGTAGTAATCGTCCGTATTGGCAGATAGTAGGTTTAAACCAAATACTGGCGTCTGACAGATGTTTCAAGTTGACCAGTATTTTAAACTGGCGATTAGATGATGTTTGTCGTACTCCAGACGAGCATTTTGGTCTGGGTTTCCCAGCTGTAGTTCTGGAGGGCCCCTGCTCTGCACATTTGAGTGTTTTTCTTGCTTCCAATGCACTGATCCAACTAACCAGCTCATTAATAAGCAGTGGGGGCTCAAGAACTAGTGTTGGGAACCTATGGATTAGCTTATGCACTCTGCTCTCACAAAGTATCTGCTTATTTGGTTTACTGCATTTGCAACCTTAGAGAAATAAATTGTATACTTCTCTGCAATGCTAACTGTGATGGATCTTGTTCTCATTTCTGTATTTTACAAATGTTTCATGAATCACCACATGGTTCCCAATTCCTATATATAATTTAATTAACAAAAATTAAAGCAAAGGGATAAGAGTGTAAGTGTAAATTTCACTGAGTTGCACTGATTTTATATGAGTTCATCTGACCTGTTTCTTCTGGTTCCATTGCACCACTTGGCTCCCTTAAACAGAGGAAATGCCTGAGCTGGTCTCACTTTGCTGATTCCACTGTTCTTTTATTGTACTGTGTCTTTCATTGGAAAGGTCTTTATTCACTGTGCTGCCTCATTTAGTATTCTGCTAGTGTCTGTGCCTCCCTGCTAAAATAGAAAAGAAGGAAGCTATCACTGCACACTGTGTTTGCCAGAGACTGTCCCTTGCGTTGCCAGAGATTTCTAGTTAAGGCGCCACCTGTGAGGGAGGTCCCTTTGCGTTCGGCAAACCCAAGCACAGGACTCTGTTATGGAAGGCAGCGGGGTGGCGAACCCACTGGTTCCATAACAAAGAGGGCAGTTGTAAATCAGAGGCCTTGTCACACATAATCAGGGAGCGGGCCATCTGGGCCTTGTGGGAAGACACTCTTGAGTACAGGAGAAAATATTCCTGTCCTGTCTAGTACACATTTTGAACCATAGTCAGTGTAAAGTGAGAATTTTTGGGGAAAATGAAATACAATTTCTTCCCATAATTTCCCACGTTTTATGTCTGCTAATTAGCGTTGTGTACACTGTTTTAATCATTACACACTTCCCTTAGACCGTGCTTAATTGTTAATTAACCTCAAACATGACTTGTGCGGTTTCTACCGCTGTACAGGCCATAGTACACTTGAGTGAACATCCAGCAGAAGAAGAACTAACAAACGACTAGACTAGAGAGAATGGAGAGCGAACAATTAACAGTGAAAAACCGGCATGGCACACCAAACATACATTGGCTGTAACTGCAATGGATCCCTGTTTGAGTTTTAGGGCACTGTTGAGTATGCTGGCCATTTTTCTCTTAGTGTCTGAATCATGAAGTGGAATTACCCAGTGATTCTGAGGGCACTACTACAATCACCCACCATCCACTTATAATTTCTAATTAACGTTGATTACTACAGTGGGTTTTCAAAATATTACAGCCATTTCAAATGACTATAAATAAGAAGCCAACTGTAGCCTCACAAGCAGCTGATGTAATTTTGTGTGGATGATGCAAACTGACACAGACTGATGATGTAAAAGTCTACACGTTCATGCACTGTTTCATGTGTTTTTACTGCTCTTTAGTATTACCCATATGTAGCACAATACCAGTTAAGCAGTATCCACATTATCCTTTGGGTTTTTTTTTTTTTCAGTGTCTTCTAGCCTACAGTGTAACAATGTATTGTGACATCATGATATTGTGACAACAGAATTGAAATATGTGACAACGCATTGTGAAGAATAAACATTCTATTAATTGTAATTATAAGATCTGATGGAACCGAATCATTTAAACACAAGTATTTACAAACATTTAGCATCAGTCGACAACCCAGTCCAACACTGTTCCTGACTGTTAACAGTATATTGTTGTTAATAGTATGTTTTACTTATTCTGATATCATGACAAAATGAACTTGTGGGTCCAGTATTGTGATTTAAATCTAATTGTGAAGAGTGTGTTTTTATATTCCTACATATTTATTTGTTTAAAAAATATGTTGCATAGCTGAAAACAGTATGAGCAGAAATACAGTTTTCAAATCAAGCCTCAAGCCTCAAAACTGGAAAATGATTGTTGGTCTTTTTTGATTAAAAAAAGGACTGGAGCTTAACTTAAAATAACTGGAGCTTAACTAAAATAATTGCCTTCTGAGCACATTTGTGACATCAGTCAGGAAAATCCCAATTAGACATTTCCACCAAATCATTCAGTCCTAGCTGCAGTCCTTAAGCCCGTCTGAACAACAATACAGGAAACAGTTGGGTTTTAGTATTAGAATGTGTTAGAAAGATGTGGATAGTAATTCATCTTCAGATCCTGAAACTCATTGCACCTCTCTGGTTTTAGTGATAATCCCAAACACTTATCTTTTCTCCTGACAGTTAGCTGAGCCAGGCATGACACATTGAGGTCACCTAGACTAAAGAACTCTATCCTCTGCAAGGCCTTCCTGACTCAATATGTCAGTTTTTGACTGTTGTATTGCTGGTTAGAGTTTGATGGGCTTCATGCTGTGAGGAAAAGCTGTGCATTAATATGCAATATACTAAAATGCACTAGTGAGCAGAATAAAAAAGGTATATGTTTATTTCTGCCAGAATTTATGTTTTAGGAGTAGATGAAGTGTGAATACTTGAAATTAAATTCCTTGGGATACTCACTGCAGACAGCAAGTTTTTATGATTTCATGAATGTCATTTGCATTTGGCTATCAATTGAGATTCAAACTTCCAGTTTTTTTCTGCCTGTTGCATTCCTAACGTTAACTGAGCGTCGTATTGATTAATTTAGTCAAGTGTCACATTGCTAAAGCTTGTTCCTTCTCATGTAACGTCTTCGTTTTTTCTCACGCAGTGCCAGCTATTTCTATTGTTTTGACCAGCCATAGCATTCTGTGTTTTATGAAATGATCCCTCAGAAGCTGTTATGTGTTAGACTAGGTCTGAAAGTAGTTAAGACTGCTCTATAAAGACTCTCTTGTCTGTGTATTGATCTGCTGGATGTTATGTATTCTGAGGCAGCATCTCTTCCTTCTTGTAGACTCTTTGGATCCCTGGAACAGTCATGGGGCTTTTTAATGCCAGTGCTCCAGCCCAAAAATATGCCTCTTCACCAGACATGTTGTTCCTGATATGACACTGAATCAGCACTGCAGTTCTTCTCCAATTCCACCAAAGTGGAGCATTAAAAGTGATGCCAGTGCAAGTTGGCCTGTTTATGCTTTTTTAAGGCTGCGTTTGATGTCCGTGTGTACAGTGTGTCTGCGGTGACTTGAATCACCAGAATCACTTACAAAATCCAACCATGAAGTTTCCTTGCTGATAATGCTAGTGGGCAAAAATAAGAAAAAATGTGGGAGAAAGACTAAATTCAAAGGTGTGTGTGTCTGTGAAATAAGTGCACACCATGCAGATTTTGTTCAGCATGCCATCACTGGTTAAAGAAATGCAGCACCATTCTCATCAGTGAAGCTTATGGACATTGGTCTTAAAGCGAAGACAGTGTTCTATGTAGCTTATTACATCACTCTTCGTGCATAGCTGGCAGGGCCATTAAAAATGTTTTCTTTATGGCATGTGTCTACAGTGTTTTCTGGATCATTAACGTGAGTCCCTCCTTGTCAGCTGTCGGATTGTCAACATGCTTTTGGCCAAGCAAAATGTCACCACCCTGTCAATTTGCTCAGATGTTTACTCTTTTAAACACAGACAGATGTGACAGTACCCTTCTGAACGAAAGTAGAGTTTGCTTAACACTACTTGTTGCCACTTTCTTGCATAACTTCTGGCTTTCCTTACATTCTGTTTGATGTTTTTGCTTGTGGTGGTGGAACGAATTAGATGTAGGCATTTGATTCACATCTGATCTTTTGTGTCAGAGGGAGAGGGAGATCCTTTTGGGGCTTATTCTTCCTCCCTGTCTGGGGTTGTAGCTAAACCTTCTGCTTGTTCTCATTCTATGTGTATGACGGTGAGATGCCCAGATTTGGGCATATGTGTATAAACATATCAGCTATATCGTGGGATGACATATTCTAATCATAGGGGAGAATATTGCGTAGCATTGCGTAGTAGATAACCACAGCTGTAACACACAGAATGCAGTAAGGGCACTGATAAACATCAGCTTCATGCTTCTTGTGTGCACTCTTTTCATTCAAATGTAATGGAATCAGACTTTTACTGCATTTTATGATTATATCACATTTGGTGACAGATACTTTACACTAACTGGCACTGTTTGAACTGAAAAGTATGAGGTGAAGAAGCTAAGCTGTTATGATGGCTGGGAGAACAACATCAGCCTTTGTCTGTTTATCTTAAACACTTTCTCAGTACACATTTAAGCCATGTGTTATCTACTTCATTCTGGTCTCATTCTGAGTTTAATACTAATGAAAAGATGCTGAAAAAGTAAACAGTGTTGGGAGTCACAGTGCATCAGTAGCGAATCAATAGCGGCTCCGATGCTCCTTCATTAAAAGCTCAACCGCCTTAATATGAAAAATCAGTCTGACACAGAGGGAATGGACTAAAGGGAATGCGGTACTTACGCAAAGAAGTGGCTGTTACACTGTAGAACTTGATTTAAGACCTGTCGGTAACTGTGATGGCCAAATGGGAAGAGCCAGCATGTTTTGACTCAGCTGTAGGCCTGAGTCCAAATCTTAATGTTTTATTTCCCCAGCTGCTGTAGAAATGTGCAGTGTAACTTTTTTCATCAGAGCTGCAGAAAATCACACACGGTGTACTTCACCATAAAGTCAGTCTCAGGTTGTACTACTAAAAACAGTGGTAGACTGCAGCCTCTGTTTCCTGTTTTTCTAAACATAGCTGGATTTGTGGGTGTGGGCGTTCGTGCCTACAGAGCGCTGACCAACTAGCTTGGACAGGCTCTGGTTAGGCAGTCATTAGCAGGTGGGCAATTGCATGTCTTTATTGTTCAGTACTGCCTTGGTCACTTTAATACTGAGATACTGAGTCTCTGATTGCTTCACCCTTAAAATTTTGGCAGTTTGTGTTGAAGGAAAAAAACCCTAGCACCACATGGCTTATCACTGTAGATCAGTGCTCCTCTCTGTATGACTGTTCCTACACATCTAACCACCATCAGGGCCCATGGAAATACACCCAGCTCTCTCTCCTTCACTCTCTCCACCCCATGCACATGGCCAGTTTGAGCTGTATGGCCATAACTGGTACTAGTCATTGTTGCTAGGCTTTCTTTAGCATGTGGGACACTGTATAAGCCTGGCTTGCATGTTAATAAAAAAAATTTAAAAAAACATTTTTGTGACCAGTGGCTGGTAAAATGTGAATGCCACTGAATCCCAGTGATTCATGGGCTATTTATGGTCTGTGTGCATGAATGCTTCAGAATGAAAGTTTTTTAGGGAGCAGTGTTTTTATCAAGGTCCATTTGACCCATCAGTGTGGAGTATGGACCGAATTCAGGCTTTTGCCTAGTTGCAACTGTTGCTTTAGCCATTCAACATTAGCACTGGAGCTTCATCTTTTAGACAACGTATCCAAATGAACACTGCCCAAATTAATAAACTATTTTCCCCATGTGTGGGTTTTTTTTTTTTTTTTTGCTCGGTGAAGCTAAATGTAGTCCTGAAGGAATATTCCAGCATACAACCCAATCTCTGTCTGCCTCATCTACATTATTCTGTAAATTTGACATTTCCTTGTACTTACCTGTGTAAAAGAAAGAGGAAAAAACTCAATCAGAAGCCATTGGGAAGCTGTGCGTGCCCAGTATCAGAAACTACAAATTGTACATCCTAGTAATACAGATCTAAAAATGGAGACAGACATGAAACTGCTGTCATATAATTTTATCCAACCTTGAGCACTGAAGCAACACAGTAAAAAAGCGATTCTGGTTACTCTTTCTGTCCCTAGGTTTTGGTGGTCTCCATGCGTGATCAGGCAGGAGCCTGTGAAACCTCCACCCACACAGCTGAGTTGGTAAGGTATTATCACGTATTCTTCTCTCTGAAACACCAGTTCCAGATAAAGAGTTACTGTGTTTACTGTTGGAATTCACAAGCTTCCAACTTACTGTTCTTATACGGGACTTTCAAGTCAGCACATTTTCTTTTTTATGTACAAGGAAATGTGATTGTTATCTGTGGTTTGACCGTTCCCTACAGATGTGGCTGATAGAGATTAAGTTGAAAATCACTGGAATTTTAAAATCAGCTAGGGAAAAAGTTCTTGACATACTAAGAAAAGGAGAAGAAACTGTGATGATTGGTCATATTTTGCTGTGTGCACCCAATGTAAGGAACACTAAAATGGAAAGATGAAAGTATTTAGACATTTAATTTGACATGACCATGCCTCATGTACCTTATTGAGGTCTTGCTTTAAAGTCTGGTTGCGTGGGTGTTTAAGTTAAACAGCCGTGAGGGCTCGTGTATTGAGGCCTGTGATGGATTATGAAGGGGCCGGGGAATGTACACTGCCCCCTTTACAGTGTGTTGTTAAAAACTTTAATAGCACACACCATGTGTTTTAACATATTCACATGTGTGCATTTTATTTCACAACACTGCGTGTGTAGAATGATGCATCACTTGAAATTTTGAGGTTGCGGGGAGACTAAAATGACCTGTTGCGCTGTCACCCCACCCACATCTCAGGAAATTTCAACAAAGATATAGGGTAACTGGGGTTCTGTCTTGACTCATGTTGTGAAGAATAAAACTGATGTTGAGATCAAGCATGAGTATTTTGCAGCGTCCTCTTCATTTTGGTCCTAATTCCTGTAGTGGGGGAAATACTGTTATAAATTGAAGCACACATTATGAGGTGTTTTTTACAGTTATCACAGCAGGTTTGTATGATCATTTTGGTAACTAAACATCATTCAGTCGCAGTGACCTTCACCTGTAGTTGTTTTGTTTTCTTCCTTCATTGCAGTAATGCTCTCAGAGTAGTTTCTTAAATGAACTACGTTTGTCGCAGTATTTCCTGAATAGTGAGTATTTCATTGAATTAGGGGTGTTTTAATTTTGTCACTTGTTTGGAGCAAACACAGCTATAACATTATGAGTTTAACTTTGTGCCTGGTGAACTGACGGTACCTCAAACTGCAGCCTAACTTCAGAAGTCCTGTACTTCAGAAGTCATTTGAATGTTTTTTCTTTTCTCCTTCATGTCTCCTTCTGGCTGTACTTTGCTCGCTCTGTTTTGCTTCCTCTCCATGCCCCACCTCCTGTCCTTGTTCGCTCTCTCTTGCTCACGCTCTTCCGTCAGCAGAGTGCAGGGAAGGGTGATTCCCACTTTTAAAGATGAGGTATTTCTAGGGATTTGGTCGGGGAGTCTTGTCGTTTTCACTGTGACCTCAGAAAACCACCGAGCCTGTTTTGTGAGGTCGTGTGGTTTTTGCCATCGCTCAGCCAGAGAAAAGAGGAAATATGAACTGCCTGGCTTAGGATTCGCAGAAGTACTTCATGCAAATGAAAAGCGTGCTGCGATCTGAAATGATCTGCCCACTTCCCCTGGGGTTACCGTCATGACGTGTGCATACTTTGCTAACGCCACTGACGCCACACAGCATTTTCTTTTGTCAGGTGAATTCCAGCTCCAGTGTGAGTTCAGCTGTTGAAGTGCGAGCACAGAGCACTCTTCACCTCAGTCTCAGTCTGTCTCAGAACGACACTTTGACCCTGAATGACACCGTGACAACCAGATGACCGTCAAATTCCTTTGGATCACTAAGCAAACTCGGCTGAATGGCAGGGAGATGTCCAGTAGTTTGGCTTTTGCTGACAGTATTTAGGCTGTACTGAATACAGCTCGTGAAAAACTCCAGTTGCAGTTTACTTCAGATTTTTTTTTATTGACTCGTTGCCCTTCGTCTTTGTTAATGGACTGGATCTATGAGAGTGCCCTTTTAAAGGACGTGGACTTGTTTAGGTAAGCACGTGTGTGTGGTTCTGATGAAGTAACTTGTTTTGAGTAACATTAGGTTTGGAAGATAACCGAAAGGGAGTCCATTTCTTTATGCTGAAGTATATATTTCTCCAGTGTGTTGTCAGTCAGTTTCTGTTGTTGGTTTAGTTGAAGTTCTCTTTTATGATTTGATACCGCTGTTTTTGTTCAACAAAAGTCAGTTTAACAGAAGCGAGTGGTTGTTTCCTGACTGAGTGCCAGTGCACTGTTGTGGTGGTGTAATGGCAGTTGAGTTATAGACTATTGGCAAAGAGGATATTGTATCATTTTCTCAGGATTGTTTTTTTTTTTTTTTCCAAATATGTAAGCATACACACTCATGATGATCCTCTTTTGTGTTGTTTCACAATTTTACTGGGATTGCTATTGTGGCTGTCATGAAGTCCTTGTTCAGCAGAATCTGAAGCTACTCAGAGAGGAAATACGCTGCAGGATACCATGTGATGCTTGACTAGAAGAGTTACTCTTTTTCTTGTCAACATTGTGTTGGGTCTGACTGCTTTAATGAGGAGTACAGCACTGCTAGACTTGACCTGCCTAAAAAGTTTAATATTTATACTGATTGCAAAACTTTATAAGAAAGTTTATTGATGCTATTGTGCATTTTTTCAAAGAAATAAGTCATTTTCAAATAAATTGAGATGCTGAAAAGGTTTAGTCTGAAAATGAAGCATTACGTAAAAATACATGTTTAAAGCAAAATCACTTATGTCACAATTACTGGTACCCAAAGAATCTGAATTAAGAAAATGTGAAGGAAAGTATGATTTCACACATATTTAAGTAATTGTAGGTTGGCCTAAGTGATTGCTGAACTTTTAAGCAGTCAGAAAATATTTCCATGGATCCTTTTAAGATGGAGAAACATTAAAGAGCATTCCATTACAATAAGGCAAAGATATGTTGACTTGCACAAATCAGGGAATAGATACAAGAAAAAAGCTGCTTAACTTACAATGCCTATACCAACAACTAGAGCAATCATTTAAGCAGTTCAAAACTCTCAGGAACCAGCCTGGAAGACAACACAAAGCCATGGTTAACTGAACAGAAAATCAAGCTTTTGGCTTCCCGGGCCCTGTGGGTTGAGCTTGAGAAGAGCCAGGGCTCGGAAAGATCTAAAGAGGACACAGAAAAAGGGATTTTTGAGCATTACTCGATGCAGAATCGCATCGAGGAATGCTCAAAAATCCCTTTTTCTGTGTCCTCAAGTCTTGTAAAGCATTATTAGAGAAAACTTATTACTCTTGTGTTGGCAAAATTGTACAAAATATGACAGAAGCAGTGCCAGTAATTAGAAATTTTTGTGATCGTAAGTGACTTTTTATCTGTGGTAATGCTAAGCACTAAAACATTACGTGAAGTGCTTGTTCAGCTTAGGTAAATGTCAGATTCTAGTGAGTGCACTTGTCACATGAGTTCACTCATGACCAGGAGTAATCTTCTGATTTTAAGAGTACACAGACGGCCGTAGGTTAACTAAAACACTGTCTGTAACACACCTATAGCTAGCATAATATGTGTACACACACTACAAGTGCAGGTCATTTGAACCAGCCATTGAATGATCATTCACACTTATAGCAGCCATTGCAGAACCCCATATCCTGCCATATAATGTATGTTCATTTGCACACGTTCAGACATTTTTGGTCCTGTATTTTCATGCGTCTGCTGAGTCAGGGGAGAAAGGGCCTGAGTTAGAGGATGATATAAGGCTTATGACTTTATTTATAATGTAATATGATAACGTGTCTGTTTGTGGTGCAGTGCTTTCAGGTTCACTCTCCATTCAGTAGAGTGTAACTGCTTTCATATCATGTTGTTTCCTTATCATTCAACATCAGAGCTGTTCTCACAAAACCTGAAACTTGCACGTGTTTGAATCTGGTTGTAAGACAAGTCTGCTGCAGGTTAGAACTGAAGGCATGAGAATAAAGGCATGTCTTACAGCTACAGATACTTTTTTTTTTTTTACAGAGACTTACTATTTACTATTTAGGTTCAAGTTTTGTAGTTGTTTGTCTTATTCAGAAGCAGTCATGATGGATTTTTTACTAGAAGTATGCTTGTTGAGAGAGAGTGAGAGAGAGTGAGAGAGAGTGAGAGAGAGTGAGAGAGAGTGAGAGAGAGTGAGAGAGAGTGAGAGA
>JBBIGA010000106.1:10798333-10816117 GCA_037576975.1 Alestes dentex | reverse complement strand
GAGAGTGAGAGAGAGTGAGAGAGAGTGAGAGAGAGTGAGAGAGAGTGAGAGAGAGTGAGAGAGAGTGAGAGAGAGAGAGTGAGAGAGAGGAACGCTAAAACATTTAGCCTAAGTAGCCAGTTAAACGACAGCAGCCAGTGAAACTCCATGCCTAAACTGAGAGAGAATTCAGCTAGTGTGTATGTATATCATGGGAATATTTCGCGGGGGTTACTTTCCAAGAGCACCCACGTATAGTGAAAAACCACATTGTGATGAGGTAAAAAAAAAAAAAAAAGGCCTATTTTTATTGCGTAAACCCTAAATATGCCACCAAATAAGCTCCCAAGACACTTTAAACTCATTACCCTTAAATAAAATGTAAAGGTAAACCCATATCCATACTGTACAGTTTTCACTGAACTCTCGCAGTGCTAGAATGTAAATACCGATGTTACCCCTGCATAGAGTGCACTTCAATTCATGCACAGGCGTTTTCTTTTGTATGCGCTGTCGTTTTCGTTGGTATAAGCAGGGTAAAAACAGTAATAAATTCATTTAATTTATGGTAATAAAAATACAGGGCTTTAAGAAGAGCAAAACTAAAAACAGGAGAACACTGGAGACGCTCCACGGGGGGAATTCTGGACTGCAGCTGCATCAAAGGGCAGCAGCCAATCAGCAGCAAGGAGAAATAAATAGCATTCTCGGATTGGCTACTTTCAAACCTGTTGGGTTCCAAGAGCACCCACATATAGTGAAAAAATGCATTGTTGTGATGTGGTAAAAAAAAAAAAAAATTGCCTATTTTTATAGTGTAAACCCTACATACACCCCCAAATATGCTCACAAAGCACTTTAATTTCATTTTAAACTCATCCTTAAAGAAAATGTAAAAGTAAACCTGTATTCGTACTGTACAGTGTACACTGAACTCCCGCAGTGCTAGAATGTAAAATTCCAATGTTACCTCTATATAGACTGCACTGTGAAGTCGTTTTCTTTGGTATAAGCAGGGTAAATACAGTAATAAATTCATTTAATTTACAGTAAGAAAAATACAGGGTTTTAAGAAGAACATAACAAAAACCCAAGAACACTCGAGATTCTCTACAGGGGAAATTCTGGACTGCAGCTGCAAAGGGATGCGGCCAATCAACAGCAAGGAGAAATAAATAGTGTTCTCGGATTGGCTACTTTCAAAACTCCTCCCTCTGAGTACAGCGGCATTTCACCATCCCAAGACACACTTTGTTTGTGTTCTCTGGACAGTAACAAAAAATGAATAATTATTTTTTAGCTATTTACGTTATTATTTTTGTTACAAAATTACTCAATTACATTTTTCTAACTAATTTAGCACTAAAGTGCATGAAAAATTATATATTGGCAGGAAAAAAAGCTGTGATGTCCGGGCCTCGTCCGCCATGCCCCCTCGTCCTCGTGTAGGGCTGTTTATGTATGAGCTCATTCCGTTCAGGTGCGTCTGATTGCCTTGGTAACCGCCGCGCCCAAACATAAACAAACCTGCACGAGGACAAGGGCCCGGACGTCACAAAAGCAAAACAAAAATGAGGAGGATATCTGCAGTTTCTGCAAACAATTATTAGTTTGGTTCTGAGAAAAACATGTTAGTGGGAGTCATAGCAAGTCTGAAGTCTGAAGTTTGAAGATTGTTGAACTTCTGAATATAAATATTAAAGTGACCACTTTGCTTTTTGTTTAGAACTTGCAAATGACCTCATATCTAACCATCCAAACTTTCCACAGGTGGCGACAGACAAAGTAGCCGGTAAGCTGAGTTCAACTCTTTCATGGGTGAAGAACTCAGTGTCGCACACGGTCAGTCAGATGGCTAGCCAGGTGGCCGCGCCCTCCTCGCTGCACACCACAGCGGGCTCGTCCACCGCCTCTCTGATCTCACCCGGCCTCTCGCCCTCCACTCCATCCCCTGCCCAGCTCAGCCCAGACGATGTGGAGCTGCTGGCCAAGCTAGAGGAGCAAAACAGGTGAGAGCAACATACTCTTCTACAGTGCCATCAGATGGGCTAAATTGGTCTTGATTATTTGGAATAAAAGTTCCAAAGGGTGCCTTCTATTCCCCAGTCCATCAAGGCCAGATCAGTAAATCAAGTCAAGTTGGTTTATTGTCATTTCAACCATATAAACAATACACAGTGAAGTAAACCAACGTTCCTCCAGGACCATGGTGGAACACAAGAACAAAAACAGAAAAACCACAAGACAACAGTGCAGACAAGACTGGAATACACAGAATGCAAAGAGAGCAAGACAGAGAGTGCAAGAAAAACACAAGAGCAGTGAAACAATATTACAGTACAAGACAACAGACAGCTTATTCAATTTTGTGTTTCATTTGGTTGTATTTCATTTATTCACTTAATACAGATGTGGAAACTAAGTTGCAGAAATGTTTAGTTACAAATGTGATGGGTAGCTGGAAAATGAAAAGTGTTGAAACCAATAAATGACACAAGGTTTTAGAGCATAAAAGACATACAGTAGTGGTAAGAGGTGAAAAAATGCAATAAAAATATGGATCATAATCCAGTTAATCCCTTATGATATACAGCTGAATATATATCCGTATCTCCAGTGAACAATTGGGGCTAAAAATTCTTAGTAAAAAAAAAATCTTTTGGGAGTTAAACCTCTGTAGCCCAGTTTTGTAGCCGAACGCTAAAACATTTAGCCTAAGTAGCCAGTTAAGCGACTGCAGCCAGTGAAACTCCATGCCTAAACTGCACAAGGCCAGGCGGCTTTAAATAGCGCACTTGCCATGAAAACTGAAAGATGAGGTTGGGGGGGATGTTCTTGGATTGCTGGGTTGATTGTACACTGGAAACAGCCAGTATATTCAGTCATTTCATACTTTTTGGGCTTTGCTATGTTCTATTCCAATGGCATGTCTATCTGGACAGTGTTCGGTCATGATTCAGGTGTTTCACTGACACAAGTGTAGAGGATAAATAAAGTCGAGTGTTGGAGAATTTTGCGATCAGACCTGAAGCGCCTGTGCAGAGCTATAGTCTGCTAGCTCAGTTGGTGTTGGCACATAGTACTGATTAGAAAAGTGGGGACTGATTGTTATGCAAGTGTGAACATAGCTAAATGTAGTTTCAAATTGGTGTTGGAATAACACGTAGCAAAGTTCTTTCTTTTGGCCATCACTGGCCGTCACTATGCTGTATAGTTTTTCTTTAGGAAATTCCTAGTTCTGTTTAAGTGGCACAACAGATGGAAACTGCAAGAAAGAAAAAACTGCAACCGTTCTCACAAGTCTGAATGCAAATCTGGGAACCATTTGGCTCTACAGTGGAAATGGGCCTAAGTGGAATGGGCCTAATACATTTATATCACTTGTAATAGCACCATTCATGTCATATAAACTTTAATTTGAACATAAATAGTAGCTTTAATAATTGAGTCACTCTTTTTCCATTCTCCTTTTCTAAGTAGTTGGGGTCTTTTTATGTTTATGTGCACTGCTTTTGTTAAAGCAGCCCTTCCAGTGGTGCTGTCTAAATTTAGAGTCTGCTCCTGCAGGCGATCACTATGTACACTGATACAGTAAGAGCAGTGACATGGTGTTAACAGGGGTCCCTCTGTCATGTGGCTGGTTTGTGTTGTCAGGCTGGCTAGAATGGACCACAACACTGTCCTCACTGGAGATTTTTTGCCCCCCCCCTTTCTTTTCTTTTTTTTCCCCTCCCTGAGCCAGTCTTCAATCTGTGTTCACATGGAAATTGGCACAGACACACAACAGAATGTGTATGCATGTATATGTTCATGTTGGAGATAAAAAAACGTGTTTAAAGGGGACTTTTTCTGTATGCATAGATTTACGTGGGTATGTAATAGGGCCAAAACTGTAGAATATTTTCATCTTTAAATCCTGAATATTCTATTAGAATTATAAAGAATTATAAATACTCCTTTTCCTTATTTTTTTTGAGTAAATGACATTCATTTAACTTTTTTAAATTCCAATATTTTAACATTGCAAATTAACTCAGTGAACTACTTTTAGAAATAATTGAGCACTCTGGAACAGTAGGAAACTTATTTGGACCATACTTGGAGTGATACTCTTACCTGATTTCATGACCAATGTTATTCAGTTGTGTTTTAATTGTTTCTTGTAGTTTGTCAAATGTATCAAATATTTGAACATTTGTTGCAGCTCTGGTGTGTATGTGTGAGATGTGATCAGATGTGCATGTGGCCTTTGATATGGAATTGAAAGTGTGAAAGTGTTGGGTTAACAGCACAGAATGTGTGATGCTGCTGTGTGTAGGAGTGTGTGTCAGGGCTGTTAGATATGAAACTCTGTATTTGAATGTTCAAATGTAGAAAAATGGAAACTAATGTGATATGCAAAGCACTGGACACCTGTTACTTTAACTAACACGCAAACAAGACAACTGCTTTAGGAGTGTCTTTTAATACAAAAATGTCTAGATACCATGCAGTGTGTTTCAAGCACATGAAGCATGAGGCAGCAGCATCAGTATGAAGTTTCTTATGCAGGCAGTATCCAAATGTTCATCATATACAACAGACACAACACATTGACATAATTCGCATTGTTTTTAGCAATGATACACCATAATCAAAATGCTAAAGGCTAAGCGCTAAGCACAAGAGTTTACAAATTAACCTACTGCTGCAAACAGATCACTTCCATATATTTATAACATTTACTACAATACATTACTTGTGATTACTACTTACAACGTGAGGAAACACTCAAGTTTCAGGACAGCATGAGAACCAGAGGAGAGTAGTAAAGGATACTAACATCGTTGCACTTCATGCACATGATGGCAAAAGATACCAATAAACTGTCACTGTTCTCATGGAACATGCAACACTCAGAAGTCTTCTCCTACACAGCCCAAAGTCTGACATCATGAGGACCTGATATTAACTAGCCCTACTGTGTACAACATGCTATCTCAACAACCCAGCTGTATCCTACTGATTGTCGAGTGGTCGGGGGTGGGGTGGGGTGGTGTTGGTGAGGGGAGTTGTGATCAACAAGTTTTATTAAAGGGGGTAGGATAAAAAAAATATTGTAGAATGGGTGGCTGATGTTGGACAAAAAGGCCTGTGTGGCAAGATATCTTGTGTGTTATCTAATGATATTGGTGGTGGGGGTGGTCTGGGTTGATATTATGGCGGTCAGTGTCAGATGTTGTGGTAAACTGCCACAAATAAATCAATGTATGGGGAAACACTAACCATTCAGAAATCTTTGAGAAGTTGTTTTTGGATGCTTTGGAAGCTGTGGAGAAGTGTTGGTGTGGAGTCGTCTCTTAGGGACTGCATTCAAAGAATGAGTTTTCTGTTTTTTGTCGTACTTTGTCTCTGTGTTACTCTGAATTTCATGAGTGGTGACTTGATTTGACCTTTGATCTGTCTCCCCCCTCATGAAACTGATGGCAAGCGTGACGTTCAGACCATGTACCCTCTGACCCCGACCTCCGCCCAGGCGGCCGCAGCTGCAGCTGTGTCCTTTTGATACAGCACAAACCCCACTGTGGGCTGTCCGTGGCTAACAATGCCCCATCACCCGGTGCTCTTTTACAGACTCCAGCCAAGTCTCTCCCTATTAAACGCCGCACATCTTCAAACATCAGGGCTCAAGGACCTCTCCAGGCCCTTAGCTTTGTTTTCTGCAGTAGCTGTACTGACCAATAAACTGAAAAATCAACTATAAATATTAGTATACTGTACTACTGTAAACTTAGGCTTGAAATACTTTTTGTTCTTTGTACCGGATATGTACTCATTTTCACTTAGGAAATCAATGAAACAATTGACTGGCAGAGTTCAAGCATTTGCATAAGACTAAAGAAGCGGCAGAAGAAACCTTCTGAGATTTACTGGCCTTTCATTACAGCTGCGATATGTAGGAACTAAGCACTGTATGTATGTTGATCAGGCTATAGCGATGGCTATGAGTAGCCAGATAGAAAAATAAATATAGATGCAGGGGTTTAAAGAATCAGTATGAAATAGAATTCACATCTCATGTATTACTCGTGTATCAACACTGCTCTAATCAACTCGTCTGATAGAGCTCTTCCTGAGGTTTGATAAAGCAGAGAAATCCCTTAAAGTTGCAGTACTGTGGCCATCTAGGAATGTTATTTTAACACTGTGGGTTAAAAGACCTGCTTTCACTCTTAATCTGTCCAACACAAGACTTAGTCGAGCTGAAATCCCTGTAAAGTACACAGTATGCGTGGGGGAAATCCTGAACCACTGATGAGTCAAACAGTCCCGGGCTGCTGGTCACCTTTGCTGCTTTGGCAGTCGTGAAGTCTTGCTCTTATCTGAAGTTATGTGTTAGTCACAGCTGTTGCTGCTTAGCAACTCAAAACAAGTGGATGAAGTGGCAGTCTGCCTGCCATGTTTGATACAGTATCTAGTAAACACCTCCACTGGACTCAAGCATGAGCAGAGTTCACTGCAGACTGCTGTACTCTAATGTTTTGAGGGCTGTGGGACACAAGTAAATTCTGGTTGTACATCTCAGTCAGAACTGGTCTTAATAGTCTAGTGAGACGTTGTCTATCTTGACAGTATCTCCTAGTGAGACATACTTAACAAATCCTAAATAATAAAATGTGAAGTAAATAATAATAAAATGCAAGTAGTGAAAGCAGTGAAGCCATCATGATCCTACCTGTATGTTTTTTTTTGTTTTGTTTTTTTTTACTTTCGCTGGACAGTAAAGCTTTAAAGTGACCATTAGAATTTCCCTGCTGCAACTGACTCTCACCATTCATTAATGGTGTAAATAGATTGTAAGAATCTCCAGTTTCAAAGTGCCACAGAAGCCACTTGTAGACACCATAAAACCCTTGCTAAAGTAGCTAGCCTATTGTTCTACAGTTACAATTCTTGCATTTCAAGTGGTGTGAGATTTGTAACATTCTGTTTTGAAAAGGATTTCGGAATTTCTGGTTTCGTGTGTGGCAGTAGAGGTTGATGTGTGGTGGTAGAAGACTCTTTCAGCAGTCTGAGAATGGTGCTTTTAATGGCCGTCCTAAATGAAATACATGAATTTATTTAATAAAGCAAATCATTGCATATTAGGTTTTAAATAAAAAGACAGTTAAAAAGGTGTGTATTTCAGACCTTTCTGTCAATCTGCATTTCTGTCAGAAAAGATAAAGTGCCATCTCCTGATTTTTGCCATGTTGTTTGTGCAGTGATTTTTCTAAAGAGAGGTTTTAGCCTGTCCCATTCCTTCAGTAATAGAGCAGGACTGGAGCAGGGTGTTACACAGAGAGCATTTGTGTTCAGCTCTGTTTCTCCCAGTGTGCTTTCAGTGTTACAGATATGCTTTGATGATAGAACACAGAATCCGTGATTACAGTGAATTAGTTGTGGAGAGCAGAACACCCACGCTGAGCTGAGATACTGCTTGCCCGCCAGCTCTCGCTCTGTCTCACTGCTGAAAGTAGGCCAATTGCTCAGGAGAGCCACGGAGCGCTGACTGTTTGGATTCTCCCCATGTGGCTTAACTGGCACCTCATTGTAGCTGCTGGGTGGAAGATGGCCTATGCACCACTCTGCTCTTTGTGGAGTGACACACTACTGTTACACAAATGTGTACTTATTTACACTAACAAACAAACACAAGCAAACAACATACACTGGTTCCCCATATGGCCCACTCACTGAATTAAGTTTACTTTGTAGTCACGAGTGGAGAACAGTCTAACACAAGTAATTAAACAGATGTATTGAATCATTTCTTGATTTTATTTTTTGACATTCATTTTTATGCGTGTCTGCATGTGCCTGCGTGTGTGTCTGTGTCTGTGTGTGTGTCTCTCTGTGTCTGTGTCTGTGTGTGTAAGTCTGGGGCGAGTACTGTTTTGTTCTAACTAGCTTAACATCCCAACTACTGTTGTCTGTTTCTTATATTTACAAAAGCCTCTGAGGTAAAAGGTTTAATTTACCTAAAATTACAAGATATTGCATTTAACAGGTGTTTTTTTTACATGTAGTTTGTTTTTGATAAATACACAAATAAATGGTTAAAATGAATTGTTATGAACTGATACGGGGGTATGGACTGCTCTCATTGTTTACTTTGGGAGGCTTCTTGCAATGCTGTTTTAAAACGAATTCTACTGTGGAGGCTGTACTTTAGCCTGGCTAGCACCGCAAGTTGGTTGCACAGCTAGGGAAAGAGTAGTCAGACACACATTTGTGATTTATCTAAATTACTGTGTGATCTCTGTCATGTGTTATACTGCAGGACAAATGAAATTCTGGATGCTAAAAACTTGACAATTTGAAGCTCAGTAAAACCATTAAAACAAAAAGCACCGTTCAGTTTATTTATAAGGGAACAGAGAAATTTCTGACACAATGAAAGTGGCGATGTTTTCACTACCCCTTGATTCTGGGCCTGTAGTGGGACCACCAATATGGAAAATTGTTTGGTTACATGTAGTGCACACCTCTTCACAGATAGAGAAGGATACCAGGTGCAGTTGTTGGTTATGGAGTAATGAAAACATACCAAAGAATTTTTGCAATACTGACAGAGATACTGTCTTTAGAATACTAGTTAAAACTGAGTAGGGACACCTGTTTAGAATTTATCTTATGTTGAGTACATACCACAAGCTACATAAATACTAGGGATGCCTCTAAATGATTTTTTTGGACCGAAACCGAAAATGAGGAAACACTTGGCCGAAAACCGTAAGAAATTATTATTATTAAATTATTAAAAGAATAAATCTGTTACAAAACTATGAAAATATTTATTTAGCAATCAAACAATGCACAATACAAAATAAAATTTGAAATAACATATTTTACTTGGCCCCACTCATGAATAGCCTAAAAGCAAGATGGCTGAAATATTATACAATTAAATATCTTCTCTCATAAAACTAGTGAATTCAAGTGCATTCTAATATTCTGAACGAAGTGCATGAACAAAGTGGAACCGAACTCAGTCCACTAGAAGTGGTCCAAAAAGTGGACCAACAGAAAGGGAACTCTTTTTCTGTTCACAGTGAGAGTGCGTTTGAAAGGGGACTCTTTCTGCTCCACTTCAGCTCAGATGGGGTCTCAGTTCAATTTCTGTTTTCACTTTAAGTTCCTTATCCAACCTGCCGCCGCTGTCTCTTCACGTTCACCATTCTTGGGATTTTTTTTTTCCACAGAAGACTAGATGGTTAAAAGCTCTACCAAACTTCTACATTTTCCACAAAGATCGTTCTTCAGCTGATGGAGAGCAAGAATGCTTTCAGTCTGAGCAGCTTGGTAGAGAAAGTCCCTTTATTTATGTATTTATTGGGTTTTTATTTTTTACGATCATTTATTTGTTTATTCGTATTTTTTTAGTTTATTTCTTTATTTTCGGTTGTTTCCCGCATAGACATATATGGTTTCCCACATGATCTACATACGGTAAGCCTAGAGGGCCAAAACAGTCGAAGCGAACTCGGAGCGATTTTTTTTTTCCCCCCAAAAAACGCCTGAGTTAACCGAACCATGCCGCGGACTCAGAGGGTCTGAGTTTGTTTGGCATGTTCAAATATACGCAAAAAATGCTGACTAATCGATCTGAGTTCACTTTAAGGGCTAAAACGGACCAAGTCTAATCCAATCTGGCGTGTGCAGGCTGCGGTTGCGTCATCAAAAAATTCAGTAGAAACCGGAAATGCATTTTTTGCCATTTTCAGTGGCTGAATATTCGGTGCATCCCTAATAAATACATTTTAGAATTAGGCCCAAGACTTGTGTTTCCACAATTTTTTCAGGTGCCTAAGTATTACCGTTGCAATGATGGAGGCGTCTGAAACTGGTCGAACAAGTATTTTTGCGAACAAAGTAAAATCTCGTTAAATTTCAAGCCAGTGTAATTCCTAACCTAAATGAGCTTAGGCCAGGGATATTTTGGATTTTTCATTATGGTCCAGCATTAAACAAAATGTCACAAAATGGTTCAATTCTGAGATGGTCGCACATGGACGATACTAAATATTGTTGAGCCTGAATTACCCTTTTACATTTAACCAAAAAGTATTTACAAGCCCAAAGTCAGCTGTTATTGTGTTTGTGTATCTGAAGTGGATAGCAAAAACAAAAGTGCCTGAATATGTATCCTCTCACTGTATACGTTTTTTTCAATGTTGAGTTTTTACCGGCCATGAAAACCATAAAAAAAAGTTACTTTTATGGTACAAAAGCAGATTTCAGGGTAAAACTTAAGTAAAAGAGAGAACTTTGCTATGGGAAAATGACCAGATGACCCAAAGAACATTCTGAATGTGCTTAACTTCAAAACAAAAAAAAAAATCCTTTTCACCACATTAAGTTGAATAAACATATTACATCAGTACAACTGTTGTTTTTTAGGTAACCTACTTTTAGTTATAATTGTATTCATGTACTATATTGTTCCATGTATAAGGGATGAACATATTTAAATCAGGCAAAACAAAATGTTTTACTTTTCCTGTGTTTACACACACCCCTGTGGCAGGTATTTTGCACTTTTGGCCCGCAGGTTGAAGGTCTTTTCACTTTGTAGATAAGGTCAGCGCGTGTGTGTGTGTGTGTGTGTGTATTCGAGAGAGTGTCTCTGTGTCCTTCTGTGTCTGTCTCTCTTTCCCTCACTAACAAACACACACATGCATTCTGTCTGATAAATTAGCTGACTTTCTGTCAACCTCTTATTCACATGAACATGATCAACATGAGGACAGCAGCATGAACTTCAACTGGTGAGCACCTACAGAACGTACTTTTAGCGATCCTGCAGGGTTATTCAGTAAGAGCTGAATTGTGAGGTTAGTCACTAAGAGAAGTGCTAAACAGCAATTGTCTCTTATCGGTTTGGCTTGTTGGTTTTGTTTGTTTATGGTTTTGCTTCCTCTCGTCCAGACAAATGGGCCAAGTCACACAACTTAGAGATGTTGATAAACTTTGAGACTACAGCTCTGTCTGGACAAGATACTTACCCATGTGGAGCCTAGTTTGTACCCTGGGTTGTACAAACTCAAGTTGTACTTTGTTTAACTAGCAGTGAATCATTTGCAGACAGGCAACCACAGTTCTTATGGAGTTATTTTAAGTTATGTTTAAAGCGCTCTGGATTGAAATGGCCAGAAATGCATATAGGTAGTAAAATATGTTCTGAAAGTGTAGCGTAAGAAAACTAACACTGATGACCAGAAATAACAAAAGTTATTGGCTGGTTCAGGGCCAGTCAGTGTACTTGTACTCTTATTACTCTTCTCTGCTTGGACCTCGGTCAGGATGGGGTGTAGGTGAGAATGCTGACGTTTATGCACTTACTGCATTTGGCCTGCACCTTTTACAGTCAGACCTGACTAAACAGTGATTCATCATGAAATTCCTGTGCCATAGTTTTAAGATGGTCTCCAACGAAAGGTTTTAATTTGTTTGCTGTAGTGTTCTGATCATGTTTTTAATAGTGCGCATGTTTTGAAGGATTAAAGTAAGAGATTTGAGAAGTCTTAACTAGGGATGCACCGACTATTCGGCCACTGAAAAAATTCAGCCACTGAAAAAATTCAGCCTAGAATGGCAAAAAAATGCATTTTCGGTTTTGGGTGAATCTTTTTTTTTAATGTGACTGAAACAGTGATGACACAACCGCAGCCTGCACGCACCAGATTGGATTAGAGTCAGCATGTCTGCCGTGTGGGCGCATTTCGATATATCTTAGATAGACACATGGAAAGCCGTTTGTAAAGCGTACAATGCCGAAATTTCTAGAGGGGGTGCATCCACAAAGACTTCCTCAACGTCAGGATTAATTTATCATATAAAATCAAAACATCCCGATCGCCGTGCAGAGTATGAAGCACACAAGAGGTAAGACCCTTCAAGCACACCCAGTCGAAGGGCAGCTGGTAGCCTAGTGGCAATCAGGAAGTTGTGGGTTCGATTCCCAAGACCGCTACGCACCTCTGAGGTACCCTGAGTAAGATACCGTCCCCACACACTGCTCCCCGGGCGCTGTGTTCCTGGCTGCCCTGCTGCTTCACTTGGTGAATGGGTTAAATGCTGAGGTTGAATTTCGTGCTGTTCACACTGTGTGCTGTAGTGTGTTCACGTATGACAGAATGGTCTATTTCAGTCTTTGTTTTAATACACTATTTTGTAATAGGCCTACAGAGAATGTTGTTATATCTTTCAACATTTTTAAAGCACTTGTTCCGAATGCAATTTGTTCATGCACTTTGTTCAGAATATTAAAATGCACTTGAATTCACTCATTTCAGCCATCTTGCTTTTAGGCTATTCATGAGTGGGGCCAAGTAAAATATTGTATTTCAAATTTTATTTTATAGTTTGCATAGTTTGAATGCTAAATAAATATTTTCATAGTTTTGTAACAGATTTATTCTTTTAATAATTTAATAATAATAATTTCTTTCGGTTTTGGTTTTCGCCTAAGTGTTTCCTCATTTTCGGTTTTCAGTTTCGGTCCAAAAAATCATTTTGGTGCATCCCTAGTCTTAACCTTACCTGCAGTCTTGTATTGTGTATAAACAAAATAATATTCTTATATAATGTTTTTTTTTGTTGTTGTTGCTTGTATATGCTACAGTGTTAACATAATTGGCCTCAGGCAGCTGGCATATTAATCAATTCAAATCTAATATAGGTTTAAATAGGCCCTTTACTTGGCCTCAGTCTAATTGATCAGGATGTTGGTGTTTGACATTTCACAACTAGATATTACAGTTTCATAAATGTTGCTAAATGCATATGACTGAAACAGCACTGTTGGTATAAGTCTGTGTAAGTTTGAACTTGTATCTTGTAGCTTGTCCACTTTGGTTCCATGTCCTGCTATGTTTCTTATATAAGTTATAATTAAAAAACTGTGGCCATATTTAGATTATAATTTTAATCCTAATTAATACTTCACCCTGTATTCCTAGGTCTAAGAATAAGTCCACTTATTAAACTGTTGAGAAATCGAGCTGATTCCACAGTAATTCCAGAGTCTGTGCCCGTTAAATGTTAGATTACATTCTTTCACACATTGTAGTAACAACCACTACAGCTCAGTCACCCTTAAACTTCATTTCTCAGCTTCTTCTCCTCTGCTACAGCTCCCCTCTGTTCTCCGTGTCTGACCCAAATGTGGATGTAACCAGACCTGGCCACTGAGCACTGAACATGACGTCACCCGCTGGGGCTCCAGAGGCCTGTCCTCGGCTCTTTTTTCCGAGATCAGGTTTCCTTGGCTTTTGTGTGTGCTGTCAGCTTGTTGGTGCTGGATAACTCTGCCACTTGAGCAGCTGATCTCAGATCAGTCCTTCACAGATATGCAGACACCCTGCCTGTGTGCAAGGTGCAACTTGCCTGTGTGGCCTTGAATCAGTGCTGGTATTTTTGCCTTCAGTGATCCACGGATGGAATCCCACTTCTTTTTCAGAGCTCTTACACTTTGAGGAGCTATTTTTAATCAGAGCACTTCACTTAATATGGTCAGTTTATAAAGGCTAAGCTCTGCCCGGTCAGACACCCACAAAAGAAGAAATATAAAGCGTTAGGTTTGTCTTTATTTCCATAGAATGACATTGTACAATTGTTTCTTTTTTTTGTTTGTTTTTTATTTTTGATAAACCAACTTGGCGACTGTTATTTTTAAAATTTCCTACATTTTTCTTGGCCTGCACTCAGTGTGGACATTTCCATGCTTAAGGGAAGAACTAGAGTGGGTTTAGTATTTGACCTTTATAGGGCATGCTTTGGGAATCCTGAACATTCACATAGAGAAAATCCAAATCACTCTGTTATAGGCAAGCAGTCTTTATTTTCCTGTTATCTGTTCATATCCAAAGGTTCTCCATTAACCATATGCAAAGTTCACAAACTACATTTCTTTCTTTGTTTTCTTAAAGAAAAGTAAGGGAATAAATTCACCATTGTTCATTATATACAGCGATTAGAAATCGAGAAACCTTGTTTCCGTGCATTCATGGCAGTGTTCCATACCACCGTTTAGGTGGCGCGGAGGGGCCTACACAGGTTTTAACGTTCTGACTGATTGGTGTAAGCCCTGTAAAGGAGTTAAATATTTGGAGTTAAAGGCAAACAACTCTTACCATTCAGGTAGAATGGTAGTTCTACAAATATCTTGAAATTTGAAAATGTATGTATGTTTGTTTTTCTCAGAACAGATTGCTCTGGAGTTATAAGTGATTTCGGTCTCTACTTTGAAAAGCTGTTTTTTTTTTTCTCAGTTTCATCTTTCCTGATTGTGTTTTGCACTGCAGGTTATTGGAGACGGACAGTAAGTCTCTGCGTTCAGTCAACGGCTCTCGGCGGAACAGTGGCTCCTCGCTGGTGTCGAGCTCCTCAGCCTCCTCCAACCTTTCGCACTTGGAGGAGGACACCTGGATATTATGGGGGCGAATTGTCAACGAGTGGGAGGAGGTGCGCAAGAAGAAGGAGAAGCAGCTGAAGGTAAACCCAGCAATGTTCAGCTATTATTTAAACAACGAGGCACAGTGTCATTAATGTGAAGCACCACTTTATAAAGCACTTAAAACTATGGATAATACAGAATTTGTAGGCTGTATAACATTTTTTTTTTTTTTAGAATAATAGGTAAAATGACAATACAGCACCACATTTTTCCATTAAAATCGTTTCATTTAACTGTGGCTTTGACTTATCTATCTAACTAAAAGACAATTGTAATTTTTCCCACACATAGGCTAGATTTTGGAGCCCCCTAGTATGTCTGTCTCATTTGAAAAAATGAAATATTTTAGTTTGTAAGCAAAACTGTTAAGCAGCCTACCACATTGCCTTTTTAAGCTTATCTTTACAATTAAAAGTGCTTTTTACTATCGTGAGCCCTGGATAATATTTAGGATGACAAGCAACATTTGAACAACTCCAAAATTGCTTTCCGTTGTGATGTTCACTTAAATAGCAAAAAAAGCTAAATCGTGGCTAAGCTAAACCGCGAATGTGCTTGCTGTACCATTTAAGGTGGAATGGAAAAATGGAGTAGGCAGCAAAATTCAGCTTGCTGGGGTTAGCCTCATTACGGTGCATATGCTGTCTTTACTCTTTTTTCCGTCTTTTTCTCTTTCCCGCGTTTCTCCTAATCTTCTTCCCAAGTTAGTCTTATGTTAAGTTTGGGCCATGCATTTTAGAATTTTGGACATTTCAGGCTAGGGTTATTATAAAATAGGTTAGGTTTGTTTTTATCTCTGTAGAATGACATTGTACAAATGTTTCTTTTTTTGTTTCATTTGCTTTTTATTCTCGATGAGTATGTTAAGATTTTGGAGGCCTTGTTTAGCTGCTTCTGGTAGACATAAGTCAGGCTGTTTGAAACTGAACTTGTGAAAGAGGTAGTAAAAATACGGCTACTTTCCCCACATTTCTAAAAAGAAGTTGCAAATGATGTTGTCTGCTCAGGGTTAACAAACCTAACTTGCGTTTAGCATCCAGCTCCAGTGGGGGTGCACTTAAATTGTGGTCTGCGTTAGTACCTTACTGCCCATGTGCTGTGTTCTGCTGGTCATTTCAACACTGTCTCTGCAGAGACTAACAGTAGTCTGGGTTGCATAATCTGAGAAGTGTTTATTAGGAATTTTAGATTTATTTTAAGAAAGATTTGTCTAAGAAAGATTTCTGTAGTCCTCAATTGGGTCCAAATAGGGAATACATTTAATGGAACATGTTACTTAGCATTGAACACATTACACATCTTACTAGTGTAAAAAAAAAAAAAAAAATTAAAAATTAAAATAGAAAATTACTGACAAATGTGTCATCTTTGAAATATTGTGCCCAAGTGAGCTACGGTTCAGTGTGAGACTCTCACCCTACATGCCCAGTCATTATTTTTGTTTTTCTACCAGCTAATTACAAAATGATGTCCAACCCTGTAAATAAAGTATTGTCTTATTCAGTGTTCTGTGCAGATGCCATGCTCTTGCTTTCTTCTCTCCATTTGTATTGTGACAAGAAGGAACGTTAAGTAGAGAGAAACCGCTATATATTTCTATGGTTTTAGCAGTAGTCCTCTTCATTTATCACTTTGTGGTGTTATTTGTATTCTTCGCTTACAGCTTCATTTTTCCCACTGCTTGGGTTTCAGGCTAATGTTGAACCTCACGGGGAAATAGCCTGTTCTCTGGTTGGTCTTTGTCCCATAGGACTGCTTGGCTCTTGTTTCGATGATGTACGTTGTTTGTGCATGTAGCTCCAGCATTTTGCAGGGATTGAACAATCTTACTAGAGTTCAAAATCAGTACCTGTTCAGTAACAGTGTTCAAAAATGGTAAGGTAGAGCACTTGCTGGGTTTGAGCTTCACACTGGGAACTGGGACATAATGTCATCAGAAGGTTCTGGTTTCATTCCTAGGTGTGGACCAGGGATGTTGACCTAGTACTGAAACCTTGTGGTTCAGTTAAATAATTGTGATTCAGTTAAATTCAGTTAAATCATGTATTGTGATGTTCCCCTCTTATTCTTTAAAGACAAAATAATGGACAATTTACCACCCAAAGAATGAATAATTTCGCTTCAGACCTCAAGCCAGTAGATGGCATGAAGAGCATGGCAGTGTATTGTTCATTATTTTAATATGTATTTTAATATTGTAATTCTGCTAACTCTCCCGTTTTTAATAAATGTATCAGTAATCAGATTACGTCTTTTTTTTTTTTTCCCCCTCTATGACCGAATACAATTTTTGGTATTGTAATTAGGTAATGGCATTGTATGTATTCTTTTACTCCCCCAAAACATAATATAATTCATTAAAAAAGAAATCCTGTATACTCTGTCTGTAAATATTAAAACATAAATGTAAACTAGATCTATAGTTAAGGCCTGTACTGGGGGGAGGGGGGGGAGCATTTTGCCCAGTGGTCTCTGTGTGCTTTAACAAAGGGCTCATATCTAACAGCCTCCTTCGGTGCTGTTTTAACAAAAGACCCTTGTCTCCTTGCTTCCCTCAGCACTGAGGGATCTCCACAGCTTGTGTGAGTGTGTGGGTTGACTCTAGTTTAAGCTCTACACTGGAATGACCAGCTGTAGATCCATGAGATGTATGTTGCTGTAATAAGTTGAGGAACCATCTTCCCATCACCAATATTAGGCTAGAACAGCTCTGTGCTCCGCTGAAGACATCCTGTCCGGGTTATATTTAGCAGCATAAAATGGCATTATCATGTCTGAGGTACATTCTGTATTCATGGAAAATATAAGTAGGCAGAAACTGTATTTAAATGTGTATTTCCAAGGACTTTAGAAATGTGGAAAAAGTCATAGATTTTGTTCTGCAACTATATGTGTGAGAGGGTGTTCCTCTTTTAAATTGTTTCCTCTTAAATTAATTTGAAATAGTACTGAGACTGAGTTGTAGCCTTGATATCATGATCATTCCCTTTTCCTTAGTATATGGATTTGTCTCTTTTCAGGAACTAGTCAGGAAGGGCATCCCACATCACTTCAGGGCAATAGTGTGGCAGCTGCTATGTAGCGCCCAGAATCTGCCCATAAAGGACCAGTACTCCGAGCTGCTGAAGATGACGTCGCCCTGCGAGAAGCTGATCCGCCGAGATATCGCCCGGACATACCCTGAGCATGAGTTCTTCAAAGAGAAGGACAGCCTGGGCCAAGAAGTCCTATTTAATGTCATGAAGGTATGTTCTCTTGAAATGTACTTATGAAACACTCAGGTCAACTTAAATGACTAGAAATGAGTGTGCTCCTTAGCCATATAT
>JBBIGA010000106.1:10783534-10798233 GCA_037576975.1 Alestes dentex | reverse complement strand
TATATATATATAATTTATGCTTGATAATTCTTGGAATTTCAGAACGTTGCAGACTAGCCTTGCAGCTGCAAAAAATACCATACAAATACGTAAAAGTTGTGCTGTAAATTTGTTTACAGCAAGAAAATCAACAAAACAGTTTTGTACTGTGCCGGAAGTGCAAATCTAAAAAACTAAACCTGTAAGTTAAAGATTTATCACCTTTTCGCAGTGCCCTAAATGTTCTTGTGATGAAGTTTAAAGGTCCTAAAGACATGTCCATGTCTCAATTAGGAGCTAGTATATGGCTTAGCTTTTGTTAAAGATATCCCAGTTCCGTTGTTCCAATTTCCCAAAGACATTTCCGTTATTCTGTTTTCTAAGCCCTGAGTTACATTATTGTATGTGTATTTTATTGTCAGCATAGAAAATAGGACACGTGATGGAAGCAGTTTTACAGCAGTGGTCCCCACCCTTTTTGCACCACAGACCACTTTGCAGGGTCAGAAGAGCATTAAATGTGCTGTTGCTGTGGCCTTTCTGCATGATTTTTGTTTCTGTTGTTGATTGTAGCTCTTTTGTCTGCTGACATAGTCTTGCTCAGTTCCTGTTTAATTTCCTCTTGAATCAGCTGGTTCAAGATTAAACTGTTTTTTGAGTCATCAGGATGCTTTTGGATTTCAATAAAGCTGTTACTTGCAAGTAAGGCCGACAGTGCCTCATTTATCACACTGTAACTCTGATATTTGCAGATATTTCAATCACAGTCATTTGATGATGTTGGGTTTCCCATTGCACACAGTGAAAGGGGGGGTCTCTCCCTATGTGACATACGCTCATTAGAACTCACTTCCTGATGTCACTGATGTCACAGGCTTACTCGCTGGTGGACAGGGAGGTGGGCTACTGCCAGGGAAGTGCTTTCATCGTTGGGCTGCTGCTCATGCAGGTAATTATTAGGGATGGGAAGCACCAATGACAGTATTATCACAATACCTAGATGCCAATTCGATATATGTTCTTTAAGTGTCCCGTTTCAATGGTACTATTTAATTCAACAAGGTTTAAACAATGAGTCATATTTCTAAAGCTTTATTCACAGATTAATTCACAGATGACTGCACAGATGAATTGCACATAAGTAAACAGCATACTCCAAATACCAATTTTTCTCCTCAGAAACCAAAGGTAGCTTTTAAATAATGCAAAATATCCTCCACTTAAAGCTCCTACCACACAGATTTCTGTTGACTGCCAGTGTGTGAATAGCTTTGAGCACGCCACCTGTAGAATTATAGAAGAACTGCAACATATCTCCAACTTGTATTCAAAACACACAAATTATAAATTGATGAACTCGATTTGAGTCATTGTGCCGATGCATGAATTGCAGAAAAAAAGAATTGCGATACATGATCAGTTTTTTTGTCTATCTCTAGTAATTATGGAGTTATCTAAAAAAAACTGAATAGAAATAACGATGTTGTCTTCACGTTTCGGTACTGTAGTAAAAGTACTATAATTTGTGAAAATCTGTGTGACATGCAAATGTGTGAAATGTATATAGATCAAATCCGTATACCAACATGTTCACTAAGCAGCGTGGGTATTTTTAAGGTCATTACTTTTGTTAGAAATGCAGGTGTACCTAGGTGTACACAACAGATGTAATGATTGTGGATTTATGTCCTCAGATGCCAGAAGAGGAAGCGTTCTGTGTGTTCGTGAAGCTGATGCAGGATTACCGTCTGAGAGAACTGTTTAAACCCAGCATGGCTGAGCTGGGCCTCTGCATGTACCAGTTTGAATGTATGATTCAGGTAAGTAATGAAAGAGTGTTATGTCCTCCTTTCACTCTGAACCCTCTTATGAAGTGAGGAAAGGTACAGAGAAACTATACCTAGGTGAACGTGTGTGTACTTTGGTCAAATCTTGCTCAAAATTTAAGTACGCAGACAAAATATCTGCAAAAATGTATCCACATTTAAACATTCAAATATACACAACTAAAACATCAGTGTTTTAACAGACAATAGTCAGCATATTAATTTTATTGTTTTTTAACATGTACATGAAATTTTAAAGGGGTTTAAGATGTTTTCGCATGGAAATGTTGTTATTTAGTTGATTGTAAATATGCAGTTTCAGTACCACCCCTGTGCCATGGATCTCTCATGGTGGATCTCTCAAGTTTAACCCTGATGTGTCCATCAGTGGACGAGGAGGACGTTAGTGCAGAATAGTTTAGTGATATCTCTGCTCAGTCATGCCCAATTCAACTCAGCAGTCAGCTTATTAGGTTTGTGTGAGGAAATCAAATTGTGCTCTACACTGGACTTCCAGAACCATAATCGGATAACTCTGTTTTTAACCCTAGTCTGATATATCCTCCTCTATTATTCAAGTACTTTTGAAGACCCTTGATAGGTTAGGTTTGTTAGGACGTGGTTGGAACTGCCTGCAAGTAGATTCGGGGGGTGGATGGGCAGACCTGCAATAAACTATGTAATACGTTCTATTAATTGCTACTATTTATTAGGAATTGTGATTAAAATGCTGAGTAAACCCAAGCAGAAATAGCTGGGTGTCTACTATATAATTTGGTATAGCGGGCTGGAAGTATGTACACAAAAATTTTGTAAAACAATAATTAAAACTGTACAGTTTAATTTGGGTAGGTGCATGTGCATTTGTGACTGTAGTTTTGATTTCATCACTGTCCAAATGTATCCATAAATACTGAACTATCTTAGCCCTGCCTCAGAAGTCTAAACAACAAAATGTTGCTGCAGTTACATTTCACTACTTCCCTGAGACATGAAAGGGAAAAATGACTGCTCGCTCTCTCCCCCTCTCCGTGCTCTGACCGTTCCCTTTGTTCTTTTTTTCCATCAGGAGCAGCTGCCAGAGCTGCACATGCATTTCCAGGCTCAGAGTTTCCACACCTCCATGTACGCCTCATCGTGGTTTCTCACCATCTTTCTCACCTCCTTTCCCTTGCCTGTTGCAACACGTATATTTGACATCTTCATGTGTGAGGTGAGAAAATCCTTACAGAAGACAAATCAAGAATTTTTGTGTTACAGATTTTTGTGTAAAGTTACTGTCTAATATGTAGTGTCATTAATTTTCATTCACAGTTTTCCATTTACATTTTCTTAAGCCTTGTGCTGCATTTCATGCTTAGTTGACATAAGTCACTGTTCAAATACAATCACTGATCGCCCTCTGTTGGGTGAATAGGTTTATTGCAGACTCTTTATTGAGCTTGTTTTTCTGCTGGTCTGATTGTAGGGTTTGGAGATAGTGTTCCGTGTAGGTCTGGCCATCCTTCAGATGAATCAGGCAGAGCTAATCCAGTTGGACATGGAGGGCATGTTACAGGTTTGCTGCTTTAAATGAATGTTTACTGTAGATTTTTGATAATGGGTAACCAACCACATTTTTGAAAGCTGCCACAGTGTTCTTATTTTTGTACATCTGTAATATGTTATCTATTTTAAGTGTCGTTTAGAGGAGCTTAATTAGATGCCACCTTCAAATTTGCCAGAGTGTAAATGCTCGTAGATGTCAGGGATTTAAGCTTACCTTTTACCATTACCTGTAGCATTTATTTAAAGAATTGGTTTGCCAAAGTTTTCCACTTACCCGAGATGCAGTCGACCAGCCAAGTCATGTTTGGTGCTTAAATTTTGCTTGTTTAGTTTGGAACTGGAGCTTCAAGACCAGTGTTGCCAATAAACCCTAGAAGTCAGTAGTCACCCAAATCTCTTTCTAAATACATCCCCAAAACTTCTCTCAACCCACTCGACACAGTCCTATTTAAGGTAGCATGTTGTTTAGGACTCACAATTAGGTATGAAAAATGTACAGAATGTCAACATGTAACCAGATGTTGCAGGTAGCCTTTAAAGACAACAGAGTTTGTTTTCACAGTTTTTCTCATTAGTAGGAGGGAGGATCCTTTTTTGTGGCAACAATTGACATACCTACAAAAAATCTTGGTCCTTTCTAGTCCTAGTAAAATTTTGTTAATGAAGCCTATATGAAGTTTGAGAGAACGTTCGGGGATGGATTTGTTGTAGACTGTAAAACACATGTCATCTTCATCTGGGGTGAGTGGAAAATGATGTAGATTTTTTTGTTTGTTTCTTTAACTTGGTGCTTTTGGAAAGTAGAAAAGGTCCTAAGTCTGCGCTCTTCTGTTGTTTCTCAGTACTTTCAGAAGGTCATCCCCCACCAGTTGGACAGTGGACCAGACAAAGTTATCCAAGTTGCTTACCAAGTCAAATACAATGCCAAGAAGATGAAAAAGTGGGTTGTCACCATCCAGGAAACGTATTAAATCAGAGTCAGTTTTGTAAGGAAAGCTGTATATGTGCAGCATTTAACGGAGTGTTTTATGTCAAACCAGGCTGGAGAAGGAATACACTACTATAAAAACCAAGGAGATGGAGGAACAGGTGGAGATAAAGGTAAGACTGCTTTTTTGATGAACATTTGCGTAGTACAGTGTTAATCTTGTAAATGAAATTACTGATAACACGACTGTCAGAAAGCATTACATATGTGACATATGAAAAGATTTTTAAAAATCTATTATTTATTGTGTGTTCATTTGGCTTTAGAATCCCATGCAGTTTTCTGTGTTATACTAACACTAGTGAAGTATGATCAGTTTCCAAATCTGTCTGGCTAACTGTAAATGGCCTGCTGGAGATGAATAGTCTATCAATAAATAGTGTATTGGTATACAAATGTGCACTCTCTCTATATGGTTGCCTAAAACTATTTATCAAATAGATTAAAGTAACAATATGATGTGACTACATTTTGTGGGACATTTTCTTTAAAACACCAGAAAAGAACAATATTAACATAGTGAAAGACATCAAGTTAATATGTATAGTGTTTATTCCCAGCCTTGTGTGAATGTTTTAATAAGCAACAGACCAGTAGAAATTGTCCAGAATGATTTAGAATAGAATCTTGTTACATTGCCATGTAATTGCTTTCAGAACAAAGCCTTGCATGTCCATTTTCTGTTATTTATATTTATTTGTTTGTTTATTTATTAACATAATTTGTAAATATCAACTGTCCCTAACAGTTTGTGAAAGTGGCTTGGAGGACCAAAAGAAATTATCAAAAAAATACTTGGAATAACATTTTTATATTTCTGTAAAACATAATGCTTCACCATAGATAACTGTAGCTCATTGTCTTTCCTGCTGTCTGATATAGTTTAGTCTCTTCTTGTTGCAGAGACTCCGCACTGAGAACAGGCTGCTGAAGCAGAGGATCGACACTTTGGAGAAAGTGAGTGGTTAACATAAAAAGTAAAGCCAAACTGCATCCTTTGGACCATTTCATAGAAATTCAAAGATGTTATACCAATGTTGTCGCATCACACAATTTCATCTCATGCCGGTCCATGACTCATCTCTGCTGACTCTCGCCGAGAGAGCGCTCACATACACTAACCTGGCTGCACATCTGCACTACCAGTAACATACATACACACTGAGGCATCAGTACATTCTGGCTGATGTGGTTGGCAATGAGTAATTTACGCTGTGTGGTGTTGCGTTTGAATTGTGTTCTTTGAAACAGGTAAGTGAAACACAGCTTGTTGCCCATGTCAATCAGGCATGCTGACCGAGACAAGAGGCTCCTCTTTTCAGTAACACTAACTGTACGACTGCACAGGGAACCTGACCGGATAAATATGAGCTACATTCTACATTTCCTGAATGCTGCATGCAGGCAGCGTTGCATGTTGGGCTGTTGACCGCTCGGTACATGGTCGTGTTGCTGTGCATGATGCGAGTGGCACTGAGTCATCCGTGCTGATGTGTGAATAAAGAGGAAAACGCGTCGCCTATATCTGCGTTCTCTTTAGCCCTTCCCCCACAACTTCCTGCATGAGACGCATGCTAACCAAAGTGCTGACCAAAACCCCAAACAGATTCTCCCACGTCTAACCTAATCTTTTGTGTGGATTGAGCCGTCATAAAATCCACAATGCCAGTGTAGTCCATAGATACGCATCTATTGAAGTGGCCTACTTCTTTTTCTACTTGCTGGCTCTTCTCTGCTTTGCCTGTTTCCAGCCTTTTACAGTAGATCTCTGTAGGGTCACAGTTTTGCTTTGTTACATCTGTTATGCTGTCACATTTCGCCACATCCATACTATAAACTCTGTTCTTTTTCTACCCCTTCTTACACAAGCCATTGGAAGTCAACTTTTGTAACTCTCAAACATACATCATGTACTGTTTAACAGCACAACTTTAAATATTGGGAAGAAAAAGAACACAGTTTTCTATCACAATTCACTTTTATTGTTTTTATTTTTGTGTTGTGATATCCTTTGGTTTCTCTCTCTCTGCCTTCCTTTATGGATTTTCTCTGTTTGTAGGAAAGTGCTTCCTTGGCAGATAGATTGATCCAGGTATAATCTTTACACTTTTCACAGCAACTGTGTCTGTCTTTCTTTCTTAAGGGGTAGATGGTTTTCTCTTTTTCTTAACCCTCTCCATTAGTTTGGACAACCGTGATGATTTGAATGTTTTGGAAATCGTTTTGGACTTCTAATGAATAAATATAAATAATACTTTTGTCGGGTTCCAAAACATCCCAATCAGTTGACGCAGGTCCAAATGAAGAGAGTTGTACGTCTGTAATTTGTATTGCTCTTTTGGCTTCGCATGCTTGAGATCACCAGAAAATTGTTCTTGTAGCAAAAATAATCTTAATTGTTTTTAACCAAATAAGATAAACCCATTTAAAATTCAGGAATAAAACCATCTCTTTGCATTTTAACACTAGCCTTTGATTTTGGTGACTAATAGAACCCGCTCCTTTTGACAATCACACAACCGCGCATTTGTAAAATTCCTCTAAAATAAGCGAGTGATTTCTAACCTGATCAATGACTAAGAACAAAAAAACTGCTAAGAGCATGTTGGCACTCCAGGCCTTGCACATGTAGCTTTACCCCCCACCATCACCACTCCCTCCTTGGTTCATCCCACTTGTCCATGATTGGTTGGGTCAGGGTCAAGTGACGCGAGCACAAGAGGCGGAGGAGAATTATCTGGTCAAGCGGGAGCTGGCCACGGTCAAACAGCAGAGTGAGGAGGCCAGCGCGCAGCTGGAACAGGCTCAGAGCGTCATCAAACAGCTTCAACAGCAGCAACAGCAGCCTGCGGTAAGGAAAGATCACACAGCGCCTCCTCCTGGACAGGGGGTCTGTTCTGAGCCTGTGCACAGAGAAAAAATCCCCAAAACGTTCTGAGCTCCTTGTGAATGTTGTGGTATTTCCTGCAGCAGGGGGTTTAATCAGTGCTACCTGAAAACCCTGGGCAGCCACTGCTGGGTTTTTCACTTTGCAAAATAATTACATGCGTGATAATGGTCCAAAACACATTGTTTGGAGTGAATGAGTGCAGTGTAAGAATTATTCGCATGGTTGGGTATGCTAAAAAGGCTCATGAATATGTAAATGAGTCAACAGATAATGAGAGTGGTGTTAGGGAGACGCACAGTCCTGTTTTGAGCAGAAAAGCATGCTCATTCTCGCCAAAGAGGCAAAACTGTATCTCATAATTTATTTAGACACTTGTTCTTAACACAGACACCACTGGTTAATGTGCTGTGTGATGCTGGTAGTGCTGTTTTACACAAGTGTTTTGAGATCTCATCATGTATTTATGACCTAGGAGGGCTTTTTTTGCAGTTGAGGTCACAAGGTGTTGATGCAAACAGTTTTTGGGAAATTAACCCTAAATGATTCCAGTGACTTTTGATGCAGTGACTTTTGAATTCACAGTATTATGATTATGATTGAGTATATGTTTAAAATGATATTTATTTGTACTGTAATTTTATGATCTTTTCGATGAATCTATGCAGAAAGGGTTTTTAAGATAGTGTTGTGCGGTGTCTGAGTACCTGATACTGTTGTGTTAAATTTCGTTGTATTTGAGAGTTGTGAAACCAAAGTTGTGTGTGATCTTCTCACAGAATCTTTGGCTCTTGCTTTGTGTGCCTTTAGAAGGGAAACCCTCGCTACTCTGAGGAGTTCATTCTGCAGTTGGAAAGGGAGCTGGTACAGGCCAGGCTGAAGGAGGCAGAGTCTCAGTGTGCCCTCAAAGAGATGCAGGACAAAATCCTCGAGATTGAGAAGGTTGGTTCATTTTCACTTTTCTTCATACAAAAAGCTGAAGCTGAAGTTCTGGCCCACAAGACTGTAGGTTAGCACACGAATTACCTCATTCAAC
The DNA here is from genome assembly GCA_037576975.1 of Alestes dentex. Lineage (NCBI taxonomy): Eukaryota > Metazoa > Chordata > Actinopteri > Characiformes > Alestidae > Alestes > Alestes dentex. The sequence continues at coordinate 10,789,969 of JBBIGA010000106.1, read as the reverse complement.
TCCTTAACTGTTTACAAAGCCTCTGTGTTCAATTCAGAAGGAAAGAAGAGGCAAAATTTCTGTAGGCCCATAGGCATCCAGGATGTGAATTTGACATCTAGAGAGAAAAATGTTGCTGTCTTCACATCTCAGAGAAACAACTCCAGTGTTGATCTTTCACTTGAATAATAGTTGTAACAGTATTATCCCATACCTGTTGCAGAGAAACACAGCTCTTCCAGATGAGAGAAACGTGGTCCGCCTGCAGGAGGAGCTGATTGCTGTAAAGTTGAGAGAGGCTGAGGCCCTGACAGGCCTTAAAGAACTCAGACAACAAGTCAGGAATCTGGAGGAGCACTGGCAGGTAAATACACGTGTGCATGATTTTTTTTTTTTTTTTTGTAAACCCTTGTCACAATGTACGTATGGGACATTTCATGCATAAATGTGTAGCTTCATATGTTCTTATGTAACTATCTATGTGACATATTTTTCAAAACCTTACATGAAAATGTTTCCAAGTGTTAACCACTGTAACCATAAATAAACTTAAAAATTAAACACACACAGCTTATGTAATCACTTGTAATTGCTATCAGGACTATTCAGTTCTTCTTGGCTTTCTTGTGTAGTAAAGGCTTGTTTGTTCTAAAAATGTATTAAAATTGTATATAAAGTTACTTTTAGGTGTGTGTAGATACTTTTAGGTATGTGTGTAATATTTAGTTATGTTGTGGCTGAAGTTATTACATTTTCCCTGCAGAGGCACTTGGCTCGAACAGCCGGGCGCTGGAAAGACAGCCCTCGGAAAAACGCAGCGAGTGAATTACAGGACGAGTTAATGAGTGTGAGACTGAGAGAGGCAGAGGCACAGGCTGAGCTCCGAGAGACCAGACAGAGGATGCTGGAGCTGGAGACACAGGTGTGATGCCACACACACGTGAAAAGGGTCAGTGCATAGGGGCTAATAACCAGTAGGGGGCGACAAAGGTCAGTCTTGAACTCAAAACGAAACAACTGGCAAAGAAGTTATCACCTTTATAAAGCTCTAGACAACACTCTTCGAGGGTTGTTCATTTTTGGGCCCTTGAAGTCACCATAAGCTTGTAGCAAACTGGTAGGGATGTCATCTTTGCTTTGTTCATTCTGAAAAGATTCTGACAAGGTTATATATATATCCAGGAGTTATTTTTCATTTTAATAGTAGCATATAGAACTGTTAAAGCAGGTCTATAGTGCTGATGCATTTTAATTGGCAAAAGGTAGTTAATTCCATATAGTCATTCTTATTTGACTCATCAACCCCCAATTATTCCATTACTTTTCAAGTAATGATGTTACACACTTATTATGCTTGGCCTTTAGACTGATTATCTTTCACAGCTGGCCTGATGAGTCGCTGACACAATGATTCACAAGTTTGTTGTTTGAACTGTTGACCTGCATGAAAGCACCACCATCAAAGTTCTTGTCGTATGTAGTTCCTTTTCTGCTTTTAGGTCAGCCGTCTGTAGAGGAAGAACATGCACCGAAAGGCATAAGCAAGAGGATAAAGCAAATTTTGATATTTTGTGTGTGTGCAGAACCAGATCCACAGTAACCAGCTTCGTCGAGCGGAGCAAGAGGCACGAAGCCTTCAAGAGCGTGTGCAGATCCTAACCAGCCAGAATAAGATGCTGAACATAGAGCTGCAGGAGACGAAGCGCAAACAGGCGGAGATTGAGTGCAAGGTGAGGACGACAAGCGTTTGCTTGCTGCAGTCATGTTCCACTACGTGACATGGAAAGCTTTAACGCCTGCAATGTGATGAAATAAATGGTAACAATATTGAAATGGGTTCTGCCATGCTTGAACTCAGTCACCAGAGCCGTATATCTACACATCAAGCTGCTTAACTTTATGTGAGCGTCATGCCATTTCATCATGTATGTTAGTGATTCAGTAAAAGCTGTCTTACCAACGGTCAGAATCAGCAAATCCAGGACTGTAAAGAGGAACCAGTGGGTTTGGTTTCGAGCTTCTGTAAGAGAGAGATAATATTAATTCCCTCCCCCGCTCTCCTTTTTCTGTTGCAGAATAAAGAAGAGGTAATGGCTGTGAGATTGAGAGAAGCTGATAACATAGCTGCCATGGCTGAGCTTCAGCAGCAAATCTCCGAACTGGAGATCCAGGTACAAACACAGCTACAGCTCTGCTATTAGACTGATACTTAAACACTCATGATTTTCATTTTGCATAGTAAAGTGAATTGTTTCTGTCAGAACAAAACCTTTGAATCTCCAGGGAAAGTTAATTTTATTTGAGTTCCATTTCAAACTAGGAAAGTATTTTTCTTCTCCTTTAATTTTTCCATTTTATAGATTTCTGATTGCCATCACCTTGCTTATTGCTTTACGACTAAAACCAATTCTTAGATCATGAGTCTGTGTCAGTATTGACCCAACTAGGGTGTTAGACCCACTTGTGCTAATTGTAAAAGTAGGACTGAATGAAAAATTCTGTATTTAGTTTTCATTTAATTCTGCTTATACATATCAGTAAATATATAGCACTGAAATTAAAACATTTTGGTAGACTGGATTAATCTGACCAGAGATTTGCTTGTTGGATCTTATGATCGTCTTCATTTGTCAAAGTACCCACAGAACCCTCAGCATGAACATCTGTGATTTATCTGGATGCCCACACCACATAAATAAACCCCTATGGAGTTCATTTATTTGCATCCTTCTGCTATATCGGTATTGCAGAGGCCACTGCAGCGTAACAGTTATCCAATGTATTGAACAACCCCTTATAATGGTCATCCTATTCACATGAGTTTTTAAAAATTCTAACCATCATTGCTCATATAAACTTAGGAGTACAGGAGATATTTGTTCTGAGTGAGTGGAGGCCACACGATTTTGTTGACCTCAGTATGTATTGATTGGTTAACATTGAGTAAGAACTCACTTTTTGTGGGTACAAGGGGTTTTGACCAGTTTTCTCAAAAGTTATTATCTCTGTGGGCCCATCTCCTGATGCATCCACAGCTACTCTAGTAACTATGTTTCTCTGATGTAAACCACATCTCTGAAAGCTTGTCAGACTGGAAGGATTTGTGTGAGACTTGATTTTATGATGGGGGGGGCGTACCAGTGAGGTAAGTTCTAGGAAGTTTGAAATACAGTACTGGGTTTGTACGTCAGTTCAGAGGAAATGCTGAAAGTAAACCTTATATTTCCCATGCCGGAAGAGTGAAGTGATTTAATGATTAACTTTGAAAGCTGTCACTCATAAGCACCTTTTATGCCCCAAGATGTGAGATCTTCCTTCCTGGGGGTTAAGATGAACGATATGTTTTTCTAGATTTTGCTCTGTCTGCCATTATGATGTGGCAACATGCACATTTGTAATGGCTACATGTAGTATCAAAATTTGTCAAAATTAAATCCATTTCTTGCACAGCCGTGAAGTCTATCTGAGAATTGCACCGAAGTGTGACTGTTTTAAACTAGATGTTTTTGTGTCGTGCACGTGTTGGCGGAAAGATCACCATTTTTCTTTCTTTCTTTTTTGTGTGTGTGAGTTGCTCTTTTGATGTTATCAAAATGCCTGTTTGCTGCGAGGCATGCTTTGCTGAAGGCATGCCATCATGTTGCAGAACTGAGCTGTGGCTCTGTGGTTTTGGTTAGCCACAGTTTTTGTGCTCTCATGGTTGTGGGGATAAGACCATGGTCTACCAAATCTGGTAAAGCTGCTGAAAAACCTGGCAGTGCATGTGAATCAAAGCGAGGAGAGTGAGAGACTGACCAAGTGACCTGTTGTGCTTGTGCTACTTCTTTGAGAAGTTGGTTAAACATTCCTGTGCAGGCACAGAACACATCGTGTTACACGTGGTACTGCAAAATGATCAACCTTCTGATGTCACTAGTCAATAAAATACATAACATAAGATTCAAAAGATGACTGAATGTAATAATTTCCATTCTGATTTCGATCAGAGGCCCACAGCTGGTGGCCTAGTGGTTTAGGGCGTTGCCCCTGCAGTCAGAAGGTTGTGGGTTCCAATCCCAGAATTGCTTGTGTCATCACTGAGGTACCCTTGAACAAGGTACCGTCCCCACACACTGGTGGCATCATTGATGGCAGCTCCCTGCTTCACTTGGTGAAGGGGTTAAATGCAGAGAAAGAATTTCACATTGTTAACATTGTGTGTTGTGGTGTGTTCCCACGTGACTATAAGGGGCACACTTTACTTTATATTCTAATGTAGTATGGGTTTTCAGCCATAAAGCCACACTTTGTCACAAACTTGTACACTTCCTGTTTCACCCACACTTGAGGCCGCATGTCCCGCTGCTGGAAAATACTACAAAGTGATACAAACTCCATTCGTCTGTACCGAGGTGTGGTGAGTCACCTCATAGAGGTTTGGAAACATCCACAGGCCTACAGGTTTACTCTGGTTTTGTTCAATATATGTACTGTTCTACACGAGAACACGACAGATGTTTTCTGCTTGCCAGGGTACTAGTCAACAAAATGTTTGCTAACTATGTTCAGCATGTAGTCACTTCAGCATCACCGTCACTCCGCCTGGCCAAAAACAGCACTTATTTGCACCTCTCTTGCTCTGGGGTGAAGTTGTTGCTTGCATGACTGTCCTAAGACCACAGCTCAGCTATCTTCACTACCATATGCGAAACCACTTCCTATCAAGTTCAGATAACTGACTGAGCTGGAATCAAAGCTGACTTTTTGCTTTGCTGCTTTGCATGCGTAGGGTAAAACATAAGACAGAGATTTAGCTGCACAAATGTCAAGATAATTAAAATTGTGAAAATGAATGTTGCATTAGCTGCATTCTTATGCCAAAAACTCATACAAGCATTACCATGTTGTCATGGCATAGACAAGTTTGTGTCTGTTACTATGCCAACGGGGATATCCAAAGCAAGAACATTTCTCACAGGATTTTCCCCATCTAAATACTGATCTAATAGACACCAAGGTTGGTTGTGGCTGCATTTATGGTTTTGCAAAGTGAAGCATGATTAGAGTTTTCTACAGAGTTTAGTTTTTAATTCCGCATTCCAGAAGTATAATAGACATGCCATTTTGGTGCACTCATCGTAGAACTGTTGGGAACATATCTTCTCTAGACAAGAAGGAAAGAAGAAGCTCATCATTAGTAAGACTAATTGCAGATGCATTCTGTTCTGCTTTCTCCAACGTGTTTGTAAAGTATGTTATACGTCCTGCATAAGCAACAATTGTATTTATACCGTTGTTTATTGTGCCTTAGTTCTAGCTTCTCCTCAGTATCTCAATTCTTCATATTATGCACCTGCATTTTAGATAATTTTTTCACTCTCCCCGTCTTGCACTGGGTGTGGCTTACATTGCTGTAAATACATTTTTCATGCACTATTTTCACAAATGGGGGAGAAATGTGCACTATGTAGTATCCTCTATCAAAACGAGTTTAATAGACTATTCCGTTTTAGTGTGCAAGACTACAAAACTTACGTTTTAGTGTGCAGTCCTAGTCCTAGAGTACTCTTGCCCTATACATTTGAATGGCTTTTCATGCTCCCACCACACAGTTCAATTCAATGGCTGATAAAGCTGGGTACAATTCAGAATGTTCCGATACTGATACCAATTTGCATACATTAACTTTTTCGATACCTTCTCATGAATTACAAATTGAAAGAGACTGTATACCAGAAATGACTGTTAGGTGTTGGAAGTGTGTATGCTTGCTGGCTACAGTTCTCAGACTAATCAAGTAGAACTGATGTTAATAACATAGATTCCGAATGTAATTGGGACAGCCATGTCTAGATTTTTGAACAAGCAGGTCTCGGTTTATGGCTGATAATTAGATTAGATATTGAAGTTCGGTACTGAATGCCATTACATTTTACAGTACTCAGTAGTAATGTGATCAGCACAATAAAAGTATTGAATTTTGATGAGCTGATTAATAAGCCTTTTCTGAGCAAAACTGTGTGTGTTGTAGCAAGAATATGCTGTATAGGACTGTGGCCCTTCAGTATAAGTATTGGGAAACATTGACTTTTGGTCACTATAGACCACTGACATTAATGCCATTCAGATTCACTATAAGCAAAACTGTGGATATTGCACAAATTTAAAAAGTACTCAGAGCTGTTACAGTAAGAACCACATGTGATTTTCAAACCAACCATGGGAAACCACACTGGTGTTCAGTGTTGTTGGTAAAGATGGAAACATGGATGGTGATGCTGGGTTAGCATTCTCAATTTTAGACTCTATATAAGCATAGGCAGCTACAATAACATAGCACTCCCCCATTCAACAGTGTAACGGTGTAAGATAGCATATCTGTAGCGATCTGTGGGTGTGTGGGTGTGTGTGGGTGGGTGTGTGTGTGGGTGTGCATGAGTGTGTATAGTGAGTGTGTGTGTGTATATGAGTGTGGAT
>JBBIGA010000106.1:10764903-10783191 GCA_037576975.1 Alestes dentex | reverse complement strand
CAGGGTGAACAGCTTTGCTCAAACTCTACACTGAATATTTGTTCCCAGACGACAGAAATAAGAGTAAAATAATTAAAGGAATAAAAATTCATCAGAATTGTTCACTGTGGTGGTGAATGGAACCAGACGTCTGAAGCGTCTCATGGTTCTGAAGGTTCCCTCAGATAAAGTTCTACACATCTGTGTCTGACATGACGTCTGCTCATATTTACACAGAACAATAAGATTGATGAGATAAAACATCACACACTTCTACAGTGAGTGTGTGTGTGTGTGTGATTCAGTGTTTAATTCCACATTTAATCTTGTTGAGTTTTTCTGAAAAATATCTATAATAAAAGTTCAATCAGTGAAATATTCTTTATTACTGCAGGTGTTGAACACACTGGACTGTAGAGAGAGACTAGGTGTGTTTGGCTAAAGCCTGAACCCAGAATCAGTGTAGTACAGCGTTAATGTGAAAGAAACTCATGAGAGTTTTTCTAGAGAAGAGATGAAGCCGTTTTAGGCCCATTTTCTCTCTCACTACACGTCTCTACAGATGTTTAGGGGCGTGTTTAGTTCTGAGGGCTTGTGTGTGTGGGGTTAGGATTATTCTGAGGCAGCAGGGACACAGAGGCGAGGCAGGGAGACGAGGACACAGGTCTCCACTGCTCCAGGACGATGTTAATAGGACAGTAATCAGGTCGAGGCCGCGATCATAATCTACAATATCCAGATTCACTCATAACCATGTTGCTGCGCTACAGCAGCACAAACACACGTCCACCACACACAGTAATGAAGAAATGTTCATCATCACAATCACAGCTCAACTCAACACAGCCGCGTTATTATTACTGCACCTCCAGCATCAGTGTGCGGGTTCTCCAGCTGAAACAGACGCTGGGCTGTGGGACGGTACAGTCAGTGTGAAGCGCTGCAGTGTCTCTGTCCTTATTCACTACTGTAGAAACAGTGCAGCACTACACACACACACAGGAGTGTGACACTGTTGTGGGGTGAGTGTGAGGCAGGTGTGGGGGTGTGTGGAATGCTTGGGGGTAGCAGATTCCCCCCCCATTGTTGTCTCCATAGCTACAGTCTTGAAACAGGCGTTTCACAGAGAAGGTGCGGGTGAAGACAGTGCGGCTGCACTACATTGAGCAGTAAGTGCTGTTTGAGCAGAGTAAACTACAGTAAACTCCATGTAAACTACAGCAGCATCTCAGCTTGGTTCCTCTGCTGGTTCCTCCATCAGCTGATGCCACCAGTTCACTTTCAGCAGCGCTTTGTTTACTGGAGCAGCTGTGTGAGATGAAGAACCCAGTGGCTTCATTCACACATCAGAACTGTGCAGAACAAATGGAAGGACCCTGAAGCGTCTTGATAAATCTAACTGGTTGCAGAATTCTCTCATTCCTATTGGTGTGAGTCCAGTATGGAGACCTTTGGATTGTTTGTTTTGTTTTTTGTTTTGTTTTGTTATGCTTTTTGCTTTATGGGCTTTCAGCAGCAACTTTAAGCGATGTGTTTTTGGGGTACTTAAGCGAGGAAGCCATTAGTTAGAGCCGTTTGACATCCCTGGCCACAGCCTGCCACCTGGTGACTTTGCGCAGCTGAGCGTAAGGAAGTCTGCTAACTGACTTTGCCTTATCACTGGCACTTGAGGGTGGGGGAGAAAACCTCAGAAAAAAGGCAGATTCCTGGAAGAATGCTGCTGATTTAGATCCTTCATCCCTGGCCTATCAGAGACCTGCAAGCCCTGCCCTAACTGCAGACCACAGGAACTGAAAACACCCTTCCCTACTGCTGGGGTGCATGTTCTCATCTTGATCTGCAAGATCTCACCTCTACCTTGGCACCCCACCCCCTCGCCGTTCCTCTTTCCTTTTTTTAAGATTTATTTTTTACCCACTCTCCTCTCTTTCCTTTCTTTCTGGCGGGCAGAATTGATGCTGAATGAGTGACGAGCTTTCACAGCCTTGTAGTTTGTTTGTGAGGTTGTGTGTGTTTTGACTCTTGCTTTAGCAGATGGGTTGGAAGGTAAACACCACATGTGCAGCTACTGTGCATGTCGGTTTAACACCGCAGCTAGGCGTCTCCCCAAGGCATTGGGAGCAACGAAAAACACGCTGCGCTATTAGCACTTGCTCAATCTCTTTTAAACTGCCATGGCATACCCAAACACTCTGGGGCAAAGCTATTCTAGCAAAACTTAGTTCTCTCCCACTCAACAGTTTGTGCTTTTCCACTCCCACTTGACTTTACCACAGATTTCACTTTTAAATGGAAAGTTGTAGAAATGGCCGGGTTTTCTGCTTTGAAACTGAGAATCATAATGTGATGCCATTGATGCATTTAGAATTCAGTGTAATTCACTTTTGGGCCTCCATTGACATCCTGGCTTTTAGAATGGCTAAATATATATGATTATTTTCTGTTTACTGGTTTATATATAAAGATTTTAAGATATACATTTATCATTTAAGCATTTCTGCAATTTTATTTTTTAAAGTTCTTACTTAAATGTGGTCACTTGAGAGTTAAGCAGCAATGAAAATCATTTTAGTAAAGGTATATGCATTAGCTTCATGTATACAAACTGACAACTCTTATCTGAAGTTAGTCTAGAGAAGCTTTTTTTTTGTTGTTTGTTCATTGTCTCTGCTGTCCTTGGCTGCTTAGACCATGTTAAACTTGCACATTGTGATGCCATCTGAATTTGTAGCTGGTGGCTTAGTGGTTAGGGCATTCGCCCTGCGATCAGAAAGTCGTGGGTTTGATTTCCAAGACTGCTAGAGGCACCTCTGAGGTTCCCTTGAGCAAGATACCGTCCGCTCATACTGCTCCCCGGGCACTGTGTTCCTGGCTGCCTGCTGCTTCACTTGGTGAATGGGTTAAATGCAAAGAAGAATTTCGTGCTGTTCACACTGTGTGCTGTGGTGTATTCACGTATGACAGAATAGTCACTTTATACTTTATACCTTACTTTAAATGCATTTTCAGTCTATGGAGAGAGCCAGCATTTATGCAGAAATCCACTGGTGTTACAGTGTTGTGTATTCTGTTGAGAGTCTTGTAGTTTATTGTACATCAACTGAATTATGGAAGTTTGTACAGCAAGGGTGAATCTCAGGTGGCCCCCTACTCTACGCGAGGGACTATGCAGTTTATGAAGCAGTAGTTTCTAAACACAGGTAATGCACTGCATGTCCAGCAATGATGCATTTGGGATTAATGTTCCTTATTTGTACCATGACTGATTCTGTGTCTTTTTTCCCTCTCCACATAGAAAGAAGAAGGGATAGTAAAGGGGCAACTGAACAACACAGACTCCAGCCAGTACATTCGTGAACTCAAGGACCAGATAGTGGAGCTCAAGCATGAGGTGAGGCACACCCCTGCATGTTTGTGTGTTCATGCAGCATCTCTATGCGAGTTTTAAATTCCCTCCTTTACTTATTTTGGGGCAGAAACCCGTACACTAGCAGTGAAACAAGTGTGCTAAAATCCAAAGTAAGCACATTTTGTTTTGATGCTAAAGCCACTGACATATATGTTTTTTGCCTGTTTTACCCCCAAGCCGCTATGTGTTTTTCTTTTTGTTTTTTTCTGTCAACTGAATATATGTTTTTGATCTTCTAGCCTCTTGTGTGGTTTTTACTCTTATTTTTTCATGGGCTTTGTGAGCGCTTTGAACAGATTTGGGAGTTCATTTAGCAGTGTTGTTCAGAAGTGTTAACTACGCCCTGTAAAATGCTGTTTCCTGCGCTAAGGCAGTTATATTTGCCCATACACACCCCTCTCGCTCTCTCTTTCTATGGTTTATCTGTAGCTTTTTTCGCAAGGTGGGCATATTAACCTCTACAGCGACCATTTCCGTCCCAGAACTGGGTTTAACATGACATTTAACTTAACGCAGGCATTTACGTTAATTTTTTTTAATACCTTAAACACATTAATTTCATAGTCATAGCTTCAAAAATCATGTATTGCCTTAGGATTAATTGTAGGAAGTCTGCAGCTTAAGTGTTCCACTTTGGAATTTAGCTTTGAAAAGGCACTCATTTTTCATTGCACTCTTCTATCAGAAAAAGAGTGCATTGTTTTGGGTTTGCTTTTGTTTACAAATTTCAGTAGTGACCGCAAATCCATACTAGTTTCTTAATAAAAAAAAAAAAAAGTCCTTATATTATTAATCCGTAATAAGCCTAGGGTTAAACATGTTAATGCTGGTACAGTTCACAGATTCACAAAGGTCAGCTTTACTAAATATGCCTTTGTCACCATCATCATGTCCATGACTACGCAAAGCTTTTATTCTGACAACCTTCCTTCCTTCCTTGTCTTGAGGTCAGGACCTCTGAGCTTTTTCGGACATAGTTTTATCATAGAGTTTACAGATGCCCACCGTCACACACAATAGAAACGAACCTGGACACAGAAAAAATAAATAGTCCCTAAAGCTATATTTGGGCTGTGGTGATCATGAGAATTGGGTTTTATAGCTTGTGAGGTTTACTTTAGTAATATGTCCGCCATCATGAGAGAGTTACTTTACTGCTCTCAAGGCCCTGAATAAAGGCTCCTGCAGAATGTGAGATTAGTCCAGACTCATACGGGCTAATTGACTGGATTTATTTTTTGAAAGGGATCACGTAGTGCCTTTTGTGCATGTGTCTGTGGTGTAAGAAAGGAGAGACTGAAAGCCTTCGCAAAAGCCAGCTGGTGAACACTGATGACAGTAATAATCTGAGAGCAGTTTCAGGACCCTATTGATAGGGCAACGGTGATCAGTACTGACATGAGAGGAATGGTGACAGAATGAGAGGGAGAACAAAAATGTACTCAGATAAACTATTCTCCAACAGAGCTGGTGACCGCTGGAAATGGTATTTCTTTGAAAATTTTCCAAATAGGATTTTTGGAATTAAAGTTTGAGATTGTGTCATGTGAAAGAAACCGTCTTGGATGTTATTTTGTTTACTATCTGAAACGACTTGTTAATCTACATCAGTTTTTGTGTGTCTAATAAATACAAAAAATATGATTGCAGGTAAATCTAAATTAATGTTTTATATGGGTAACTACATTTTTGGTTAAAATCAAAACTGAAATTGCCTGCGATATTGTTTATGATTGCTTTAGCACAGTGTACTTGTGACAGTTTCATGAAATAATAATATGAATTTTGTCGGCCCTAAAAATTGAAAACAATTTGGTGGGCTTTGTCAGTTTGAAGAAGGTTTCTTGAGTGGCTCAAAAGCACTTTATACTGGAGTACACTCTGTACTCAGCCATATCAGCTTTATTTACTGGTGCGTTCTGGACCAGCTTTAGACAGCTATCTAGCTAGCCAGCATGTTGTCATTTGATGATATGCTAGCCAGCTATCCATCCAAATTAGAGAATTTAAGTTATAATGTTGTCTGAGCTGGAGATCAGATAACATGCTGTTGCCTTGAATTTCAGGAGTCCCGCAGCCTCTGCCACATCGCAATCTCTAAAGAGCCTGCAGTGCAGTCTTGGCAGCTCTGTGAACACTTGTTTGTTTCCCCACAGATTTGTTCATTAAAGTAGTAAGAATTGTAAGTTACTGTAGGTATTTATTTTAGTATGGGTTAATTATCAAATGTATTAGTGAATATTAGTTGCAGCCCTAAATGCTTCATATAGAAAGTGTTCTAAACCTTCCAGTAGGTTGAAGACAAATTGGCAACCATTAAAGTGACCTGAATAAAAGTTGGTGAGTACATTAAAATGTTCAGGGTGGACACGCATTTTTAAGAACTAAAATAAAGAACTTCGAGGTAATCAAGGATTTGTTAATCTATCTTACATAGAGCTGTTATACCACCTCCTTTTAAAAGTGGCTGAACAATTTAAACTCTAATATTTGAGCATTGTTTTTGGTTTGTCTGTTACTGTAACATGCTCACAAACTGTAAGTTGTCCGGTTAATGTTAATGAAACTTGACCAATATGTTAGAAGCATAACAGAAAGCTGCGAGACATGAGTCAGTACGTTGGCATTTCTGCTTTTCTTTTTGTTTGCCCCGAAAACATTGTTTTTAAACTGCTTAAAAGCAAACAAGTGTCATGTGTAGAGGCATGACTCCAAATTTAACTGTTTGTCTTCCTTTTACCCTATTGCACCACTTTTGACAAATAATTGTGTAATCATTCAGCTACATCACAGACTTATATGCACAGTTACTTGGACATTTGGGCAGTTATTGTTTTTGAAGTATTTCAGACCGGTTTTATTTAAGCTCCACCATTTGAGTTAAAGCTACTTCATTTATTCACTTTGGAGAAGTGAGGATATTGTCAGATTTTCGCCCTCTTTTTGAAAAACAAAAGCCTGGTGGCTTGCGGTTAAACTGCAGTGTACTAAATCATTGACGTGGTTCCTCCTGAGTCCCTATCAACAGAGTGCAGTGAGGCAGCTTTACCCCAGAAAGCTGCTCATTTCCTTTTCATGTCCAATCCAGCTGCAGTAGACTTTTGTGGCTTAGATGCCTTAGCCAGCCTGGCTAATTTAAATGCTTGTGGTGAGGGGGTTAGAAAGTGAGGAAATATTCAAAAATGTGTTAGTTTCTTCCTTCTCAGGCTAGACCAAGCAACTCGGCCAAGCTCACTCATCGTATTTCCTTTCTCTGATTCTTTGGTTCGATTAAAGGCTACATCCCCAGTTTGATTCAGTTCACCCAATTGACCGCCTGCTGTATCTTTGCTGTACAAAGAATATATTTTTACATCATTTGAACAGAGCAGCTGTCCCTTTCATGATGAATTAATCAATAGAAATGCGCCAGAATTACTTGGAATAAAGCTCCGTCTCTTTGAATGGAAGTTCATGTATAAACATTTTTTCCTTCTTTTGTAAAGTCACCAATTTGAATACACTTGGGTTTTTTTGGACAGTGTTGATCTATTCCTCACAAGCTGCAAGACGTGTGTGCCTCTGTGGGAAAGTAGCTAAACAGGTACACTTTATCGACAAAAGTCTTGAGATGCCTGACCATTACACCGACAGGGACTTTAATGACATGCATTCAAACACAGTTGGTCCCCTCGTTTGCAGCTATAACAGCATCCACAAGATTTATGAGTTTCTGTGGAAATTTGTGTCCAATTATTCTGTAGAGTGTTTACGAGATTAGGCACTGATGTTGGACGAGAAGGCCTGGCTCACAATCTCCGTTCCAGTTCATCCCAAAGGTGTTGGATGGGGTTGAGTTCAGGGCTCTGTGTGGGCCAGTCAAGTTCTTCCACACCAAATTCAACCAACCACGTCTTTATGGCGCTTGCTTTGTGCACTGGGTCACTTTCCAAAACTGTGTCCACAAAGTGATGTCCAAAATGTTCACCTCACCTGTTGATTGCTAGATTTGGTGAGTGTTTGAAGAGGGGAACTGCCAAACTGTGTTGCACACTGGCCCTCCAGGACCAAATTATTATTCTGTTATTATTAATGGAATAAAGCCTAAAAACAATAACTGCTATTAATCAGAGCTGATTGATGTAAAGCCCAGTCATTTGACACATGCATTTTAGTGTATGTGTAATTTAAGACACCCAGATGCCTAGGTTTTATCATTTGATGTGATCCAATGTCATGACAAGCTCACACACCAGTGAGCAGGGTTTGCACTCCATTTAAAAGTGGTACATGATCTGGCCTGTGCTGCTTGTGTTGCTTGAAGTCTTTGACTCAGTCAGTGAAGCTCAGTCTCAGTGAATATCACAGGGGAAATTATATAGTAAATCCTGGCACAGAACTGTTCAATTTAAATGTACTTTTTGAATCCACAAGCGACCATTTGGTTTAACCTCCAATAACCACAGACCTCCAATTTCAGCAGTTTTTTTTGTCATTACTGCTACAAAACATAAAGGAAAATAAAGCACACCCACCTTCAAGTGGTTTCAAGTAAAAACATTTTAATGAGAGGCGGAGGGGCATTTGTTGCTGTACAATGTCCCTGTCTAAATTGTAGGCATTTCATAAGGTCTTGGTTTGTGTTATTTGCAATAGAAATGGAACTCTGGAACTTGCTAGCAAAATATGAAAATATCGTTTAATATTATGGACTTTTTTAATGTTTCTAGTAAGTTCCTGAGCACTGGAGTATGACTCTTTCTCTTGTAGGTTATGAAGGGGCTAAAAAGCTGCTGCTGCTGCTGTTGCTGCTGCTGGTGGTTGCTATTTAAATCACGTAGCTGCTAAAGAGCGAGAGGTTTCCTATCAACCATATTTGCACTGAGTGAAACCATACACCTACTAATCTCTCAACACCACCAAGTTGTAAGCTGTCAAACATGAGGCCTCTTGTGTTCTGCTGGTTTCCGGGCTGTTCATCTTCTGTCTCTCTTTTGCTCTCACTCTCACTTTGTTTCTTACTCTTTCTCTGTCTCTCTCAAAGTTCACCTATGTTTTCTTATACCTTCTCAGTCCTCAGTTCTCGTTATTGAAAAGTAGGTGGTTGTTTAATAATGTACTGAGCAGTTAATGTGTTCAATGAGTACGTGAGGTCACACATGAGGCTTTGTGTGTTGCGGTTGCTTTGAAATACCCATGAATACCTCTCTTCCCACATGTCTGTCTTGGTGAGGCAGTGTGTTCCAGGTAAGCGCGTGTATTTTAAGCATCTGTCGTTTACTCCCCGCAGCAAATGTCTTCAAACCCACGTTTCCCTCTGTCATTATCGCCTGTCTTTCAAGTGTTTTTGTTATTTTCAACTTTAGAAAATGTATTTGCATGTATTTGGCAACTTCTTAATGTAACTCATTAATATTATGTACTTTTTCATGTCCAAGAAATACACTTTAGGTAGATGATAGAGGCAAAAAAATCAAATGTCACTAGATTTTTGAATAGAATTTTTTTTTAGCAATTCATGTGACCTAAAAGTTCAACTGAAATTCATCAAGTTATTCAAGCTATTCTACAATTCTGACGTAATAATCAACCAATTTGTGTTGAGTCATGTTTTATAATTGTGAGTTTAAAGTTCTTGTGCTTAAAAGGTCTCACGGACTCAAAGTGTAAGAATGTAAAGGCTATTTGCCCTAATTTCAAAAAATAAACTTTTAAACTGCTTTCAGGAAATGCAAATTTTATCCAGTCATGTTCTATTCACATATTTTATCTCGACCAGTAAAATATCTGTTACAGTAATCTGATGATAACAAAAAAACACAAACCACCGTTTTGTGGCGTGAGAGGATTCTAACCTGTGCATTGTTCCTCAGATGAAAGCAAGCAGTTTTAGTGTAATAGGATGGAGCCAAGACTCATATCTGGGTTCCTAATTTCTGGCCGTACAAGTACAGCCAAATTTCCCATTTTTCCTCATGCATGTGAATAACCTTTTATCTAAAATGTTCTGCAATTGTAAGAAATTTGAATACAATTTTGCAGTCTGAAAGAGAGCTTCAGTTTTTTTAGAAAAATTGCAATGTGAGATTTCCTCTGAATAGTTCAGCCCTAGTGTATTACAAAGCGGAAACATCTATATTAAAAGAGTGCTCTTGGCTCCCAGAGTGTCACATAAGAACTCTAGTGTAGCAATCAATGCCACAGCAAAAGTATAACATTATGGTTGAACTTTAACTGAGCTAAATCAGTGAGACTTTTAAAAGCTAATGTAAACTTTTGTCATTATTGCTAAATCTAACTGAAATCGGAGGCTCTTTGGAGCACACCTATTTCAGATTAGTTTCATGTTCATGTGGAATTTATTGTGGTGTGCGTGGCATACTCACGGTATTCATTCCTTCCTTGACCTCATGAAGAAAGAGTTAATCACTATTTGCCTATGGTTTGCATGAAGAAAATTTGAGTTGCCTATTGTCCATTGCCCACTGTGGGTTATGAAGCATATTTCCTTTTGACTCATGGCTGTGCTCTTTGTTCACAGATTCGCTGTTTAAAAAGGCAGAGGGGTTTACCCAAGCAGAGCAATTTTGACGGGATCCACATCGTTAACCACTACGGCGGGGACGATGAGTCATACCAGTCTTCAGATGAAGATGGGATGAAGCTCCCATCCCATCTGAGTGCCCGTCCAGGCACAGGCACCGGGCGTATTACACTCCACCCCCAGCTGGAGGACTCGGACAGCGAGGGGGACGAGGATGGGGAGGGTCTGCGGCTAACGGTGCCCTCTAACAGCAGCCATAAGACCACCACTGTGTGACCACCAACACTATTGTAACAGACTGCCCACATAAGTTCAGAAGGGGAAATTACACCCTGGATATACACCCTCATGTCCAGGTCCAAAACTGCCATCAACTCATTTACAGCATTCAGCTACAAATCCTGAGTCATCTTTACAAACCATGAACTGGGATTTTTGTTCACATCTGCCTTACCCATTTTGTTTTTGCCAAAATGAGTCAGATGTTCTTATTGGAACTTGCTGTTGGATTCTAGCAGGAGTTGGAGTGGCCCCCTTCAGGTCCCTTTGGGACCACACTAGACTGGAGTAAAAACTGAAGTCCCCTGATAACTGAGGGTGATTAGTTTTCATTGTCTTGCGCTTCACTCCACCAGAGAGGAAGCAACTTGTAAGATAGTATTTTATGCATTATGGTTAAACTTCATTCTACTAGTTTTTATTTTTTAATCATTTTTTTAAAGGAGCCATTGAAAACCAATGAAGTGCGTTCATGAGGTGTCCATCACTTTTTTTTTTGGGGGGGGGGGGTGTTAAAAGTTAAGGAACACTATCTTTTAGATAAATATTGTACAGAATCTCAAATAAAAGTTGATTAGTGTCATATCAACCACCAACAACATGAGCAAAGCCTTTTTAGATGTTGGCATGCAGTACCTCTGTTGACCTTTTCATTTATGTGAAAGAGGCCTGTCGAGGATCCCACATCCATGTATATATGTACATGTTATTTGACTCTTTTTTTTTTCTTCTCCATTATGACTTGAAATGTATCTAATGTATTTCATATCCTCAATGTACAGTGTATGATTCAGTTGAAAGGGACATGATCACCATGTTTTGGGAGACAGTTTGATGCAACACAATGCACATCCCTGTATTTTCTGTACTGTAAACTTTCATTTCTAACATGGACGTTGGTATCAAAATGTCACACATCATTGTTCTGTCGCCTGGAAAGTTACCACTTTAGCATGTTTGAAAAGAGCATGTTTCAAATTTTACAGAGGTGTCACCGACTGGAACATTACATAGTATAGATTCTCGGTCTTGCTGAACTTTTTCCTTTTTCTGTTTTATTTTTTTTTTCTTTATTCCCCTGAAACAAGTGTTCAAGACTTATCATGACACAAATACAACTCAATTGGGAGACTCTGTGAAACCATAAAATAGGAGTATTTCTCTGTTATTTGTCATGTTCAACACATTTGTTGCATATTTGCACAAAACATACAGAGAGCTCCAAAAGTATTTGGACTTTTTTTTTTTGTTGTTGTTGCTGCTGCTGTTTGTTGTTTTTGCTCTACTCCAATGCTTTGGATTTCCAGTGTCTGTAATGATAAAGAACAGACTCACAGCATTCAGCATGGTTTGCATATATTTCTCCACTTCAGACCGCCTAAAGTTTTTGGACAAAATTTCACAGTAACGAGTATTTTACTGTGGTTGCATATTGTCCTGTATCATCCTGGAGGTTATGTCACATTGGTAAATATGTGAACCACTTCCAGTGGTAGCAACACCTGTTTACACATCAGCAGAATCTGTTGGGTTTCATGAATGAAACAATCCTTTAAATGGGCGGTTCCTTCTTGGTCCATCGGTCAAAGAATCTTTGCTTTTTCTGAAGTGTACTATTCCTGTGCAATTCAGTCTTCTGCATCTCTTTCGAGCTGTAATCAGGCCTTGCTTCTCGTGAGATTTGACAATGCTTTTAATAGTATGTCGTGCCAGCTAAGGCTCTGCAAGCAGGGTTTCCTGCGTGGCTTTTGACACTTCTGCCTACACCCGATGGTTTCTTTTTAGTGGTGGAATAAACAGTTAATTTTGGCATGTCTTATTTTAATATTTATTTCAGCCTGTTAATGGCCTGCTGTATCTGACACTTAAAGCCTTGTGTCGCTAAATACTGTCAGATCAGGAAGATTATGAACCGACCCTGCAGTGAAGGCTACAATCCTGCACATGCATTATAACTAATGATAAATCTGCTGGCACTATTCTCAATGATCAGATTTGTCCAGATACTTTTGGTCCCCCCAATTAACACGCAGCATCTACAAAATATGCTGTAATTTCCATGTGATAAATGTCAATGAATTCTAATGGTCTGCGTTTTACTTAGTGGACTAATTCAAATCCAAAGTTTTGGAAAAGGACAAAAAAAACAACGAAGCCAGTTTTACTGTTCGAATACTTTTGGATCCTTGTGTGACAGTCAAGGGACTTTGCAGTAACTGAAAAATGCCATGTTGATGGCTGTGTAATTCTCTAGGCTCTGAATGTAGTGCTCTGACTGTAGATACAAGGAAGGTGCCTTGTGAAAGCAAGACTGATTACTTCAAGTGTAGAGTGACATTTGGCCTTCACCTTATTTACAGATCAAACCAAAAAGTGGCAGACACACATTCAGAACAGGAAGCCAGTGTGTGCTGCTACCAGAATAGCCAGTCCACCTGCTAAAATGAAGATTATGAAATGAATAATGTTCCAGATGCACCAGAGTCATTCAAAAACTTGCGTCAGAGTCCGGTAGTTAAAACCTCCATCACTGGAAGGATCAGCATGCGGAGTTCTCTGAAGGGAAGAAACTTTGTGGAAATTTCTCTGGTAAGGCTATTTGGGTTATGACGTAGTAGTGCTTATGACGGAGCATTAACACTAAGTGTAGGCTGTCTGTATGATGGTAATAGATGAGACTTATCAATTGACAATAAAAATACTGTTTCACAAATTCTTTGTATTTTTGTATTCTCAATACCATAGAATAGTAAACAAATCAGAATAAGATTTAAAATGTTGACCTTGACTAATGAGATTAATGCTGATTATGCTTAAGATAAATTATTAGTCCCATAAGTGGGAAATCTGCCTTGTCATGGCAGAAAGTGGACAGTACAAAGGTAAGAGCAGCAGAAACAATAGAATAAAAAACTATACCACACAACAATACAGTATAAAAAGTTACACTATACAAATAATCTATAAATATCAACATGTATAAACCTAGATAGGTATATATATGTATGCCCAATTTCTACTTGACATGGAAGTGTCACTTTTGGTCTACATGAGTTTCAGTGTTTTTGTGGTTAGTAGTCATGGTTTTTGAAAAACAAACTGAAGTTAAATTGAACGGGCCATTAAAATGTTCCAGAGTTCGATATTTCTCGGTAATGACTGCTGATTTTTCAATGATTTTTTTAATTTTAATACATTAATTTCCTTGATCTTAGAAATGACATGATTACTTGATTTAAAAACAATTGATTCTAAATTGACCGTGGATGTGAGTGTGTGCGTGAATGGTGTATGTATGTGAGCCCTGCAGTGGGCTGGCACCCCGTCCAGGGTGAGTCCCTGCCTAGCACACGTTATAGGCTCTGGGTACCCGTGACTGCAGTAAGGATTAAGCGGTTACAGAGAATAAGTGAATGAATAAAAAACAATTAACTAAAACTGGCGTCCTCAGCTAATTCTGCCAAGTGACTAGTTTGCAATTTGAAAGATAAGCAGGGAATCTGCATGTCACTATAAAGCTGTGCTCAACTGTCTGTATATACTTCACAAGAGGGAGCTATTTTGAATGCATTCTTAAAAGAAAGGAAGCCCACAGATGGTACAATATATTTTTTTGAGTGGAAATGGTCTACTCCTTTGCATGAAGGAATTTTAATGCAGTTTTTTTTCACTGATGGTGTTCTACTGTGGTGATGCTCCGTACGCTGTAGTTTTTATCTTCACCCCATGTTCTCCAGAGGGCTGTGCGCGGTTCGACAGCTCCAGCAGAGCCCTTCCTGCACTAGGCTCAACCTTGCTAATGAGACGTGTTATAAAGAACATCTGCAGGAAGTGATCTCTCACAACTCAGATGTACCAAAGACACATCGCAGCTACAGAGTAGAGGCTGATCCAGACTGAACGCAGGACAGCCTAGCCTTGAGGAGATCAGGTAAGTCCTGTGTGTGTTTGGGAAGATTTTGGAAAGAGTGGGTGCACAGCCTAAACAATCCGATCATCTTTCAAACAGAGCTTTGAAATCAGTAAACCATGCCCTGCAAAAAGCTTGACACATTCAACTCTGCTGCCCCGACACAATTTCTGCTTGATTAACTTTTACACCCTCTTAAGATGCCTTAGTGAGTCTTGTTGAGCCTGTGGTCTCTGCTCAGGATAGGCAGCACTCTATTCTGATGGACACAAATCCAGAAATGTATTGAGATCTGATCTTAAGTATCTACAGTGTATGTCTATTGAAAAGAACAAGCATATGTGCAGGAAATGTCAGTTTACATATTTATATTACCTTGAGAAACTATTGTGAATTTGTGTGCCATCCTATTGCACATGTAGTGTACTGTGTGTGTGTGTGTGTGTGTGTGTGTGTGTGTGTGTGTGTGTGTGTGTGTGTGTGTGTGTGTGTGTATGTGTTCACTAATGTTTCTGAAACTAATGTTTCTGACTTACACACTAAAAGCTTCTAACCAGTTAAAAGGTGAGCTTGAAAATCCCTCGTAATTACACATTATAAGCAAAGTCCCTCGTAATTACACTTTTGTTTTCTCTTCAGGACTGAATGGAGGGGACTAGTTACTTGATTTCCATTTGAAGTGGCTTTTATACATCTAGGCTATTGGATACAACTGTGTTGTTTGATAAGTTCCACTTTATAAATACATAATTGTCTTCACAACACTTTAGGCTTGATAAACAGATAAACAAATAAAGTAACCAGAGCTACGAACACATGAAATTTAAAATGTTAATGAACATCCTACTTCCAAGCGGCTCAGACAATAGGCTCATTTCCTTGCTGATGAATTGAAGTGGTTAATTGCTGCTTTCATGTAATTTGCTTAAAGGCCTGTGCAATGGAATGTTTTATGGGGCCTCTATCAGTAGAGGCCTGGGGAACCCCGGGGCCGGTGGCTCTAATCACCAGAGGGCACACCGACCTTTGATTTCCTGCGATTGCTTCATGCAGACATTTCAGATGTGACATCTGCCCTGACACCTCACATTATCAGCTCTGTCAAACAGATCAAGCTCAGTTTGCTGTGTGGTGTTTATGATAAAAGGAGCAGGTCTGTGGCAATGTAGATTCTCATCCTGCCCCTGAAGACCTGCATATTTCTGCCTCTGGCAGTGTTTCAGTGTCTTTTGCTGCTCTAATGCACCCATTTTATCCCCAGGCTCTGTAATGACCTGATGATGGATCAGGTGTGATGGGATTGGCAGGACAGAAAAGGCTTCAGAAGCAGGACAGGCTGATAGATCTTCATTTTTGATTCGTTTTAACCAAAGCTGTGATGAAAATTAAAATACGCTGTGATAGTAACACACTGGGGAAAAACAAGGTTTTTTTGCCCAGTTGCCTCACATCCAAAAAAAGTAATTAATTTTGAATGAAAACTACAAATTTTCTTTCTGAACACACATATGCTTTAAACAAAATGTCTGTTTGTCCTCAAAATAAATTGCTTACACCTTCATAGTAAAGTATACCAGTAACATTTACTCTGTAGTTATAAAGGGAGGACCTCTGAAAAAAGAATGCATTTACTTTGCTTGATTCGTTGAATGTATCATTTCCAGTAGAACAAATGATCCTGCAGCGACAGTTACATTCAGATGTGTGAAATCTCACTAGTGTTACACATTCCGCAAGTGCTGAGCAGTACTGATAAAAATCAGCAACACAATGGTGTCTTTCAGTATGCATTTATGTGCCTATATGCCTTAGTAAAGTATAGTATATAACTTATAGTATATAAGTTTAGGACTAAATGGAGACAGATGATTCGCTGTGGCGACCCCTGAAGGGTAAAGCCGAAAGAGAAAGAAGAAGATGCGTTAGTAAAGTATAGTATATATTTATTAGATAATTATATTAATAAATCCAATTAAATAAATAATAATGAAATAAAACAGGAAAGCAGGATTTTTTTTTTCTTTTATAGACATCATATAATCTTTGTGATGTTTTTATCTTCTTATTTATTAATTATGTTATTACAAATCTTCCTAAAAGAAAACACTTTTAGGCAACACAAACAACATAAGACAACTTATCTCTCAGAGCTTCATGTGATCATCTGTCAGGTCAGTGTTCAGTAAAAATGTATAGAATTTTCAGCTTTGCTCAATAAGATTTGGGCGCTGCAGGCTTGGAGAATTAAATTTTCTTTTTTCTTCTTTTGCCAGAACTATTTGCAGATTTTCTGCATCTTAGATCTGTTCACTGTTAAATGAATGTAGTTTAGCTCAGTTTAGTCACATTAACTAAAACTGACTGAACTTATTTATCTATCATTCACCTATGGATGTAATACAATGAGATAATAAAAATGAAATTACATTTTTAAATAATTGGTTTTCACTCAGATCACTTTAATGTGATTTATTTAAATAATGTTCGTCAAGTATCTAAGAAGTAGCTACTTAACGCACTTACATGTATTTATGTATGTGTGGATGAATGAATATTTGTATGTATGTATTTATTCATTTATTGTCTGGTGTTTGTTTGTTTACTGGTCGCTGCCTCTCACCTGTCACTGTCTCGAGTGGGCGGTAGGTGAGGGTCTGCAGTGCTGGACGCGCTCGTACAGCAGGTGTCGGGGGTCGGCGGGTCAGAGCCGGAGAACAAGACCACTCTATTCAACACGGCGGTGTGAACACAAAGGACGATTTATTTCAATTTAGGGACGATCATTTAGACACATCAGCAGACAAGTAAACAATCAAACACACCCGAATAACCATAAACAATCCTACAAACAAAAAAATATGTAAGCAAATAAATAAATAACCAAATGCATGAACAAATAAACAAATATAAATAAATACATTTGATGCAAAACTGAGCAAGCATAAAATGACGAAAAGTGTGTGCTACTTGATACACACACACACAAACACACCTAAAAATATCCATGTTATGTGTTGTCGAGAAGATGGCACTGAGGATGTGTATATATATATATACAGTGAACTCATTGCGTGTTTTTATTTTTCTATTTTCAAATGTGAGGCAATACATTCTTTGTGGGAAGCGAATCTATGTACCTGTAAAATATTTACGGCACACAGCTGGACCGTCAGGCCGTAGGGTGCGTTCACACTGCCTGTGCTCTAAAGAGGGGAAACTGGTGAGAGAGTGTGAAGAACGAATTTCTCTGTTTCTTAGAAACGCGCAAAAACGAAAAATGCACATGAAGGAATTTGACAATAGAGGAGGCCAATCCAACGTCAAGCGAAACGGATTAAAGTGTTTATTCACTCAGTTTTATTCAGGGTTTCAGCAGCTCACTCAGTCTCACACAGTCAGAATGACGTTGAACTCGGTGTTCCCCTCTTTTATCAGCTTCACCTGTGCTTACTCTTTTCTCTTTAATAACATTAAAACGGCAATTCACGTTTTTCTCCTCTCTCTCTCTCTCTCTCTGTGTGTGTGTGTGTGTGTGTGTGTGTGTGTGTCAAACAGCGTGATCGTCTCGCACTTCCTGTGCTCGTGCTGCAGCAGATAAAACGCGTTATCGCCCCCCCCCCCGGACACCCACTGGGGGCAGCAGCTCTGGAGGCAGCAGCTCTGGGGGGCAGTTCCTTTAGAGCACCTGTCTGTGAGGGGACAGAAAAAACACCTGGCAGGCGGTCGGGCTGCGGCGCATGCGCAGTGAAAACTCTTGCAGCATTTAATAGAGGAGCGGCCGAGAGGCCTTCAGTTCAGCGGAGAGAGAGAGAGAGAGAGACAGCTGTGGAGACTGAGAGAGAGACACTGAGGGACACTGAGAGAGAGAGAGAGGAACGCTGAGCGATATACACACAGAGAGTGTGTATCAGTAGACAGCATGCCTCGCTCGTTCCTGGTGAAGAGTAAAAAAGCGCACAGCTACCACGCACCGCGCAGCGCAGAGGAGGAGTACAACAGACTGGAGGCGCTCATAGCGCACATCTGCACAGGTACGACCACACACACCACACACCTTACTATACACTATGAGGGATTCACACCCTGTTCCTTATATTTCTGTATTTCTACTTCTCTTTCACTCTGTGTTTCTTTTCTTATTAGGATTTTCATCTCATCTATACCACTCACACACACACACACATATAT
>JBBIGA010000106.1:10737944-10757825 GCA_037576975.1 Alestes dentex | reverse complement strand
ACACACACAAAAGGTCATTCAAGGTCATTCAATGTGCTTTATGGGAATATAATAAAATAAAATAGAGTAAAATAAAACAATACAAGAAGAAATAAAAGAGTACATAGAAAATAAAATATGGAAAATTTAAAGCGCAGTAGAAGTGCTGATATTTAAAGAAAGGCGGAGGAGAATCGTGCAGGTTTATTAAAGTAGACCATGAATGACGCTTCACAGCAGTGTTTATTTTTCATTCAGGCCTGTTTAGTGCAGCTACTGTATATGCTACCGCATATTTATTTACTGCTTTTAATATTATGAGAGTAAAATGGGAGTAAAGTGAGCGTAAAGATTATCACACGACTCGAGCTGACCTTTGGGTTTTTTTCTTTCTTTTGTTTTTGTTTCATAGGAGAGAAGCCTCACAAGTGTCAGGTGTGTGGGAAAGCGTTCAGTCAGAGCTCAAATCTGATAACACACAGCCGAAAACACACGGGTTTCAAGCCGTTTGCCTGCGAGCTGTGCGGGAAGGGCTTCCAGAGGAAGGTGGACCTGAGGAGGCACAAGGAGACCCAGCACGGGCTCAAGTGAGGGGCAGCAGAGACCCCTCCATCTGCACCGTTTTCTCAAAATCGTATTCCGACCAGCCCCGCCCCATTGTACTATAAGCCAATCAGAGCTCAATGGCGGGGCTTCTGCGAATATAGGTGAAAAAAAACTTCACCAAACACTGATCACTGATGGACAGTTTTACTGCAGGCTACAGACATTTTCTCAGTTTTTACAGTTCAGAAAGCTGTTCACGTGCTTGGAGTCAGTAGCAGGCCAGCAGGTCTGGCAGTGACTGAATGATAACCGGTCCTGTTCTTTCTAATAAATATTTGCTAGAAAGCAGCGAAATTAAAATAAGCTATGTAATAATATAAAAAAACAAGCACGTGTGCTTTGAGCTCCTTAGTGGAACCTACAGTGTTTCTGCAGGTGTTTGGATGAATCAAAGCACTTGAGGTCCAGATCGTTTAAAGTAATGAGGGTCAGTGCTGAACCGGTTCACCAGTGCGTGCTTTAAAAGCGGACTGTGTGTGTGTGTGTGTCTTGCAGTCCTGTAAGTCTGAACCCAAAATATTATCCCCAAAATACAGCGTTGGTGGAGGGTGGTATCAGATGCACAGATCAGCTGAGGCGCAGAAAATCAGCGCAGCGCAGAGCACTGCGGGCAAAACAGCCGCGGCGCAAACCTGCGTGATTTTCTGTTTGGGGAATCACAGAAAACCCAACCGCTCCAACACTCCATCAACCTGCCCGGGAGGGAGTTATGTATGCTGTCTTTTTCTATTTTTGATTTAAATTTGCACAATAATCTGTTTTTCTTTTTTTATGAAGAAGTCTAATCTACAGTGGCCTGCAGTGTAAATATATTAAATGGTAAATATTTGTTTGAAACAGTATAAACGCTATTTATTTGTGAACGTGGTTTAAATAAAAACGAAAGTCAATATCACTGTTTTATATCAGTTTTTTAAAAAACGTTTTTTTCATGAAACAGGGAAGATCGTACAAACATAAACAATACCAGTCCTAAAGAAATAGGGAAAGAAAAAAAGTAAAGAAAAGAAATTAAAAGAGGAAGGAAGTGAAAATGAAAGAAAGAAAGAAAGAAAGAACGAAAGAAAGAAAGAACGAAAGAAAGAAAGAACGGAAGAAAGAAAGAAAGAAAGAAAGAAAGAAAGAGAAAAGAAAAAAAGCAAAAGGTAGGGTGGAAGAACGGGAGGAACAAAGAAAAAGAAAAAAGAAAGAAAGAAAGAAAAAAAGAAAGAAAGATAAAGTAGAAAGGAAGAACAAATAAACAAAAAATTCGTTGGGTGTTTAGAGAAACCGTTTGGTCACAGATTCGCACAGATCTGCAAAGACAACGGTTTATTTTTCTACATATGAATATGTGCACAAAAATTACGTGTCGAAATATAAATAAAAAATTTTAAAAGTAGTTTTAACGCATAACCTTAAAAAACACAGGTGTAATACAGTAAAACACAGGTGTAATACAGTGAAACACAGGTGTAACAGTGAAACACAGGTGTAATGCAATAAAACACAGGTATAACACAGTAAAACACTGGTATAATGCAATAAAATACAGGTGTAACAGGCGTAATACAGTAAAACACAGGTGTAAGACAGTAAAACACATGTGTAATACAGGGAAACACGGTACAGTGAAACACAGGCGTATAATATACTGAGTTAATACTGACTGTATTTAATCTTTAATACTAATAGCGCGCTTCATAATCACTGTCTCAAGCTTTGGGCTCCAAAACACCAAACTCGGGCTAAAAGCCTTAAATGTTTAATGTGACCTGCAGCACAGAGAGAAGAGAGATCAGTGTGTGTGTTACACACCGAGGGGCTGTTCTGTCCATATCAACATTTAAGAGCAAAGAAAAGGAGAGGAAAAACAGCAGTGAGAAGACTAAAGCCAACAATAAAGATGCTGGTTTCTTTTCAGAAATAAAACACTGTCTCGGGAGTGATTATTATTATTATTATTATTATCATTTTATACAGTATTGTATAGACTGAAACATGAAAAAAAAAGCGGATTATAAACTGATTTTTAATTATCATTTCTAAAATACTGCGCCGGCGCGGACCACATGAATACACAATTTGGGTCTTAAACGCGTTTTTTCTAAACAAACAAATAAAACTGTGCTGCGCGCTGTGATTTTGAAATCATTTTCTATTTTAATCTTATTTAACTGTATGCCGATATTAAATTTCCTACATTTCTTCATCAAATAACCTTTACATCAGTAGTTATTAGTATTATTGTTATTATTATTATTAGTAGTAGTAGTAGTAGTAATAGTAGTAGTGTTGTTGTTATTTATTATTATTGTTATTATTATTATTAGTAGTAGTCATAGTAGTAGTGTTGTTGTTATTATTATTGCTATTATTATTAGTAGTAGTAATAGTAGTAGTGTTGTTGTTGTTATTTATTATTATTGATATTTTCATATTATTATTATTAGTAGTAGTATTATTAGTATTATTATTATAATTATTAGTATTATTAGTAGTATTATTAGTAGTAGTATTGTTGTTGTTTGTTTGTTCCACTCAATAGTTTACTGAGAGTTAACCCAGCCCGACTGAGTCTGTCTGACTGTAAAATCAGGTTCAGTGTGTTTTCTGCTGCTCCATTTTCACGCTCTGAGGAAAATCCTTGTTCAACAGATGAAGCATGAAGAAACGAGCAGAGAGCACGTCACACAGTCCCACTGTTTCAGTCCCTGATCTCAGTCAGAATAGAACAGCTTTATTTGGATGTAACTCTGAAACAAATCTGAATTTAAAGGGCTTTCTTTCTTACGTTTTCTGGACATCTGACACCAAAAGTCGCACTAATGGTCCCTTATCGAACAGCTGTTTCTCTCAGTGCTGCAGTCTGAGCTCGTGTCTCTCAAAAGCTGAAATGGCCTGTGAGCTCCTGATCTGAAGATCTGAAGGGATATCGGATCCTGTATCGGTTCTGAATGCAGGAGACCACTCGAGTGGTTTAAAACATGTTAACTCGTCCTCTCTGGCTGCTCCTCATCAGCCGCAGACCTGCCACAGCACACAATACACGCTCTGTTCAGACTCGTATTCAGCTCTGCTCCGTTTCATCAGCTGCAGGTCAGCCGGCCCGACGCTGGGGGAACAGCCTGGCTCTGGAGGTGCGCGCGCGACAGCTGTGAGGTGGAGACCACCTGGAGAAGCTGCTATAGGATGACAGTAATGAGGCCCGGACCCTTTATTTATAACCCAAACACTCGAGCATCTCACCTGTTAATCGGAAATAAAAGGCACAGTGTGTTCAAAGCATACAGGTAGACCAGGGAAACAGGGGAGAACGGAGATGAGAGATTTATCTCAATCTGAGTGAACCCATCTAAACACCAAGCGTTTTATTTATACTGAACTGCTTTTTTATACTCTCTGGCACAACCTTTTGTCTTTTTTTTGTGTATGCCGTATTTCTTTTTTGTCTTTTTATCATGTACTGCTGTGTATTCTGTAATTGTTTTAGTTTATCCTGTATCAGTTTTTATGTTTTTTAACCTGAATTGCTTTTTGTCTTTTAGTGTATTCTGTATTGTTTTTTGTCTTTTTTTCCTGAATTGCTTTTTATACTGTATTTTAGAATAAAAAAAAGTCAGTTCCGCTTCCTCCAGAGATCAGAGCCAGCAGGGTCTCCGGGCCACAGACGTAAATAAGCAATAGTAATAAATGCATGCTATATTCTTAGCAGAACCGAGGTGGGTGAGTACACGGTTATAAATGAAAGAATAAATTACAGCATTTTCAGAGCAGGTCTGAGGCTTCGGACAGAATACGAGGAAACCTGAAAGAAGCGGTGAAACATAGTGTAACTCACTCATTTTGTCGAGCCAACCAAAAGGAGAAATGCCGCTGAAATGAATGAGAGAGAGACGGACAGAAAGAAATGGATGTTAGAGTGTGGGGAGGTGGAGAAAGGATTGAAAACGAACAACAGGACGGTATCGTGGCTGCATCCGCCACTGAGGTCATTTATTTTCACTGAGATGTAAATAAAAGTTCTGAAATAGTGAAGTGAAACATTACTTTGGTGCTGCTAAGATGTACAATGCCAAGATAACCCACTTTCTCATCTGATCATTGTTATCGCTTCCCCTTGTGTGGAGTGAAGGATCTTTTGGTTACTAAACAGTTTTCACACAATATGGACAAAAGTATTGAGACACACTTAATAATTGCATTCAGGTGCTTCAGTCACACCTATTGCCACATATGTATAAAACCAAGCACCTAGGCATGCAGTCTTTTACAAACATTTATGAAACAAAATGGGATGTTCTGAAGAGCTCAGTGACTTTAAGTGTGGTACTGTGATAGGATGCCACTTTTGCAATAAGAGTATTTGTGAGATTTCGTCCCTGCCGGAGATTACACAGTCAACAGTAAGTGGTATTACTGAAGATTGGAAGTGTTAGGAACAACAGAAACTCAGCCACGAAGTGTAAGACCTCAGAAAGTCCAAGAGCAAGGTCAACAATGGCTAAAGAGTTCAAAACCTCCTCTGGCATTAATGTAAATTACAAAAAACTGTGCTACGTATTTAAGTGCAAGGTCATAACAGTTTGTTGGGGTAAAGGTCTCAAAATGTTTGTCCATATAGTGTACTCTGCTCACATGGTGCTTTTTGATAATAACAACACACCAGACAGGCAGCTGAAGTCCCATACAGGTAAACAGGGACCTTTCCTAACAGACTGCCTAAAGTTCAGAGCTGTTCATCACCGATAAAATCACTTTTGTTAAAAATTACACTAAAACCATCTGTCTCAATACCAGCCAGTTAGCTTGAGTGAATTCCTCCCAACCAGTGTCAGACTGGTAAATGTTCAACAAAAGTTGAAGTGCTTTTTTTTAAGTTTAGTATGTGTACAGGGCTGAAATGCATGTTAAAATGAGCAGCCAATCTATGCTTTTATATTCATTGCAAGGTTATGTGTAAACAGAGGATTCGGCTATGTTTCTATGCAAATTTTACCTGCATATAAACATAGCCGAGTCCTCTGTTTACTTTCTTCTCTCACAGATGGAAATGAAAAGGCTGCATCAATCAGAGCTCGGTTTTGAAAAGGGAATAGATAGGGGATGATGAGACTGAGGAAAAAAAGAAAGAAATGAAAGGGGTGGAGCAGGTACAACCCACTGAGCCCAGGACAGGATTAGCAGTGTGTTCTTGTGCTGCACAAAGAAAAACTGACCAACCCGATCTATTCAAACAATGTAGGATTACTTACCACAGATATACAGGTCCTTTCATCATTACAGTGGAACCAACAGGCTCAATTTAACAACACAAACCTAAAATAATTACTAATAACTATTAATGTCATACTAGTGTTTAAGACACATTTCTATAATTCAAATCCAAAATGATGCAAACTCAAATGATAAGATGAAGTGAAGAAGGTGTATACTTTTACTATGTTTTAAATACACTTTGGAGAGACAAGTGAGAAGTCAACCATTAAGGACAGGCAGTGAATATAGATGGAAAAACAGAACAAAGATCAGAGGATGGAAAGAGAAATGGACAAAAAAAATGTAAAGTTGAAGACAAAGAGAAGAAAGAGGGAGCAGGTTATGGAAAGCGGAGGAAAGGAGGGTATTAGAAAGAGCTGAGGAGACAAAGGGAAAAGACTCATCACACATGCACAGCAATACAGAATCAGGGTGGCAGAGAGGAGAGAGTTTAATGCTTTTGTCATCCAATATTTGTCCTCCAAATGTCATAAAAAGCACACATGTAGATAAAGGAAATTATGTTTTTTTCAGAGGAGGTGGGGAAGTTTTTTTGTTTTTGTTTTTTTATCTTGCATTTCTAAAACTCTGCAGACCATGAATGGAAGACTGTAGCGAGGGATAAAAAATTGCCATTAAATGCACTGTTTGCGCTCATCTTCTTCTTTCTCTTTCGGCTTTACCCTTCAGGGTAATTGCTGACTTTAGTAAGATTCAATTTAAAAAACTGAAGTAGTCATGTAGTTTACAGGGCAGTTCACCAAGTAAGCAACACCTATGCATCCACCTGAGATTACAGAGCAACTGCCTAGGAACACACTAGCAACCATCTGGAACACCTTAGCAACAACAAAATAACCACCTCACAATGCCATAGCAACCAACTGCATTTAAACTGAACAGCTTTTTTCTTTTTGACCGGGTTTGTTAAGGTGTGTAACTCAGCAAGCCATAACTTGATTAAAAGCAGATGATGATTTGAGTCTATCTTAACAGGTGTGAAGAACAGATGAAGACTTCTTAATCTATGACGTACATCGCTCTGGATAAGAGCGTCTGCTAAATGACGTTAACGTAAATGTTTAAGTTCAGTTTTTTGACCAATACTCCCCACCCTTTGAAAGCTTCACAACTGGCCATTATAAGATGTGTTTGTTTTGCTTTCATTGTTGAAGTTTGCTAGTAAAGTATTTAAAAAGTGACTGTATTGCTGACTTTAGTAAGATACAACACTGGATATGTTTGATAAAAATACACTGGACATGCTTTCCATGAGGAATATTATCCATTGACATAATTGTACTCTTTCTGTAGGAGTCTGCAATCAGAAAGCCATGAACTCTTGTTTCCTCACCCTGATTGAAATCACTGACTCACTGCTTTAATGCACCTGTTTCTTCCTGCATTCAAAACGGTAAAAATAGTGAATATTTTAAACCTCGGCAGAGCAGACTCAAAAGAAGAGAAGCATGCAGAGTTCGTAGCCCTGTCCTCCCAGCAGGCCTGAAGCAAAGGAGCTGCATCCAGGAGGGCTCACTTATAATACATGAAGCTTCAAATAAAGTCACTTATAATACATTATCTTATGAGCGTATGGACCCATAAATCACTTTTAGTGACAATGACACTAAATTTTCTGGCAGGTATACATAAAACTGGAAAAACAGTTTAGGAAACTAGAATAGGACTAGAAAAGTAGCAGCACTGTCTGTAAGCAGCCTACAGCTGAAAGAAGTGTATAAAGAACTCCTCCTGAATGGCACAACTGAATTTGGTGTCATTGTCTGGCTTTCAACAATGCCACAGCCATCCGTATGCATAACTGACCCTAGTCTCTTTGCGAGTATCATGGTATTTTGATAGTACATTTTTAAATGTCATGTCATGTAAATAATAATACATCTGTCATGTAATAACTGTCATGTAAATAATTCAGATTTGTTTTTTTGTTCATTTTATGTGGCTGTTAAAGCAAAGTAGATTCATTTATTTACATCTGTCAGCTCAGGTAATTGAGATTACATGTAATAACTGCAATAGATTTAGCTCCAACTAATCAAACTTCTGAAAAAAAAAAAAAGGTCACGTAATGTGGAAATGCCTTAAAATATGGGGATGTTATATTTATGCAGTTTCGCTCACATGAGCATTGGCTAACGTAACAGAGTTACAAAATTTGCAGTTATCCCTTCTCCTCCAAGTGTGTTAAGTTAATCAGTCCAATGATGTTGTGTTAGCACCAATTTAAACAGCTGTGGTAACTTCACATAGCATTCATCCTCTCAGCTTGGCAGCACTGAACATTTATTTTCCTTTTACATTAATCTGAAGCTTCTATTAGTATTCTAAAACACTTGAAAGTTCCAACATAATTATGTTAAAAATGAATGGAAATGGTTACAAAGTAGAGAGAGGGAAAAGTGTGTAATAAATAAACAATCTAAAGCCTGAAACCCGTGTACTTCAGTAGCAGGGCTGTTCTGTATTCCTGACCCTGAGCAAAGCTGGGATTGTGATGTCTGTACATGGGTCAGTACACGGCTCAGCTGCTCCAATCCTGTGTAGCTCACTCACAAGGAAAAAGGTTTCAAGTGCACTATTAGGCTGGACAGGTTGGTCAGGTTTTTAAAACCGTTACCCCACAGCCTGCAGGCATATGAAATATAAATACAAAAGTCCAGGAAAGGACCCAATCGATTTGAGTAGTCGAGTAATCAGAGCACTGCATTCTACGGCTCCAGAAACACACACTCTTTGAACACACAAACACACACACACACACACACACACATATAGACACACACAGGGTGAACTGAGTTTAGTAGTAGTTAGCAGCATTAATAATGCCTCGTAATTCTAGTGCATTGTGCAGTGTGAACCAGAGCTCCCTGCTTTTCTGTGGTTTAAGGTCATCTATTATTAATATGAGTAGCACATAAAAAATGAAGAGGGCATCTAATGTTGTGCTTTGGCTTCTGAGATGGCCCGCCACTAAGGGCTCTACAGGTTTTTCAGATCTTGTATACATCTTAGGGATTTAAAAATGCTTAAAGGTGACTACACCTGTAACTCTTCAGACAGACACAATGTGGTCAACCCGAAACACCATCCATCCTGCAGACAGAAGAATAATGTACTCTATAATGCTATACTAGTGCAGTTGAAATACTCTCCACAGAGTTTAAAAAGTTTAATTCCCTGATAATAACAAAGCAAAGCAAAATAACAGAAAAATCTTTAGTCCAAACCTCACACACACTTCAAATCAGCCTCAGTATATTTCTTAGACTGTATAATGCATAAGTTAACTGTGTAACAAAAACAATAGAGCTGTATAATTGCAACTAAGCTGCCTGGAGGGAATGGCATTTGGTGGATGGTGATCACAAGCTTCAAATCCGTGAAAAGGCAAAAGCAGAGAGGTGTGCCTGAAGGGGATGGGGGTGGTGGGATACAGGCAGAAGAAAAATTTGTTGAAAATTGGTTAAAAGACACCTGTAAAAAAATCCTATTAGTCTAAGAATTAAAGTGTTATCCTGTTAGTATGAAAATCAATTTCTTTGTTTATTATTGTTGTACCATACTTTTTTCTGTTATATTTGATCCCATTCTGTAGTGTTTACTCCCTTCCTTTTATTGTAGTTTTATTTTTGGAAAGCACAGCTGTATTTAAGCACTGATACATTATGTAGCACTTATTTTATAAAAGCAAATTATAAAATAAAAGTGCTATATAGTTAAAATCTATCAAATCTTGCTTGGTAATCACTGTGCCATCTCAGTAAAGAATGTACACACATAGGAAAGGGAAATTCAATCTGCTCAAAGTGGCCCCAACTGGTCACTCAGCTAAGAGAAATCCTGCTGTAGAGAGTTATGAAATTATACTACAACAATGAATCTTAAAGTCCTAAAGATGCTGCCAAGTGTTTGAGATGTCATTTTTACATGAAGAAGCTTCTAAAATGAGCTGAAAGGCTTTGTTTTCCCCTGCAATACTAGCATAAGATGGTGGCATTGTTTCTTACTCTCTAAAGTTCATCAGCAGGTAAAAAGAGGTTATTTCCACTCTGTGACAGTCCAGAGATGGATGATGTGAGCAAAGCGGGGCTCTGGTAGGATTCTTTTGTTGTGCAGCTTTATTCATTATTTACCTGATCTGAAAAATAGACTGAGAGACTACTGCGCAGCTGTCATCAGGCAGCAGGGCATAGCCACAAATTATTCATGATATTTGGAAAGAAAAGGAGCAAGAATGGGAGAAAGGAAGTAAAAGGTGATGTGGTTAGGAGAGGCGAGAGCGGCTATTTCACAGTTAGTAAGAAGGGGGTTAGACTCCAGAGAACACGGGACGAGCGGACATCATTTCTGTGGGGAAGGCACAACACATATGGACATTCACGAAGTTGTGACAATAATAAGCCAGTATAGTTACAAAAGGCTCTTTAAATTTACTACAAAATTATTTTTATGAAATTAGAATTCCATTGATTTTTCATAATTAATTTGAGATGCAAACAAAGTAATTTAGTGTGGGTGGTGTGAAATGCTCAATTCCAGACAAACTCAGAGTCAAACTTGTTCATATCAGTGGTGATAGGAAGCAGAGATCCAAAGTATTTGTTGCCCCTAAAAGCAACCTCACAGAAAGTTATTACACATTCTGATGTTTCATTTATTCTACAAAAAAAAGGTCTCCTAAAGTGTTTTGTGAGATATAAGTACACACATGGCATTGTAAAGCTAAATAGTACTCAAAGAATTTTTTTTTTTATCACTATTGTATAATTATAAACACTGCATATAAAATTGTAAAATATAAAAACTGCATATAAAAATATAAAAGACATGCAGGTTCAGTGGTTGTTTTTGATAACAAATAAAATTACTATATTTGTAAGAAATCAGTCAATAGTGAGAGTCTACAATGCACCATTTCACAAACCAATTTGA
The DNA here is from genome assembly GCA_037576975.1 of Alestes dentex. Taxonomy (NCBI): domain Eukaryota; kingdom Metazoa; phylum Chordata; class Actinopteri; order Characiformes; family Alestidae; genus Alestes; species Alestes dentex. The sequence goes on along the minus strand of JBBIGA010000106.1, from coordinate 10,747,049 downwards.
ATAACTTTCTATACATCTCAATGCCTGAATTATGCTGGATTAAAAAAAAGCAGTGGAAAATGTACCTTTAATTAAATACAGATGAGCCACACCTTGTCCCATGTGTAGACAGACAGACAGACAGACTGGACTAGAATCAGTCTCTCTTAGAAATGAGCCATTTACAGATTGTGGAGTGTGTCTGCGTTTGAGTGTAACATCAGTTCTTCTCATCATGCCATCTTGACATGACACCTCAGCTTAGGCTCTAGAGAGTGAGGTGCATTTTTCCAGTCTATTGCGGGACGTCCTGGCTGAGCCTGAGCGGTACACTTTTGCTGCACAAAGGCCAGACACTTTTGTTTCACAAGCGGTTGTTGTTTTCAGGACTCTTTAACGGGGCAAGTCCCCAGACACCCGTCATACTCCTGAAACACCGCCCGGAGAGCACATTATGAGCAAAGGGGTATGCGTGTGTGTATTCAAAGATGAAGAGAGTGTATGTGTCTGGGGGGATGGTGATGGTGGTGGGTGGGGGGGGTTTGTCCTGAGTGGAGAATGGACCAGATCCCATGGATGTGACCACAGTTGAGGGCCATCAGAGCAGGCAGACAGGCCAAATGTGAGCTGACGGTTTTCTCCAGCTTGCCACTCTGAAAGCTTTTCCATTAGTCCCCTCACCACGAGGCCAGAAGCCCCCACGCAGAGCAGCCTGCCCACAGAACCCCGCTCAGAGAGGGGTTGGCCAGGTCGCCTCATATCTAAAGACATATTTACCTGCTTCATTTAGCATTACATATCACTGACCTTGAGTGGAAGCTGGCTGTCACACAGGGAAGATGATGAATACTAGCTTGACTCAGACTCTGCTGGACTAATCAGCTCTAGATATTTTGAGGTTAGGTGTTTAATTTAACTGGCTTCATGTAGTAATAGAATGGGTTTTGAATCAACACACATATTTAAAATGTATTCAAAACATTGGTACATTGGTACAAGCAATATGTACATTCACTTTTTAACAATGAAAACTACATGTTATTGAATAACCCTATTTGAGCAAAGTCAAATGACTTAAACCTAATTCGAGGTTAACAGTTAAATTCTAATTTTGCATTTATATGCATAATTCAAGTGTATTTGAAGGGAAAGGAATCTACTTTGTCCTCACTTTCACTTTTTCCATATTTACCTGTCCAGCCTTTCATATATTCTTGATTCCTTTATTTGGATTTAATTTCAGTTTGTCCTGTTGTTTCAGTGCATAGGCTGCTTTTCTGTGGCTCACACTGCTCACTTTTGAGCACAAATGAAACTTAAAGTTTCTATATCGGTAGGAAAAAGTATACCATCTCTACTTGTTATTACTGTTTTTTGCTGTTGTTATTGTTATTTTTATTTGAAATCACTATTATCATTATTATCTGAAATATTTCTCCACTCATATGTACCCTTGCTGCAACTCCTTCCAAGCTAGTGAACATCATGTCAACTTTTTTCCTTAAACTTTTAATATGTCGTCTAACATCACAAAAGCAGTTAATGGATTCCCGTTAAGGAAAAGGCTGAACAAAGGAGGCTCTGTGCGTCTGTGTGTCTGCGCAGCAACATATCTGATGTGACAGGCAGGCTGGAGGAACATGGCTGCTACACAATTAAAAGCCCTGAACACTTTTAGGTACCAGTCAACACATTTGTTCTGCTAATACCAGGTCCCTTGCCTCCCCCGGCCTGTCATCTACAGAAATTGCGAGGTTCACGTTTAGATAGCAAGATTCTTGCTGTTAACACAGAAAGACCTTTAGAGGCCCTCCATCAAAGCAGTGCTCCTCTCTTCCAGTCACCTTAAATCTTGTCTCCTCAAATAGTGTGTGATTTTTGAGGGGAGAGGAAAAAGGCTGCTCACTGATACAGCCGCCCACTTAAGCAGCCCGATTGAAGCTATGAATCTCTCTGAAAAATTCATAAGATCCATTTCACAAATTAGCAAGCCAAGCGTACGGTGGTATCAAAATAGGAGAGAGAGAGAGAGAGGGAGAGAGAAAGAGAGAGAGAGAGAGAGAGAGAGAGAGAGAGAGAGAGAGAGAGAGAGAGAGAGAGAGAGAGAGAAAGAAAGAGAGATTGAGAGAAAGAGAGAGTGGAAGGAACCAGTGATGGTGAAAAAAATGACAAAAGATTTATTCTCAGCCATAATAAAAAATTCATGCTAAGGCATTCAAGTAAAGTTCCTTTTGATGTTCTGATTTAATGAATGATTTGAGGCTCACATGTAGGTCTACTGAAGCCTGTACTAATGCCCGGACAGGGGACTGCATGGCCATGTGTCTCTTGCCTACAGCATCAAGGTCCTTCAGCTCACTCTCTCTTCATCTCTCTCTCATAAACACACCTGCTCTGCAGAAACAAAAAACCCTCGATCTCACCAACACATTTCCACATTTGCTCAAACGTCCCTTGCTGTGGAACAGAAGTTAAAGGACAACAGCTAAGTCTCTGTCTCAGTGTGTTGCAGTGGAGCAGATGTGCTGCTGTTTTACTGTTGTGCTTTGGTGAAGCCTGTGATGGGCAGTGAGCTATGAACAGAACAACTCTGCTCATCAAGCATGACGGATCTATCTAAAAACATGTTTTTCAGCGAAAACAAAGAGGAAACAACCTCCAAGACTTTTTTCTGATTTAACTGTATGTTAATATAACAGCTGTTTTTTTTTTATCAGGGCAGCTGGATGGCCTAGTGGTGTTGGCCCTGGAATCAGAAGGTTGGGGGTTCGAATCCCAACTACTAGTGTCACCTGTGAGGTACCCTTGAGCAAGGTACCGTCCCCATACACTGCTCCCCGGGTGCCTCGTCAGTGGCAGCCCACTGCCTCACTTGGTGAATGGGTTGAATGCAGAGAAAGAATTTCACTGTGTTGTACTTGTATGACTACGCATGTGGCAAATAAAGAATATTATCTTTATGAAGAATGACTAATGTTATTGATCTGGAAGCAGAGCTCTTTTTTCATTAAATTCTATTACAATGCGTGCATGATCATTAACTAAAAAAATCTACCAATCAAACCTGTTTATCTTGAAAAATAACTTTTAATTGATCAGACATAGATTTATTTTAACCACATTAAAAACAAACACCACACCCAACTTTACCGACTAATTCCCAGTCAAACTAGAGAAGACAATCTAACACGGGGGCTAATGTGACACAGTTTAACAATTGATTGCAATTGATTTTCACTTGTTCATGTCTTTGTAGTAATGTTTAATCTGAGATTACTGTTGTGCTGAGAGAAGAGTGGGCTTGCTAAGGGGAAGGGGAACATGTGCTCTTTAATCATAATAATGCAGAAATGAAATGCTGAGGGCTGCTTGGTTTCCCAGGGCGCTTTAGCTGACTGCTGTGAACTGTGAGAAGAATGAGGAAAGGACACATATCCAGGATGCAGGGGTTCTCTAGCAGATCTGAGACTCCAGTCCTGCCGTCTGTTGCACGCTGAAACATTTATGATCTCAAGAAGAACCTGATCCGCTCTCATCGGCTCAAAGTTCCACCAAACCATGCTCTACCCAGCTGGGCCAGAGAAGCTTTCATGGCACTCCAAACTAGAAAACTGTATGAACTACACATACATTTTTGTGACATAAAAGTGGGCTACATATCTTTCTTGATTTTGGCTTTTGTTCTTCTAGTTAAATAAATGATTAGAACTACGATCTTAATGAATTCAGGTTCATGTTTTTCTTCAAAAACTCTGCACTGTGATACAGAGCATTCTTACACAGAAATAACTGGCCAGGCACAGAGCTAAATGGATGCTAGCTGACTGTTCACTGTGGTGCCTATGAGACATATAAGGCAGGTGGAACACAAATTCTAACACTTGAGCAGGCACTCAAACGAATAAAGGGAGACTGAAGGGAGGGGAGGGAGAAAGGAAAAAAAGCTAAAAGCCCTCCATCACTTCAATAAAGACATGGGTACCCCTCAACACAGCGCGTGTGCATCTCTAAATACTAGAGAACAAGTGGGCTGACAAAATCGTTTTGACAGCCAGTTCACATGTAACATCCCAGCCTCCCTTGCCGTGGGGAGTTGCCTGCAGAGACAGGACTCCATCACCGGGGGTAACCAGGCAGCACGCAGGCCAGCAGAGAGTAGACTCTTCCATGCCTGAGAGTGGAGACATGCGAGACACGCGGTGGTGTATTGATCCCAGCCAGACACGGTGTCTCTCTCGTCCAACAACAGGCCTCACGTTAAGGTCCTCACTCTGTACATATTGATTGGAAACACACTCAACACTGGTAATTGCCATCAAAATGCCGATTTACAAAAGGGCAAGAAGCTTTAGCAATAGTTGTGTTGGTGTGGAAGTATAGATCTGTTATTTCCTCTCCCTGTGGTCCTACTGTGTGTGCAGTAAAGGCGTGTTCAGGCAAGGCTGAGATCGACCTAGACTCCAGTTTTGGCATTCAATGGGCAAGTTTATGGTTTTGATATATTTTGACCAAAATCTGCTGAAAATGATTGACTATGTTGATGTTATTGCACAACCTACTAATAAAACTAAAGCTGGGAGATGTAGACTTGAGGCTAAGAGAGTGATGTACATCAATCAGCTATAATGTTATAAACATCTGCATAATATTGTGTGGGTCCCCTTACGCCACCAAACAGGTCTGACTTGTCAAAAGTTGGGCTCCACAAGAAGGCGCGCTTCTTGTGGATCAGGCTAGCTCATCCAGCACATCCCACAGATGCTTGATCTGATTGATCTCCTCTGATCTGATGTGATCTTATCTCTGTTGCTGAAACCATTCCTGAACAGTTTTGACAGTGTGGCAGGGCACATTATTCTGCTGAAAGAAGCCACTGCCATTGGGAAAAACTGTTGCCATGAAGGGTATATTTGGTCTGCGACAAAGTTTAGGTAAGTGGTACATATCAAAGTAACACCCCGATGAATGCCACGATCCAAGGTTTCCCAGCTTTGCCTAGAGCAGCACACAGCCTCTGTTGGCATGCCTTCTTCCATAGTGTATCTTGGCACTGCACAATTTGTGTTCTGACACCTTTACATGCATCAATGAGCCTAGGGAGCTGTTTCCTGCCACTGCTGCTTGACTTTTTGGCATGGTTTGTTTTTTGGTTTAGCCACTAAAACAGACCAGTCTACAGACTACACTGGCTTTCGACCATTTTTCGTATTGATCGCGAGATTCTACCGTTGACAAATAAAGCCCTGAATGGCCTTGCACCTGAGTACCTCAGTGAGCTTGTCTCTTGCTAAAAACCTCCACGCTTACTTAGATCTCAAGGTGCTGGCTATCTGCTAGTCCCCAGAATTAGTTCAGGAGGATAAGGAGTATTTACATAAAAAGCCCCAAAACGCTGGAATAACCTTTGGGTTGATGTTCGAGACTCTGGGCTGAAAACCTCCTTGTTGAGTCAGGCTTTCCATATTTAACTTTCCTCTGTTAGACTGTAGAGACTGTAGAGCTGGGAGGTAATGCGCATAGAGAATTCAAGTAAACTGCTATGCTGGTGCTGCTGTCACACAATGCCCCATGCTCACTCAGTTTTGTTCACGGTGAATTGGGGGGGCGCAAATGTCTCAGGTTGCTCTTGTGTCTGTGATACCCCTCAGCTTTGTCCTTTCTAGCTAGGCTGCCATAGCCAGGTCAGCTGGAGTCCTGAGCTGCACTCTTTACAGTTATAATTTGTACCCCATAAACTTACACAGAACTACTTGTCCTCCATCCTATTCTTTTGGCCTGTCTTCTCCGAGGGGAACCGCTGCCCATCTGTGGCAGCATAGTGGCTCTGGGTCACCACCCCATTCCAGATCTGCCATCTCTGTAATCCCTTTCCCAAATGTCCTAGACTGGTTTGGATGCTTTGGATTGCCCATGTGCTTGCCTACTCCCCAATCCTATGGCTATTGCTGCTCAAAGCTCCAGCCGAGACTGTTGTTCCTGTTGTACACTTCTTCCAACAAAACTTCTAACAGTATCTACTCTGTTAGCAGTGGACTGCCTAATGTTCAGCCGTGATTAAGTCTGTACACGAAGACCTCTTATTGTTAGTTAAATCCATATGGTCATCTCTTTTATTCTCCCTCACTCTACAGGTCGACCAGAGGTGAATGGGTTCCCCTTTTGAGTCTTGGTTCCTTCCAAAGTTTCTTCCTCCAACCTTAGGGATTTTTTCCTTGCCTCTGTCGCCTTTGGCTCACTAGAGACTCAGGTCAGGATTCTGTAAAGCTGCTTAGCGACAACATCAGTTGTAAAAAGTCCTTTTTGAATTGGGTGCCCATCACTTTGTCAACGATTTGCCAGTTGTCTTTCCTTGGTCCACTTTTGGTAGACCCCACAAGACATGCTCTTACTAGTTCATCACAAATTGGCCCTTGTCATAGTTGCTCAGATCTTTACACTTTTCACTTCATCAGTCAGTGGTTTTAATGTTGTTGGCAGACTGGTGAATAATATTGAATGTTCTGGTGTGGGCTAAGCTGATTGCAAAGTTTGGTGTTCAAATAGTGCCACTGCATTGGATGGCATGATTAGAACGCTGATACAGTCTATCTCCACAATGTGCATGGCTTTTGCATCATAATGTACTGTTACACTGCTGTATACAAGAGAAAAAATATTTACTTGATATCTGTTGTACGTATGAGAAGAAGATAACAACAGCAAATATCAGCAAAATATCAACAGCAATTTTTTGTCAGAGGACTTCACTGAGGCTATTGCTAATAATGTAGAGGACAAAAAACTAATTTCTCTACACCCAAGTCCTACCACACTACTAAACAGCTCCTACCACTCTACTAAATAGACAGCAATCAGGACAGGACAGTTTTATAATGGTATGTTCTGTAGAAAAATTGCTGGACCATCCATCAAAGACTAAAAGAAATCTGAGTCAAATTTTGTCTTTACTGAGAGCAGTAACATTTTTTAAAAATCAAATGCAGTCTAGCAGCAGGCAGGGCAACTAAAGCTAACGCAGAGCCTCAGGGAGAGAGCTTTAAACATCACAGTTTTTCTTAACATGCCAACTGGGACCTGGGGAGGGTTTTTGGCAGACAACTTCAGCCCAAGAGTAACTCTCTAAGGATATCAGAGGCCACTCTTGTGCTCAAAAAACAGGCAAGAGACTTGCAGAGTAAACAGTCTTCTGAGCACACACACCATCTAACCCTCCTTCTTTTTGTATTTGGGGTAAGTTTGACCCCATTCAAGGTTTAATGTCTAAATAAATAATTGACATATTAAATGACCTTTTTCCACGAGAACTTCGATATTTTCAGCACTGTGGGGGTATTTTATGTATGTATTTGTATGCTTCCCAAAAACGTGGATAGCAGTTTAAATGTTTTGGAGGTTTATATTTTTGGGGTCATGTTAACCCCAAGAATAAAGGATGTTAGTAAATCTGAAGACAACATGTGAGGTAATACAGAAACTGAGGAAATGCAGTGTAGAGGTGAGCAATATGATGATATTTTGATGATCACATTCTATCACAATATACTTTTTCATACTTTTTTTTCATGTCCAATTCCACCGGCAAGCTTGGCACCCCCAATCACACTATGCCAACAAGGTGTGTGTGTGGGGGGGGGGGGGGGGCTAACACATGCTAACACATGCTTCCTCTCAGCCTTCTTTTTAAGATGGTGAGAGGAGAGTGCCATTAGCTAACAGATGAATAAATTAGCTAACATTGCGTTAATGGGAGGAGGAAAGCCAGCATACAAATTTAAAAAATTGTATTTGAATTTTTGAATGGTACTATGATCAACAAGGCAGTACTGGTTCTTTTATGTTTATTTCAAATTATTAAACTTATTCACTATTGAGAAGATGTTTTGAAGAATTGTGATACAGTATGAATGAATATGATGAGTATCATTTAGATTTCTCTCAGAGAGAAGCTTAAAAGGTCATTGTGTCTATCAGGTAGTCAGGTTACAAAGGTGTTGTCTTGTTGCTGGTGCCTATTAAAAAATACATGGTTACATGATAGCGGTGACCTGAGGCAGGCTGGCTACTTAGCTCATGCCTTTAGCAAAGCCTACACAGAACAATGACCAGCTGGATGTAAAAGACTGCGGAATTACACATACGCAGAAACACACCCTCACACTTACAGAATAAACTAATTATAATATAAAAGATAAAGCAAGCTAATCTTTGGTTGAAACTGAGAAAGTATGATTTGATATGTCTGTGACCTTCCTCGTTAGGCTTACATTGAAAAAACTGTTCACCTTCTGAGTTTCTGAAATTTCTGAAATTCCTCACAAAAGCTTATTCGACTCATATTTATAATAGTCATAAGTAAATCAATTTATTTGTTTGATTAATTCAATTTAATTCACATTAGTTTCTGCTGAACCTCAAATAAATGATGAGGAAACAACAAGAGAAACAATAACATCTGACACCACCATCCCTAACAGGTCTATCAGCATCATCTGTGGGACAGTCATCTCTTTCCTTAACCCTCAATAAACAAGTCTAGCCACTGTCAAAACACCAAATCAGCAGTCTCCAATTAACCAGGAGCAAATCTGAGGCAGACATGTGACCTTCCATAAGCTGTATTTGCACTATGCCCTTTGTGGAAGTCTTTCATCACACAGCAATAGGCAGAGCAAACCATGCAACCAGCTGCTGGTTAAATCCTAGAGCTCAAACCAGGTTCTCTTCCATTCAGCTGAAATCAGGGTCTTCTATCCAAATACATAACAGGAGGTCAAACAGACAGTCCCTATCAAGTTTCATACATTGGAGAAATGCTGGATTAAGGCTTTGTGATCATAGACTCACAGACATATGCTCTGCAACCAAGCAATCTCAGATGTCTATTCATTATTTCCATGGCATGACATGTTTAAATAACCACTGGCTCCATATGAGGGCAATCTGTCTGTGGGGGCTATTATGTCTCCACGTCCTCTGTATGACAGGTAATGGTAACAGGTATTGTGAAAGTGGAATCTACATGAGTTATGCTATGATAGACATTTATATTATATACCTCAAATATATACACAAACATACACATACATTTATATGTATATATACAACACAAAAGAATGTATATATATA
>JBBIGA010000106.1:10704988-10737260 GCA_037576975.1 Alestes dentex | reverse complement strand
ATATTTATTTATAAAAACACAAAAATAAGTGGGTTCAAATGACTCTTTTCTGTTCAAGTGTTCAAGAAATTCGTGTCCTGTCTGTGTCCATGTCAGATTGCTCTGGTGTAATCCTATTAGCATTCACTCTTGCACAGTGCCTACTAAGAGGTTTACAAGGGTCTCCTGTCAGATAATTCGATGCTAGTGTTCTCGGTCTCAACAATAAACCTAGCTACACTCTCTTTTGTATATGTATATATATCACTGAAAACGGAACCTTGTTCCTGGACATAAAGGACTGCCAAGTAATCCAGACCTGATTGAGGCTATTTTGGGGGCACATTGTAGCAAGACAGACACTTGGCAATGGCGGCGAATCAACTGGATGATGTAATCCAAAGATGGGTGAGTGATCAGAAAACCATCTAAACACATGAGATTGAAATAGTGGTAGTCTGAGAAGGTAAGAATGTGTCTGTATTCAATATATTCAACCATCAACACATTTAGATTTTAATCGTGTGTTAGCATATAGCTGTGACTGCAGGAAATGTAACACATATGGTTGGGTTTTTTTCAATATGAAAAAGTTATTAATAGTGAGTCAGTAAAGTCTATTTACATAGTTAACATATTAATTTTTTTAGAGAACAACCAAAGAAAAAGATCTGAAACCAGAAGATCATGAACTCTTTCTGAACATTGGTTGCACCTGCATTGCTCAAGGTGACAGTGCACAACTGCTGGACTTCATCAAAGAGGAGAAAAATCAGGTGAATACAAACATGAATACATGACGTTACACAAAATGCAAATGGGTGCTCCAAAGTGGTGAAATCAGCGGGCCCTATCATCAGGAGACTCCCAGTGATGCCACAACCATCTAAGGCACAAATTATATACTTAAAATCAAAACCAGGTGTCTTATTTCATGGATGAGTTCCCAGTAAAACCTGACTGTTTCATCACATCAATCTTAATACCAAAATATGAAACAATTGACTAGTTTCCCAGGTTTGGGTCCCTAAGAGATGAACAGTTACAACTCAGACTCATTTGTGTGACATCGTTCTATTTACTGGGGACAGTGGTGCTCTTTGAATAGCTGCCTCTACAACCATCCCTTTGCTCTAATTCCTAGCTGACTTGCCTCTTCACCCTTGGGTGTGGGAATGTTTGGTCGGAAATCAGTCAGATTTCTCGCTCCACTGCAAACCCTCAGTAGCAGCACTCCATTAAGTGCCCTTGCATCTCACGTTCCTTGCACTGTTCCCCTCTTTCAGGCATACAGAGTCTCAGGAGCATCTGCATTGCGTTCATCTCAAACCAGAGCTTAAAATACATCAGATGGACCAGAGTCTAGAAAGGCTGATTTAAAATGCCAAATCAGTGCCCTGTGTACGTTTAGTAATGCAATAAGCAGAATGATGGTGAGAAGTGAATGAGTATTAAAAAGAGGTGTGTGAATAATAATTAAAATCTCAAAATATGATGGATACTCTGTTTTCCAGGACATTGTGAGGTTTATGGGTAGTGGTCTCCTAGGACCTCTGATTAAAGAGGCTGTGAGGAAGGATAGGAACCCTGTACACTGTGTGGACATTATCTCCTGCCTGGTGCAGGTGAGGACTGACAAATGAATCAAAGCATGATTGATTTATAGTGTCATGTGGTTTGCCGGCAGCACAAAACTACTGAAATTTTGCCTTCTTCAGATCTGCAATGCAAACAACCTCCTGGATATTCTGCTGAAAGAAATGGAAGACGCTGATCCCGATGCTATTGCCGACACCATCATCCTTCTCATGCAGCATATTCAGCCAGGTAATTAGACCTCTGCCATAGGTAAAATGATAACATTAATGGAAAATGATAGGTATGCTACCAAGGCTCAAAAATGATGTCTTGACTTCCTTTAATACAAATAGACATTAGCACACTATTCATTAGTGACCATCTTAAAGGTTTTCAAATGATCATTCAAATGATCATTCTTTACCTTCTTACAGTAAGCGACTCTTTTTGTGATAAAATGTTTAATGTGCTTATAAGACAAAATGTAATAAACCAAATGTACAATCCAAACCTAATTTATTATTGCATAGGTAATAGTTACTTAGAATGATAGAATGTGGCTCCCCCTGCTGTCTACTGAAGTGTCTTAAACTCTTCCCCCTACAGTGCTGACAAGGTTGGGTGATTCAAAAGCCCCCTCATTGGGCCTGGTTCTGGATGCTCTGCAGAAACAGATTTCTAAGTTACCTGTGCCATATTCACGCAAACAGGAACAGGAAGACAAACACGGGCTCTGTCGCTGCTGCACTGCACTGCTGACCTTTGTGCAGCCATTTGTACAGGAAATCAAAAGTGAAGACACTAAGAGTCCAGTCACAACCAGATATGATAGAAGACTGAAGACTGTGCTCCTCAAATTGTGGGTTTTCATAACACTAAACACACATATTAATTCTGAATGAGGGAAGGTACATTTTTTCTTCTTGCAAAGTTTGATTAAAAACTTGCATGCAATTTACTTATAGCTGCATGGAAAGTCTAAGAGAACCTCTCCTTGAAGCTCAGCTTGATAGAGAGGCTGACACTACACAAAACTCTCCCCTCTGGAACTTTGCCACAGAGATAATGGTGAGCATATGCACATCTCTTTTCCACAATGAAAAGCACTGTAGCTTTAAAAAATGTACACTCTATCTTTTTTCTTCTCCTTTAAGGCCATTCTGTCAGCTATTCAGGAACCTCTGCCCAAACTACTATTCTACTATCCTTTGAAAGGGAAAGAAAATTTGGCCATTATGAAGCGAGACAACAGCCACCCAACTGAATCAAGGGCTTGTCTGGCTTACTTGCTCTTTGTCCAGCTCATTGCCATGGAAGTGTTCCCTGCAGTCTTTAGGTAGGTTACATAAAGATCTCAAGACTCCACAAAATGCAACAAGCCTCTTACCAAGTCTCTTAGCTTTACTCATTGCTGAAGAAAGTACAGAAATCTACTTCTGTAAGTACTGTATATGTCTATGCTTATGTGGGGCGATGGTGGCCTAGTGGTTAGAGTTGGTGGCAGCCCACTGCTTCACTTGGTGAATGGATTAAACGCAGAGACAGAATTTCACATTGTTCACACTGTGTGGTGTGTTTATGCACAACTCTAAGGGGCCACTTTACTATATGCGACATTGGACCTTCCAGACAGCAGAGCCAATAAAAGATCTTGCATGTGTATCTAGTGAAGCTTGTAACGCAAATTACATCTATGAGCAAGTTAATCAATGAGCTACATGCCTTGTTGTTGTAATATTGTGTTTCATATTGCAATTTTGTTTGCAGCCCTGTTTTTGTCCTGCAGTGTAACATGGAATACATCAGTATTTTGTTGAGCAGGTATGTCAGTAATAAAAAGTCTATGTGGCATCATAATGATGGCTGCCAGCCTTAGAAGTTCATAACTTGATTTTGTGTTTTCTTTCTTGCAGAAAAGATGAATCATGGATATTGAAAGGATTGGTAAGGGGTCACCATCTTTTATATTCAAAATATACAAAACACACACACACACACACACACACACACAACCCCTAGAAAAAAATCTGAATAATTACAATGAATCTACTACTTGGCTAAGCTGTGATTCTTTCTGTCTCTAAAGGACTTGTATGTCAAAAGCTTGGAGAGAGTTCAGGATAGCAGCCTTCCAGTGCAGCTGTTGGAGCTGAGGGCCTTTTACAGTGCTCCCCAGGTAGGAGACATGTCCCTTTTCAATAAAGAGCATGAATTATACGAGAGTTTTTGAATGATCATTTATAAATGATTGCATAGAATTGTCTATTTTTGAGCTAAAATATTGTTTCCAGAGCTTTAAAACTTCATGAAAGTAACATGTGGTTATGTTCTGGCACAGACTTTGGTTAAAATTATGATTGAGTGTCCTTTCCAGCATTTGGTGAGTGTGGTGAATTAATATATAGTAATTCATAAATTAAACTCTTACATGTCAGCACACAGGTTGGTTGTATAATTGTAATATTGCAACAAATCCTTCCTTGCTTTTACAGAGAGTAAAAGCTCTTGTAGTGTTCCAGCTTGTCATAGAGAAGCTCAGTGGAGAATCCAAGCATAAATTTTTTAGGCATGTATTCTTTTGATTATCTATACTTTCTGTAGATATTCAGTTTTAGCAAAATGTTAAATAAAAGTCTTGCTTTTGTACTTTCTCAGATGCATCATGAGAACAAGTCAACATGCAGGAGTGGAAAGTATCATTCTCAAAAACATCAAGAATCAAGTGGACCATTCAGGCAAGGTCGGGCAAACAATATTTTAGATGCTTTAGAATTAGAAATCCAACTTAAAACTTGAACTGTAAAAGTTAAGCAAGTTGTTTTCATGTTTCTCAAAGTGAGAGAAAGTTGAATGCCAAATTGAATCTTAGTTATAATACAGAGGTTATTCACCAGAAGCAAATTACATAACTTTAATTTACAACTTTTTTTTACATTTGTTAGATTAGTCATTTTTGTTCATACACTATAGTGGTGCTATAAAATTTGAGCCCTTTATATTTTTCAAAAAAACAAACAACACACAGGGAAAAAATATGCTTTCGCTGTTACCCTTGGGTTTGTCAGCTTCAGGAATTATACATCCTGCTTTTGGAGGGTTAGTATTGGACAAGCTTGCCTGTCTCCAAATGCACAATATCTGCCTAACAGTGGATTGGTGAAGTCCAAATTCTTTTTGTAACAAATTCCTGCTTGCTGAAGACCCTCAGAAATCTCTTTTGAACAAGGCATGGCATGTTCTCACAAACATGTACTGAATATCAGACTGTGCTGTTTCCTTAAAAAAGAAAGGTCACCCATATTCATAGTTAATTGTCTAGTTAATTAAAACTTCTTGACTCTAATTATCTGCTATACAGATGTAGCATAAATCTAGAGATTCACATTCTTTTGTCAACAATGGACAAGTCAATGTGCGAAAATGATCAAAAGTAGGAGTAAATGTTTGGTTGAAGTCATTGCAGCTCAAGGGGGTCATAGCACTCACTTAAAGCAGAGGTTCCCTTTGCTGAATCTCGTTGTTTAATAAATGGATAATTATTTGTGTTATTTGTTTTATCTGGCTCTGTTTGTCTAAAATAACGACTATTGTAAGACCTTATAACATATAGGTCACTGAACAGTTTGATCAGTATCTTTACAGTTTTATATGTCAGTATCAGTATCTTTATGGTTTACTGTTGCTGAAAACACTTGTAGCATATGAAGAATCATTACTGCTCTGTCTTAAATATTGGAATTGTTTCTGTAGTCAGAGGACAGGGATGGTTGGTTTGAAGGCACATTATTGATATCCCTTCTTCGGGACACTGTAAGTCTACCCCAAGGCCCAGAGACTGACTTGCTTCATGGGATGGACAGGTGAGAAAGTTGACTTCTGTTTTTTTCTGTTTTTGTATTCGTGAGTTCCAAAGATTTCACAGACTAATTCTCATGATGCTGATGCAGGTTAAGAAAAACAGCAACAGTTCTTGTGATTTAACTAAAACAAAAACAAACATGTCTTTAATCCACTGAAAGTGTTTACTGGTTTGGGTAATAATTGTTTCACAGTTTATGTGATTCACATATTTTTGTAATATCTAATACAGCTGGAGACTCTTTTTAAATAATAAATAGTAAAAATAGGTTTATTTGCTATTAACATGTTGTAATTCTTTAGGATGTAAATAAATGGCACTGTAAAAAGTCAATGAATTAAGTTTAGACAGGTATCATTCACAAGTCTTGGCTTCCCTTATAGAAAAGCCTCACACATTTCACGTGTGAAGTGTCTAAAAACATGTGTTTGCAAGTGAACACATGTGAATGTGAATAATGTTATGTGAAAAGGGATAACGTTTTATTTAAATGTTTTGCAAAATGTGATTGATTCACATGTTAAATTCAGGTATTGTATAAGGATTGTACTGTATTAAGCAAATGGCTGTTGATAACCAGCTGTATGATTTAATGAACTGGATGTTGTATCTTCACATATTATACAAATATCCCATTTATCAAGCTACTGGGAGTTATAGTGCAATGTTAGAACTGCCAAATGCTCAGGAGTGCAAGCTTGGCAGTGCTGTTGACATGAATTACCAGAATGGATATGCTCATCTGCAAAACAATCTAGACGACATAAATTGTAACCTAAGCTTGAACATGTACTGCATGTATGCCATCTGCTTCTGTTTTGAGACAATGTTTTATTAACACGATATCATGCCACACTGACAATCATTTATTGATGAGTGTAGTCTAGTAAAATAGCCTTGATCCTGCAACACAGAGCATATGGCAGGCAGGTCCATGCTTAAGGGCAGATCTGGTGTCATTCCTAAATAACATCAACTTGAGTGACTGACATACTCAGCTCTAGATAATCTGTCTCTGATTACTTAAACCTTCTACCTGTGTTGGGCAACACAAACTGATTTAAAACTGCCAGGTTAGAACCACTAATTAGCACTAATAATCTATTTGCTGTAAAAGACATAATATTACTACTTTGGAAACTGAAATCATAACGACCCTGTTTTTCAATATAGTTTCCCCCTTTTCTGTCTTGTAGGGTCATGGAGTCCCTAAATCTTCTGAGATATCTACTACTCAAATATCAAAAGAAATCTGTAAGACTACTTTACAATAAATCAGTAGAGACCTACATTGAACAAGTCAGGTTCTGTTAATCTACTGATTAATCTTACTGTTTTCAGACAGCAATATGGACAGACCTTTGTAACATTGCAGAGAGCTACATAAAAATACTACGTGTGTGTCTGAACATGTCAAAATCATACTATGGGACAGAGCTAAAGAAACTTCATGAGGAAAAAAAGATCAAGGCAAAAGGTAAGAAAGTTGTTTTCACTTATATCATTTTGATCAATCTGATACAGTTCTGTTGTTCTCTTTTAATGGCGCTAGTGTTCTTTATTCTCATACATATGTACTTACGTTTGTTTTTATCTTTTCCAAAGTTTTCATAGTAACAAAAAAAGACTTTTCATTATACTTTTTTGTCCCATCAGAATTTAAAGAAGCTTCAGGGAAGAGGTCAATCCAACATATGATTGTGAAAAATGAAATGTTCGGTGGAATGCCACCAGAAGCACAAGACAAGGTAAATTTGATAGCAATCAGGAAACCATATATCACTTTTCTTCTATACCATGACAGAGACGCTTCCAAATGGGAGGGTCTCAGAACTAGCTAAGCACTCTCACTTGATGAGAGATGTAAGAGGGGTAAAACATGATAGTAACGATTAATATTTTTTGCTAGTGTATGGTGATGTAATCAAAATACTGAAAGCATTTTTGAGGCAGAAGTAAAGAATGTCATCATATAATAAATTATGTTAAATATTACCAAAACCATGAACTACAGATAGTAAAAATGTTTATCTTGTCCTACAGGTTGACATTAATGTAGTAAATTAAATATTCAACAGTGTTTGGGCCTAAAAACAAAAGAAATGACAGAGGTTGTTTTCGGTAGGTTCTACAGTGCGCACTTGTGACATACGACCTGATGGAGAGCCTTGTGGTCCGAATAGAGGAGATCATAGAGGAGAGACAATGACATCAGCAATTTCTTGTCATCTTATGGATTTAGAACGTCTGTCTGACATTTTTTTCCATTTCACCCATGTATTACATTTCTTCAAAATGAAACTGGCACTAATAAAAAAAGGAAAACCCTTTTGACAGAACACATACAGTATGTAACAATACATTTTAGAGATTTCAGTAAGTGAAAGTCTACCGTAGCAGTAATAAAAAATATGTAAGTGTGGTTTATATTAGGGATATTCAAAATATTTCCGTACTTTTTAACTCTACTTATTAGGAATTTCAAAAACAAATTACACCACTTCTCACCTTCCTTTGAAATGCAATTTTCCCAGCATCACAAGACACTCTCAGACATGCCCAATTACTACTCTTCCAGCCTTTACCGTTTCCAACAAATACATAAAAGTGCAGCAAACTTTTTACATGTCCCTAGTGCAAACATGTTCACTTTGGCTGATGGAGAAGTTTCAGCTGCATGTCACCTAGTAACTCCAAAACAGGGCTGCTTTCAATGATGCGAGATCGAGCTAAAGTCATCCTATCCCGTACGCCGTCCACATGGGGCTTGGTGGTGGCCTGCAATGTACACATGCACCATGAACATTCATAACCTGACAATAAAACTAGCATGATAACTTGACAAGTGTGTATTTTTGCTCTGTATATTTAATGTACCACTATCACAAATCAAATCAAATACTTGATGATGCCACATGAAACCAATGTGAGCATACTGTGCACAAAACATACCTTAGCGATGGTCAGCACTGCCTTGACAACATCAGCGTTACAATGGACCGGTAAGATTTTGAGATTACTGCCAAAAAGTCTGGTAGATAAATCACAGTATGTAAAAATATGACATGTACCATATAACAAACATATAGTTTTTACTTATCACTTAAACTTCTATGTAGTGTGCTACACCTTCCAAAACACTGTGATATAAATCTAAAAACGATGCTTAATATGCTGAGACTGAGGATAATCTTGGGGTTTTATGCACCTTTTCTGGACTGTGGACACAATCTCCCATTCCCTCATCCCATACACTGGAGACTGAAGCAAAAGAAAACTGTTTCTGTGGACCTGTACAAACTTTTCAATTCGATCAAAAAGTTCTGCATTCTCTGCCTTCTCGAGGAACTCCTCTGGGGTGATCAGCATGAAAGCTGTTCCTGTACAACACAGGTGAAGAGTGAGACCTTGGCCAAGCACAGAAGCACTGTGTTCTTGGTCAGAAGAAAGTGTATAACATTGTCTGTGTAATGAAACCAGGTGAGCTGCAGCACTTCTCCCATGGAGGCCAGTTAGTTTAGTCATGATCCACTATAACTACTGACGCCTTAAAGGTTTCAAGGGTCAAGAGTCAGCACAAATAGCAAAGTGACCATTTGTCATACGTGAACACACTACGAAATTCGTCTCTGCATTTAACCCATTCACCCAAGCAGGGGTGCAACTACTCACGTTTTGGGGGTATGCAACAACAATTTTGGCACCCCCCCTTTTTGGCAAACCCCCGCGCAACCCCCCCCCCCACCCTGTTTTGGCGCCCACTCTGGCTGTGCGCCCATATGCACCGTGCACACTGCATACCCCATTTTTGTGCCACTGCACGCAGGTGAAGCACAGGGCACAGTACCTTAACCAAGGGTACCATAGTGGTGCCATTACCAGCCCTGGGATTCAAACCCACACCTTTCTGATCACAGGGGCAACTCTCTAACCATTAGGCCACCAGCTGCTCATAATCCCTACTGAGTGTGGCCTGCTTTTGGAACTAAGGAGTATAAGGCTGTGCTACTCTATAGCTTCTGAGAGGCTCTGGCCATAAAGTACCTGAGAGCGGGAACACAAAAGCACCACGTTCGACACTGTCAGAATAGCGAAATCGATGTTGCTGCGCCAGAAGCATCTGCAAAGCTTCATTATTCTGTGAAAAGATGCCATATAGAATGAAAACAATATTCAGAGCCTGTTGTAAATCTACTAATACTACACAAGAACAAATGTGCACACACAGGTTTGGTTCCGATTGTTTTCCAAAGGCAAAGTTCCAAACACACAGTTTACACACTTACATGTTGGTAGCAACTGAAAAATTCAGTAAACATCCCACAGTAACTCTTGAGTAGTTGATTTTCCAAAAACAGCCAAATAATAATTTGGCATTAGCCCAGAAAGGCACATAAATACTTTAGTATTTAGTTTACTATACACCATGTGGATAAAAGCATTGGGACGCCTGACCATTACACCAACAGGGACTTTAAAGACACTGCAGTCAAATACATAGACTTTAGAGTTGGTCTCCCTTTGCAGCCATAACAGCTTCCACTCTTCTTGGAAGGCTTTCCACAAGATTTTGGAGTGTTTATGTGGGAATTTGTGAACATTCCTTCTGCAGAGCATTTATGTGGTCAGGCACTGACGTTATCTTTGTGCACCAGGGCACAACCATGCTAGAATAGAAACGGGTCTTACCCAAACTGTGTTCATAAAGTTGGAGGCATGGTGTTGTCGAGAATGTGTTGGTATGCTGAACCAAGATTGCCCTTCACTAGAAGTAAGGGGCCTAGCCCAAACTCTGTAAAACAAGTGTGTCCCAATACTTTTGTCCATATAGTGTAACTTCAAGGAGGTTACTACACTATAGAGACGTAAATTTGAGTATAATGATGAAACAAATCCTCTGAGAAAAAAAAAGAAGCAACAAAAGCTATCGTTAGCTTTTCTTAAAACTACAAACCGTCACTGAGCCAATACAACCACCTGAAGAGATGTGCTGACAATAACAGTGGTTTTCCAAGAAGTCATTATGCTCCTGCTTGACACTTAAAATCCACAAAGATAAGGCAAAAAGTGAACTTACGAAATAATAAATAAAATAAAGTTAATCAAGATAATACCAGTAAGACCTGCAGCAGTAAACCACCAGGGGGCGCTGCTGAGCCCCTTCAGCTCTTTTTCCATTAAAAATAAAATCTGCTTAAAAATCTTTCGTTTTCTGTGTTTAATTTATTAAACATCTAACTAATAAAACCCGTTTCACCGTAACACGAAAGACAGCTGTCTGTCCTCTTAGATATAAAAGTTGATAATAAACTGTTGATTGATTTATATTGATTCTAATACAGTTAAGTATTTTTAACTGTATATACTCTTAAGTAAAGTATCATCTCATGCTGAACTCAATATTAAATATTTATTCCGGTTTAGTTTTAATTTAAAAGTCCCCAAAATATTTTTTCCCGTTCTGAGGTTTGAGCGCTGAGGTTTCGACTGTGGGGACATTGCCCCATCTGGTGGTTAACGAGGAAATCCGACATTATTTCTTTAGTGATTGTTACGATTCAGTGCTTCACTGTTTTCCCTCAAAACGTTATAAATCTGTGTACATAACAATTTGTCCCAGGAAACTGAGGGTCTTCAGAATCGGCATTTTGACATTCTGGGAAAATAAGCTAGTCCTGAATTTGATAACAAGGACAAGAAATATGGAAAATAAGAATACATGATAATAATGGTGAACCACTGGCAAAATAATATATACATATACATGCATGTTCATGTACTGTACAAAAGTCTTGACCCACACCTCGTTTCCTCATTTCTTAATGTTTTGCTTTGAATCACCGTGTTGATTCAAAAATTTTATGTTATGAGCAGAAAATGGGAACAAATGTTTTACTGTGACAGGCTACAAAGTGTCTAAAGATACAAAGTGCCTAGATAAAGGTGTTCCAGGCACTCAGCATTCAGCACCACCAGTATACTGATCACCGTCTGATCATCTAGAATCATCTGTGCCTGTTTCTTCACTGGTTCAGGACTTAAAATAGATCTGCTGTAATATTAAAACTACCTGCCCAATCACAATCAGTCAACTTTATTGATCCTAGAGAAATCTGCTTATGTTATGACTGTGCAGACACACAGAGACTACAGACACAAGAACAATATAAAATATAAACTCTATATAAATCCAATACAAATCTGCAGAAAAACCTCAATAAACACATGCTGGAGTATGAATACAGATACAACTACTGGGGAATAAATACTACAGATAAGTAACTTACAGTTTGGTGAATTACTAATAACACATAAGGTGGTTCGGAGTATGTTATTGTACATAGTAGAGATCAGTTGTACATAAGTAATATTGAGATAAGTGGTAGTAGTGATAAGTAATATGAATGTAATGCTGATATTCACATGGTAAGACTATTGCACATTATAGTAATAAGATATTACATATAATAAAGTTATGTACTCTGTGACACACTCTGTGAGGTTATCAATGTCCTCTCCATTCTGTTCTCTGTTCTGACAGGAGCTGGTTGCCCCTTCACCAGTGGTTGGTAGGTAAAGAGCTCATCCATCTTATTGTCCAGCGATCTCACATTGCCCCTAATAATGCAGGGAAGGTATGGTTTGTATCGCCTCCTCTGCTGCTCACCAGGCTGTTGCCCATTCCTTTTTTTCCCTTGACCTTTTGCTCATCCATGGCATCATCTTTTTGTCTTTCCCCTTAGTGTCTCAGAGGGAATGTCTGAGATGACCAGGCTCTGCTTCATACTGTAGCAGGTCCCCTTGTGCCCCCAAAGAGCTCTGATCCATGGTGTCATGGACTCCGCAAGGCCTCTGAATGGGTGTTGTCTTATCTGGCACCAAAACGTTAGCAGCAGATGCTGTAAGCTGGATTGCACTAGTTTGTCCAGCAAATGCCACAAATGTTTAATCAGACGCATGCACATCTGGCTTCCCATATAATATACAAGAAAATGTGATTCATCATTATCAGGGTACCTTCTCCCATTGCTTTGTGATCCAGTTCTGTGATGCACTGTGTTTTCTCACACCTTCTTTATCACAGCCAGCATTAACTTTGTCACAATGTGTGTAACAGTAGGTCTGTGGGATCAGACCAGACAGGATAGTCTTCTCACCCCACCTGCATCACTGAGCCTTGGGTGTCCACGACCCTGTCACTGGTTCACTGGTTGTCCCACAGTCTCTGACCCAGTCGCCCTTGTCAAAGTCATTTACTCCTGCCCATTTGTCCTGCTTTCAACACAGGAAAGAAGCTCACAGCACAACAGTGCACCACCACTCCAGAGTCTGCCTAATGTTCCTAAAACAGTTTTTCTTGCTTTGTGGGCATCAAGTATTTAGATTTTTTTACTCAGAATTTGTACAAAACAAAATTCATACTCTAATATTGCTTAAAATAATGCAAAGAATGCTTCACCTTCACCTTTATGCATTTGTGTGAGTGTGTGTGTATGTGTGTGAGTGTGTGTGTGTGTGTGTGTAAGAGAGAGAGAGAGAGAGAGAAAGAGAGAGGGAGGGAGCACTGTGTCCACTTTATTGAACACATTTAACCTGTTGGTCCACCTTGCAGGTGTAAAGTTTTTGATGAAAGTTCATCTGATGCTGAACAGTCTGTGTTATTTTAGCCTACAGTGTCCAGAAACTGACCGCTGATGAAGGACTAGAGGATGATTAACACAGACTCTGCAGCATCAGATTAATCAACTCACTTTCATCAATTCACACCATGTCAGAATCACTGCTTTGCTAAGAACAATCCAATCACCCAAATAATATGGGGGTCATATGAGGGTCCTGTTCATTGATGAAGGGGGTGGCTACTACTACTACTAATAATAATAACACAACAACAACAACAACAACAACAACAACAACAACAATAATAATAATAATAATAATAATAATAATAATAATAATGTGTATGCCCAGTATATGAAAAATCTGCATTTTAGCATTTCAAAATTATGCAAATGCAAAAAGCTTTCAAAAAGCTTACTCTACATTATTATTGTTTTTTTTTTTTACTACCTGTACCTAACATAGTGGCTTATCAGTGTATAAACTACTACTACTACTACTACTACTACTACTACTAATAATAATAATAATAATAATAGAGTGAAATGCCAAATATTAAAAAATATATACTACAAATACTAAATGCAAAGGGCTTTCGAAGAACACATATATTTTTTATTATTATTTTAAGATTTTCATTAGTAGGAAGCTCCGTCAGCGCTGCTCCGGCTGTAGTTACAGAGTCCTCCAGAATCCCAGAATGCCCACTGTGTCTCCTCCCCCCGGGTGTGTTCGTGTCTGGGCGCGTGAGGGTGGTTGTGCAGGTGGTCGGTCTGGTGGTCGTGCAGGTGGAGAGTGATGTCCTCCTCTAAGCCGGTGGAGGCTCGGCCCGGAGTCGGGGGTCTGTCCCGCTGGCAGCTTGCGCTCCTGCTGGGCGCGCCGCTGGCGCTGGGGCTCGGGGCCTACCTGTATCAGCGGAGTCGCACGAGGGAGCGTCGCGCGGGGGAAAGGAAGACCCCTGAGGGTAGTGCGAGCCCCGTGCAGGGCCAGCGCGCGGGGCAGGCGGAGCACGAGGACACGGTGAGAAAGCGTTCCATCTGTAACAGACGTTTAACCGTCAAAAATAACTGCGTCTCACAGCGCTGAACTAGACCCAGAGAGCTTCTTCATTTACGTTCTCTGTTAGACGCCAGGTACCTGGTGCAGATGGGGGCTTGGGGGTTAGAGAGTTGTACCTGCGATCAGAAGGTCGTAGGTTTGAGTCCCAGGACTGCCACTGGCACCACTGAGGCACTCTTGAGCATCTCCACACACTGCTCCCACTGCTTCACTTGGTGAATGGCTTAAATACAGAGAAAGAAAACGCTGTTCACGCTGTGCTGTGCTGTGTCCACTATAAGGGTCCGTTTTACTTTAATTTAACCCTCAGTTAGTCTTGGTCACCATATAAGCCCCAGTGTGGCAACAGGCTTTAGTGGAATTTCATTTATCACACAATTATCAATATCACACTATTAAAGACTCTTAATTGCCACCGGTCTTAGCAGGAACAATGTCAGCTTCTTGGTTCTCTCATTTCTTTTTATTCGGATTGAGATTCTGTGGTGTCTAACAAGCATCTTTATGCTTCACATGTCCAAAAATCCTGATATTTTGTTGATATTTTGGTATTTGGTATAACATAACATCATTTGTGGTGTAACATTAATGGACAGTGTTAGTGAAAGTGAAAATGTGCAGACTTCTCTCTAGTTCAGGTTCAGAAAACTGTTACAGGTTTGGATTTCTGCAGCATAGTAAATAGTTTAACCTCTTAAATTTTCGTGCTTCAGCAGTTCTGGAATAAAGATATATCCCATGTGTCTAGAAATGGATTAAAAACACTTTTCGTGGTACAGTGACAGGCTTGATGTGGAGAACATGTTGGTATGAATACATTGGAAGCTTTAGATGTCTGTTTATCGACATTAATAGTCTGAACACACATATTTAGGTCAGAGTTGTTTATGATAACATTAGCAGGTCTGCCGGTGCTGAAACTCCTACTTTTCAGCATCCAAATGTGAAAAATCAAATCAGATTCAAAATGTACAGCTGTCAAGGACACAGGCTAATCTAAACATATATGCTACTGTGGAAGGCTAGGCTAATGTAGCTTAGCCAACCTGGAAAGAAGTCATAGTCATGAATGGAATCTTTATTTTGACTTATAACTTGGTGAATTTGTTGGTTTGTTCAATATTATATTGGCAAGTCGTTTAATTTTGCGTTTTCGTACGTTAAGATAATTTGGCTGCTAACTGTCGAGTTAACTAGCAACGTGCTAGCTGGACTTTCCCCTCAAATGATTTTATTTGAGATAACTGCTTTTCTCTTTGCGAAGACGTCAGCTTGTTCTTTTCCATGTGCATATTCACTTAGTACTATTCTGGTTGTACTAAGCAACTGATGTTCAGGTGCTGTATTTTGTTAGATATTGTGTTGAATCTGATCAGATTCATGTGCCTGACAGTGCAGGCCCTAGTGGGTGAAGAGGCTGAATGCATGTCCCATGTAGTTTGCATGCTCTCTTCAGTAAATGAGGTGGTGAGAATCTGCTACATATGTCTTTTTTTTTTTTTGCTGAAGACTACCTTTGCAGTTCAAGAGGGAGACAACTCAGTAATCAGATTGTATTGGATGAGTAGTGTTTTGTAAATGAATACTGATGTGTTCCACTGCTCTAAAGTTATGTAATGTTATTCTTTCCAGTAACACATTATTTAAAGACATTTCCACTATGCATGATATGGATCACACTATACTGACACAGAAAAAATATGCTAGTGGTGGCAAATTTAATTACTGCTGTGGAAAATCTCTGGATGCAACTATTTTTGTTCAGTTTCAGATACCTTTCCAAAGGTGCACTTTTTGCAATGAAAGTATGAAATGCTGAAAGAGGTGTGTTGTGTATCTTACACACACACACACACACACACACACACACACACACCTCTCTGTCTATCTATGTGTCTATCTATCTATCCGTCTATCTGTCTGTCTGTCTGTCTATTTGTCCTGTCTGTCTGTCTATCTATCTACCTATCTTTCTATATGCACACATATAGTGTTATCTCCCAGCTGTTGTCTAATTCCTGGTATACACTGTATAATTTTGGATATCTCAGAAGAAAGATGAAAATTATGGAACAATCGTGGTGATTTCTTTGGTCATGGCTCCTGAATGGGAGAGAGGTTCCAAGATTTTTTTTCTTCTGACTGTGTCAGAAAAGTTGGATAACCATCTCACAGTGTGTGCTGCTTTGGCCTACATCTACTGACTAACCAGTAAAAATGCAATCTGAAATGACGTATTTATCAAGACGACGTAGTGTGGAGGCGAAAGGAATACACAGGACCGCCTCTTCTTTTACTTTTTCTTGGCACACATTAAAACCAACCAAAAGCAAATCGTCTTGTGTTGTTAATTCATGCATTATCATTGTACATGTACATACCTTCGTACACCATACAATCTACATAGATGTCGTAGCAAGGTTTGTTAGATCCGTGTCGCACAGTGTGATTTGTAATGGTCTTATAAGACTGCTGATATCACACAGTCTACAGAAGGCATAGTATATGCATGTGTTGTTAAGACCATGCATTCCCAGTCATACCCCAAGCACAGGGGAGCTTTTTAATTGGTGAGTCATATCGGGTGTGCTAAGGGAAGGTAATCACAAAAATGTGCATAGAGTGATTGAAAATTTCGAATCATGTCAAGCTAAATTATGTACATATGAGTGGTGGGCTGTGATATGTAAATGTATTCTGTCGGTAAGAATCACTACTAAACTGATAGCAGATCCTGACTGTTCTATACCAAAATATCAATAAGCTTCTGGAGAAACTGTGTTGCCATCAATATTTATTAAATGTTAATGCATTCTAACATAAATGGCATTTTCAAATGATTGGTGCTAGATTGGATCCATGGAAGGAACATGAGTGGCACCCTGCACTTCACCACCAGACATTTGCAGAGATTTCTCCTCCCAACATGATATATATAGAAAACTAAAAAAAGTTTAGTTTAATTCTTCAGTAATGTGGTGTTTTTTATCTAATTATTGAGAGCTGGATCAATAAAAGTATTGATAAGCAGCATCATCATCAATGAGCACTATCAGTATTGATATTGGTATCAGGAAAATCATAATAATAGTCATCCCTAACAGTACTCATGTCTGTATACCTATAAATAAATTGAGGATGTATGATATGGCCTAAAATTATATAGAGAACTTGTCTTAAAACTCACAACCTATTTGTCAGTGTGAAAGTAATCAATTTGTTGTTAGCAGCTTTCTTGTGATGTATTTTTCAGAGATCAGACAATGACTAGAGCTGGGTATTGACAAATTCACCATAGTATCATAGAGGCAAACTCCACCACAGCAGCTAAAGATTAATAACACAAGTTTGTGTATCACATTTCCCCTTGCTTGTAACAGAACAGAACAGGACAGACATGAATATTACCTGGGAATTTGGCCATTAAGTATTCTCAGTCTTATTCCTGGATAGCTGTGCCCTAGTATATATGTTAATTTTTAGGCTAGTCTGATACACCTGGTGCAGCTAATCACTCTCGACAGACCTGTGGATACTAAATGAATGCATGTTACATGTGTGGCTGGGTGGGAATTTTATAACAGTGTAGTTTGTATCAGTCTGTCCTTTGTTGAAAGAGCATATCACAATAGTGCAGCTACTCTGTGAGTCAGGAGACTCTGGGGATTAGCAAAGAGCTCACCATAAGTGGGATTTCACTAAAGCTGACTGTCTGCAGACTCTGAGACAGGAGAGAAGTCTCATGTGGGGACGGTGGGCTTATCTGTCTGTCTTTATTTGCACTTAGCTACATAATTGTTGCTTGTAGTAAATTATTGTTTACATTGAATGGAATATTATGTGCTATTTGAATATTGAGTCTGCACATTTTAAAGGTGTGGATGTTCTGAGTTTGATAATTTGGTACATTTTTGTCAGTTTTTGATATAATCTTTTTTTTGCTACAAGGTCACCATTAAATTGGCTTAACATTATTCAGTTCATGTTCAGTTCAGTAATTGCATGCATTTATGTGCTGGTATCATCCATGTATTGTTATAAAAGTATTTTTTTTTTTTTTTAAATTATGAGCTATTTTGTGCAGGTAATGCAAATCAAATCGTTCTGTTTAGCACGTGGCCTACTATTAGCATAACACGTGGCCCTTGTTCTTCATTTTAATGCCAGTAGTGTGTTTATGCCATAGAAGGTGAGCGCTGTGAATGCTCAGATTAAGGACGCGCACAGCATATGGGACTCGCTGTCACTGTGCTCACTAATCGGCTCCTTTACTGAATTATCATTGGCTGAATTTACCACAGAAGGACAAATTAACTGATATCATGACCTGAATCTTAATGCATATTACATGTTATTACAAAGCTCATATTTAATTTAGATGCTAGTACAAGAGGCTATACTGTAAATATTTTCTTACTTTAAATTGAACATAAAAAAAATGTTCTTAGTACAAGGTGACAAACCACCATCCAGTCATGTATTCTGTGACGGGTGTAAAATGTGCAGCTTATTACTAACCATGTTCCATGCCTTTCAATGCCCCCCATACAGAGCCCTCTTGATAAGGCCCAGGCTGCTAAAAACAAGGGCAACAAGTACTTCAAGGCTGGCAAGTATGAGCAAGCCATCCAGTGCTACACAGAGGCTATCAGCATGTGCCCCAAAGAGCAGAAGAGTGACCTGTCCACCTTCTTCCAGAACAGAGCAGCAGCTTATGAGCAACAGGTTGGTTTCAGAGACCCAAGATTTATTAGGCCAAAAATAGACTGAAAATGCTCGTGTTTTTAAGTGTGTTGCTGTACTGATCATGTGTTTGTGACTGCAGGCGAAATGGACAGAAGTGGTGGAGGACTGCTCTCAGGCTGTTGAGATGAACCCACGCTACATTAAAGCCCTGTTCAGGCGTGCCAAAGCTCTGGAAAGACTGGACAACAAGAAGGAGTGCCTAGAAGGTGGGAGTCCTCTTTTCTGCTGCAAGCAGACTGGGTCATTTTGTTTACCATATGTTTAAGGGGAGAAAATTAAATAACCAGCAGAACAAGTACAAATTTACTTGAAATTTCAGATGAAGACAATTTTTTCTAAGGCCACAAATGAAATTTAGGGCAGGTTGTTATTGTTGGTGTTTCTTTTTGTAGATGTGACCGCTGTATGTATTCTTGAGGCCTTCCAGAACCAGCAAAGCATGCTATTGGCAGACAAGGTCCTGAAACAGCTGGGAAAAGAGAAGGCCAAAGAAAAATACAAGGTGCGTGTGTGTCATTATAAGTACTGAAATGGCAGTGTAAGTGCTGATCAGGGTTCGGATAATTCTCTCAAAAGCTCATATGTTGGAGCTTTCTTGCTTTTTCTGCGTAGTCACAGAATCTTTTCCTTTTATTTTTCTGCCCAGAACCGGGAACCCCTCATGCCATCTCCGCAGTTCATCAAGTCCTACTTTAGCTCCTTCACTGATGACATCATCTCGCAACCTCTTCAGAAGGGAGAGAAGAAGGACGAGGACAAGGATAAGGAGGGCGAGGCTGCTGAAGTCACAGAGAGGTTAGAATTTGATATATTTGTGATGGCATAGTATAATGTGGTGGCATAGCATTATTTATGTCCAGGCAGCTTGGTGTTTAGTTGTCCTGTTATTTTTCTACGGGATGGTAACAGAGCTATTATTTTTGGGGGAGTGGTGGAGAGTGAGGCGTGTCATAAATAGGCTCAGCTGCAGCTTCTCTCGCCTCTAAAAGAGTGAAGAACTGCGAGCAGTAAAAGCCAGCATGTGTCTTTTTTTTTTTTTTTTTTTTTTTTTTTTAAATCAAATTTATAGAATTTATAGTCGCTTTCTTAAATCTTAAATTACTTGTCTTAAATCATATCAAATCATAGTAAATCACACATTTATTTTGTTTCCCCTCCAGACCAGTCAGGCTTTAACAACACCCTTTAATCCTGTTTCTAACATTCATTTGAGGATTTGTTATGTCCCAGTTGTGTCAATGATTTTCCTTAAAAGTTTGCCAAGTATTTTTCTAAGTTTCTTTGAAATTATGTTGACATCTGAGGCCGCAGCAGTAAATTTTTACATGTAAATGTTGACTGATCTGTTTTGTCTATTTCATGGCATTTTTGAAAATGGACAATAGCTTTCCATTTTAGTAAATTTGTAAAGCAATGCTGTTTTATTACTGTATTATTAATCTGCAAACTGAGTTGCCTAAGAATACACTGGTCTTGTGTGGTTGAGACTAAGGGCAGTGTTGAACCCCTTGTTCTTGTTCAGCTCTGGTTATCTGAAGGCCAAACAGTACATGGAGGAGGAGAACTACGATAAGATCATCAGCGAGTGTACTAAGGAGATTGAGTCTAAGGGCCGGTACACGGCTGAGGCCCTGCTGCTGAGAGCCACCTTCTATCTGCTCATTGGGAATGCCACAGCTGCCCAGCCTGACCTGGACAAAGTCATCAACATGCAGGATGCCAACGTCAAGGTAATGAGAAAGTCTATGAGACAAATGATTAATATTCACAAAACAATGGTTAATATTCACTCCAGATTAATAACTTGGATCTGACTATTATTTGAATACAGTATTGCTCCTGCATCCAACAGTTGATTTGGAGACCTAATCACAAAGCTGGCTTTCAGTTTCTCTGTCTTGTTGTAAATATAGTGACAGGTGTCTTGTTTCTTGGTGGCTTGTTGCAGTTGCGGGCTAACGCTCTGATAAAACGTGGCAGTATGTACATGCAACAGCAGCAACCACAGCTCTCAACCCAAGACTTCAACATGGCTGCTGAAATTGACCTACGCAACGCAGATGTCTACCACCACAGGGGACAGGTAAAGCTGCTGTCTATTTGAATATTCTCTTTAGGGCTGCAACTATCGAGTATTTTTGGAATCGAGTATTCTGTTGATTTTTTTCATCAATTAATCGAGTAATTGGATAAAATCATACTTTTGTGTTGTTAAAAACCTATATCAGTAGTGTGTTATGCGACATGAAAGACTTTTGAGCCGCGTTGCTCCGCGGGGCAAGCACTCAGCCACCAATTGCCCTGCTGCAGGGGCTCTACAGCCGGAGTCGGGGGCAAGCTATCTTCCTCTAAGGGACCCGTACTGGCTAGGAACACACCTGACTCTCGTCTCCTATCCCTAGTTAAAGTCCGGATGTGCTCCTCTAACTCTGAAACCTTCTTCGTCAGATATGTAACTAATGTGCACTTCACACAAGTGAACTTTATGCTAGTGCTAGTGACGGAGAGTGGTGTGGGCTGATGACGTGGTAGACTGATGGAAATAGTTTAATAATCGTCTAAAACGTTAAGTTAACTCACTAGTAAGTTATAATTGGTGCTTAAAAACAGTACAAACACGCTAAAAGCACGCTAAGACGCTGAGCAGCACCGGCAGAAAAACCAATATACACTGCACTAAGTTGTCCGCCTTACGCAGTGTAAAATGGTCCCACACTTTAGACATTTTCTGCCTTTTACTCACACCGGGATCTTCATTTTCTGCCATTTCCATAGAAAAACAAACGCGCCGTCTTAAATCTTTGAAATGCGCGTCAGTTACAACAGTCCGTGAGAAACAGTGATACCGGAGCTGCGCAGTGTCTACAAAGCCGGAGTGAGACGATAGCAGAGACATTTTAAATAGATGTGACATAAATTAAACGAAACCTCGAAGCAAAGAATTTGCCTCAAACATTTTTTGTAATCGAATTATTCGAGTTACTCGAATAATTGTTTCGGCCCTAATTCTCTTTATAACTTGTTTGTAGTCATTTGTAGTGCAGTGTTATTTACCTACCATATGAGGTTATCTGGAGTGGCGCAACTGTCTATGCGTTGGCTTCGTCGCAGGGAGATTGCGGGTTCAATACTCGGTGGAGCTGCACCCATATGTGGAAGGAAGTCCAAGAGAGAACAGTTTTGTGATTGGGGGAGTCCTGGATATTGGGTGGAATTTGAGATGACCAAAATGGGCAGCAATATTTGGGAAAAGGAGATACTGCCACCACACATGGCTTACTTTTGTCCTGGCTTAGTTTATCCTGATTCAGGGTAATGATAAACTATTTCAAGAGTTTCTGCACCTGTTTGCTAGTTTATCTACCAGGTACAGTTGTATTCCTCATTGTCTTAGAAATCACCCATAATCATGATAAAAATGTATGTTCATTCTGAATGAGCCCAGCCCTAGGGCTAAGACTTCACTGATAAGTATTAATGCCTTATTTATATTAATGTCAAAACAACACATTTAATTTAAGTTTGTCATTTTAGGTTTGTCAAAACTTTTTAAAAACTTAGTAGTCATGTAAACTGTAGGGATGGTTATGTTGAATATGCTTAATGTGCTGAGAAAATTGTTTATGGTGCATTACTCAACAAAAACAATTCAGTCTGGTATGTTATGTCAAAAGGACTTCAGAGAAGATTTAAAAAATATTGAAAAAAATATACTGTTTATCATGATAGCCTAAAAATATTCACATTATTTATATCCTTTATCACCCAGCCCTAAACTGTAACTTTATTGATTGTCTGCACTACAGAAGGCAAGCTAATCTTTCTCCTCTTCTTTATCGCAGCTGAAAATTCTGCTGGACCAGGTCGAGGAGGCAGTAGCAGATTTTGATGAATGTATTCTGCTCAGGCCAGAATCAGCCTTGGCACAGGCGCAGAAGTGCTTTGCTCTGGTGAGTACCAACAGAGGGCACTATTGTGCACACAAGCCTTTGGGTATCAGTTATTCTACCTGTTAATATACATCAATAAAGTGGAAAAAAAAAGACAACTTGAAAAATAACATGGCTCCTCCCAGTTCTCAAACCCACATGCACCAATCAGCCATAACATTAAAACTGCTGACATGTGAAGTTTGCGTCATTAATTGTCTCATTACGGCTATATTAGTCAGCAAGTCAGCAGTTTTTGAAGTTGATGTGTTAGAAATAGGAAGTGCTAAATTATGATGGCTAGACAGTTGGGTCAGATCATCTCCAAAACAGGTATTGTGGGGTTTTTCCAGCATGCAGTAGGTAGTAACCACCAAAATTGGCCCCAGGAAGAACAATCAGTGTTGTGGCAGCAAGTTCATTGGAACCCAAGACTGATGTAGGTGGGGAGCGAAAACTGTTGCACAAACTGCTGAAAAAGTTTCTTTTGCCTATGATAAAAAATCTTAAAACTGATAATGCATCATAGTTCGATGCATATGGGCCTGCATATCTACAGATTGGTCAAAGAGTCCATGCTGACCCCTATCCACCATGGAAAGTACCATGGAGCAGTGAAAAAGATGGCCTGGGCTGATGAATCATGTTTTATATAATTTGGACTACCTGGTGCATGTGTGTCGATTACCTAGTTAAGGGATGGCACTATGATGTACTATTGGAAGAAGGGAAGGCCTTGTAATGTGCCTTGCCACCCTACAAAAATTATTCAGGAATGGTTTGAACAATATGACAAAAATTTCAAAGTGTTGACTAAGTCTCAATCCAATTGAGCATCTCTGCAATATGCTGGACAATGTAGTCCAATTCATGGAGGCCCCACCTCGCAACTTGCAGGACTGCTGCAAACACCTTGGTGCCAGATACCACAATACACCTTCAGAGGTCTGTGGAGTCGTTGGGTTGTAGTTAGTATGCAGGATGCCTGATGGACACCTAACAAAATTAGGGAGGTGGTTTTAATATTATAGCTGAGCAGTGTCTTGTATACTTTTACTAAAGGGAATGAAACTAAGTTTAAAGTTGTCTGTCTTATATCTGAATTCCAGTATAGACAAGCCTACACTGGAAACAACCCATCCCAAGTGCAGACAGCCATGGATGGCTTTGAAGATGTCATCAGGAGATTTCCTAAATGTGCAGAGGGCTATGCTCTTTATGCACAGGTATGTATTTTTGCAGTGTATCATAAACACTTTTATAGATGAACCGCCATGAGACCATTATAACAAATAATGTTTAACTTTCAATCTCTTTTCTGCTTGTGTCTTTCTTGTCTTTGACATCTGGGAAGGCACTGACCGACCAGCAGCAATTTGGGAAGGCAGATGAGATGTATGACAAGTGTATTGAGCTTGAGCCTGACAATGCCACAACATACGTCCATAAAGGGTACGTCTTCAACCATTGATTTGCTGCTGGTGGAACTAAGAGCTGGAGGCCGTCACAGTTTGGCTCCCTTATGAGTTGAACCAGGAAAATCACCGGCTTTTAGATTTCCAGGACCAAAACTCCCCAATCCTTGCTGTTTTTTAAAAAGTGTTAGAAAATTATTTTACGAATTCAGAAGAGACTCAAAAAGGTGTCTGTGTTTGTCCTTCTAGACTCCTGCAGCTCCAGTGGAAGCAGGATTTGGACATGGGCTTGGATCTCATTAGCAAAGCAATTGAGATTGACAACAAATGTGACTTTGCCTATGAAACTATGGGAACTATTGAAGTCCAAAGGTATGTCTCTCAGTCAGTGTGTAACAGTGCCCCACTTTATTCGCATTTAATGTTAAACTGTTTACTCTACCTGTTGTATAATATAGGAATATAGCACATTTACTTTGTAATGGGATTTCTTGTTTAAAGTAATCTTTGAAAACAAGCTGTTAAATTGACTGAAATGTGTCTTGTTCCACAGAGGTAACCTTGATAAGGCCATAGACATGTTCAACAAGGCTATCAACCTGGCCAAGTCAGAGATGGAAATGGCTCACCTTTACTCACTCTGTGATGCTGCCTATGCCCAGACCGAGGTGGCCAGAAAATATGGGCTGAAACCCCCAACACTGTAACTCTTCTCCCCCAACCCCTAGTCTTCTGCTGAGCCTGAGTATACATACCCCATACCCTCCAAAATCTAGTCACAGTAATTTTGTCTAAGATGTTAATCCATTTACAGGAGCAAGAAAGGCAAGCAGAGGAGAGTCTGCAATCATTTTATTGTTTGTGACACTTTTGATTATCGTTGTACAGGGAATGCAGAAAAGTGAGTTGATGAAACAAAAGAGGGGGAGAGAGAAACCTGTGAAAACTGTAGTGAGAATGAATGATGGCTTTAAAACCTCCGATAAATTGGTAGTGGTTTAGGCCATGGATGCCCCTGCCTGACAGTTAGTGTGGTCCAGACTAACATCATACCATAATAAAAGCATGCAAATATCACTGCTTCTCATCCAATGTTAGTTATGTACCCTTTGTAAATGTTTAATAATCCTCATAATTCCAAAATATGTTAAATAAAAATACTATCAGTCAATTGAAATGAGTTCACTTGATAGCTTTAATGTTTTTTTTTGTGTTTTGGGGACATTCAAATTTTTTATATGTCCATGTGCACACTGTTGGAAGAATTCTGTTGAGTTGTTTCTGGAATTTTGGTTTGTTGCTGTGATATAATTGTTCTCTGCAGTTCTGCCACAGTTATATTGTTGGATTTGATGCACATTATTTTATGGGAAGTGCAGGATAAAGTCTTTTAGTTGATGTGTGTAGGCTGTGTACGATGTGTCAGTGTGTCACTGCTATTATTGACATTTTATTTCTAAAAGAATTATCACAGTGAAGAATTTGGGGCATACAGTTATATAGTTTTTTTTTCTTGTCCATTTGATTTTCCTTTTTTTTTTATTTGGGGATTTTGTGAGTTTTTCTTTTTGTATTCTGTACAGCATGGGTGAGATTTCTTTATAAATAAATGTTAAGACTCTCCTCATCATATTATAGTAATGCCAGTGAGCTAGTTGATGTGTTAATGTGGACGCCTTAATTTTTTTTAGGTTAACACTTTTGCAGTAGATGTGATTTCTATATTTCATGTCAGAAGGGAAAACAACCAATCTAGAGTGAAACTGTTCCACTGGAGCTCCAACAGTGAACACAGCTAAATGAACACAGCTGTCCCTACTTGATACACTCAAGATACTGAAATCAAAAATACTGATGCATGAACATATTGAAAACATAACAAAAAATGATTCAGCATGAAAGTGCATTTGCCACATGGCTATATTTCATTAATAATGACATTAGGAATTTTATTTTAAATCCATTTACTTGGAGGTTGATTCTTCCTTTTTGTGGAGCGATTGACATAGCTTTTTTTTTTCCAGCTGGTTTATTTTTCGCTCAACTAATCAAATGCTGCAGTATCCCCCTTCCTAATAGATGTGTGTATGTTTTAATTCTTCTGTTATGCAGTCGCTTGAATTCTAGAGCCTTATCTCAAGCTGGAGGTGGGACTTCCTCAAACTACATGTAGCAGCATACGTGTACCATGTTAAGGGCTTTCACGTATCCTTATAGCTGTAAAAATGTATTCTAGAAACACGTACCTCTTGTTTAATGGTTGTCGGCCCACCAGCTTAAAATATTTTGCAGCTTACTACATAATTACCTGCTACAGGTTTTTTATTATTAAGTGAATAATCTGCTTTTGTCATGGTAGCAATGTAGCTTGAACAAAGCTACTCTTCATGTTGTTTAACTGGAAGAGTAGTGTTGCTGTTCTTTTACTGTTGACATGATTAGCAACAGGGGCCAAGTGTCCTCCTCCTGTAAAGATGATTGTTTCCCTTTGCTGCCAGAACTCTCTGGATAGTCCTCATCCCTCTGCTGTAAACATTAAAGTGTTAATGAACTGGAAGGGGAAGAGAAAATGGCCTAGCCATCAGAATCTCTAAGGATTACTTATCTGACCATAAGATACAGTTTCTAGATACTGTGAGGCAGCTTAGAAATGAGGGATAAGAGTCTGAGTACATCTCAATGCCTGGCTTGTTCAGTGCATTCAAAAGAGAGAATCTGCATGTAAATCACTGTTGCGTTGCCTGTGTTGTCGAGTTTGCTTGCTCTGTGATAAGCCTACCTATATGGTCTGAATTTGCAACACAAGCCTGAGTTGGGGGAGAAAATAATCATTCCAGGCTGCTGCATGTTTGAAAACCATCTGAGGGACTCCTGTTTCTAACAAAAGTTTTAATACAAGCTGCTTTGCATTTAAAAAATGGTCCCAACGTGAGTATGTGTGACCACGGCCCAACAAAATGTGTCCTCTAGATGACATTTAACACTGGAGGGGAGCAGTGTGTTGACAAAAAGTAATGTCGGTAATGTTTTCATCTGTAATCTTAATGTAACATAAAATAAAGAAATTATTCAAATAATGCCAAGTGATTGTATTACAAAGTGTTATGTATTTCATACACAAAGGCTGGTACCTCTTGTTTATATTATTTTATCTGATGTGTGTTCATTCACATTAATTCCCATTGTCAGAAATCTAAACTTAGCTCTATTGTCATTGCACTGGTTACAAAGAAATTGGGCTCTCAATCTTAAAAAAACCCTTAAATATCTAAATATATAAGTATATGAAATTAGACAAAAAGTTGTGCATAGACAAAGTAATAAACATTTGGCAGCAGAAATGTGCATCACTTGTGATGAGTGGTACAGGTAATGAAGAAATGTACAGGTGAGGTGGGAAATGATGATAGAAGGGGTAAACAATGTGTGACTTGTGTGCAGTAGTGCCAAAAATTAGTGTGTTGAATGTGTCTGTAAATGTAGATACAAGTGTCCGTGTATAGCAGCATTCAATTCTCTTATGGGTCTGGGGTAAAAACTGTTCTTAAGTCTGTGCATGTAATTCATTTTAAAACATGCTAGAGAGCTGCAGCTCAAACTGATGATTTCCAGGGTGGGATGCGTCTTTTATGATGCTGGATGCTCTGAGCTGAACAGTTCATCTTAAGCAATGTGGGTGCCCAGAAATCTGGAGACAGGAGACAGGAGCCTTTTCACACAGTCCCTCCCTATTGATATTGGCTGCGTCACCTGTTTCACTCACTTTGTCCTGTATGCTGTGTCCGACATGTGCTGTTTCAAGACACTTTACGTTTTACGTGTTCCCTCATCCTATGTTTCACAGAGTCTGGTGACTTACAGATCCTGTTTTTCTAACAGTTTTAGCAGATTTTATCATTAATCATCTGCTTAATCATATGTGTACATGTCATAGCTTTCTCATAACATCACTATCCAGGAGGATGGGCTCTTTTTTAGTCCTGGGCTGCGTCCCAAACTGCATACTACCCAACTTAATAGTATGTAAAATAGTACACGA
This sequence comes from Alestes dentex, assembly GCA_037576975.1. Lineage (NCBI taxonomy): Eukaryota > Metazoa > Chordata > Actinopteri > Characiformes > Alestidae > Alestes > Alestes dentex. The sequence continues at coordinate 10,709,036 of JBBIGA010000106.1, read as the reverse complement.
CCCTTAGACATTCAGTGATGTAGAATGTGAGGTTGAGAGGTGGGCTGTTTGGAATGCAGCTTTGGTTTCTCTCAGTGAGTCCCCATCTACACTATTTATGGTTCTGGCCCAGATTTCTGTAAAATTGTCTGTTGTAAAAAAAGAAGAGGAGGAAGTGATTTGAATGATAGTGGTTCAATCAGGCTGCTAGGTCAAGCAGGAATATGGGCTATAAAACACAATCATACCGTTCAGTATATTTAGAGTTTGTTCATATCTTTACACGTTTTTGCTTCATATAATCTGTTTTATTGATGTAATTGATATTTTCAGACAAAACAGATGAGTCAGCAAATGTGGAAAGCCTCTTTGAGTCAGTATGAATTAAAGTGGTTCAATTAGGCTGCTAGGTCAGCAAAAACACAACCATACAGTTCAGTATTTGAAGTTTGTTCGTATCTTCAAACATTAGGCTTTCTTGCTTCATTCAGTCTGTTTTATTGACTTAATTGATGTTTTCCAGATGAAAACAGACAAGGCAACAAGTGTGAAAAGCCTACTGGAGTCAATATGAATTAAACTGGTTCAATAAGGTTGGCAGTTCAATATAAAACACGAACATACAGTTGAGCATATAGAGTTTGTTCGTATCTTTATGCTTTTTTGCTTCATTCAGTCTGTTTTGTTGAAGCAACAAGTGTGAAAAGCCTCGTGGAGTCACCTGAATTAAACGGGTTCGGTAAGGCTGTTATAAACACATCTATACAGTTCAGTATGTGGAACTTGTTTCTATCTTCATACATTACTCGTTTTTGCTTCATTCTGTTTTATTGACTGAATTGACTTTTGTAGACGCAACAAATGATGCAACAAGTGTGAATTGTGAAAAGCCTCCTGGGGCCAGTGTGAATAAAACTGGTTCAGTTAGGCTGGTAGGTCAAGCAGTACTGTTCAGTATATACAGCATATTTATGCTTTTCAGTATATAGAGTATCTTTATGTGTTTTGGTTCATTCAATCGGTTTTATTGACTTAATTCATATTTTAGATAAAACCAGATGAGGCAACAAGTGCGAAGAGCCTCCTGGAATCAGTGTGACGTGGAGAGTCATCGCAGCAATGGCCGACTCTAGTGAGGAAGTTCTTCAGGGCAGCTGGTAAGAGACTGTCAGACATGCTTATTTATGAAAGAAACACTACCACCCTGACTCTCAGAATAAAGATATTTATCCTGGAATGTAGACGGAGAGGACATGGCTGTCCTAAAACCAGTAACTGGTGCCAGGACGGTGAGGTTTTGGGCTGAGAGTCCCTGAGCTGCTGTGCTAAGCTAGCCGGGCTCCGAGACACAGACAGCGGTTTTGCTAGCCCGGAGGATCCTTCATCTCCACTCCTCCTCTCCTTAAGAAGAAAGACATGTTTATTTGACCAGCTACTTTCATTTTAATTTAGTAAAATGTTCACATTTTTTTTCCTTTTCAGTCCCAACTATCTCTAAGGGTCGTTTATTGTTTTATAATCTGAGTAGAAGGTGGTGTTAGCCTGTTAGCTGTCCAGAAGAATGTGTCTGGGATGTAGCTGTCAGGCTAATGATGACCACAGATTAAAGCGACTGATAAAATCAGCACTTCAGGAGCAATATCATCAGTTTGTTGTGATTGTAAAGATGAAATGGATGTCATTCACATTTTTGTGTTTTAACGTTTTATGTTTGAAGAAAAACATAAAAGTGAGATCTCAAATCCCAGTTCTGTGCATCTCATAGGATTTATGTCTCGGATGTGGACACTGAAGGTGCTGGCCAAGAGTGAGGTCTTGGTTTCAGAGGATCCTGTGTTGATCTCATCATCCAGAGTTTTCCATCGTTTGTATTGCTCAGTAAACCAGTAAACAAGGCTTTGGATGATAAGATCAGATGGGTTACAACATGTAAACAAAGGGTTTGTTTTTTGAGTGATCTGCTTACATCTGTCAAGTATTGTACTCAGTTATTTTTCAGACATTGACTAGTAATTTGTGTATGTACTAATGGACCTGTAGTTATTTTGGTCTCTATTTACTTTTATTAATTTGTGTATGTTCTTAATTCACACTTAGTTACCCTGACCACAGTGATCTGTCTGTATTGGTTTCTGTATAAATGTGTAAATGTTCAAATGTCCCAGACTGTGACATCACATATGCAGTGCAGATATTATGCACTATGGACCTCAGAGCTCATTTAGGACACGTAATATCTCATGTGCTGGGTGTGTGTTGTGATAGTGCCATTCACTGTAGCGCCATTCATTTGACGTCAGATCTTGGTGGCTTCTTTGCATTCCTGACTGTGCAGGAGCATTGCTAGACTAGAGTCAGTGAAGACCTCGGAGTTATCATTTGTGTGTTTGTGTGTGTGTGTGTGTGTGTGTGTTCAGACCAGAGGAATCATACAGATGCCCAGCAGTTGCTGTCGTCAACACGTGTCTTCTTCCTCTGTTGAACATGGAACAGGAAGAGCAGAGGCTCTAGCTCAGGAGAGGGAGGGAGGGAGGGAGAGACAGAGAGAGACAGAGAGAGACAGAGAGAGACAGAGAGAGACAGAGAGAGAGAGCGTAAGCGTATATACAGTTGTAGACATAACTATTTGGGAACATCTGGTTAGATTATGCATTTTGTTATACATTTGGATGATACATTTTGTTAAAAAAAAAAAAAAGTTCTACATGCCCACACATCATATTTCTGCACACTTCAAACATAAAATTTGTCACTTTTTTTATAGCTTTTTTTTTTTTGTATGGCTGCACAACACACTGAGAGGTTTGAGGGGCTCTGGAATTGTCTACACCTGACTGACATTAAGACTTAAAATGTAAAAAAAGGGTTTTAGAAAAGTTACACAAACGGTTCCCAGTTTTTCATTTACTACTGTAAGCATATTATTGACTGGACAATGTTAAGCATAATACTTTCTATTTATATATTTTAACTTAAGCCAAACATTACTTTCTTTTCAGGATCATGTTCTGCTCATTCGTGAAGAGGTTTAAAATTTATTCTTTTACATTTCTCAGAGTTATGTTTTGAAAGAACACTCCAGTGTTTATTTCAATCAGCTGAGAGTCCACAGGTCATCTCTTCGTGAGGTAAACATGTCAATAGTATTCTCTGAGATAACTAAATGAATATGAAGCAGATACAGAAAAAGTTGCAAATGACTATATTTTTCATTAAAAACTCTTGAGTCCTGTTTAGTGTGTAGTACTTTTAATTTAGGTTGACGGATATAGAAAATACTTCTGTCCTATCGCTTCAAACATTGACTGAAGATATGATTCAGTTGTCAAGTCAAGTTCGGGCCTGCCTTTATGGCGTTTTGTTGCAGTAGCCCCATTCATATCTTGTATACAAGGCTTTCCATAGCTCTTCCCAGTTTGAAAGTAGGAAGAAAAATGTTTTTATTGCTCATGGAGGGTCAGATTTTATTTGATTATTTTTCCTCATAATGATGATATATATGATGTATCATAAGGGTAGAGGAGGGGTCTCCTTAGGAGGCGAATCATTCTGAAACTGCTGTCAAAGAGATGGTCAAATGAAATAAAATCCAGGTATTGTGAAACTTCAAATAAGACAATGTATTATGGAATATCTGAAATAAACACTGTGAGTGTTTGTTGTGCCTCAGGTTTAGGCTTCTCAGTGGAAATTAATAGCTGGTTACAGTATCTAGTGAATGGATGAACAAAATTTTACTGTGCATATGACAATATACATTGATCTGCTACGACAATGAAACCACCTGTGTAACAGTGATATAAATAAAAAAAAACATTTTGTCTCCAGTCGTACCCCATGTAAAGAGCCGTGTGAATCCTGTCAAACCAAACTTAGTCTGTCAACACTGCTCTTGATAGAGATGTATTGGTCGTGAACGAGTCGGTTCTTTGACTAAATTTGGGAAAACGAAGAGCCGTTTGGGCAGACAGAGTATTACTAGACTAGATCATAGACATAGAATATTACTAGACTGACCATAGACATAGAATATTACTAGACTGACCACAGACATAGAATATTACTAGAC
>JBBIGA010000106.1:10639531-10697415 GCA_037576975.1 Alestes dentex | reverse complement strand
CTAATGAACTCTTGACGAAGAACACCTGTTAATTAAATACCATTCCAGGTCGATTCCTCATGAATCTGATTGAAAAATGCCAAGAGTGTGTAAAGCTGTCATCAGAGCAATAGGGGATGTTTTCAATATTAATCTACAAATGTAGCCGATAATAAAAACGAAGGAAATCGTTGAATGAAAAGGTGTGTCCAGACTTTTGACTGGTAGTGTATATGTTATGCAATGCTGTTTTTAATGCTTTTTGTGTGTTTAGAGAAAACAGGCCATTTTTAAAAAACGTTATGTGTGTTTAAAAAACAGCTCTAGGATTTGTGATAGGAATGTTTGTGCAAAATTAGTCTGTCATACTGTTTAAGTCTTTTGATTGTGTGTGAAAAGTCTTTTGTTAGTGTCTCACATTTGGGATGTGTCTGAGCTCCATGTCTGAATGCCTGATCTTTCCTTTCTCTAGGGACTGTGTGCCGAAGGGCAGGCCGTTCCACCTGTACAGACTGCTGCTGCAGTACCATGAGCCTGAGTTGTGTTCTTTCCTGGACACCAAAAAGATAACACCAGACTCCTACGCCATGAACTGGGTCAGTTCAGCTTCACTACTGGACACATGGATTGGATTAATTAACTGCTTTTCTATTGAAGTCCTGGTGCGATAAGAAGCTCAAAGATCATTTAGCTAGTGTATTGGCCCATGCATTTATGCAGTGTTTTTTCGTTTGCTGTTTTTCTGTAGCTGGGAAGTCTGTTTTCCAGCCACTGTCTTCCTGAGGTCACACAGGCTTTATGGGACATCTACTTCCAGCAGGCTGACCCCTTTCTCATCTTCTTCCTCATGCTAATAATTCTTGTCAATGCCAAGTACGTGGCTCCACAATACACTGTGTAAAACGTGCGGTAAATGTAGCTGGTCAGTGAAACCTTGTTTTATTGTATTATTTTTTTATTTTCCTTGCACATCTAGAGACATGATTCTTGCCCAAGAGGGAGACAGTAAAGAGGAGCTCATAAGTGAGTTTTTTTTTCTTTCTTATAATATCATATCAGCATACTTTGAAGTTTGTAGAGGTCATGATTTATGACTACTGTGCTCATACACTGTAAAACTGTTTATTCAGTTCATCCTTAAAACACGTAGTGTGGTAACAAGCAGTAAAATAAATAACAAGTAATGTAATACCCTACATGAATTTTAAATTTACTTTTAATGTATGATAATTAAATATATAAAGTAAAATATTGAAACTGAATTGAAGTATAATTAAATTTGTGTTCACACTAAACATTTCATATATGTGTGTGTGTCTGTGTGTTCAGAAATGCTGGAACATTCGCCTACTCTGCTGGAGGCTGAGGACATTGAAGATTTGTTTTCACTGGCCCAGTATTACCAAAGCAAGACACCCCTTTCTCTCAGAAAAGTGAGCTTTTTCCTCTCTCTGTCTCGAATTGTACTAAGAGTATTGTCTACTTCCCCCATAGCAGATAAACACTGTTATGACACTGAGATTATAATGGCTGACTTAAATGTGTTTGTGTTTGTGTAGGAGAACCAGAACCTATTTGGCAGCAGTCTTGTTGCTCTGAAGGAGGAAGACATGGACCTGAGTCAGGCCTTGTGTCTTCCTGTGTCTGTCCCAGAGATCCTGCAGGCTAATCAGCTCCAACCCGTGAGTTTGCATCTCTTAGATGCTGCTGTGCAGGTCTTAACAGCTGCCCTTACAAAACTGAAGCAGTAACTGACAGCTTTTCTCAAAGTAGAAAAATCCTTCAGATTCTTTAATATTATTTAACTTCAGACCTAAAATAAATGTAACATTTATTCACTAAATTTGCCTGAACACTACAGTGATGCCCTGGTTCAGCAAGCATCTTTCCCATTATAGAGGACCTTAAGAATCAGTTTTGTGTGTACATACAGTTTAACACAAAGTGTGGTCTGTAATTTCTTTCTGTTGTGTAAGAAACTACATACACCTTAAACTACTCCTACCTGTGTGTTTGCAGAAATGCCTAGTAGTAGAAAAATGTGTAATCATGGGTCAACTGATTGAGGCCCAGAAGCTCACAAAATTTTTCAGCCTTTACAGGATAATTGACAAAATGATTTATGACTATTTTGCTCAAAGACTGTGAAACTGTTTAGTAAGTTTATCTCTGAAACACATAGTGTGCTAACAAGCAATAAAATAAATAACAAGTGCAGTAATACCCTACATTAATTACTTTTAACATATGATAAAATATAAAGTAAAATATTGAAACTGAAATGAAATATAATTAAATAATTGTGTTCATACAGTTCACAAGTGAAAGTGATTATAAAATATCATATTTAATTTTTACATGTTACAGTGAAGAGCTGTACTTCAGCATGTACACCATGTTTACTTAGACTACAAATTTATTTTAACTTTTCTTTATCTTTAATTGCACGTTTGATGAACACTAATTTTCTAGTGCAGACACACACAGATTTAGAATATGAATTGCACACACTTTGATAAATGAGACCCCTGGTTTGCTCCTCGCAAAGTCTCTGGATTGAAACTCTGATCTCTTTGCCTTGTCACTCTCTGGGTAGTGTGTGGTCTATAAATGTGTGAGCTGGGTTGTTTGCTTTCAGGAAGGAGTGCGCTTCTTTGTAGTGGACTGTCGCCCTGCAGAGCAGTACAATGCTGGACACCTGTCAACTGCTTTCCACCTGGACTCTGACCTGGTAGGATTTCTTCATTGTCATTTTCTTATTATTGCACATGGCAAAAAGAGCCCTGTAGGGGTTGAATGACTGCTTATTTTTAGTAGTCGACTAGTTGTTTGAAAAGTAGCCGATTGGTAATTTTTACTGTAAAAAAGAAAAACAAAGATTAAAAGCCTGATTGTTCAGGATGCCAGTGAAAAATGTTTTGTCAGTAACTTGCTGTTAGGGTCGATAATCTCAGGTCTCTCATAATTTCACCTCTCAGGAAATTTAAACTGGCTCTATCCATGCCTCTGTGCGTTGGTTTTATCAGCCCAAGGGGAAACAAAAGATTGTTTATCAAGCTGAACGTTAGTAGCAGTCAGATGCCGTGTGCACACAATGAGCCTTTCAGAGGTAAATTTAGTTGTTGAACTGGAAAACACTGATGCTAAAACACTGATCTGTTTTCAGAAGTTATTCCTGAGTTTAGTTGAAGCTTTTAGTGAATTAATTCATATTTAACACAAGTTTGTTTTTGCTTATGTACATAATGCACTGCTCTATTAACACGGGTAGCAGTCTGTGTTCTTTTTCGTAGCCCTTTAAAGCATATGGTTTAATTTAGTTTAGGATTTATGCATAAATACATTCCATAGCTAAAACTAGTAGTACTGTTTTTTAGTAGTGCTGTACTTCTCTTCTTTTTTTTTTTTTATAAAAAAAGTATGATAAACATCAGTTTGGGAACCCTAACACCTAAAAATAGATTGTGGTCAGCTCAGATAATTATCATTATCTGAGCTGTGTTACATAAATAACTGTAATTTCTTTGGTTCTGCAGATGCTGCACAACCCGGCTGAGTTTGCTCTGTCGGTGAAGTCCCTGCTGGAGGCCCAGAAGCAGTCTCTGGAGTCAGGTTCAGTGGCCAGTGGAGAGCATCTGTGCTTCATGGGGAGCGGGCGCGAGGAGGAGGACATGTACATGAACATGGTTCTGGCCCACTTCCTACAGGTCAGACACACAGCCAACTCAAGCACTTACAGATGCATTACTGTACTTTGCTGTGGCCTTAATATTCTGTTTTGCACAAAGTTAATGTCTCCCTGCAGCATTTATGCATGCTCTTTAATTTCAGCTTGATTATAAATCATGAATAACAGGGTGTACCTGACAACTTGTTTCTTTTTTGGCAGAAAAACAAAGAATACGTCAGCATAGCTAAAGGTGGATTTATGGGTATGTAGCTACAATATATCATTACTGTGTTTCTTATTTCCTAACATACACAGGGTGTGTCTTAAGATGGAAATATTTCTTTGGTTCATTTAGAGTTCTGAGTGTACATGCCTCTGTAACTTTGTTTGCCAAATTATCATAGGCATTATCAAAGATTTTATCATTCAAGCTGAATTTTTTGCCAACCCGGTAGACTATCTTGACAGTGGCAGAACCAATAGTAGCAGTTCTAGTAGCTCAAAAATTTCAGTTTACTGTGAATTAATTACAGATACATCTTTCTGCTGTGTTTTTGTCTGTGGCTAGCACTGCAGCAGCACTTGGCTGACATCAACGTGGAGGGTCCAGACAACGTTTATGTACACTGGATCGTCAGCACTTCAGGATCCCACAGCAGTCTCAGCTCAGCAGATGTGAGTTGTGTGTGTGCACGTGTGTGTATGTGTGTGCGTGTGTGAGTGTCAATGAGTAAGGGTACCTGCACAGAGCTGCGTGTTTTTTTTTTTTTGTTTTGTTTTTTTTTTTTCTCATGGGCACACTCACATGGAAAATTTAACAATCACATGAGGCAGTATACTCTGTGATTATCTGATGGAAAGTGCCCCTTAGGGACAGCACACAAACTGTCAGCCATCAGGTGCCATCAGGCCATTGGTGGGCATCAGTGGGCTACTGGCTGAAGTTTGTCCCACTTTTGTCAGACTTTTGTCAGCTTTGCTTTAAGCCTGTTGGGCATGTTGAATCAGCATCAGTGGCCAGCCGTGAGAGGGAAACAAAAAAAAGCAAGTGAAGTATATAACATTGTAATGAGAGCTCACACAGAGAATATACCTAATGTTTACGCCAATGCAAATAGGAATTGTCATTTTAAATATTTATGCTTTTTGAATGTCCAAATCTTTAAATGAATGACATTTTAATGTTTTTCTAATAAATTGACTTTGCTCTGAATAAACATGGTTGCACGAGACTGTGATAAAATAAGGCATGGCATACTCATTTCATTTTTACATGTTTTGTCATGTATGTAAAAACATCCTGCTGTCTTTTCACTAATTAATGTATGTTCACTTCTGTGTAGCCTTTTGTAATCAACGAAACGAATGGTGATTTACTTTGAGTTTAGCTTAAATACAGATATACTAAACAACACATTCTGTTTTATATTTTTCTCTGCAGAGTTGCTCTTTTTTACACAGGCACATTACATACATGTCAGCTCTCTTTGCGGTGTGTTAAAGGAATAGGATGGAGAGCTTCACAAAACAAGGGTTTTTAGTGCCACCTTATGTATATAACAAATATGGCACCTGCAAGTGTTGCTTTGCTTTTCTAATGTTTTAGAATGCTTGCTAACAGCTGCAGTGTTTCTGTATGTATAGCAGGTTTTATGTCTTGTTTTATGTAATATGTGTCTTTTGTTTTTCACATAGGGCGAGCTAAACAGCACAGCAGATGGCAAAGGTGTCAAATCCCTCGTCAACAAAATGACCTTTGCCCTCAAGTCCAAGTCAGTCAATGTGAAAGAGAAGGTGATCAGCTTTATTGAGAATACGTCCACACCAGTGGACAGGTGAGGACCTCTTGGGTTTTTTGTTCCCCCCCCAACCAAAACTTGACACCCAAACTCCAAATTCTGCTCCATTTTCTTTGTATCTTCTTGCTTTTATCTGAAAACATATCTTTAATTTATTTAAAGCTGTAATCATTTCACTTTTTTCCCCCTCCATCTTGTGATTTTTGGTTTCTCCAATAACAATTCAACAGCGGAGGAAACAGTCCACAATTATCCTAATCTGTTATGTGGCTTTAATTGCTTATTTTATGATTTTTAAATTGAGTTTTTAATTTCCTGACCCCCCCCTTATGTGTTGTTCCTCCACCCCTTCTTCCCTACTCATGCCCTTTTATTCCACACTAGAATATCTTTCACTCTGCCCTGGCCAGAGAAGGGGATACCTGATCGGTAAGAACTTGTGCCCGTCTGTCCAAACCCTCACCAGCATGAGTGCCACCAGTGCTCTTGACACGCCTATTCAGAGTGGCACTGCCTGGCCTGGCTCACTGCAGAGGGGCAAAGAGTCCAAAGCCTCCTCCTTTACTTCTGCATGCACTGTAGCACACTAACACTCGTGTGTGTTCATTAATGAGCAGCTCTCCTTAGTTTTTCACAGGCTAAATTATTTCTTTTGTGAGTCTGTCTGTTGCCTTAGGGACATGTCCACAAGAATTATCAGAACTGTTAGGCTTAGATCACATGCATGTTTAGGACAGAGTCAGAACTTGGATTAAGCAATATGAATATATTATTGGTTCAGGGTCAACAGTCTTGACAGTCTTTGGGTGGGGACAAATATAAAGCCTCATTCTGTTCACATGTTGCAGGATGGAAATGAGGCTGTTCATAAGTCAGACTGATACAGTCAAAAAACCTTTCTTTCATAGACAGAGATTTAAAGGGGAATTTCACTGATGTTTAAAAAAATATGCAGTCATTCAATGTGAAGTGGCGTATCGTAGAGAAACGTACTGACTTGATGTTTTGATAATAATGGGGATAGGGTCCTAGGTCATGACACCTATGCAAATTTCATTTTCGTTTATTCTACTTTTTTTGAAAGAACAAGTGTTTTGCTTATAATTGTAATACATTGGTAAAATGCCCTGCCTAAATTTTATCAACACATTTTAGAGATTTTATCGTCTGACTCAGTATATAAACTTGAGCAAACAAATCACTTTGTATTAACTTTAACACATTAAAGATTTACTGATAAGATAACATAAACCTTTATAAGTCCCACAAGTGGGAAATTTGCATTGTTACGGCAGAAAGTGGACAGAACAAAGTTAAGTGCAGCAATACAATTGATTAAAAGCTATACAACAAATCAAGATAAAATAAAAAGTACACTTTACAACTAATAAAAAAAAAAGTAAATATAGACATTTGAATGTGTACAAATTGGTGGAATTCCCCTTTAGCACAATCGCTGTCAATGGGACCAAGCAGAACCTGTTCAGTGCCATCGTGTGGACAACTACTGTAATGCAGCTTTTTGAAGAACTCATGTTAGGTCTCTCTTTTTCATCAATGTGTCTGGTTTGAAATTAACAGCAGAATTGTCAGCTTGGACATTTAAAAAAGAATGTTGCTCAGTCTGTCAGTGTGCTCGCTCTAACATCTCCTGTGTCTGAGCTGTGAGGAGTGATTTCCGACTCCTCGTTTCACTCATTGGTCAGTGTTAATGACTAGATGATGACCAAAACTGGTCAGTATTTAATTATTTTGCTTAAAGGAAACAGCACTATTAACCTGTAAAAGCATGTAAGTTTCACAGTGCTTTGGTTGTCATCGTAGATCTTGCTGCTTTTAACCTGAGTGTCTTGCAACTAACGTTACTCGCCTTTTTTCCTTCTAGATTCGTGAGCATTTATAACTGTTTTAAAAACTGTTTTTAGTCTGATTATTCTAATGATTTTTTTTTTCTGATAGCTCCAAGTGTATGTATGTGCGCGCACACGTATATAAACTTCAAGTGACATTAACATGCATTACTCTGCCCTTCCCCCAGACATGTGAGCAGTAGCGATAGAGTGGGTAAACCATATAGAGGTGTGAAGCCTGTCTTTAGCATTGGTGATGAGGAGGAATATGACACAGGTAAGTACAACTAATAGTACAAAACTCACAAATCCACAAATAGAATACATTTCATTTATGTAGCATACATATAAACAAAATATAAACAACACGTTTGTGAGATATAGACATGCTCTAGGTGCAACAGCAATTATAACCTTATAAGACAATTTAACTGTATAATTAAATACAGTGCCCAGAAAGGCAGTGATCTTTTTTTAAGTGCATCTTTTTAAAATCTACATTAAAGTAGAAAACATAATCAAAGCTGGATTAAGTGCTGTTTGTTTTCATAGTTCTGACTGGGCATCTTTGTTGGTAGTATGGCCTGGTTCATGACTTTTCCACTTTATTTTTGTGTCTTTCCAGATGAGATTGACAGCTCGTCAATGTCAGATGATGACCGCAAGGAGATTGTGAACATACAAACGTGGATTAACAAGCCAGATGTGAAGCACCACATTCCATGTAATGAGGTTAAGGAGACTGGGCACATGTTCCCCAGGTGAGACTAAACCAGATCAGACTTTAAATCAGTCCATTTTTTTTCAGTCGAATCTCTCTCCGCAGTCTGTGTTGTGGTGCCAGTTACTTTGAACAATCATTTTCTTTGGTTTCCATATACTTAAAAAAAATATTAACACAAAATTATTGCCGCAGAATCCATAGTTAGTCGCTGAATAATCAATGTAGGTTATCTCTACATGTTCAGCACCAGGATAATATATATTTGTACTGTAGCAATAATTTTTCTTTGCTGGCAAAGTCATCTTGTGCTCTTAAGCAGAAATTATTGGTACCGTACTTCGGTCACCTAACAGAGCAGAGGACCTAAGATCAGTCATCAGTGCATGAAGGTCCTTGGTTTTCATCATTTCACTGGTTTTCATTTTGGTTTTGGTGTGGGATGGGCATTGCAAAAGTTTGATTATGTGGTTAGATTTTTATGGTGAACTGCTGGATTAAGCTGTCCAGCTATGCCTTTATGTTGTTTGGGCTTGTCTTTTCTGAGGGTGCATTTTATTGACCTATGGACTTCGACGAGCCATTACTTATGTTTTTAAAGTAAACTATAATTTTGTCTTCCATAGCCACCTGCTAGTCACAGCGACACATATGTACTGTCTGAGGGAGATCGCCTCTCGGAAAGGTTTCGCCTACATCCAATCCAGACAGGCCTTAAGCTCTGTGGTGAAGATCACCTCAAAAAAGAAGCATCCTGAGCTAATTACATTCAAGTTTGGAAACAACAATGCAGCAGGAGTGGAAATCATGGCTGTAGAAAGGTACCCACACTTCAAAAGCTCACCTAAGATGAATTTCACATTGAATGTGCGTTATACTTTCCATATACACAACCCATAAAGGTGACTTGACTGCTTAAAATTTATTTATGTATTTGTTTTGCATCAACACTTAAACACTATATTTTCGTCAGTGTCCTGGTATGAAGAATAAAAATTGTGTCTTTCAAACCCTTGTTTAAAGTTAATCTTTAATATGCTCATTTGCAGTCTGACAGTGCAGATATTGCTGATTTACTAAACCTATTAAAAAGAGCAACACCTTAGCTTGGCAATGTAGTTTGCATTTCTATCAGTTTTTGAATGAACACCCTCTTTCTAAAAAATGCATTTATTATCTGAGCAAATCTCATGTGATTACACAACATTGTGTAGACTCTCCTCTGAGAGACAGACTGAGATAGCATCTACCCAAGAGAGAAAGAAAGATGCTCAGGCCTGATAGGTGAGTGCTTATGGAAAGTATAGTGCGCTGTTCCACTGACATTTCTTTGGATATGTATGTTTTGGCTACAGTTTTGTCAGACATGCTAACAGAGAAATCTAACATTTCAGTACGACATTGTTTCCTACTCTTTTATTTATTCTTCAAAATGCATGTTCATAGTTTTATAACTTGGCCACCAGAAGTTCTTTAAAGCGCCTTGACATTGATTTTTCAAGACTGTGGAACTGCACTGCACAGTGGGAACACCATTCTTCTAAAAGATCCTGACTCGGTTGGTGTTTTGATAATGGAGGTGGAGAGTGTTATCTAACGCGTCTATCCAAAATCTCCCAAAGGTGTTCAACTGAGTTGGGATTCGTGACTGTGAAGATGATAGCATGTGTTTAAACTTTTTTTTACACCACAGTCAAACCAAAATGTTTCTTCACAGGATAAGGGTGTTCCATTATAATGACTTTGTATGAATTTGCAATGACGCTTCCGTCTCAAGGATGAACTGGACACAAACAATAGCAGCACAATGTCCCTAATTTTAAAGTCACTTAGATCCTTTTTCTCTTGCCATCTTGATCCAAAATTAATGTCTACTGAGCCTGCTCAACATGATTATACGTGCCACATAGCATGGTGGGATGTTAGTAATTGTATGCAGATCTTTGTCTGGTAGCATCTGCACTCATTATATTTTGTACAGCCATTTATTATTATTTCCTTGTTGGGAACAACTGAGACTTATAAGGGTGTATATATAATATTTTTATTCTTTTTTTGCAGGTATTTGATACCAAATGCTGGGGATGCCACAAAAGCAATCAAGCAGCAGATTATGAAGGTTCTGGATGCGTTGGAGAGCTCATAAAGATGCCGGCAGTGCAGAAGCTGGACTCTGGCCATAACCAAGACTGCCAAGGCTCTAACACGGTCAGCACAGGGGTGCAGGGAGGAGTGAAGAGGATGGACTGTTCCCACACTTACTCTCAGTCTCTTTTCCTCCATCCCAATTCTTTCTCTATCTTTCTCTCTTTTTCTCTCTGTCCCTCTTTCCTTACCTACTCCCAGGACAGTACTGACGTTCAGTATTTGAGCCACAGCAGGATGCTGGGGTCATACACTCATCAGATCGATGGGAAATTTTGACACGTTCAGATGTCAGAAGCCTCCTTTTCCCTGGCCTTTGGCTTTTGTTATTGTTTATATCAAGGAAATCTCTCCCTATAGATATACGTCAGACATGCTGTCTCAAATATCTGTGTCAAGCCTTAATCCTAATCCAGTTTTTATACAAGGGACTCAAGGGGGACCCTGGGGCAAGATACAAAGACTTTGTGTGTCCAGTCTGGGAAATGCTCAGTGTTTCGTTCTTATAATTTATAGATGTACTCATTGTTCAGCCATTTAAATAGTGCAGTACATTTTTGCTGGGCTATTGAGAAGAGACATGATATTTTATCAGAGCAGTGTTCATACCTGCGAGTACCAACACAGGACTTCAAGACCACTTAAAAAAAAAATACTGTGTATATTTGATGTTGTTTTGAGGGTCACGGGGAGCACAATAGGGGGTGAAGGTTGTCATTCTGAAAGGCTGTTACTCTTGTACTGTAATCACATTACTGCACAAAACAAAACAAAAAAAGTGGCATAAACACAGATGCGTGCACATGCAAACACGGTTTTGGTTGCTCTGTGATAATGTCATTCAAATGTGAAATTCGAAATCTCATAAATATCCTATTGATGACTCATTTCGAATGTCTCTGGATCTCCATGCTTGCAGTGTTAAAGAAGTGCTTAATAGGAAAGCTCTGTGGGTAAGTGTTTTGTATATACTGTAAACCTACTTATCGATAGGCTTTCAGTAAGTTATATTTATGAATGAACGCGGAGGTGGCCAATCACACTAACAAGCTCAGCTTCAAGTGAAGATAATATTTTGTAATTAAAGTATTTATGCTCAGGCTCATAAAAAATACAGTATGGGCATGGTTTCATATGTGGCTATATAAGATAAATGACCGGTTAAACATGACCTTCTGTTATAACCCATATCCAGGTGATTTGTGTCTTAACAAGTTTGTTTGATGACCAAACTATAGAACAGGCTGAGAAAGAATGCTTTCTTCACGTGGGTTAAATTAACCATTTGCTTTGCAGTATAAGACTTCATCATATTCTGCCCCAAAAAAGTCCATAATTCTGTACATTCAGTTTTTTTGTTGAAATCACATTGTTCTTTGTAAAACCCTTTGTTTTAATAAATTTAAAAGTAGTCTACAGCTTTGTTTACTAATTTATTTGCAAGTTAATGGTGTCCATCTTTATTTCCATACTTTTAGACTTACTTTTAGTGCATTTAGACAAGCCAAGACGCATTCATCCAGTAGCATAATTTTATTTTTTTGGTTTATATTGTATCAAAATAAGTACACTGCATATTTACAAACATCTGAACATAGTACGAAAAAGAACCAAAACATCTGTACAAAACCTAAATTGTGAATGAGCAATTAACTCTGAAATACTGAAGAATTGGCATGTTAACTTTGTTCGTATTCATCAAATGGCAGTGTGTGTGTGTGGCAGTATTACATTGCATGTTTGCTTGAAAATAAAAGATACAGTAGTTCAGTATTACATGGAGGCTACATGACATCAGTCTTAAACCATAACCATTAATGGATAAAGAACACTACAAACATTGTCTGTAACCAAAAAAGTGTTACAATCAAACCTGACAAATGCAAGCATTCAAATTATTGTCAGACTGGAACAAAATGTTACAACAAAACAGATTATCAAACAGTATAATACTATTAATCCTATTTGGAGTAAAGGTTCTTTACAATCCAAAAAACATACCTGGCCCAGGTAAAAACAAAAACAAAAAAAAAGAAACCCCTAAAAGATATGTTTCTTTTAGTAGAGAAAGAATGGCAACAGCTCAAAGTAGTACCAATGTCAGCATTTCTTAAGTGCTGCGTCTCAAGAAATATTCAGAAATAAACCAAAATGGCAAAGCACTGCTTACCCTAAGCTACAGCAGTTTGCATCAAACTAGGGGCTTGAAATGACAACCAGACCAAAATACACCCAAAAAAAAGAGGACATTAAGTGCATTTATCAACAAACTTTTAAGTGAAATTGAGCACTTGGTTAAACTGTACAATTTTTTGTGTACATGGCAGTGTGTATGAGATTGACAGCACATGAGCATGTATGGATATATAACGTGTATGCCATTTACTCGCCCTCCTCTTTGATGCGCTGCTGTTTGTTGCGGCGAGAGTCTGGTGCCAGGTCGAAGGAGAAGTCGGTCCAGTCATCTCTCGGGGGGAAGGAGATGGTCTGGCGGAGAGTGAAACGCACAGCGTCGATCACGCGCTCCCCTCGCGCCTCTGTGGAGCCAACACTGACCGTGGAGGCACCGCTGGATGTGCGCAGGATGTGCGGTGGAGGAGAGAACTCCATTGTCTGCCGATGCTCCATGATACCCTTCCAGATCAAATGCTGGAACTCGGCAGGAATCTTCAGCCTGGACAGGTCCTGAAAATGCACCAAAAGGTCACCACACTGCACATACACAAGCACCCCAATTCATACACATTCTTTTATTAGCCCCTATATTGTTGACTGGAGTTGCTACAAAACTGGTAAGTTTTGTCAATCATGGGGAAAAAGTCAAAGAAATGAGCCACACAGGCGTAATGATGAATGATGAGCAAAGTGAGATGAAATGGTGTAGCACAAAGGGCCTATTTAACTGATTAGAAAAATAATCATCAGTTACAGCTGACAGTTTAGTAACTCTCACTTTTGCTCTGCAGCTTAGTCATCCGACCTTTAATCAGTGGTTTATTTCTGACCACAGAGCCACTCTTGGTTGGATATTTTGAGGTGGTAGAGCACTCTCAACCAACCAGTGATGCTGATGTGTGGTAAAAAAAAAAACAAAACCCTGCAACACAGCTGTGCTTTATACATTCACCACCGCATCACGAGCATATCAGTAACAGAGCTGTGTTGAGCATGAGACACTATTTAAACAATATCTGTGAACAGTGGCCCTGTGGTCAAGAAATGACTGATGATGGACATGATACAGTCTGTAAGAGTCCAAATAACCTGAAATACACTGATACATAGACAAGTGTATATGTGGGTGGATCTCATAAAGTAGCCATGCAGTAAAAATACAGGAAAGGGGTTTCTAACAGCAGATAGTGGACTGTTTATAGTAATAGTTGGAAAATGTATACCTCCACACACAAAAAACCTGGCAAAATCTCACCTCTAGGTTATAGTTCTCAATCTGGTAGATGTTGGTAAGCCCTTGGGCAGTGAAGTAGTCAAGACAGGAGGAGCATCCCAGCCGCAACAGGAAGCTGAAATAGATACATTTACAAGTGAAATTATGTCTGATTATTTTAGGTGAACCATACATGGTCTATGCCAGTGTTTCTTGATGTGGACCCATTGCCTTGCACAGTTTCAGCGCCCTGCCTCTGTCCAGGTCATAAAAGACTGATAAACTGTATGAGGTGTTGAGGCAGGGAATAGCTGTAACTGTGCGAGACATTGAGATTTCCAGGGGCAGGATTAAGAAGGTACTGGAAGCATACTTTTATGGAGGCGTACCTGGAGATGCTGCTGTCCACTGGGTAGGGTGGTGGGGGTGTGCAGTGAGAGGAGGGCACCATGGGTAACTGAGGCTGCAGAGCGTGGGTGGGACTGAGTGAACTCATGTCTGTGTTCATGGGGATATGAGCGCTCATCATGGGGGTCACTGCAGGAAGAGGAACCAGGTGGGAGAACTAATTGTTAATTATTACTAGTATTGTTAGTCAGTCTGAGACAAAATCAAGTCTGCAATCATGCAACTAAGTCTTTATGCACTTTTTTTTTTTTTCGTTTCTGTTCTTCTAGTTTTCTGGAGCGGTTCTACAGTCTGCTTCAAAATGTCACACCATTGATGAACTGTGTATGCCTAGTTTGAACTATAGCCAGTGGCAATGTGGGAGTGGATTAGGAAATAGTGGACAGGTGAGGTCAGTTTCACATAATATGACAAATACTGAGCCCCAGGGATTAGGAAGAGCTTTGTCCCACAAAGATCCAGTTTACATGCAAAAAGGAAACTGATTGTCAGAGAGACACTGAGACACAGACGGGTACTCAGAACCTGTCATGCTTAGACAAGCTCAACCCCAGTAGGGACCTGAGGCAGGAGACCCATTAAAAGAAAATCAACTTTACAATTACTAACAGTTATTTTACAACAGGGGTAAATGAGTCTGAATGATCTGAATGACACATCTAATATCAAGTTAATTTACAAATTATGTTTAATATTCCTGTAATGGAATACTTATTAGAAGTACAATGAAAAAAATATAGATTTTTGATTCGACACGTTTGGTTTCTTTCTCACAATCACACTGCATACACACAACACACTAAACTCTTCTGCCATAAACAAAGAAAATTTTCTCTCCAGCTGACACTGTAAATACATGTATTCATTTATTTACGGTACAATTATTCTAATCCTGTTGCTGTTAGTTGCTATTTTTGCACCATATTTTTTCCTCAGCCTTTGCATTTTTTACATTGTTGGAATACGGTATGTGCTACTACTGTATTCATTCACACTAGGGCTGTTACTGCTCCTGTCAACTGCACTGAATGTTGTCTTGTTCTTATGGCACTGTTGCTCTTGTTTTTTTGTTTTTTTTTCACTCTCTCTGTTGTCCTGTACTGTTGCACCATGCGCCTAGAGGAATGTTGTTTCATTTCACTGTGTACTGTGTGTATCTGGTCAGAATGGCAATAAACACCTAATTGACTTGACTTGGTTGGTTGTCAAGTCAATTCGTTCTAAATAGTTCTAAACTGTCCTATGTCTTTAGTGGGCTTTACCATTTAAATAGCATGTTTAATGTTTGAATTACGTTAACACAGTATTGTTGTTATAGTACTGGACCTCATGTTCTTAAAGAAAAGCCTTACTGTCAGTGAGGCCTCCAGCCATACTGGACGGGGTGAGGGTGTTGCGCTGCTGCGGGTTGATGAGCTGACTAACCGAAGGCAGCTTGTTGACCTTGTGTGGGGGGGAGTTGGAACCGAAGGCGGATTGAGGGGGCAGGGGGCTCCTGGAGCAGAGAGGAGGAGGACACGGCCTGTAATTCTGATCGTCTGACAAATCCCATCTTAAACAACAAAAGAAGCCCTGCTATTAGTCAACATAGTCCACCAGGACAGCTGGGGCCATGGTCACAGGGGAATAACACAGTTGCCAGAAACAATGTCTTATCTATAACAGTACAATCATTTAGCAGAGGAAAGCAAATTAACTGAGTAAGCTGAAATGCACAGGGAATGCTGTTTCTCAATTAAAAAAAAAAAAAAGAGTTATTTCACAGTTCTGTATGTATGCAGTCTGCCACAACTGCATGGTGCATTATTACTGAGTAAATCATATTTAAATACTCACATTAGTTTCACTATTGAACAATGTAGTAAAACAGGGCCATTTCAGTGCATTTTTTACTTATCTCTAAGACATCAAATCTGTGAAAAACATATTAGTGAGTAAATAAGTGTCTATATGTAGCCTGAACATATCTGTCTTACAGAGTGCTGCAGCTGTGTAATTTTCTATACTCAAGAGTGTAGTAAAATAGAAATAGAATAGAAAAATAGAAGACAATTACTATAATGAGGGTCAGGAAGGAAAGTGGAAAAGAAGAAAGGGAAAGTCGAAAGCAGAAAAGACATTTATTGAATAACGAACAAAAGTGCAAGAGGCATCAGTTATACATCCACCATTTGATTCACACAGAAGAAGCAAAATAACTTGCTATCTATAGCATTCATTCTCTCTGACTCTCAGACAACAATACATTTCTTCTTAAGAAAATGTACATCAATCAAAACACAAATCCAAACTGCTCTGCAGTGCACTTTATAAAACATGACCAGCATTATTAGTTATATTTTCAATAAAGTCTTTCCCCCCATAAACCCATACACAACAAAATGAGTCCAGCTCCAATAATAAAAAAAGCTATCTGATACATTTTTAAAAGCTTCAAGAATGCTATGAGTCCCATAGAAAAAAAACAATAACATGTGCTTGGTTCCTGGTTTAGACAATCAGGATGAGAAAGAGAGTGAGTGAGCGAGTAAGTAAAAGAGAGAGAGAGAGAGAGAGAGAGAAAGAGAGAGAATGAGGTGGTCAGCTGAGAGGCTGTTACTGTTTATGTGCAATGTGTTTCTGTGCAATACCAGCAGATCTGTCAAAACAAGTGCTGAAACAACAGCCAACTCAGTAATAAGGGCCCTTTAAAAAACAAACATTGAAAACGGAAAAGAAAGCTGATGCACAACAATGATCATAAAAAAGAAACACACTGCATGGGAATATGAGGCCTTCAATCCATCAATTTAACATACACCCCAGTATGAGTGTAGGATTAACATCTTTACACAAATTAGCAAGCAAACAAATTTTGATCGTTCTTAATCTAGGCAATAAACTTAAGAGGGGAACAAATCATGCATATTTCTAAACAGTCTTAAAACATCATCAAGGTCAGTGGTTCTCAAAGTGGTTCTCAGGGACCCCCAAGATCATCGTGCACATATTGCAAGCTGGCTCGGAGCAAATATGTGGATTGTCTGGGGGTCCCTGAGGACCAGTTTGAGAACCACTGGGTGAAACCAGCTGTAGCAACCAAAATCTTTGACCTTGTTGTGCTATCTAAAGTGTAGCAGCAGGCACAGGAAGCCCCTTCGAGAGGGGCTTGAAGGGGGGTGAAAAAATGAAGAAAAGAGAGTGAAGTGAAGGAAGCTGCGAATGAGGAGGAATGTGACTCCTGCTTTTAGGAAGCGCTGAAGCGTCTCTTCTGCTCTCCCAATGGCTCCAGCAGCTCAGAACGCAGACGGGCCCTGAGGAGACTGCAGAGATAGGAGAAAGAGAGATGGGAAGAATGAAGAGAAACAAAGAGGAAAAGAGAGGTGGGAAGAACGAGAGAGGGGGGGGGGTGGAGGGACACAGGGAAATGAAGAGCAGTTTCTGAGGAAAGGCCAGACAGTTCAGGAAAACAGAAGCAAGCCAAAAGCAGCGAGTCCACTAAAGAAAAGTAAGAAAATACTTCCTAAAATAAACTCCAGATAAAAATATTCAGCTGTCCCTAGTACTGTTGCACTACCACAACATTAGGTCCCAGTCAGGCAGTGAGGCATTAATTTATTTTATCTCCACCTAGAAATGCAGCACTGTGTCTGGCTAAAAAACTAGATCAGGCTAAAAACCTGTCCCTGATCAGGCTAAAAACCTGAACTAGTTCAGGCTAAAAACCTGTCCCTGATCAGAGTAAAAACTTGTCCCTGATCAGAGTAAAAACCTGTCCCTGATCAGAGTAAAAACCTGTCCCTGATCAGAGTAAAAACCTGTCCCTGATCAGAATAAAAACTTGTCCCTGATCAGAATAAAAACTTGTCCCTGATCAGAGTAAAATCCTGGACTCGATCAGGCTAAACGTCTTAGATGAGGCTAAACTATGCAGCCAAAAGATTCCAAAGTAATTACAAAAGAAAAGCCTTATGGACTTGATAAACATTCTGTTTAACTCATTTAGCAGAAATAACATTATTACAGTTATTATGCTGTTGTGTTTAGTTGTAATTATATATATGATCCATTGGCAAATGCTAAATGCTGTACTGATACGTTCAAGTCTGCATTTCTGCTTGTTTTGCAAACATGGCAAAAAACAGGTTTACATCTTTCTGGAAAGAAAACTATATAAAAAACCCAAATTCAAATCATAAGAAAATATGCCATAACAGAGATGAGTGTGAAGGAATGCAAATAAAATCCCACTATATTTTGTCATCTTTGCTAATAAATGTGATTTATCAGTAACGAATGCACGACTAATCGCATTATAACATGTATGCTTTTAGAAAAGTTCAATCAAAAATACCTTATTAACATTTATGTCTTGTTCTTTGAAAGTTTAGACAATGCATCAAGTGCTTGGTTCCAAAACAGGCATTTCACTCTCTTTGTAATATGGATGTTGCCAGGTTTTCCACAGTTGCTGCATTATGATTACTTCTATCTGTACTGGAATAATAAAATGTGTTTATTTGACAAAGTGTGTTACACATCACCAGTTTTCAAGTCTATTAATCCAAAGTAGCTACACATGGATATTCTATATTTTAATAAGACTGTGTAAAGGTGTGTTACAGGTCCACACACCTTGCAGTAACAAACATGCACACTGTGTGGCAGTACTACACAGTCATGTGAGACTACACCTGAGGGGCTAAAGCACTGAAAGGAGAGAGAAGAGCAGAAAGGCAAATGAAGCAAATAAAGAAGACTGAACCACTGAGTCACAGACACAGGAAGGTATTTCTTTTATTATTTTATTTGGGATGGAAAAAAACAAATAAACAGAAGAGATGGAAGAGGAAAGAGTGAACACATGCTGAAAGAGAAATGAATGACACTGAACCAAATTTGACCAAATGTACCATAAGTAAGCAGAAAGGAGGACTACTCATACACTAATATCCACATTTGCTTTTGGTGTGTAATGGTCCTGCATTTGACAAACGTGAGCAAGGCCACTGGGAGCGTATTTAACAGACTTTTGCTCCCTGCTCTTCTCTTATGAATGTACAATTTGAAAGATAATGGCTACCCCTCACCTACTCATTGTGTCCACATCAGAGAGCAAAGGTCGTAAAAGGTTCGTTTTTCAGCTGTTGCGTCAAAATGGAGACGAACCATGGAACCTTCCTAATGCAGTTTCTCAACCCACCAATGACAGAGGGGGAAAAAAGTCTGAGCAAGGAGTACACAGACACTACCTCACCTGTCAGTTTCTTAATGAGGAGAGCAAACAAAAGCAGTAATTATCGCAGGGCGTCGGAGCGCATTATTCAGAGCTATAATTTCCAGCTCTCTCCTTTGCTTTGTTTATTTCTATATGCTTTGCTCTAGCTGCAGGTACAGAGCCTTTGTATCTGAGAAAAGACGAGTCAGCCGTTCCCTTCAACAACCAGCCTTAGGATCTGGGTAAACCTGACATCGTTCTTTGTCAATCCTTTATGCACAAGCATCACATAACCAGTCTGATGGGCTGTCAAAGACTGGCCTGAATAATAAAAAAAAAAACCAAAACCACCAACTAAAACAGCACCACCTGAACAAGGTACACCCTTCATTAGGAGGTATAACACTGCTCTAGGTCTTGTTTAGTACTGGGTAAAGAGCTCAGCTTAAAGTTTGCCTCATTTAAAAAGCAAAGCCACCACAAATCCATCTCATGCCAGTCACAATCCAAACATAAACGTTTGCTCATGCAGTAAACACACTGTCAGTGGCATGGAATATTCCACTCAAGCTGCCATGCAACACTTCAGATCTGAACTTTTAGGCACAAAAGGAGCACAAGTGGGGTGGGTCTGCAGTGCATGCCTGTTCAAACACATATCCATCCCCAGTGCCACAGCCAACTCAGCAGAGAAAAAGATTAAATCCATAAATAAGGGGGGGAAAAAGAAACAAAGAAAGCCGTGCTGGTAAACAATCAGTTTAGGTTAAGCAACCAAGAAAACACAACAAAAGAAGCGTCAGGGTGAACCTTGTTGGTACTGCGTGTGTGGCCTGCGTGTGTATGCTGCCTGCCGTAGAAGTTGCTAAGCTCGTAAATGGAGGGTCTATTCCTGATGAGTGCATGTAAATAAGTTCCTCAAAAAGTGGATGTATCCTCATTGAAAGCAAGACCGTTTATCCTGAAGAACAGAAACAGCCCCTCTATCAGCGAGCATAGCTTCATAAAGTAATCTCCCTGAGTGTGAGGTACTCACTGTTTCTGCAGGAGGCTCTGCTGCTGCTGCCTGTATGACTCTATGGTGTGCTGAGGGAGGGACTGCATAAGCTCCAGAGACTCTTTGATTTTCACCAAAATCTCATAGATTTCACGGCCTTTAATCTGCGGGACAGAGATGGAAAGTGCAGGGTAAGATGAGGTGCTGGGAGACAGGTGGTACAGTTTTGTCCTTTGGTGTGGTCATGCATTTACTTCTTGAACTGGATTAATATTTTCTTTCTAATTCTGTCTCCTTCATACATTGAAAAAAGTGATGCATTGCATTAACAAATGAGTGCAGTATTCCCACTTTTCAAATGTGTTTTTTTTCCCCAGAGGTATAAGTGGAAAAACAAAACTGGGCTGATGTAGTGTATTCATGTTCATGTGCACATTCAAATCAAGTAAATTCAGTTTAATACTTTTTTGAGAATTATAACATAAGACACTACAATATACTACAACAAAGTACTGCAACTCACAGGCAAACAAAACACTTCATCATCAGTGGATCTTCTCTTCTTGATAGAGGATATCTGGATTTCGTGAGGGCCTGTGTGGTAAGTTGGGGGAGTGAAAGAGAGAGAGAGAGAGAGAGAGCGAGAGAGAGAGAGAGAGAGAGAGAGAGAGAGAGAGAGAGAGAAAGACGTGAAGTGAAACAGCTGGGAATGCCACATGGAGCAAAAGACGCATAGCTAAGGCACCTGTCAGTGGAAAGAGGATGTGCTGAGGGTAACATGAAGTCGGGAAGGACAGGGAGAGCGGGCATGCAGTGTTTGATATGCATAGTGCTGGGCAGTATTGCAGAAATTCACGTTATTTTCCAAATATATCATACTATCATTGTATCATTGTACTGCAAACATTAACCAGACAGAAGAACATTGTCCAGAAATAAAATGTGCTCATGTAGTTTTTATGTGTTTTGAACTGTTCTTTTCAATCTGAAGCAGTATTTCCAAGCAGTATTTTAATCTACCAATGCCTCCAAATATGAAAAACATCTACGTTAATATATATGAATATAATTAGTAATATTTATATTACTACTTTATATATTAATATGTAGATTATACACAGTGCCCAGCACTAAATCAGCAACATATGTCCTAATATCCATGACAAGCGACATGCAGTGTGCATGCATGTGTATTTCATTTTTTATTTTATATTTTAGCGCCAAATTGCCCAAAGAGTTAGGAAAGCAAAATCAAAGAACATTGTTTCTGGTCCAAAGCAATTTACACAAAATGCAGTTTACATGGACATACTGAGGTGAAAACCTTTAGATTTAGATGCAATATGCATGTCTATGGAAACCCATAAAGATTTTAAGACAAGTTGCCCGTGTGTGCGCGTTTGTGTAAAGAAGCCCCATCACCAGCCCCCAGCACTACTTACGGCGTTTCGTACCCTCAGAGCTTTTTGTCCCGTCACTGACATGCTGCTTGCGGATGCTGTCCTCGTCGGCTTTGCGGTCACGTCCTGGACACGCGCAGATCCGAGCCTCAAAGCACCGTCGGCCTAGCACCTGACCACTGCAGACCAAAAGACAAGGACAAGACTGCTTCAACCACTGTGCTCCAGGTTACTGTGGCTCAGTACAACTTCACTCAGTACATAAACTGGGGCTGGGAAATACAGTGATGTAATTGGATAACTGTAAAGATTGACGAGTAACCTGATTCTTGTCCTTGACAGGCAATAATCTCCCATGATGGGAAAGAGAATTAACAGTGCTAAAAAGGGCAGATTTAAATTTGAACAGCTCACCACATTGACACAGGGATTCTTAAAGCAACAGATTGTCGCATGACGTTAATAATTGTATTTGCTGTGGATCTGCCAAATTGTCACATCCTAATGTTTCGGATGAGTTAGAATATTTAGTTTTCAAAGGCTATCTATTACTGGATCTGCAGTGCCTGTGCTACAATGACAAAAGAATGTTTCATTTTCCTGGCTTGTAATTCATGCTCATTTGTTTGTGGCATGATTCAGTTGATTGTGTATTCAGTGTTAGAAATAACTTTTAGATATCGCCCAGCCCTAACATAAAGTGTTTTCACGATGAGTGTCATTTTCAGCCTTACTCTCTTGTTTCCAATGTGACAATGATGAGGATGGGGCGCCTGTTCATTCCTCCCACGCAGCTGGAATTGCACATGAAATTGTAAAGAATCGTCGTAAACTCTGTGCCCACCTGGTGGAAAAGAATGGCCGTGTCATGAATGCAGACAAGCACTAATACAAGACAGAAAAACTGGAAGCTAAGAGAGCATGAGGGCATGTGTATGAAAAGCCCTAAAATAAAAAAATAAAATGGGAATGAGTATTCAAACATACCTGAGGGGGCTCGTATGGCACCAGCACACTCTGACGCCCGGTAATAGAATCTTCCACATACTGGGCATGGCTGTTGCCCTCTACTCTAATCAGGTGGCTGGGTGGGGCAATTTGGCCTGTACAACAGATAAAAAAACGGATATTTTAAACACTCTAGCTCTAAAATGTACGTATTATAGGATCACTTTTTCATAATGTCACAGCGACACAGTTTGCATTTCACTCACCATCATTGAATTCTCGGCTGAGTTCGTGATTAGGGCATCGTTTGACCACCTCAGTCACATGCTCTGCTTTTTTGTAGACGGGCATGGCACGGATGACCGCCCCCTGAGGTGGATTGGTCAGGACTTTAATCTGGATGGGACATGTCTTTGCAATTTGGCAATACAACTTTTTAAGGTCTGTGGAGTACTGGAGAGAAGAAAAGAGAGGAGAAAAGAAAGGAAGAGGTTGTTTACTCTTATGTCCAACATATTGGCAAAGACTGCAAAAAATCCTTCTATCTAAGCTTAATACATTTCTAAGCCTGCTATATGTCATTTATCACAACCTTTCTGCTAGTACAATAAAACCTTCAACGACACTAGATCAAAAGGAGAGGATGTGTTTATGATGGCCACAGGGGCATTGGGGGTGAAACACCTGCAGCACGGCGACTGCTTAGCTCACAGAGAGCCATATAAAAGCCTTAAACAGGGAGCAGCAGCTGGCTACTGGCTGCAGCACTTCTGCCCCTGCCCTGAAGCTGAGGGGGTTCCATCAGGCCTGTGATTATGGCCACGAACACACACACACACACACACACACACACACACACCTACTTTGAAATATAATTGCTTGAAAGAACTCTGACCAAAGACAGAAAGATCCAAATGTGTCCCAAATCAAAGAGTGATTTAACTCTTGAAACCAGCAATAGTGTTTTGCAGTGTGTCCCTCACTTCCGAAGTCTCCCTTAACCATTTAGTTACGAGGTCATTTGGACAGCATTTCCCAACACCCCCTGCGTCTGTGAGGACAGCCTGACGCTGTCTGAGAGAACGTCGTGTCACTGACCGCAAACACCGGCCTTGCATCACACACTAGGATTGACTCACTCTAAACACCAGCAGCTGACTTTACCACTGAGAGACTCAAAGCTTACTCATACACACTGCATCACCTATAAATTCCAACCACACACACACACACACACAGTAAGACAGAGTGAGAAGACAAACAGGAAGTGGTGTTGCAAAACCCAGTCAACACGGTAGTAACTATCACAAATTCATGGTCAGCCGTCAACACAGCAACAAGCAGAAGGACTTGGGGAAGAGGATTTAAGAAAAATAACTCAATAATTTTGCTTTGTAGTTACCACATAATATAATGTAAAAAGTGTAAATTCAGAGAAATTCTGTGACATTTACATTTATGGCATTTAGCAGACATTTTATCCAAAGTGACTTCCATCCCCTAGCTACAGGGGACAGTCTCTCTGGAGCAACTTGGGGTTAAGGGTCTTGCTCATTTGATCAACAAGAAACCTCCAGGAAACTTTTTTTGCCAAAAAAAAAAAGAACGGTTAGAGTAGCAACAGATAAACAGTGACGAACACACCCAGTCTGCTGCAGCTTATAGCTCTGTTCTACGTAGTCTTTAGACAACATGTATTTTAATACTAATTGGTTTGATTGAAATCTTACATTTAATTACACTAAATACCTCAACATCTTTAGGTAATAAACTTTATTATGTCTCCTTTTTAAAAGTTGTTCTATTTTATAAAAGGCTGTTCTCCAGTGCCCCCTGCTGGAGAACCTCTAGACTGCTAGACGTGAGCTCTACACGTACAGACTATTTTAAAAGCTGCTTAGAGTAAAATTTGTCCTTTCAAGTTCTCTTTAAGTTGTCTTTCACAACATGCCAATTGTTGCATTTGAGGCATCATCAACATCACTGCATTCATTCAAAAGAATAGATAAAAGCAATATATATTTTAAAAGGTTTATAATTAGCTTTTTTATTTCTGTTATTCCTTCAATTTATGTTTTGGTTTTTGGTGGAGTCTTCATTTTGGTGCATCACTAATAGCAGACCTTGATAGTGATGTAAGAAATGTAGTGCAATGCATTCATGGCCTTTTATGATTTGCATATTGCAGAGTTGAGACTCGTAGTGATTGATTTATATCATTAATTGTACAGCCCTAGGGGCCTGGATAAACTACAGTGACGGCATAAGTCAATGCGTTGCTAAAAGTCTCCGGGCATGTTATATGAAAGAAAAAAAAAAACATTTGAGTACAGGCAAGTCAATGCAGGACAGGGTCCAAAGACTACCGCATGATTTTTATTACTGCGGCAGCAGGGCCATGTGTGCATGTAATATCAAATCAAAATGGAAGGTGATCTACTTACAGCTTTAATGTAACTGTGTCCAACAGCTTTAATGTAACTGCCAGTGCATCACAAACGTTGCAGTGTGTGCTATAATCTCTCATCACAGTCAATTCCAGCTCGCTGAATTTAAAAGGAAATGAACCACTATCAGCATGCGTGTGAAAGCCCCTTCACAGCAAGAATCTCAACAAACTCTCAGCCAAGTGCAACCTTAATGTGTTCAAGCACAAAGAAAACCTTCCTCCTAAGTTCATTTGTAAAGGTGGGAAAGATGGAAAGGGAAAAAGAGAACATTGCTCCAGGCTGTTTTGAGGAACAATGGCACATTAAATTCCTTTTCTATTAACTTTTGATTTGAAGTGTTCCAGTGAGTGGAGCCCATCCCAACACCTGCTTATGAGTTCTCTGAGTATTACACAAGCTTGGCAAGAACACACACAAACACACACACACACACACACACACACACACACACACACACACTCAAAAATCCCTGCCATTTCCCTTAGGACTTGTAATTAACTGCCTGGGAGAGATTAAAAGGATAAAGAAAACAGAAAAAAAAATCAACATTACAAAAAAGTGTGTCTCCCTGCCCAGAATATGCAGATTGATTGAGATAGAAGGTATGACAGAAGACCTAAGAAACTGAGGAAAACAAAAAACTGAAGTGAAACATCAGTTTAGTCTTAAGATGAACAGCAGAATAGCTCAGGAACAACCACAGGCTATCTCAGACTTTTTGAAGTGTAAAATGAAATAAAAAAAAATAACAATTATGCATATATAGCTTTAACTGGAATTGTTCTATGCTAAAAGCTTCTGGTGGGGATGGAGAGAAAAAGAGAAAGAGAGAGGGAGCGAGAGAGAGATTTTCACAATAGTTGCCATGCATCAAGTAATTTTGTTTTTCCCAAGGTTTGATAAGCTGAAAAACACCATCAAAAACTGTGAATGCAACTATGCATGCATTTTTTATTCAGAATTTCTCATACTGCACTAAATACAGTCTATTAAACTCGCCTGTCTAATGCAACATGCCCTTCAGTGTTCTTTAAGTACTGACGCTAAAACTAAGGGTGTGACGATGGGTTCTTTGTGCAATGCCTCAGAAGAAATAAGATTCATAAACGAAGCATTTTAGTTCATGAGATGTGTGAAGTTTGAAGAATAAAAGTTTAAAGAATACTTCTACACTTTTCAATTGCAGGAATTGTTCTTCAGCGATCTTGAACGATTCTTCGGAAAACACGTAAGACACAGAAGATAAGACAGACAACAGAAAAACGGCACCGTCAAATTAGTCTGGGTAAAGGTGACTATAAACACAAAAACACAGGAGGTTCTTTCTTCCACATACACACACATATACACACACATACATACACACACAGTGATTGCAGAGACAGAAGCACCAATCCCAGCCCTGAAGCAACAATTTTTGTACGTGGAAATATGTGTGGAGGCTCCTGTTTGCTTAGGGCCAGGCATGAGCGCTACGGAGAAAAGAAAATGCACACATACACAGGGTGGAGCTGTACAGTGATCTGATAGATGGGAGTCAGTGGCTTTTGCGCAAGGGAGGGGCATATGCTGCTAACATGTAATTATCTCCCATTCATTGACCACAATGTGAATTACACAGTTTGAGAATGTAGTGCACACAAAAGCTGGAAGAATAAGTCTTTGAACAGTGGCAGAGGATTTGTCAGAATGACACAGTTCACAATGGACAGAACCCAATACTCCGGTCTGCTGAACTGCTGGCCTGTCAGGAGACAACAGGACAACACAAGGCCCTCTGTGTGTGGCATTTCTTTCAAAGCTGAGCCATAACACCAGGAGTTTGAGATCTAACAGTTGGTCATGCTAAACAGAAGCCAGACTTTTTTACTGCTTTACTGATCCTACTTACCTACTGATAAGCATACCAAGGGAAAATGTAAATCAGAGAAAAAACATGGTTTAATCTAGAAATGTCTCTATACAGATGCAAAGAAGTGTTGACATCAATGTCTACAATTTTTGAGGAATTACTTTGCAATGCAAATAGGTTTTTTTTTTTTAAAGGCAAAACACTTTTTTAATGCAAATGTGTATAATTCAGTTAAGTTTATACAACCTTTTATTTTGCAGCCCATCAAATTTCAGCCAATAAACATTATGGACATTAGTGGCTACATTCTTTACTAAAATTCAAATGCAGACTGTTTATGAAAAATGTGTATACACACACACACACACACACACACACACACACACACATACATATGGGCAGCATGTGCGTGTTAGGGCAGGTCTGCAGCTGCAGTGGCGGTGTTGGAGCGGAGCAGGGCTGCGGGTTCAGGCAGGATAGGGCGGCAAGCCCAGTGATCTGGCGCCTCCGGTCTTGTCCCGCCTCATAGCTGACATGTACCATCACGCCCCACGCCGCTCCAAAACCTGCTTCACAGGACAAAAATGCAGAGCTGTTTTTTTTCACCCCCCTTGCAGTAGGAAAGAAAAAAAAAACAAGAAGGGGGGAAAACACCTGCTTGCTGTAATAGTGACAAAAACAAAGCAAAATCAAAGCAGCTTCATGCATTTGCACAGACCAGCATGGATAACTGTCTATTTGGAAAACAGTAACTATAAGAGCCAAGGAAGTGATTTGCATGTTACTTGAATGAACAGCATGTAGTTAAACAAGTGGGCATGCTACAGACACAGTAGTGATGGGAAGAATAAACAAATGCTGAAGCAGACCAGTGAAGGTAAAAGTGTTATGCCATGGGAAAGAGATTTTTTACATTTTTTTATGTCGGCCAGTTATCAGTCTTAAGTACCAAGAACCTCCTATCTCCAAATGATAACTCTGTTGTAGAAGTAAAAGATGCTTTACAAGTAATCATGAATTTTTATAGCTGATAGCTAATTCCTGTTTTGAGTTCCACATACTTTTTATTGCTTTTATTAACCTGCAGTTCACAGTGTGTGGGCTAATTGAACACATGAAACACACCAGCACCTTTCCAATACTTTTACTACTAGCCAAAGTCACAGCAGGAATAACATTATTTTTCTATTAAATTGCACTGTACATTCTTACCTGAAAAGTCAGCTTCCTTTTTAAATAATATAAATCAGTCAAAGTTCTACAAAAAAGTGGGGAATGGCTATTTAGCACAATGACTCATGCAGAATTATGCTACAACATTTTGGTACAGGTGTAGCGGTAGCATTCAAATGCAAAGCCTTCCACCAGTGTCATGTTTTTTACCTCATCAAATGACAACACTGCTTGACCAGAGTCAAGATAATAAATTGGCTGAGCAAATATCAACTGAATACGATCTTGCATCAGCGTTTTTACCTTTTAATGAGAGTAAAGGCAACACGACTATATTCTGGACCATTTCTGTTCATTCTTTTGTAAAGAGCAGCTGGTATTTTCAGTAAAAGGTGATGTGGCATGCACAGTTAAACTACGCAATTATAAATACTTTGTATTACTGATTTTATGTTTAAAAGAATGTAAAACCTACAAATACAAGAAAAATACAAGCAATGGGTTCATTATGTGCGTTAACACTGTGCACTCTGACACAGACATCTCTGATGGCACTGGAGACTGACGACATACGGGTAGAGGGCTGAGCGGGCGGGCTGAAGTTACAGAGTGATGAAGTGTGTATTTGCATAAGTAAAGTTACACACACTCCCTATCTCATAGCTGTAAGCAGGGTGATGCTGTGCATCAATCAGGTGCCGAACAGTAGCACCCGATCACACTTCACAAGCGAGATAGGCTGAGCGTGAGGGTGTGTTTACATTTTCAGTCTTTGGCACTACTATGATGCCACATGGTAATCATTTATTTTGTAATTGGTCAGTTTTGTTATTGGTTTTCTATTAAGGCAAAAAAAGTAACAGCCATATCTTTGTAGGAGGTCTTTTCTAAGATGACCTGCAGACCTTTATCACATTCTTCACGGCACTTGTGCCCCCTGTTCAGGTGTAAACGGAGGCCACTGGGCGTCCTGGCACTCCTTAATGCCGTTTGATTAAATTATATGCTTTCGAAATGTGATCTGTCCAAGAAAAATATGTGACAGCTCCAGTGTAATTACACTGGATTTCCCCGAGTTTTCTTGAATGGTCGCCCTGAGCACTGCCAAATTCTTCCCCCTCATAAGTCCCTTTTCATGTCTTCTCTAGGGCTTTTCTTCTGCATCTGTGTGCTCATTCAAATAACACACAAAAAGGAGTCACACAAAAGATGGGTTTCAGCTCCTTAAACGGTGAGGAGTTTCAATACCCAGTCTCGGCTGCAGAAGAGATACTGGACCAAGCCTTCTTCAGAGCTGTGTTTTGAGAGGGCAGCTAAAGGGGACGGAGATTATGAGTGGTAGGGTGAGCTAAAAGTACTCTGGTGCAGGCTGCTTGAATGCTTTTCTGTAGGCTCACTCACTAAATCTCTAAAAAAATGGTTCTTTAAAGAAGTATCCATTGGATATTGCCAAAAATTATTTTACTATAGCATCATGCAAAGAACTCTTGCTTGGACCCTTATTTTTAAGAGTTTATGTCTCAAATGATTCATTTCATTGAACATACACAAATTGCATCATTGTGCAAACAAATAAATCAATACATAAATAAGTAAACTCTAAAACCAGTCTGTGAAGTGGTCTTTGTCACAGTATATGTTTCTTGGAAATAATTTCCTTGGCAAAAAAGCTTTACAACCACAGCTCATTTAAAAACGAAAAAAAAAAAAAAACCCTCTCCTTTTCTTCCTTTTTTCAGGAGGTTTTAGAGCTTCACGCTGTGGAATCGGACGAGTCTCGACAGGCTTCTTGACACAAACAAGCCTTGGCTCCATCTCACGAGGCATGGGACGGGCCTACAGATGTTTCTAGGACAAGCTGTATCTTGCCACCTTTCGTTGGAACACTCACTTCTTTGAGTGCTTTTGCAACCCCCCCTCTTCTCCTGCGGCGCAGTTAGACATGCAGCCAGAGAACTTAGATCATGGAGCAGGGTGCAGTGATTGGCCCTTAAGCACGATAGGGTTCAGAAAAGAGGCACAGCGTATTTACACGAGTATTATCAATCCATTCCCCTAATCCCCTGTCCTTTGGCTGAGACTCCCTGGGACGCCTGCAGAGGGGTCCGATGGGCGTATTTCTCTGCTCACAGCACACTTGAGTTAGTGACAGACAAAGCTGATGGTTTGGCACACACATGCAGTGTTTATAAGCTGATGGCAAATTCATAATGAAAGTCTTTACACTAAAATAATATCAAACAAATGATTTGTCACAACCACAATACAATAATTTCTCTTCCGTCCAACCTGGAAAGTGAGACAGAAGACTCATCTGTGGAGTCATCTTACCAAAGACAGGGGAAAAAAAAACAGCTAGGATTGCAACAGTGTTCCTGTAAATGAGGAGTGGTTGGATGCAATACCAGGAAATGTCTGTGTGTGTGTCAATGAAGCTGTACATGGGAAGAGCTATCTGGTTTGAAGGTGTGTCTGTAAGTTAGCCTGAAGTACTGTGTCCTCATTTAAAACGGGAGAAAGCTCCTAAGGAAAAAAATACAATAGTTGGTGCCTGAACTTTAAGTGTATGCAGGCACTCTTCACTAGAAGTCACGGCTGACATCATACTTATGAAATGTGGATCATTTCTTGACGATACATCCAGGCTTAACTAAATAAGACTTCATCACACAGCATATACAACCACAAACCAGCTGCAGTGGGTCATAATAGGCAGTGACGAGTTAATGTGTCATAAGTACTTCTCACCACAATTAGTGCAGATTGAAGAGGTGACTGGGACACTGAAAGATGGGAACAGCCTGAAATGAGCCAATGGGGCGTGTTTTTCTCACACCCAGACCTTCTACACTTGAACAGTGAAGTCAGGTGTCTGCTGCTGTTTTTTGGTGGAGTGTACGACACGAGTGAGGAAGACAAGGGCTGTTGTGGGAATCGGATAAATGTCACTATCCCACAGACCTCCTCAACCAATGAGCATTCGAGAAACTCACCAACCTACCTCTCCTCCACATGTTTACTCAAAGATGTAAAGGCAGCTTTACCTTTTATCATTCATGCAACGGAAACACAGGTTTTTCCAGACTGTCTTGTGCCAAATTTGAGACTAATGCCACATGGGATCATGATGACAAAAATCAATTCCCATAGAATCGGATGCTTGTTTTCATTATTAACCCGTATGAATAAAAATCCGGAACTACATGAAGATCTGGATCTGCTTCAAGTGAGCCCTGACTAGACAAAATAAAATGTGAAAACACTGATCCAGTCCTTGGGATCATATCATAGTAGTGGTAAAGTGTACAAACAGCAGGGTATGGTTTTATCGTTAAACGGCAGTCGCCACCTACTGGTGAACACTAACGCAAAAACTAACAATAGCAGTACTAACAATAGTCCGCTGGGGTGCGCTTTCCTTTAAGATGACCGCTGTGGTCCCATCTGGCTGGCAAACAACACAGAACAGTATGTTGTGTAGTAGACAGACAAAAATTTGTTCCTTCCTTGGGACATCCCCCTGTGAGCCACTACAACTTGACTAGCTGGTTCTGTCGGTTGTCTGTTTTCTAAAGTGACACCAATCTGAGCCAAACAAAGTGACACTTGCGACCAGGTGAGCAGCTGTTTGAATGTTCACTGATGCACAAAGATGCCACCAAACAGTGACAGCATAGCCGGCGTACCATGCAAAACCGTTAATGCGCGTGGTGCCTTCTGACCGGTAGGCGTCAGCCATGAGTCTTGTCCCGAAGAAGTATTGATTTTTTGGTAATAAGTGTTTCAACACATGGTAAATTGGTTAAGATTTACATCGGTACTTCAGAACTGCATAGCTAAAGTAGCAGAACGAAAGCTGTAGCCAGCCCCGATATTGTGTGGTAGAGCCCAGTAATGTTGTAGGGCTTCAATCACACTAGGCTTGTGCAAGGCCTTTGTAAGCTCTAAGTGCAGTAGTGCTATGTTCAGTGGACTGATGTTTTAATCAGTTTGACTGGCCCATTATACCAGCGTGAGCTGCAAAAACTGTTTTTTGTTCTACTTGTCATGAAGAAAACATACAAAATATACTCCACCCACATTTCGCCTGTGAGTGACAGGTCACAAACAACTGATAAACTGAAACAGCGCTGAAACCTTTTGAGGCGCTGCATGGTTTCTGGTATAAACAAACTTGCAATAGCCCAATAAGTGCTAATACTGTTGAGTGAAAAAATTACCAGTAATATGGCTAAAGTCTTTCTAGAATAATGCACATCTTTTTAAAATATTTTTTTTAATACACTGGTTGTATGCAAACATCACTTTATTGAAAATTTACCACCACAAAAGTCTTGATACCAATACATCAACAAGAGGTCTAAAATAAAATGTGCATGCAAATTAGCAAATGGGCAAAAAACGGTCAAAAATAATAAAATACCAAAAATCTGTAAGGGGAAATGATACTTCTAGGTCTAGCAGTTAATTTCATGGTATCTGGTGTTATAATTCTAAGACAACAGTCCTAAGCAAGTCGTTCTACCAAAGGTTCAAGAAGAATGAAGCTAATATTCAGGAATGGCCAAGTCAAAGGCCTGACATTAACCCAGTTCAAATGTTGTGGAAGGACGTAAAGTTCACATGCTTCCGACAACAGCCCAGAGCTAAATCTATTCTGCACGAAAGAATGGGCTAACATTACAATACAATATTACTGACTTATTTGTTCAACTGGGTTCTCTTTATCTACTTTCAGGACTTCTGATACTTTTAGGACTTCTTTATCTACTTTTAGGACTTCTGATCAAATCTGATATTGCTTTAGGCAAAATGTATGCACAAAGGCAGAAAATTCCAAATTGTTCACAAACAGTCACACACCACTTTAAGTAATAACCTATTTATTTATTTCTTTTGTTTTACTTACTTATTTATTTATTATGCCATTTATTATGAATAATTGACTTAAAATGAACTTTTTAAAAAAAATTAAAATCTTTTCCTATTTAATGTTAGTCTGGACTCAGTCTTGAACTGGATATGGTTACGACAAAGTCTTGATCTTGACTTGATGTGTCCAGGTCTCAATCTTCTCTCAATCTCACCTCTGTTGGTCTTAGCTACTTTACTACAGACAGTTTACCAAGAACAGGCAGTTTGAACCTGAGGGCCCTCTCTCTCTCTCTGCCAGGTGCAGTTTGGTAATTGAAGACTTTCATATAGATCACAGAAGAGCCTAGAGCTGAGATCAGACAGATAAAGACTTCACACTTCTTCAGGAGGAATACTCCTCTCTCCAGCAAATCATGAGAGGCCAAGCCAGGGTAAATCAACTGTGGTTACAAAAGCATCATCATTTTGGCTGGGAGTAACAACCAGGGCTCCTGCTTTCCACATTCTTTCACACATTTTCATTTAGAAACTAGACTGTAGGTTTTAAAAAATGACTACAAAAATTTTTGTAGACTGTGAGAATGACTGGAGGGCAGCATGTTCTATTTTCTGGTGCAGAAAACCAGTTGTACCCCTTATGATAGGCACTTAACCCTACACTGCCTAAGGGCGCAGTATGCTAACCCCTTCCTGTCCTGTAAATGCTCTATTTCGAATGCATGTAGACCACAGGATGATAGTTGAATGCCAAATAAAAATGTGTTTGATTGCATTAAATAATTGCTGTTAAATTTCAACCGAATGGCAAGACTTACAGTGCAATGCTACAAATTCCTCTCTTACTTATGTCTGCTTCACATAAAGTGTCTTACCGTCCAAGTTGCTGACTTGGCTGTGCTAGACTGCTGGAAGGACACGTCAAAGGTGTGAGGTCCAGCGTAGTCTGTGTTGGAGGGGATTGCGGGCGATGGGGACAGGGCCTCAAAGGTGGAGCTGGGTGGGGCGTAGGGTGATGGTGCTGTCACGTTGTTCTGAGTATGCTCGTTGTTGTATGGGCTGGTAGAGGTGGAGCCTCCATTTTGATTCATGGGGTTGAGAAGCTCCAGATTTGTGTACTGTGACTAGAAACAAAATAGAAAACAATAGTCTGTATTTGACCAGAAACAAGAAGCTCAGAAGCTTAAAAGCTGTACTTTAACACAGTATGTTTATTGTATGTAACATAAAAAGAAAGCATGCTTATAAATCAAAATATTAACGAGCTGTCGCTTCAGTCTTTATTTTGTTATGATGAGCTTTGATGTTGGTACATCAGACGATGATGTCATGGTGGGCTTAGTGAAGCCGTCCCTGCTCGGTGGCTAATTTATGGTGGCTGACTTGAATTGAGCCTTTGTTTGCATAAGTCAGAAAGAAATCACCCAAGAGGTCATTCTGTTTATCTACAATCATACATCTTGCTGCTGTAAATATAAGACAAATAACAGACTCCTTTGTAATCACTTTTCACAGCAAACAATGGCTGAATACACATATTTGTTTTAGAGAAGGTGCTGATAAAGTGTCAGAGAGTGGAATGAGTCTGGCTCTTTCTGCATGGCAGTCTTTGCAATGGGAATCTAATGGAGTAATCCAATCTAGTTTCATGGACATTTACTCTTCCACATTTATTCACTATTTGTATGCACTATGCTGTCTGTTATGTAACCCATTTCAGCAAGACCGGTTCCTCATAATTGCAAATGTATTGGGGCCAGTAAAGTGATGCTGATTCTAAAGAAAAATTCTCAGTCTTCTAAAATGTACTTTGTTGAAGTAGTCCTGCAGGTGCCTTGATGTCAATCATTACAGCAACAGAAATGAAGCTGCCTACATTTCAGCAAACCCTCCTGCATTACTGCAATCTCTGTACCAGCAGGACACGTTCTATCTCCAGCAGGTAGATAGCAACTGAGCCTTGAGGCAGAACCACAATTGCTTAGAAAAGCACCCAGGCCTGAAGGCCTGTAGACAAAACTAAGCTATCTAAGCTGAAAAGTAGAGGCCCAATTATTGTGAAAGATTAAACATAATTACCAAACTGCCTACCATGTGCGTTTGACCTTCTGGTTGTGGTCTGGCTGAATAGTGTGAAGCTAGCTGAACAGTGTCATAATCCTGAATTACAGTAATGGGACAGCCTGTGCAGGGCAGAGGTCTATGCACCTGAATGGAGGATAATAGGACTTCAGTAACACTGAAGAGTTAGCGTGAATGTCTGCTGGTGGGTGGATGCTACACAGTTCACACAGCTCCTGTTGCGTTGTTCTTGCAGAGGCGCACAGAGGAATTAAAATGGTTGTCACTTGAGAAGAGGGAGAATGTGCTGGCACTCAGCCAGCCCTTTCCTGCCCCAGTCCTCTAGTTGCATGGTCAATTCCTTTCCTTTTTTACATACCACATTCTTGGATAAGGGAGCACGGCCGGGTGGCTATTCAAACCGCCATTAATCTCTACAAGAGCACTGGTTTATTTCAGGCATGGAAAGAGTCAGCTGTCCACTTCTCCCATGTATACTCTCTCACTCTGCCTCTCTCTCTCTCTCTCTCACCTCACAAATACATATTAACACTCACACAGACATTCCTGTTGTTGGTCCAGGTGATCAATAAATTCATACCTATTAATTTACTATGAAAAGTATTATGTGGAAAAAAAAAAACAACATCTATGCAGCATTAGCTTGTCCACAAATTTTTCTGTCCACAGACACTTTGTCCGTATACACAGATGAGTACACCTGAAAGAGGGATGTTTCATTGACCTCGGCATACCTTCCCCACAATGCTATCAGGAATTGAAAAAGAGACAGAGATAGGGAGAGTGATGCATTTGATGCATTTCACCTGTGTAGATAGGGGTCAGTGTGTGTATGTGCCACAAAACCTTTCAGCCTCACAGAACCAATTAGGCCCAGGTTTTAGAGATCTTGGCTGCAAGAACAATACGGCAAGCCAGCAGGTGTACCAAAAAAAGGTGAACCTCCAGAACACACACTCACACACACACACACACACACACACACACAAAGAGAAGTCACCCCCTCCTGATTCCACACAGCTACACCTCTCAGACACCCAAGCTTCTACAATGGAGCAATTAGAACATAATGGAGTCCTCTATAGACAGGGGGCTGCTTAGCCACCTTGTGTGTGTGATCCCTCCATGGAGGTGCAGGGGAATGCCCTGCTTAGGTAGACTTTGATCTAATCTCACACACACACACACACACACACACACACACACACACACACACAAACATAGTCTCCCTTTTCTCTTGTGAGATGGAAGGGCCTAAATGCTATATAAAATTTGGCAGTAAGGTTAATGCTAAAGCATTTGTATTCAACCATTAACGTTAAGACGTATTGTTTAGAAATATATGTATAACAAGGTAACAAGTCAGCAATGAGAGTAAGAAACTAAAGTGTGTGCTCACATACAGACTCTTGGAGCTTAAAAAGGTGACACAGGCATGACTGGTGGATGATACGCCAGTGCCAAATAATTTAGTTATAACACATTGCATATAGCGGCATATGGATTAAACTAATGGACATATACCATGCAAAGTAGCTTCAAGCACTCTATGGGGATGGATTTCCCTGTACAGTTTGAATCATTCTGGGTGGCTTTCTGGCCTGCGGCTATGTGGCATAAGACTCAGACGCCTGAAGACGTAATAGAAAAGCACTAGTCACAGAAATGCTACTGTCAGTCAAATTTCGACTTCTTACCTGAGTGAGGTAAGTCAGATGTCACAATCACTACAGAAAAGGCACATATATTTCACATGTTAAGTGTCCATAAATCACGTTTTTAAGTAAACAAGTCACTGTGTAAATTATGTGTCATCATGAAAAGAAACAGTATGACATTTTTCCCATGTGTGAACGTTTTCACGTGGTCACACATTCTGTTGCATGTATGTTAAAAAAACATGAGGTATGCAAAAAACGTGTTATTAATTGCATTATATCATGACTAATGTGTAAGCTTGTGGATAGTGTTAGCTTGGGACCAATTAATAGCTTGTGGTTACAGCTTTTGTTTCAAATATTGTACTTTTATAATGTGGAAAACAGTATATGGATGTTGTCTCCTGTGATTTGATGGAGGAAAACCTAAGTGTGTTTGTTTGATGACATCCAAAATGTTGAAAAGGAGCATTTTTAGATGAAACTGCAAATCACAAAGCAAAACTATACACGGAGCTGGAAGGAATACTAATGGCATTCAGTATGACATCTGTGAGATCGACAAAGACTACTGTAGGAGCATGGGAGATTCCACACCACTCTGTAGACCAAATCCAACACAATAAAGCATAAAACGTTAATAGATTAAGTGCACACAATGTGCACACTTGAAAGGGTGTGAGGCAGAAAGCAAGAGATTATGATGTCTTCCATCTTCTCTTTAATCAGATGATATCCCTCATAATACAACCGTCATCTAACAACTACTTTAGCTGCTCTTAAAAATACCTCTCTGTTTATAGCCTTCTCAGAGTGTAGGCCCCTGCAGTGTCAAAATGCTAAGCAGAACTGCTGTAAATCAGGCACTCACGACGGGCCTGGCAGCCTTTAATAACGCCGGTGAAAGGTTGAATGGCTTGCTTTAGGCCGGTACGCATTTCTTTGACTGTGAACAGATGCTGGGGTAAGCATATCAATCCAACGGATGGACAGAGTGATAGAAGCAAAAGTAACTGACCTTCGGAGTGATAGCCTGTTGATGCCATCCTTGGAATCTCAATAACGCTATAGCACATTGCAAGGATTTTTGAAATGCAAACAGTGCCATGGCTAAAAGGTCGCAATCAATTCCGGCCTTGCGGCTGAGCTTCTCTTTGAGTATATTTTGGTTTGGCATAACTCTTGGAGTGAATCAATTACTGCAATGTTTTTCTGTCAACAAGCAAAACCTTCTAGCATAGCAGTCTTCTGTCTGCAATCCTCAAGTTTCTTGAAGACTCCAAAATATTCTTAGTCACTGTAGCAAAAAGTACATTAAAATACAAGAATTTTCTAGATCATAACTCATAAAAATGTTATAAAAATGCAGGCATAAAAGCAAGTGGTATGAGAAGTAATTTCAAAGAAAATCTACATTATTTGATATTGAGACCACTGACAAAAATGAGTGTGATGACTTTAAATGTACTAGATTTTAAATGGTCACTGATTTTTTTTCCCGCTGCTTCGCGATATAGAGGTTATAATTATGAAAAGAATGTAATAAAAGTGCACAATTCATAACCTACTGTGGATTGTAAACCGTGTTTTTGTTTAAGATTCCTCTTCTTGAAACTCTCCATGCAATTACTTAAACATTGTCTACATTAAAAATTAAACAATACTATGGAATGTAATATATTCATTAGTTTAGTCAAATTTGCAACATGCTTGACAAACGTGGCTAAAATGTTAACTAAACTAAATTCTGTATTCAGCCAGTTGAAATGCTTAAACTGTGTTGATTATTACAGTTTAATACGTCAAATTTTTAAGGCAGCCATATTTATCTTTTAAGTTCAAACTTTAACTTGCTGGTAAAAACTAGAATAAAGTGCACTTGAAAAAAAAAAAAAAGACGGTTGTTGCATCACTGACCCTTTTCCTCTGAATGTGTTATAGGAGTGTTTTGTTGAAAGGTATGCAGGCAGCACTATCTGTTTCACTTCTAAAACCGTGGCAGACTCCTCATGGATAACCCAGAACACATAATTACACCCTCATCTCTGATTCCAGTGAGGAATAGTGGCTCAGCCATTAACCTCTGGCTGATATCTTTGATAACGATCAAAGACGTTAACCAGATGGGTCAAAATTTCTTTGACTACAAGCAACAATGAAACTTTCCGACCTGGATTTAGATCCACATTTGGATAACAGGACAAATGAACCATCCTGGTTTTCTTCACATTTGTGGATGTTCTAAGCTGAAGCTAAGCCACTGGAGCCAGGACAGTCCTAGCCTGGGGGTGAAATAGCTGCCATTCTGGGGAGTGTTCCAATGACCTGAGCAGTGTGTGCTGGGCTGGGTGCTGAGAACATCTCAAGTGACCACGATGAGTCCATTAAGCACAAAATTGAGGAGGGGTGGATAAAGGGGGAACTAGAGGGGGGGTTGGGTGGGGTGTCTTGCCTTGCTTCATGCCCACTGGGAAAGACATGGCAGGTGATTGTATCTGTATCAAAACACAGTTAAAGCAATTAACCGCTCACGCCCGAAACTCCTCTGCAGGGCCTGGATGGATGCATTCTTTGGAATTTCTGCCAAGCGTTGCAGAAAGCAGGGGGTGTTTAACCAGACACCATCCCCCTGATGAGAGAGAGATGGACACTACTCGAAGACCATCCTCCACACTGAGCATATGAAACAAACTTACAGCTACCCCTTCTGCAACTCACTTGTAAATGATGGACCTAAAACCTTCATAGTATGACTACTTTTGAAATGCAACCTATTTTGCTAGATTTATCTGCCAGTGATCTTTCAGGCCTGTCACAAAACCTTATTGCACTGGGGTAAATCCTTCATCCCCCTTCATCCACCTCTATGTCTCCTCTTACACCAAACATGGGAGCCTCTGGACCCATTACCCCTACCATCATTACAGAGGCCGAGAAAGGATGAGAGAGACAGAGCATTTTAAGAGCATTAATCAAAGCTGTGTGAACTGCGTATTGGTTACCTGAGCCCAGCTCAGGGTAAAAACTCAAGTGAGGGAGGGAGGATTGGACTGTGTTTCTAACAGCACACAGGTCAGACTGTGGGCTAACGGTGTTGTGTTGACAACAGCTTTGCGCCAAAGAATTGGTGGCTCTGAAGTCAGCAGACTCAACTACCACCTGCCAATAAAGAATGGCAAGGCTTTGGGAGAACAAACACACAGATCCGCTCTCTCTCTTCACAGCAGTGGGGGATTTCAAAAGAGGCCCAAACCAAAACAGTTTGTCTCCAGCTTTTCTTATACTAAGACACCCTCCCTTTGCGTTAAAAACAACTTTTGTCCAGTAGAAGTTAAATAGGGCAATAAAAGTATGTAGTATGCAAAGTTTGTAAGGATGGACCCTTCAGAATCCTTATGGCTGAAACAAAAACTATGAAAAATCTCTGGAAACGTAAAATGGAACAGTCTGGATGACCATTTTTTTAGAATTAAAAAAGGACTGTTCAAAGAGCTAAATCTTCC
Source organism: Alestes dentex (assembly GCA_037576975.1). Taxonomy (NCBI): domain Eukaryota; kingdom Metazoa; phylum Chordata; class Actinopteri; order Characiformes; family Alestidae; genus Alestes; species Alestes dentex. The sequence continues at coordinate 10,657,323 of JBBIGA010000106.1, read as the reverse complement.
ATTTTTAAAACAATTCCAAAGAAATGAAGACTATACAATGTCTATTTTAGATCTTACTTCAGAACATGTGTATATAAAAAAAAAAGTTAAAATTTTTTCATGTCCATCATGACATCATGAATTAAAGACACATTCTTGTACTGTGCATTGTGAGACAACTACAAATGCATCTGATAGATTTATCTAGAAATTTGATCCTACCAAACACAGGCAAGGTAAATGAACTGTAGTGATTTATGATTCTGCAGTGCAAACACGTAGAGCTTAAGCATGCAAAAATAAACGGTGTTCTCATTTCTCGTTGTGGAAAACACCTCTGGCACCAAACCACACACTTGTTTTCTACTTGTTTTTCTATTTGTTTGAGCCACAACATTTAACACTTCGGTTAAGCTGCCTACATTAGCATTCTCTCCAGAAGATTTGCCAAACTGTAGCACAATTGTTCTATGCAAATAGGCTCAGCTATCTTAAACAAACTCACACTATTTGTCGAATGCCTCAACTTAAACGCAAGAGCTATAAACCAACAGACAGAACAACAGTTGAACAAACACTTGTGTTTTCAGCCAGTAGACAACACAAACAAGGAGTAGCCGAGGAACAATGCGAGAAAAGAAAAACTCAGCACGCACAATTACTGAGATGAAACATATTCCGCTGGGTAAACAACTTCATTAATAAATGGATACATTTATACAAACAGACGAATGATTTCTCAATATAGCCAATGTCGTATATCGTGCCAAAACTTGACACCATATCCATCTACTCAAACAACTGACTTCGAACAGTAAATTACACCGAAAGATGCAAAATATTTAAGAAAAACAGCTCAGATGCACAGAAGTTAAGAAAGTTGGGGCTTAGTGGATTCAGTGTTTCCAGTTGCTCCATGGGATCCTGCCCCAGATCCCAAATCGAAAAGTGGGGCACATCTCCATCCCAGAAATGTGACAGAATGGTAGGGGCCTCACCTCAGTGTATGATGTGTTATTGGTCTCCAGGTACAACATATTGGCGCTGAGATTGAGCAGTGCAGCCGCTGTTTGCTCAACGGGCTCCAGGATTCTTACACCTTGTCCTTCTCCTTTCTTCTCCTAAAACAGGGATGTGGACTACAGATGTGAAAGGCACAGGCTTAGAATCTCTATAGGAATTCAAAGGGGTAGCCCTATATACCAAGCCAAAGAGAGGGCAGGGCCTGACAGTCTACCTGTCCAATACCTGAATCCACACCCTTCACGCTTTTTTGGGAAGGTGCTGCCTGTCTTCTAGCTCTTCCCTTAAGGACAACCCAGCGGCACTCGTAAAAATATAGCCAATGTTGATGGACAGCTTCTTCTATTTAATGTTCTTCTTGAGAACTTATATTTCATGGTATATTCAAAATATGCAGCATTTTAAGTATAAATCACAGTGCTAAAAACAAACGCTTAAAGTATTTAGTGCCTAGTAAAAAGCTGACAAGTTTCTCAAGGCTTCAGTTTAAATTAGCATGGAGAATAACTTGTAAAATAGCAATCACTGCTCCAGCTCCCTTTAAATGACGGGTCAAATTTTTGGATGGAGAGATGTTAAGAAAATGCAATGCTCTAGCCAGTAGTGCTCAGTAAGCCCTAACTATTTCATATAATTTACACCCTAGAGTTGAGGAACAACAATTACCTTCAAGAACAAAACCACTGTGAATGGTAGAGCCTAATAAAGAGAACCCGAAAACTTCAATCCCCATTTTTAGTATATTTATATATTACCATGGCCTTAGTGGTTAGAATTCAGTTGACTAAAGAGGCTCAGGCAACCTCAAGCATTATCTGTCCTCATCTGCATAAGAATGGACCCCGTCCCACCCCGCAACATGCCCCCAGCTTTGCGTCTATTAGGGTCCCTCCAGAAACAATAGGGTGGCTGTAGACTGCTTGTATCTATCAGAGATGACTGGTGTAGATCTGTTTTGAACACATAAATGTTGGTTCAGACAGAGGGGGACTGGCTCTCCCTTTTGTAACCTCACTTACATGCCAAAAGAACAGCGGTGAATAAAATCATGAGAAACAGAGACGGAGACAGAAAGAGAAAGAGAGAGTCTGTCAGTCATTCAGTCTGTTATTGTCACATCTTTAAAAGCCATACTCATTTTAAGGATTTTTTTTAGAGATGCAGGCTCATCCAGAATTCGTGTCATACTGGCAGATAATTACTTAAATAGATTTATCATGGGACAGATATTTAGAATCGGTTTCAATGTTATATAACATTTGACATCCAGAAGATAAAAACACTGGGCTACTGCACTTCATTGTACTGTATTTGGAAACATCTTCATTTTAATGTGTTTGCAAACCTATAGATGTACATGTTATATAGTAGCCGCAGCCTCAAAGTTTTACATTTTATGAATGCATGAATATTCGCAGCAGAATCAGAATTGGTATTTACTGACATGAAAAATATTGGATATCAGCAACTGCCCAGAACTCCTGTCATTTTTATAAAAAGTATATTAACCGAAAGTATATTTTTTCTCTAGAATTTCTCTATTTGATTGACCTTGAGCTGCTAAGAATTTTAGAGCAATCTTGGCTTCTGCAAATTTGAGCATGAAGAAACTGATTTTATCAGTCAGATATAACTTTTTTAGATAAATAAGTGATAACAAAAAGTCGAGGAATAAGGATACATATATGGTTGTACACTACAAGCCAGAAGTTTGGCCCCAGGATTTAAAAGGTCCCTAAGATGAAAAAGAAATGGTTTGCTGCTCTTTCAAAATTTTATTACAAGAAAACATTAAAATTATTCAAAACAAACATAATGGCTGGTTTTGAAGTGTAATGTGAGAATATACATTGTAAGTGCAATTTATCAGATGTCAAAGCTGATGTACAAACTTCACCAAAATAACCACCCCTTGCCTTTACCACAGCACTACAGATTCATGGCATCCTTTCCAGCAATTTTTAGATATAACTTGTGTCTATACCATGCCAGCAAATTTTCAAGCAGTTCTATCTCATTTGCTCGACATTCATTTCAAGCTTGTCTGTCCAGTTTGTCCCATGCAGCTCAACGGTCTGCTCAAAGTTGTGGAGACTGGGGACGACGAGATATACTTAACAAAACATTTGGCTTTTCTTTGGACGGAATTGTGAAGAATGCTTGGGATTGTTATCCTGCTGAAAAGTGAAATCACCAGCACCACCAGTATACTAATCATTGGCCTGATCATCTGGAATATTCTGTACCTGTTTCTTCACTGGCCTTAAGTTAGATGGCTTTGTTACACTTGAATTTTCATATGTAGGTCACTGTGTGACTTAACAAACAAACAACATTCCTCTGAAACTGGTCAGGTTCAGGGACTGGACTGAAAATAAGATTCTTTGAAAGTTCTTCAGGAAGCCTGGAGAACTATTCCTCAAGACTACAGCAAAAAAACCAAAAAAAAAAAAAAAAAAACCAAACAAAAACAACAAAAACCTCTAGCTCTTTGGAAGCAAAAAGCAAAATCTGAAGATACTTTTGCAAAGTAATGCACATATGTGTTTGTGTGTGAGTGTGACCAAGATTTTCTCACTCATTTTCTGTAACCGCTTATTCCTTAGCAATTGGCGCAAGGTGGGGACTCACCACGGGGCACAACCAAGACTTGTATGACATAGAAATTAGTTCTGAATTTGTTGTTTATATGCATTACAAGCAACATTCAGTTTATGACAAAACACCAGCTAAAGAATTTCACACCAATTTAGCTCACCAAAAGGTGCGGCTGGATGGAGCTGTGTAAGGTTGAGTATTGCTCTGGGGTATGGAATCTATTAACCCAGGTCAAGAAGGAGAAAACTAATGCCTTAAGGTTGTGAAGCATCCATAAAAGGCTGTCAGGACAGTCAAACCCCCTCCACTACCTGTAACTATTCCTGTCTCCAAGCAGCGGCCCACACCCTGTCTTGATACTGGGGGCATGTAGCTTCAGGGCAACTGGACCTAGGCTGGATAAAAAGACAACGCTACTCCTGCATCCACTGCAGGGACGGTGATAGCGGTTATTCACAATCCTTTTGATGAGGCCAATTAGCTTAGCTTCTAATTAGCTTAAAACAAACTTCTAATTAGCTTAAACCAACATTGGCGGTGGTGCTGAATATGTGAATAGACTCACTGGCTTTTTTGTAATAATAGTGAAAAAAAGTGGAGTCAGAATTCAGATTTCAGAATAGATGTACTATTTCTATTATGTACTAATAGTAAATGAGAGGGGCTACTTGTGTCCAGTGTGAGTAGGACAAATACATTCTAAGCAGCAAGACAATAATTTAAAACATTCATTTACATAAGTGTAAAAACATATATAATACAGGTAGATTTAGCCCCAATTTCAACATTTTGTAAAAGTTTAGGTATTGACATGTGCAGATTTGTCCGTGAAAAAAATTGCCATTTGCCCACAATCAGTGCCCCCTTAAATATGTGTCTCCCCAAATCAAGAGGTAAAATATGTATTGTCTAAAATGTATTTTCTGACCAAAAGGTAAAAAGTAGAATGAGAGGTGATATGTCATATTTACAACACACAATACAAGCACAAAGCCAGAAATAATTAAAATTACACCACAATCTACTGAAGGATGCCCACAAATTGGTTGACTATAGTGAACCACAGAGCTGATCATTAAAATTACTACTGAACTTCATAAATAATTTTTACATTTTTGTCTTACTAGAAAAAAAAGTCTAAAAGGAAGAGCAATAGTTTTTTTTTCTCATAAAACACTGGTACTTGACAATAGTAACACTATTGGTTGTAGAAAACACCTTTCAAAATGAACAGTAGTTTGAAATATACTATTCTTTCATTATTTTGTTCCAGATAAGCCATAAATTAGACTTGATTATTGAGTGTACACAAGTCCATTTTGCAGATAAACTTTTATTCTGGAATTCTGGAATATTTTATTACCTTATTTTTCAGGGCCAGTAGAGGGTAAGGAGATAAAAAAAAAAAATCCAATATTAATCAGTTTTTTATGACATTTTAAACTGGGCCCCATAATGGAGTAGTTAACAGTTCGTTGGTATTTGTATCAGAATCAGAAAACTTTATTAATGTTTATTTATTTATTAAAACTTTATTAAAATGTTACGTTACGACTGCACAGTCACAAAGAGATGCAAAGACAAGAACAATATAAATATAAGTTAAAATAAAAGTAAAAAAGTTCAAATAAAATATTCTGTCCAAAATGCACTGTGATATATATACAAGACACTGGAGTCAGCAAGAAAGCTGGATATAAATACTATAGATCAATAAAGCACCACCAAGTAATTTACTAGGTAACACAAACAGTAGTTTGGAGTACCAAGTCCATTATTGCATATAATAGAGATAAGTAGTAGAGAAGTAGTAGAGAAGTAGTAGATAAGTAATATTGCCCATGGCAATAGTAGTGATATTGCACATGGTAAGACTATTGCACATAATAATAAGATATTGCACATAATGATTTAAACCAATAAGAAATCACACATCTGGGTAGCAACAGGTTATTACACAGGTTATTGTGTGAGTGTGTGCCTGGGGGAGGAGATATGGAGTATGATGGCCATGGGGAGGAAAGATTTTTGGTGACATTCAGTGGAGCGCTTTATGCTGGTGAGTCTGTGGCTAAAAGTGCCTCTTAGTTCAGCTACAACACTGTGGATTGGGTGATCAGCACTGTCCGTGATGGACTGAAGTCTAGACAATGTTCTCCTTTTAGCAACAGTCTCTAAGTCAGAAACTCCGGTCCTGGGGTGCCGGTGTCCAGCACAGATTGATGGTTCCCCCACTCAAACACATTCACTAAACCTGGAAATTAACTGGTGAGGTGAACCAGATGTTTCTAAGCAGGGAAATCACCAAAATGTGCTGGACCACGACCCTCCAGAACCGGAGTTTGACACCCCTGCTCTAAGTTGCCAAGTTTCTCACCCACCACTGAGCCCACAGTTTGTTAAGTCTCTTGGTGCCAGAAACATGGTGATGCAGATGCTAAAAGATATGAGTCTACATTGGAAGTACAACCTTCTTTGACCTCTTTTATATGTGACCAGAGAGTTCTTTGACCAGGTACTTGTTGTCCTGAATAATCTACTCATCCACCCCCCTAATGGACAGGGGTGGGGTGGGGGGGTGTTGGCAGGAGACCATGGACCACCACCAGTTCTTTAGTCTTGTATGGTATAGAATGAACATTTTAAGCCATTTCCACCGAGAAGTGAAGTCTATGTTGATGCTTAAGTCTAAAGATAATCTTGTCTGGCCTGTTTTTAAATGTTCCTAGCAGTCTCTGCTTGGTGGGCCAATATAGTAATCATATTATGTGCGGGAAAAATAACTTCATAGTATCAGTGTGACTGCACTACGATGGCATAACCACAGAGAGGAGCTGAATAGTGATCATGGTTGCACTTGGTAAGTGGTACAACATCTGCCCTGCAGATATATTGGGTACAGTATATCCCACAACAGGCAAAACACTGATGGCCGATTTAGGCGTTGGTTGTGAGGCAGTGAACACAAGATCAGCTCTAAGAAGGGAAAAGGGAGCAAACTTCAGCTTCTGGGTGATTCAGACAAAAGATGTTGCACTTAGGTGGTTGTGACTCTTTGAGGAGTGTTTGGACTTAGGGCTGTTGGATTAGTGAGGTATCAAGTGTCAGGTGCTTGGGGTTTGGGAAGGCACCTACCCAAGAAGCTGACAGGCTCCATCACCCCCTGCTAAGAGCAAGAGGAGGAGAAAAATAAGCAAATCTTTCCTGAATACTGACAAGGGGACGTCACCGGTCTATCGTTTCAGCTTTGCCACCAAATACTTTAATGGTGCTATAGAGGTCAGGATTTGTTGACTGCACTGACATAATGACAATAACATGGATGTGTGACTGAAAAAGAGATTAATTTGTTCTAAGAAAGAAAGACAGAGAGGAGACAGAGAATTTGATGAGTCACTTTTAATATGGCCTGCTTAGCGTGTAATTGATGAGGTGGCTTTTGTGCTCCTCTTTCTCCTGTGAAAGGGGGATTTGCTCTTTGATGATAACTGCCAGGGCCACTAGCCTTGAGCTATCAAAACAGTTCTTCTAAGCATCCACCATTTGGTCTCTGACAAGACATCAGCTTTGAGATTAAATTTAACGGGTTGACGAAGTCTGAAACATTTAACCCTTAAACTTTCACAGATGTCCCTATCCTAACTTTTACAGTAACTGCAAGGAATTTTTTAATTGATGAGTTCATACAGTCAGTGGATAATTGTTCAGTTACATATGACTTAGACAGGAAGCATCTATTGACAATCTATAACTAGCAGTGTTACAGTTCAGCATAATAACCTGCTAGGAATGTCAAAAGGACCAGACACCTGTGGACTCCTAAAAACAAAAAGGCAGTTAAAAATGTCAACACCTGCACACCGAACTGTGGAACTGCTTTACTGCATAATTGGCTTTGGAACCTCTCTATCCTGTTTAGTCTACACAGAGACTAAAGTCATGTTCATACTGAAAATGCTTGAAGAAGAACGATATTCCACACTGGAAAACGGTGTTTTTGAATGTAAATGATTATAATGGGCCAAATCCAGTCAAGTGACTGCACATAAAGGGATGTTAAAATCAATTTTTCATAAAAATGTAAACTTAAAGACTATCTAATGTACAAATTTTGCTTCATCAGTTTAGCACTAAGGCTAATAGAATGAACAAATACTAGTTAATGTTTCCCCAAGTTATTTACATAATAATCTTCAAAACTCACTCAAAATACATATACCTCTTCATTAAGGGAGCAAAGTGGATATGGTTTAGGACACAGTATGATGCCAAAACAAAAAATTCACTGCTACAGGCAGGAATTCCAGACAATATCAGGGTTGATATTCACAAGACCTTTCTGTATTTATGAAGATCGCTATCACTATCACTATCACTATCACTTTTAATTGTGTTGTTTAAAAAGGCCCACAGTGATTGGCTACTCAGTGAAGGTTTGTATGTTTTTCTAACTCAAAGCAATCCATATTGTGTTCTAAACCACATCCATAAGTCTGCGCACCTTGATGAATACATGGATTTTTGATTACAATGCCATGTGTTAGCTGGTGGCCTAGTGGTTTAGGCATTGCTCTACAATCAGAAGGTTGAGGGTTCAATTCCCAACTGCTAGTGTCATCACTGAGGTACCCTTGAGCAAGGCACCGTTCCGTGAAAAATTACCGTTCCAAGGACACCTGCTGCGGACTGTTGACTGTGACTCTGTCTGGAACCCAGACAAAGGGCACTCTCTCAGGCTACACAAGCTTACACAGCATACACACACACACACACACATATATACGGACATAGCTACAGACATACAATCACCGCACCCCCCCCCCCCCCATCCCATGCCTTCGGTGCTTTATACCCCCAGTGTGGGTAGGCAGGTCTGTGACCAGCGCTTTTTAGCTGCAGGACCGGACGGACATCCCCTCTCCCCCCTCCCCTGTTGCAAGTCATGTCTTAATCATGTGTTTATGTGCTTTATTGCTGAGGTGTTTTTTTCTGTTCTCACACCCTATTTGAAGGACAGTCTGGGAGGAGCCTTTTTTTCTCTCTCCTCCTCTCTCCTCATGTATTCCACATTTCCTTATTTCCTCTGCTACCTCTTGACTGACCTGTCTATCCCCAAAATGTGATGTTTGTGTATATGTATGGTTGGAGGGGTCCAGTTTCAGTGCATGTAACAGTGTAGTGACAAATAAAGGCTTTCATCATCATCACTCATCACATACTGCTCCACCGGGCGCCCCTCATTGGTGGGGCTTCAGATGGTGAATGGGTTAAAAGCAGAGAAAGAATTTCATAGCATTCACACTATGTGCTGTGCTGTGCTGTGGGGTGTTCACAAGTGACTATAAGGGGCCAATTTACTTTAATTCTGTTCAGATAAATGTTTTCAAAAAACCGCATAGGGAGATGAAGAATAAATCAAATAATGATCGATAAATTTAGCAAGATAAGCTGTAAAAACAAAAACACTGTGATTTACACACACACACACACACAAATATCATTCCTACCAAACCAGATATGTAACCGGCTTAACCTACAGCAGGAAGTATTAAAAAGAAGTTTATCAAAGCTGTTGTCGAAAGGGCTTTCCCACTCTTTTTCCTTCTTTAAATAACATTTAGATCTGTTGTACACTGCTGTTTTTATGTTGCCTGGCCTCTGTCCTAAGTCTGCTTCTTTGACACTTTGTAAAATGTTAAATATTTCCCATGTCTATATTTAATTAATTAGTGTAGCAGATGCTTTTACAATTAACTAACTTAGACCTGAACTATGTTACAGAGGCAGGCGAATGCAGCAGTGGGTGTCCTGGCCAAGGGCTGTAAGTGGTGTGGTGTGGTGTGGTGTGCTCGCCAGGGTGGGGGGATAGAACCCCTGCTGCAGGATTATGGAACTGCACACTACACTACAACAACTAGCTTGCACTACCATGTAATCTATGAAAGCTGACTATTCGTGTAAAATCTGTTTTTTTTTTTTTTCATACAAAAAGAGTCTTTGGATCTTGAGGACACTGAACAGCAGCCTGGAAGAGTGTTGTTCTCTAGCACTTTTCAATGTTGCTACAGGCAAACTGGTGGGGTGGAGAAGAGTCGGCACATATTTAGCTGTTAAGACTCAAGCTGGAGAGCGTGCCAGAAAACACATAGCTCCAGGTAGAACCTGCTTGCATTTGTTGATCTGAGACTAATTTCTCAGCCAAAAAGCCAAAACCTAACTTTTGAAAGTGCTAACAAATCAGTTGTGCTCGTCAGAATTCTGAAGAAATTTCAAGTTTCAGGGAAGAAGGTGGATTAAACAGACCGCAATTTTGAAAGGGGTGGTGAGAGGTAAGGAACACACCTTGTTAATGCTCTGTAATCACCTGGTGCTGAGTCAGACCCTGGCTGAAAAGAACAGGGCAAATGACTAAAGAAGGGGAGAGACGCACTCTAGACTAAACAGTTTGTACACTGCAAGTGAAAGCCATTTACAGGTTATAAACTGAGGCAAATGTGTTTTCAGTCCAGCTCACCCGAATACACACCCAGTATGTTAATGTGGGTCAGGAGATACGCTCTCAGTCCAATCTGTCAGCACCTAATTCTGTCTGCCTTTGCTTTGGATATGACTGAAAAAAGGGCTCCTGAGACTAGGCCCCTCGAAAACAAACTTAAACAAACATTAAACATGCAGCGAGATCATGTACAGGATTTTCCAGACAAATCTTTACTAAACTAGTAGTTCTCTAAAACAAACACTCATTGAACAATGCATTCCCTTCTCAGAGTTGAGATGCAATCTAAACAGCCTCCGCTAGATAAGGAAAGTTGTGAAAAGCTGAAAAAAAAACCCAAGACAAATTCCAGAGAATTCCACAGATGAACATATAATTAGGACACACTCAGCTTCTCCCGTTGCTATGCGTCATTCCTGAACCTCTGAATCCTTACTATGTCATTACCCAAACCCACTGTCATCTTTCTACAAATCTTAAACTCACTGGGCAAAGCTGATCAACAGAGTAATCTTGTAGTGACATCAGCTCTCTGGAACGGGAATACAGCGCTTTTTCTGTTACTGTTTTCGTCACATTCTTCCATGAAATCTGACTCCACACTTCAGCCCCTCGCTGTCTCTTACTCTTCCCTCAGCATGAGGTGAAGAGCGACCGCAGTCCTGTATGAGGCAGGTGCTGCTTAAAATTGTTGCCTTCTGGCTAGAGAAAAAAGTGCAGTTCCCCAAGAAAAGGAATTTCACATTTAAACATAAAACCCCCATCAAAACGCAAACAGCATCTCCCAAGCAAACTAAAGAAAATATGCAATGTCTCCTGACTCATCAGACAAGCACGCCTCCGGAAGGAGGTGCCAAGGTTTGGGGGAGGAGGGGGAAGATGCCGATCTGGGGGGCTCATTTTACAAGCTATAATTTCTCAGTTAACCTGAATGACTTAAGCTCGAAGTGAGGTATCCCTGATGCCCTTCCTCCTATTAAACAGATATCACTTTTGGATAAACATATCTCCCTTAAGAAGGGAAATTTATATCATGATATCTCCCACTATCTGGATAATTTATAGTGATGTAATGCCATGATGTAAAAGCAGAAAACATAAAATAAGAAACTGTTTTCAAACTTTTTAAAGTCATAATAATGCAAAATTCATCTGTAACATTCTAAAACAACGTACACTGAGGAACACTTTAATGCTGCTATTTTCAGCATTAGCTGCATCATGCTGTGACACAACAGTACCCACGTTTGTAAAATCTATATCAAGAAAAAAACGGATTAACTTTTGTAGTATACCTCCCACTCCTACCACCTGGTCAGGCGAAGGTGGGATTGGAGAGACGGCGTCTTTATTAAGACAGACAATAAGCATCATCACTCCAGTCAGTCTGGACCGCAATGGCTTCTGTCTTCTGGATCTATAGAGCGTTAGTTGGAGGAGGCAAGATTGTTAGCGTGCCACCATCTCTGCACCGCACCCCATCTTCCAGAGAAAGGAAGACGAGCGGGCGGAGGGAGGGTGGAGCTCGAAGTAAAGGGGGGACATTAATCACCAGTTTTAGAAAAAGGACAGTGCCCCCACACCCACGCTCAACACCCCAGGGTACAGAATCACAGAATTGCTGGGTGAGTCTCTCCCTTTTTTCCCTTTACTGCTGGACGACAGCATTCCTCTGCTGGGAGGGGAGCCACCAGCTCTCCACTTGAGCCCGGCTGCTCACACACCGAGCCAACTGGGCTGAAGCTCTGTCTGCACGTCACACTCTCGCAACTCAAACTTTCCACTGCTTTCCAGTTACGGGCTTAAATAATACTGTAACTGTATGTGCCCCTGGAATTCTCCTGGGGGAAAGAGTCTTGCACCTAGTATTTATGGAAAGGAACAGCTGGAAGAAGCTACACATGTTTTTCAAAGAGAAATACCCTTGACTGGGAGAAAAAGGTTAACCACAAGAGATCCAGGATCCACAAGAGATACAATCAAAATAAATATACTGAATTTTTAAAATGATTTTTTTTTTTTTAAATCATGAAATTGTCACTGACAATCAATTGCCATATAATTAACTGCAATGAGCAATGTAATTAAACTTTAATAAAATATTAAATATGCAAGAATAAAGTGGCATTATGGCAGGCCTAATCTAGTGTTTAAACATTTACTTACTTCATTATTGTTTTTAACTAAATATTTACTTTTTCGCTATTTGCCTGATTTGATACTCAGTCCACAGGGGATTTTTTCCATGCAAGAAAGAGTGCAAGAAAGAGTGTTCGCTCACGCTCATCTGCTAGGCTGTGCTCTCTTAGTGTGCCATTGCCTCCTAAATTTATATTTATGTCCTACCACTGATCCTGACCATCCATGGTCCTATTTAAAGGAAGCGTTCAGGTGCTGTACTGAAACAAAAACAACAACGCTGCCCAAATTTGCTGTGGATCAGCACTCGGCTAGCTAACTGGGTAACTAACACCTTACCTGTCATCCTTTAGTCAGATCATGTTATACTGTATGAAGCGATATGCGCAAGAACACTAGCTACAGAGTTTACCAAAAGTTTGAAGAGCAACTATGCTGCCAACAAGAAGCTGTGTCTTCTAGATATTTATTTATTTATTTATTTACTTGTGTGTTTGTTTGAAGCAACTTACTGTTTTTCAGAGAAATCTTAAATCTGAATTATTCCAAAGTTTCTAGGCCATATTTGTCTGAGGCACAACTTTGTGATCCTGGATTTAAATTTAGCCTAAAAAATACAGTGTACTTTTAACTTAAATAACTGATTACTTTGGACAGCGAGTGCTTTTTTTTGTCACTCAAGCAAATATTGCAAGAGTATTTCTACTGTCACTCCTCTGATCAACACCACAGGTCTAAATGAAGAACAAATAAAGAGCAAAGAACTTACATCAAAGTAGAAAACGTCCGATTGATATTTTTGTAGCACATCTGATTCATTTTCACAGTGCATTGATCCAGTCCTGCCACTCAGAAATTCTTTCAGCTGCGCAATACACAAGCTAAACCCCTCTCAGAAGGTTTTCTGAAGCACATCAACACAAATGACACAAATACACATAAACAGGCGCTCAATGGGACCTTCCTGTTTATGGCCAACGATTGTTACTGGACCCCATTCAACTTAAGAACCAATAAATCCAATCAGAAAAGTAGTTACTAGGCAGGGTTACTGCAGACCAGGGGATCCCCACAGCAGACACTAACGCCCCCAGATGCGCATATGGGTGATAACGGCTTTTACCGGAGTTTACCACTGAATTCCCCAGAAACGAAATTATGCACCTCACTGGTCACATCAAACAAAGCAAAAGTTTCATACGTAGTCTTAACAGATGGATTTTGGAAGCCATCATTATTCCTTTTTAATTGAATTGGCTGTGATTAGCTTTACACTAAATTAGTCATAAAATCTGTTAAAAAATGTCTGTAAAAAACATTTTTCACATCCCAGTTATAACAGCTATGACCTGCTATCTATCTGAGTGGGAGGTCCTGCTCCTGAATCAACACTTTTGTGTCAACTAAATTTTGGTAAATTAAATAAACTTTTGTTAAAGTAAATAACATTCTTTACTTGCACTGAATCACAACTATTAGTATTTTTACTGAATATGCATCTTATAATTAAAGCATTTAAACATGCAATGAACCAAAAGGGGTTGAAACAGAAAGGAAAACAAAAAGACTCAATTCTGAGGAAAGGTTTCATTCACAGTTTGACTCATAACAGCTTAGTAAAGCAGCTTATTTTAGTTTGATAGAAAAATGGTGTTCTCTGAAGTTGGGAAATGTTTTGTGGTATAAATTACGTCACAATACAGATTTCTTAATTGGAGTTTTCTTTTCAAGTGAACTATATTCCTTATTGAATTTCATTTTTCAGTGTCTGCCAAATGTTCAGCCCTCCAGGTTTTGTAAAATGTTTTTTGCTTGCAATAGAAGTATTAATCCTGATGACATCCTACAAAGTAGTGTGTGAAGTCCTGATGCAGTCTGAGCAGGGAGAGCCCACAACACAATTACGCAGGGTTTAGCGAGGCTGGTTTGTCAAGAACTAGGCCACAAATCATCCTATAATGATGCAGGTCAAGCTCAAATGAATCACATCAACTCACATAAGAGTAAAATAGCAGGGTTTTCTGTTGTGAAAGGCTCAGGGCACTAAAAGCTCAGTAGCTGGACTGGACAAAAGGCTGTGAAGAAGTTGTGTTTATAGTGTTAGCTGTTTCATAACACTTACTGCGAGGTGCTCCTCGGTCCCGTGCATGGTGATGCAGTCCATGCTGATCTCAATGGTGTTAGAGGGGGACATGATGGAGGAGCCCTCTGAGAAGTTGAACTCAATGGGCTGCACTGAGTGGAACGCAGACCTTTGGAAAGACAACAAATAACAGGGGAGTAATTCTAGGAACGCCTTCAGGATAATACAAAAAAAATCTTTCATTTGACTGTCATGCAGTGATAACCCATATCAATCACGTGCCACACAGTGAGGGCCTAAAATGTCTGAGGACATCTAGTTTCTTAAAACAAATCTGAGTTGAGGAAACGCATTGCAATATAAACACGGTAAAAATATTGCAGAGAAATAGTAATGTTCTCTAAATCATTCATCTCTTGTAAATAGTTTCTAAATACCTTTCAGGTTTTGTTTTTTCTGTTCTGGAATATGACAGTGAATGTCAAGCATGACTCTACAACTTTCAAAAGATGTATTAAAAGAACTTTCACATTGTGATAGACAGTATAGTTGTGTGTGAATGCGTGTGTGTGCTTGTGTAAATGTACGCACTGGTCCAGCATCTCCAGCAGCTGGTTGAAGACATCCTGCCCGAGGATGTCAGTTCCCTGGGAGTTTGGTGTCTGAGACATGGAGGCCAGAAATGATCCTTCAGCCCAAGAAAGGCAAGCTGCAGGCTCCCTCCGTCTACTGAGAGAAGAATGCACACATAAGAACTGCGTCTGTTAACAGACTGTACAGGGATGACTGTACAGCATTCATTTTAAAGGAGTGTCAGGATGCACTTCACTACGGTACTGACTTTAAAGCGATAATGAAAATGAAAGAGAAATAATATTTTCCCCATATTCTAAGGAATTATCTAAATCATCCATTTGACTGGGACAAAACAACCTTTTTATGTGTGTATGTGGGTGGTAGGTGAGGGGGTGCTTCTGGGAGAGGGAGGTGAGTTATTGCCCCTTGAAAAAACACCAAAAATAACTTCCTGCATTTCTACATTTACAATAGTAATTGTGCACTAGGTAAATAATGTAATGTAATGTAAATAACATCAGGTTTTATTGTACAATTCTTTAGCAAGTTCAGAGCCATGCAGAGAGGGGCAGATGCTCATCTGTAGGGTGCATCTTCTCATTTCAGCAACTGAACAAACCAAGTTTTTGTAGATGGGGAATCTGCCATACACTGTGACCCAAAGGGGCAGGTGCCTGAGCACATAAAGCTTTACAATTCTGTGATAGAAAAATGCAATTAAGCAAAAGACGGCCCAAAACAGTTACCTTCTACTTAAGTGTGATAATGTTATCTAACTAAATAAACATAAATGCCTTTGGCTAGACTCTATCATCCATGGATAATGTTAAGTGGAATCACTAATCGAGAAAATGCTATGACAGTAAATCCAACATTACTGTTTACACCAGGGGTCACCAGCCTTTTTGAAACTGGGAGCTACTTCACGGGTACTGAGCCATACGAAGGGCTACCAGTTTGATACACTAGCACAGAGTTTGCCTAAACTAAAGTTCATGTATAATAAACATGTCAAATTTTTTTTGTCATTTGATATTGTCATTTTCAAATCTATATAAATGCAAATGTGATTAAAGTAGAATAGCAACAGGATAAAATTAAATGTTAGACGCCACTCACTGGTGAGTTGTGCTATTTTTAGAACAGGTCCGCGGGCTACTCATGTGGTCCTTGGGGGCACCATTTTGGTGACCCCTGGTCTACACAGTCCAGTGCAATACTGTTTCATACATCAGATTTGTTAACAGTCATTTCCTCCATGTGTGTGTGTTCAGAAACAGACCTACTCTGGAATGTTTTTTGCAGATTTTTGTTTCGTTTAATCCCACAAAAAGTGGGGCGATAGAATCGTGTTTCAGTGCATGTATTACACAGCCAGAATTTTACAAGCCAAAATGTTGTCATTTTTTGTAGATAACTGTATTTTATATAAAATCAGAAACCAGGGTTTGAGATTACTTAGTGACTCGACCTAGTTGAAGGTAAGTATGTGATTTTTTTAGAACTGGAGTTTATATACTGATGTGGGGGTTGTGGGGGGTCAGGGGATGGTTGTAAGCTTCCACTATCAGTTAGCCCTTTAACTCCAGTGTGAAATTAAAGCAGCAAAATGTTGGACAGTGAAGTCAGATCTCACTCTCAAATTTAACTCGTAATTTTTTGATTCTTTCATTTATTTATTTTTTACTTTATAAAAAATGAATGAATGAAAATGAAAGAAGTTGCATATACTGAATTGGCCAAGAAAGTGTATCAGTGAAGAAACAAAATCTTGTTGGTTCGTGCCCTTTCATGTTGATCACAATCTGAATGATATGCATGGATTTCACACTTGCCATATCGCCCACGCCCACTTAAAGGCATCAGTGTTTAGGAGTGGGGCAATAATCACCACTTGTAGGAGGAAAGAGCTGTTATTCTTCTGAAACAAAGGTGCACGACCCAGAAAGAAGAAAATAACAGACTAGATCACAGTGCTCAGGAAGCATTACATTGCTGCAATATGTAGACTGACAAGATTGTCAAGAAAATTAGTTGACACAAAGTAGCGCTGCAAATTTATGGCTTCTGCTGTTACATTACTGAATGCATATCTGCCCATTGTAACGGTTATCTACTCCGACTCCTCTTACTCCATCTTATCTGTCTAACAGCTCTTACTGTTATCTTGCAACACAATGTTAATGTAATTACTTAACTTATAAAACAGTTAGTTACCCACTGAATTACATTTACATTTGTTTTACATTCCGTATAAACAGGTGTGATTCCAAACTTCGGACAGAAACTTGAAAAACTTTTTCTGTACTATATTTGACAATAATACTTTAAAAAAGGATAAAGAAAAGACTGTCATTACATATGCAATTTTTACAGATGGTTTAGAATTCACTCGAGTTTCTTCAGTAGAATTCTTATAATGAGCTTTGAGTAGAAAGTCAGTAGTAGAAAATCAAAACACGCTTCTATTTAACAATTAAGTGACTGGTAAATATCATTAAGAGTATAAGTCAGTGGGTGTCTGCATAAGGCAAGATGAGCTCTCTGTTCCTCAAAAGAAGTGCATTCTTCTATGGCTGTGTAACCTTCCATCACTAATGAGAGCTAATGTGAGGTTTTTAAAGACAAAAGAGTGGATGACTGTCAGCACAGACGCCCTGACCCTGGTCTCACTGAAAGGGAACACCAGACAAAAGGCAGCGTCTCATTGTTTCTGCTGAAGAGCCGCACACGCTGTGGGCCCGAGCAGGACGGAATTCCCCCCACCAGCTACATGACAGCAACACCACCACTGTGATTTGCAGCATTCAGTGTGTGTGCAGCTGAACTGGGCTCGGCAGGGGGTAGAATGTGTGTGTATCTGGGTAAGAGAGAGGGAGAGACAGGGAGAGAGAGAGG
>JBBIGA010000106.1:10602871-10631660 GCA_037576975.1 Alestes dentex | reverse complement strand
GTCGTTGAGGGCAAGTCTAAAGTCAAGTCACAAGTCTTTGTTTGTGCGACTTAAGTGTGACTCGAGTCCGAGTCTCAAACTCGAGTCCCCATCTCTGGCTGTTGCACAGTGCACACACAGCATGCTCATTTGTTTCAATTAGTCAGTTGCCACAAGACGACTTAACAACGTGTACATAATAACCTAATACGCCTGTGCGCTCGCATACTTACTGGTTGCACCAGCCTGCGTTTCCCAGTTAATGTGTGTGTTTCCCCTACAGCTCCGAACCACCCAGTCGGTAAAACTGTGTGTGCTCTTTGCGAGCTCGTACCCGGCTCCTAACCAGCAGCTCTGCCTTCAAGGGTGATCTTTGGTTAATGGTCATCATGTGACTGATGCAAGCCAGATCATTTTAATTAGCAAAATTGTGATTAATAGTTAAATGTTATTGTTGAGGGGCACAGACGGGACTCCACACGCACACACACATAAAAAAAGCCTCAAGAAAAGGGCACTTGGGGGGGGGCACACCCCTACACACCTACACACACACACACACACACACAGTGTGTGTCCCTTATGTGCTGAGAATGTGCTGAGAATATTCCACCACAGGTCTTGTGAGGGGCCTGACCATCAATGAATAGGGTAAACTACAGTATAAACAGGGTACAATACATACATATATAAGACCCCATTTAGTTAAAAGACAACAATCTCATTTGTTAGGAAAATGAACGTGCTACTCAACAGTGGAATGTATACAAACACAACTAGGAAGAAACATGTGAGACTAGGGGGGCAAAAAATCTGTAGTTGTGTAGTTGCATACATACCAATACCATTAGTAGGCAAACAATTCACAAAGTGACACTTCTAAATATAGCCATCAACACAAATTTCATTATAGTTATTATTCTAGTCCAGCTGGTGCTCGTCTAACACTGTGTTGTAAGTGTATCCTTATCTGGAAGAGTAAAAATGGGCTTTATTCTATTTCTGAAGTTTTTACTTTGGCTTTCACTGAAAGAAATAGGTCAACCGTCAATAAACAGACATTACTCAGCACTGCCAGAGTCATTTCCTCCTCACTCCTCAGTCATTACACGATCAGTTACCTTAAATCATTCACATAATCAATTCTCTGTTTAACTAATAGGTAAGCTAAAATGTTCTCACCTTAATATCAAACTATTTAAAAAAAAGTTTTTTGGTTGCACTGTATATGTGCAAACGAGTAAACATTCCCACACAATGCAGCCAGGCTACAGCTGCGGAGAGGCATGTGTGTATGATCTGGACTTGGCAGGAGGTAGAAGCAACAAGAAAAGCATGTTCAATTCTCCTTTTAATTCTCAGCCAAAAAGGTAGGTGTGGCACAAGCCTAAACTACTGAACGATCATTAATGCACACATGGATTCTGAATCCATGTTGGTCTAATATGCCGTCATGCCTGCTTCTGAATGCCACAACAGAATAAGCATTAAGGGATAGGCCTAAGACTGGAAATACAGGCGAATTAACGATAATTCCTAAATGACGAAGGGCGAAGACTGGCAGAACAGCTTCAATAACATGGAGAACTCTTTCTTTCTCTGCTTAAAAGGTTCCCCAAAAGGACAGCTCAACAAGAAAAGCGTGGTCAATCCCCCTTTTTATGCTCAGCCAAAGAGGTGTGGCACAAGGTGGATGCTGGGATTGAATTACTCAGATAAGTTTGTGCTGCCAAGCCTGTCATGGGAGAGAAAGCATCTTGCAGTCCTAATGTGTATTTAAGCCTCAGCTAAAAAATGTCATGCATTATCTCCCAAGTGCCAAACCCAGTAAGTCTATCCTCATTTTGCATCCACAGGTCTGTCTTTCACTTAAAAGACCACACTTTCTATTGTAAATAGTTTTATCATTGTGGGATCTGTAGCCTTGGGAGGTCCTGTTAAGGAGATAATACATATTATATGCAACGATGGGATGTAACTTTTAATAATTCTATTTCAAGGACTGCAGTAACAGTATCTACCAGTAAATCAGAAATAACATACAATAAGTTTTACTGATGTCACACAAGCATTTCTAATGGAGATAATACCACATTTTCTTTTCTGGTACCAATATTTAAGACTAAGGGCCAATATCAATCTGATATTTTCCTTTAAAAGCTACTAAGCTTGTAAAATCGCTTGTTTAATGAACCATATTGCTTAATATGCATCTAGATGGGGGCAAACTGATCAAACTACTCAAACAATTTAAACGGGCCATACCCAGTTCATAACATTACACCACACAGTGTGAGCCTGGGCTATCTCAGGATGGATTACAGGGCTGAATGAGAACAGTTCTTTATAATTTATAATTTATGAGTCTGCATTTTCTCTTGATGATATCGATCTGCCATCTCTGCATCTTCTACTGTCCATGATGAGCAAGATTGTGTGACTGATTGAACTGGCTGATTGCCACGCAACATTGTAATTGTTTCCAGTTCATCAAGATAATGCAGCTCTGTAGCTCATTTTAATAACCGATGCTGATTCAGTTGAGATATAATTATGCAAGCAACACTACCATTATAGTTTTTATTAGATGTTAGTTAGATATTTCCCAGCAACTGGACCTCTTACAGACAGGAGGTGAATCATCACACGGTGAATTAACTGGGCCAGGCTCGAATGGCATTTTTTTGTGCTCTGAATACTCATTGCCGTTTCTGAATGAATATGCAAATATCCACTCAGTTTCATTCTTTCATTCATTCATTCATTTTCTGTAACCGCTTAATCTTTACTAGGGTCGCGGGAACCCGGAGCCCAGCCAACGGGTGCGAGGTGGGGGCTAGTTTCATTCTGTAAAAAATCAAACTATTTTATACATTTAATCATAATTTTTCAAACATTTATTTATTTGTTATAGTTCATTTTGTAAAAAGTAGAACTACTCCTTCTTTACTCATAGAAAAAGCATTAAGTTATGCTGCAAGTTAACGTTCAGTCCTTAATAAGACAAATGAGTCTAACTGGATTTATGTTTGCCTTAAACTCAGTGATGATACAGGAGTAAGTTCAAGATGTAAATCTCTTAAAATCTTTGCTGAGTGACATTTTTTCATCGCCAAGAGTCAGCTTCATGAACCACTGCTATGTTAGTTCTCCATGTTCTCCATTTTCGGTTCCACCTTAAATAGTACAGCAGAAACATTGTTCCATTTAAAGCTTAATTCTTTTTAAGATCTGTTTAATGTGGAACCTTCAGTCAAACTCACAGTGTTTAATAGTCAATACTGGCGACAAACCAATAGCATGAATTTAACTTTTTTTTTTTTTGACATTTTAATATCTCTCACTTCACTTATTCTGCTTTTGTCTTTCAGAGGAAGGCAGTGAGTTGTGAAATTGTAAAAGGGGGCCTGGCTGTTTTCAGCCTTTAGCTAACATCACCTGGGTATGGCATTAATTTCTTAATGTCCTTCGAGTAAGTGCCGATTTCTCATGGTTTTGGGGTAAAAACCTTTTATATACAACAGTGATAAATAAATGAAATATGTCTCTGAAATATGTCAAGGAAAGCACTGTGGAATTATGTTGGGACTGCAGGGTTAAAGACTACTTAATACATAAATGAATACCAACATAGTGAATGAATATCCAAGTATTCCAATCATTTTGACCAGCTAGTATTATGTATGACCTTCTGCTTAATAAAAATATTTGGGAATTACATGAAGAAATAGAATATAAGAACTCCAGTGCAGGTTTTGAGACATTTAATGTCTGTTGTAAAATCTTTACAATTCCTGTGAACTATTTGAAGTGGAGCATTAGTTCTGACCATCAGATGTTTTAACAAAGGCTTTTTATCCTAAGACTAAGGGTACACTGCTGCAGGACTTGTGGGCCGATGTCTATGTATCTGTCTATCCATCCATTATCTGATCTGCTTATGCTTAACCAGGGTCGTGGGGAGTGCTTGAGCCAATCTCACTGACTATGGGAGGAAACTGGAGTAACCAGGTGAAAACCTATGCAGACATGGAGTGAAACTCATGACCTGATGTCAATGGGATGAAGAGAAGACATTTGTTGGGGACTGCTCTTCTCTTTTTTGGGAACTTTAAGTCTAAAGTAAAGTTTGAATATTATGAGTGTGAACAGCAACAAAGTAGTCCAGCTGTTAAAGCAATAGAACAAAAGTTGCAATCAGAAAGCAAATTAGAAACTAATTATGAAGGATTAAAACTGAACTGAGGGAGAATTAGATATCTTTCTTCACAAATATACTTGAGAATCAAGATTACTGCTTTAAAATATCATGAAGACCAAATGCATCAGGCAAACTGAAATACTACCCAACTCACTATTTTACATTAGTAAACAGCTCACTCACAGTGTACAAACAGGTGTGAGCAACTCAAGCAAAGTGTTTATATCACAGGGAGCCGAGGTTTCATTTATAGTGTGCTGATAGACTCCCGAGTGCCCCTTCATTTATCTGGGCCCTGAATCGGATCTGCCATGTGTTGCAGCACCCTATACCGCAAAACAAAATGATACTTATACATCACAGGATGTAATGGCTATTAAATGGCCTAAGGTCCTGCTCCACAGGGATTAGGTGTCTGTCCCTCTCATTTATATGTTATTGCACTTAATATTGTCAGCATTTCAGGCCAGTGAGAACATGAGGATTATATAGGTCTCTAGCAGGTGCTGAGTAGCTACTTTCTCAGGTCACATACAGCAGGGGGACATGTTTCGGATTCACTGACGGTGATCCAAGAGCTCGACTGACTGCTCGGTGTCATGACATCATCAGCATCGACCCTGGATGGAGATGGAGCTCCAATCAAAGCAAAGAAAAGATGAAGAGTGGAGAGAAGGTCACACAGGAGGAGGAGGTATAGGTCTGAGCCGACCCTGTTAGCCTCCACAACGCTGGGAAGCTGCCAGAAACACAATCCAGTTGACAAGGAGTGGCGGCCAAGAACGACATCATGGCCCCACAAAAAGGCACAACACCCACACATAGAAGTATCCAGGCCTTTTTCATATGATCCACGTGTCAAAGATTTACAAGCACTAAATGACAGGAGTTTATGGTCAGGTCCTCTGCCATGTTTTTCCACAGATAGCTGGACACACCAAAGCTTTGTTTCAGTATAAGAGCTCACAGCCATACCATGTGGCCTTAGTAAGGCCTTATAAATCAGTCAAAGCAAGCGAAGCAACTGTAATAAACAAACACACTGACTGAGGCTATGAGTCATGCTGTGTCCTCAAAGCAGGACCCACCTCATAACATTTTAGCTGTTGATTAATTGCCATTAATTGCTATTAACATTTTACTTAGCCTATTATAAGTCTAAAGTGGTCAAATTGGCAAATTAGCTGTCTTGCTTCCTAGCTATTGACACTTAGCAGCTCCCAAGGCAAGTTCAAATAAACAAACTTTATTCACTACTGCACCATAAAGGTGTTATGGTACCAATTAGAATTTTTGTCATTTGTTTTGCAAGACCCTTTAAATGTATGTGTATCTGTTTTTATTTTTTTTCAATTCACAGGTATTTGCTTCAACCTTGCTGACAGACAAGCATTCACACATTCTGTTTGTTGCAGCATAAAAAATAAGACTGTAAAAGCTTATTATTATAAAAGATATCTGTGGTCACATTAAAGAGCCCATATCATGGAAAACATTTTTTTAATTAAAAAGTTAGGCGTATTATGTAAACAATGAGACAACTGCAAAATCTAAATTGGAAAACAACTCATTCACACAAATAGACCAAGTCATATAGACAGCCTACATCAGCTAGGCCCTACTCATTCACACTCAAGTTATAAGAAGTTTACAGAATGCATATTAGTTAATAATAGTTTACAGCTATTAGAAAAAATGTAGTTAATAATAGATAATTTGGTATCTAAAACCATAAAATACTGTGAGAAAAAAAAACAAAAAAACAATGTAGGATATGGACCCCTTAAAGTGATCATAACCAGCTCAAATTTTTCTAATCATGTGGCCTAGAGCCACATTGTCACTTCTGTTCAATCATAGTTGCAGACACACAACACTTTCCCATGAATCGGCCTTTTTATGACTGCCACATCCATCATCCTCTCAAATCACATCTTATCCTCAGCTTAGGTGATCGCTCCCTCTCTCTGCACAGGAGAGATCAAAGTTTGTTTATGAAATACTTTGTGAGATCCATCCAAAGCTATTTAAACTTTTACATTTTGGATATATTTTGAATTGGGCCACCACTTTAAATGCGGCTTGAAAACTTCCTTGGAGACAATAGTTGTCTCATCTCTATTTTTTCATTGTGGTTATTTTCTGCACAGCTTGAGTGTGTGGTGGGTTTGATCTCTAGTGGGAGCTGATGTGGGGGCTGTGGGCGGCTGGTGTCTGGTTACTGAGGGAGTTATGTATTTAGCTTAAGGGGGAAGGTGCACTGCGTCCACTTAAACGCAGACTGGGCCTCTCGCAGACGGGACGGGGTCAAGGGTCGTGGCTAAACAGGGCCGCCCATTGTCTCCTGGCAGGTTGGGCACATCCAGCAATGAAAATGCAATCAAAACAAACAGAGCCTTGCGATCTAGGGTGTTAGTGGGAGGCCTTCTCCAGTGACTTCATTAATCACTAGCCAGGTAGTGTTCAAAGAGATGGACTCTCCCTCCCTCATCCCTCAAACCAGAGGCTGCAGGACAGACATGAAGGTGCGAACAAAAGGAGAGCGGCCCAGGAGGTTTCTCTTCCCCTCAGTCGCGTGCTTTCTTTGTGCCTGACTTTTACTGACTGAGACAGAGGAAAAAGTCTAAATGCATTTAGACAAAGGGCAACTTCCATTCACTCTGCAATGGCACTTTGCTTCAGACCTATGCATTTTTTCAGCCATTTCTCCAAAACAAACAAACCTGCCCCCCCCCAAAAAAACACAACTAAAAACACATAAGGTGCGTTTTATGTAAAGATAAAAGTTATTTTACTAATTTGAGGCAAAATGCACATTGAAATCTATATTCTATATGATTGGATAAATATTAGAATATAGATAGAATCTGCATTGTGAAGAAAGCTTTCAGTTTCTGAGCTTTGATGGTTTAGAAGTAGTCTATTCACTTGTATTTTGGAACTGTTGCATTTGTGTTCATTGTGTAGTTTTTGCTCTTATGTGTAGTAATATGTGTATTTGTGCCTTAAGGAATCTGCGTTGGGGGTCACTAACAGAACTGCATTGTTTGAAACACAACGACAGTCAATTTTGAAAGCTGGTCTAGATAATTACTGTTTTACGCTAGGTGTTACAGCAATTTGCAACAATGTAAACAAATGTCAAATGTTATTTTGTGGATTTTACATTTTTCTGCCAGCTTTAGTGCACCACACACACACACACACACACACACACACACTTAAACCTTAGCATACTGCCGCACACCTAAACACCAGTAATTAGACACATTAACTTTTACAAAAGGGAATAAGAAGATGTTGCTGTTAATGGCAATGATGTACATTGGTTCATTTTCATTTGAAGACTGTGTCGAAATGAGCTCAAGTGTGTCTGTTGTCTCTTGGGGTCTCGAATCCTGGAGAGAAAATAAGATCAACTGATGGCAACTGGAATGGACACTAAAACAACAACTGCAGGTATATGCACCTGTGATCTGGGTCAAGTACGCTCAACACTGCGAGCACACAGCGGAAAACACACCTGTGTCTGTGAGCTGGAGGTCAGAACAGTGCACAAGAGTGATGAGGTTTTCAATAGGCTCTTGTTTCTAGAAGCAGGTTTATTTGTGCCAGAGTTTAATATATTACTCAGCATGAAATATGTTACATTTGAAATGAGAAATTGTACACAGCTCGCTGGGTTCAATCTTGAATAATGGTTAATTCTTTAATTTTTAATCTCTTTGTCTTAATACTAACTTGAATATTTAAAAGTCAGCATTAAGATATTTAAAATGATGAGTTACCTTATAGGGTTTTTTTAAGAGGTTATTCAACATTCAAGATTCAAGACTAAGAGGTCTTTAGCATTTATGTATCGAATAAGTATTAACTCAAACAAGATAAGCACTGACCCATATACTTTTCAATGAAAAGGATTTTACATACTAATATACATTTAAAGAACAAGCCCATCTAAGAGGGGTGATTTAAAGGGCCTGCCAACACATTAGACATCCCTGAAATGCATAACACATGCAGTGTGCAGTGGCACAGTGACCGTGGACCTCCTTGACCAGATTTACAGCTGTACTTGTTGTCCAGCTCTGTTCAGTTCTGTGTCAAAATGTGGTGTTTGAACAGTGAGCAGCCCAGTAAGCGCTAGGTTTCAGGTATCTAGTCTGGCTGCCCAAAAGCTGGACACTCCTTTACACTCGCATTGTTACCATAAGAACATGCACCTATAAATATCAAGGCCCGGCAGCAGCTGGAGGCACAGATACAACTGTTTGCCTTACCAGACACTGCTCAACAGTCTCAGACCAGACAGCTATAACTTCCGCTTTATACAGAAATAGAACAGAACTAGTAAAGTAATACATCGTGCTGTCCCAGTTGCGGACCGAGGATTGTACCGCCAAAGCCAGTGCATTAGATTTGTGCTTTTTTTGTTTGTTTGATTTTTTTAATACATAGTGCCTTTCACAGCCAAATACATTCGGTAATGGTCCTACTTTTACTTCTGTACTGAATAAAACTACAGCTAAACTGAGCATGCATTCAGAGTCCACGTCACGTGCAAGATGAACTCTGCAACCTTGATGATTCAGGTTGAAACACAAGTGCCTTACCGTTGAAAGGCGTGTTCTGGGCAGAGCTGTACGGCTGCATAGGGAGACGTCATAGTGCCAGACTGTAGTCTTCTCGAAAACTACCAGCAAGTGGCCCAAGCACATCTATCAAGGCGACGTAAAGGGTCAGATCTATGAAAAAGGATACAAATAAAAAAAACGGCTAAACATCAACAATAAGAAAGTTGTTTCAGACAGATTAAAGTGCAGATAGCTCAAGTGCACAGGAGTTGCTCAAGTGTGGAGGATGCTTTGATGGGTCATTCTTTCTACGGACCACAAGCCGAGGGGCGGCGTCAATGCCAGCCTGCTGACCAATCCCTGGCAACAACTGGACAGGGTATCGTACTCCCTCAGTTGCTAGGATATAGATATGAAGCAACACCCCTAAACTGTCCCCCACCCACTTCATTCCTGGGCCACGTCCCCAGTGATGGCTATCTAAGCACTGTACTGAAAAGCTCACTTCAAGTCCCATTTCCTGCCTGAATTTCTCTTCACAGTGCCTAGAGCTTTCAGCCTGGCATTTACAGATGCATCACTCCATTCATGGATGGCCAAGTGAAAGAAAAGTCACGTGAAGTGGTCCAGTGTCCCTGAGGTGGTTTGTCAATCTGTCAATAAGACTTAAGCCCATGGCTGAAGGTTTAGCGCCATTCACCTGCCTCTTTCCTCTTACCGCTGACATGCGCTTAGCACAAACACCTGCAACACTCCGCTGGTATGAGGCCTAGTGACTTCTAAAGAGTTCATGCTGGTGTTGATGATTAGTTATAAGTCTCGAACAGGAAGTTTTAAGGATATAAATCTATGCCTAAGATTCTTCCCCCGCAAAATCCCCCACCCACGGCTAACTTCCAGCCCCTCTGCCTCATGTTTTGTTGGAGTGGCCTGGCAGCTGTAAACGTAGAGGCGTTTTGCATTTTTTGAGAAATGAACAGCAGATGAATCACAGGCTTAAATTAAAGGACAGGGTCACAGAGGGGGAAATATAATAAATAGATTCTGAGTATCCAGGGAACATGAGCCGTCATGCAGGACTTTTGTACCTTTCAGACACACAGAGTCTCTCTAGCGCCCCCTCCCTCAATGGTGCACCCACAGTGCGCCTTGGAGGCCTTGATGATGTCAGCATAGTATACCAACCCAGTGAGATCAGGCTGCAGGCCGGCTGTGCCTTTTTAATAGCCTATTCTGAAGGAAAGTGACGTGCAATCCACCTCCCCACAACCAGTAACCAACCAGCAAGAAACTACTTTGCCTCATCTTTCCCCCACATGCCAAGGCAGCAGAGAGTTATTTTAGTCCGACCCTCATATCACCCACCCAACACATATGAACACACTGCCCACACCCAGGCAGACAGATAGCTCTGCTAACATCTGCAAATTGTGTGTCCTCATTTTGAAAGTGCCATTCCTGAACAGAGTCCAACTCAAACAGCACGCTCTACTGTGCTGAACTGAACTCATTAGAGAGTGCCAGATTCCCATACATCTGCAAGCATGGGTCATCAGACATTATATAGATGTTCTGTGTACACTGTCAAAGGGTTTACTGACATGGTATGCTAAAGGAAAAATCTAGCATATTGGAAATCATTCTGGAAAGAAGTGACTGCAAGCATGAAGTCCAACTAGAATGGTGTAAAGTGGCCCCTTATAGTCATGCGTGAACACACCACAGCACACAGTGTGAACAATGTGAAATTCTGTCTCTGCATTTAACCCCTTCACCAAGTGAAGCAGTGGCCTGCCACAAATGAGGGTCCCCCCTTGGAGCCGTGTGTGGATGGTACCTTGCTCAAGGGTACCTCAGTGATGACACTAGCAGTTTGTATTTGAACCCACAACCTTCTCATTGCAGGGGCAATGTCTTAACCTAAGCCACCCAGTTGCCCCAGTAAAGACAAAGACAAGCATGTGTAAAAATAACAGTTTCTCAGGGGTTCATGGCTAGGATGTGTAGTTAAAAAAAAAGAATAAAACTCTGCTGGGCTGCACGCTACTCAGGCACCTTATGCCTCAGAATTCACCGGTCTCCCAATACACTGGAACACTCTTAATAAAGACTCCTGAGTTCTTTTAAGGGGAATTCCACCAATATCTCAGAGTCTCAGAGGATGCACCCCTTATTTAGATTGGTTTGATGTGGAAGCATGTAAATGTAGAGAAATTACTCACAGTGGTGGGGAACCAGAAGTAAAGTTAGCCCACAGAAAGTCTTTGCTTGAAATGGTTATGAATATGTTGTCTGATGGCTGAGACATTGTTTAATGACAGTTTGAAATTCCACTAATGTTCCAGAGTTTATAATTAAAATGGTTCTTTACTGGTACATCTCTCTTATAAAAATCATTCTTAAAGAGCTATTCTCAAAAAGGTTCTTTGGGGTCATACCATGGTCCATGCGAATAAAAGTATAAACATCTTTGTTTTTAGGAATAAGTGCAGAAGTGTCCAGCTCCAGTCTTGGAAGCACAACAGTTTTATGATTTTCTTGCTTAAACACACCTCAGCTCAGCGCTAGGTTTAATAGGTATGAGCGGGGAAATCATCAAACTGTGGCTGTCCAGAACATGATGTATATCTACTGCAGTAAGTTTATTTAAGATTTACTCAACTTAGAGTTCTTTCTTAGGAATTTCTTAGGATTTCTTTACCATATACCCTCTTTAA
The DNA here is from genome assembly GCA_037576975.1 of Alestes dentex. NCBI lineage: Eukaryota > Metazoa > Chordata > Actinopteri > Characiformes > Alestidae > Alestes > Alestes dentex. The sequence goes on along the minus strand of JBBIGA010000106.1, from coordinate 10,620,189 downwards.
GCGGCACTTATAATGCAATCGTTTCATCACTCAGAGCTATCCCCAGCTGCTTTCCCACAGGACTTGCTGAATGTGACTCACTTACCAGTGTGGATCTTATGAAGCAACTGTCATATGTCCATGAAACATCAAAAGGAACATGCTGCTTTCATGAGAGATGAATAGTAAATCACAGAGGTCAGGCGTGTACGGAGTCTGTTTGTGTGTAATAAAAAGGCACTAAGACACTGCAGAGCATCTGTGCATACATCACTACAAACTCCTAGACACTTTTACTTTACTCTCCATTAAGTCCTGTTTGCTAAAAAACTGAATTGAAACTTCCTCATAGCTCACTGTAAAATGAAACTGAATCACTTTTTTTTTTTTTTTAACCCAAATGTTCATTCCTCAGCCTTGCCCTGGAGCTACAAGGCTAATGTACATTGCATAGCTAAAACAATGGTAGACATCTTCAAGCCTGCATTTTGTCCATTCATTTGTCTACAGATTTTTTAAATTGTCTATAGCTTAGGTATGTCATAGTGTAAAGATAACAGCATGATAGACCACATCTACATTCAGACTGAGGCAAGGCAAGCCAAGGCAAGTTTATTTATACAGTACAGTGTTATACAGAACACAACAGAAGTTCAAAATGCTTTGCATAAGTAAAAGTATTAGGATAATCCAGAAGACATTATTTGATAATAAGTAACATGACTTACATAAACTAAAAATACAATGACAATAAAATCAGAAAATAAACAGAAGAATATGATGGTAAAAACTTCGGCACTGTAGGTTGTAATTAGCTAAGGCAATAAATGTGCCCATGAAAACAGCGCATCCAAAGAGATTTTATCCAGATTTAAGAACTGCTACATTTTGGGCCCATCAAAGAACTTCCCGGAGTTGGTTCTACTTGCGCGTACCAAGCTGCAAAAACGGTATACAGGGGGTCTTCGAGTAACAACACAGATCCGTTCTTTCGACAGTGATGTAACTCGAATTTTGGTGTTAGTCACTTACCTGTCCTAACACAGTTGTAAAATCATAAAAACACAACTAAGCCACTGAAAAAGGAAAAGGAAAACTCCCTCACTCATACACCGTGTTACTGCATATGCACAACCAGACTAGTTCGCCCACATAGTCCGTAAGTACGAGGCTAATGGTAGAAGTCGAGTGGGAGTGGGAGTGAGCGTCATAAACTCGAACTGTTGTAACTCGAGGACCCCTGTATTTTAAATTTGTTATTTATTGTGATGTTTATCCCCACTCATTCATGCTCAAGTTATAAGAAGTGTATCAGTCCAGACCACTTTTGAATAAGTCACACAACAGGACAGCCAAGTAGAACCGATTTAAATATTTCAGCACTGAAGCCATTGGAAAATGGCTGTTGTTTTACATAAGAAGCTGTTTAATTCTAAGGGATAAAGAGAGAGACTATGAATGATTACTATTTTTGCACACAAAAGGAAAAGATAAAATATAAGAACAAATGTAGTTATGGGCAATTCAAACATATCAGAAATGTTTAATTATATTTCTAGTCCTTTAGCAGCACTATAAAATATTTTCTTTTACTCTTCATAAACCAGATTTTCAAACTGAAGTTACATGCTTTGTTCTCTAGGACCTGGTTAAAACTCTTGCAGCAACATATACGTTTCTCTGAGTGGTGTTGAGGCATCATATCTTATGATGAAAGTTGTTGAAGTGATGTAGTGAAGGTGTGATCCTTGTCTAGTATGCCAAGGCTTCAAACCATTACTTTAGTTTTTAGAGCCCTAGAATAAAGGTGTGCACTAATTTTGTTGCTTCTCTTACATTACACAATAATCATTTTTCCCTGTGATTATTCAGGCATGCAATTTGCAATTTATGATGTTATTTGATGGGGTGTAAGTTCCCATTACTTTTAAGCTACATTAGCCTACAGATCTGAGGAAAATTTAGTATCAGAGGAAATTTCACCTACATATTTCTTTAGATCAGTTCTGACTTTCCTTGTATGCCCATTTTTGGACACATCAATCAACAGATATAGATGAGATCATACATGTCTGTCCTTTTAGCACAAGGGCAAGCTACCTTCAAACCACCGATGCGGCCTAAGAGTGATTATGAGTGATATTCATATCGACACATGAAACCCTTACATCACTACACTGTTAATTGCTTTTAACATGCAGGCGTAGGATATCTGTCACCCTTTTCCTATTACTTAATATGAGGCACATGTCCTTGTTTAGAGCACTTACGGTTACATCAGGCTATGCTGTGAGCGTCCGCCTGTGCCTAGGTCCATATCCAGGCCAGCATCTCTAATGCACCCGTTATCCCTGCACAGGGCATCATAGGTCCAAGCCATGGTGTTAAACCTCTGTAATTGTATCAGCCTGGGCCTGAAAGGAGTGCAGCACATACGTCTTTTAACACATCATTTTCCTTAATTCAGCTTTATGGCCTATCTTCCTGTGTGAAATACAGCTGACTATAACAGTCCAGCGTTTACGTATGGTACGCCAACAAGCAGTTGTCGTGGGGGCAGCTGGAGAGGAGGACCTTGACTCTGCCTGCCTCGCAACACAGAGGTCAAACATACACATGCGTGGGATACGAACACCAGACAGCAACCTTCAAGACCTGAGTCGTGTGTATGTGTGTGTGTGTGTATTCCAGTCTATGATTAACGAAGGGGATGTCCAGATGAGTCAGAAAGTCCACTGTCCGGTACAGTGCCTAAGAGGTGATAATTCATGTATGGCCGACACTTGGACGACTCCAAAACTGCCCAGCAACTCGCCATTGTTTACAACCACTCGGCTGGTTAACTATGAGAATACATAGAAAAAGCAATAGAAAAATATAGTCCCTTGCATCTTCTTCTTCTTCTTTTTAATAATAATAATAATAATAATAGCAACAAACTAATCAAACCTTTGATTATTACTTAATTCATTACTTCACAATTGTTTTACTATTGTTTATCATAGAGTTGAAAAGTGCGTATCAACAATCTGAATAGATTCATATTATTTTAATTGAACTAAGAGCATTTTAAAACGTATTAAATGTACATTAGGAATGTGTACAGTGCCTTTTAAATTTATAAATATGAACTAATTGGATTAATCAAAGACATGTTTATGAAGACATGTTTGATAGGGAAAGAAGTCATTTAAACATTATATCAATATATGAGCCAAAACACACCTGCCTATTATGCTGCTGGGTCTCCACGTTCTGCCAAAATATGCACAAACCACCAGGAGCACGTAGTCACTTTGCCATTACAGAACTTCTCCAACCCAGTCATTTGGGAAATACGATTTGGTCTTTGTTATAATACGTCACCATTATGGTCGCCATCAATGGAAGTTAAGCTGCAAAAAAAAGCCCTTTTTGAATTCACTATTTTTATGACGTCACAAAAAACAAAACAGTCCATCTGTCCATTTCACCTTCATGCTACTACAAGAACTGACTGGTCACTTCCTCCTAATATGCCTTGACATGTGCTGTTGTAACGAGTTACTGAGTAAGTGATCAATTTTATTTGCTTCTGTGGGTTGTCTTAATGTTTTGACTCATCAGAGAGTTTGAACTGTTTTTTATGACATCATGAAAATAGTGAATTCAAAGAGGGCTTTTTTTTGCGGCTTATCTTCCATTTATGGCGACCATAATTGTGTTTACTTAATACTAATAATAATGTTATGCTTTCATTAAAAAAACAGAGGAATTTCAACTTCTCATATTATGGGCTCTTAGAACAATGGAAAAACTCTAGCAAAGACCTCAAACATTCCTGTCAGTACAATTAGTTTGACTAAGTAAAAAGTTTATGGAGCACCAATCGTCCCAGGATGAGTATGTGCTACATGCACGGCCTGGGGATTTTTAATTCCAAATTTAAGAGGGTTTGCCAGGTGGAATATACATATTTATTTAGAGAGAGAGCTGAAAAACTGCTCTGGCACGTACTGTATTTCTTTTGAATCTCTTTTGGATAAAATAGGACACTTGTAAACATGATTTTAAAGTTCATGCCAACCGTCAGTCCTTGCCACACATCTAAGTTTTCCACTGAACAATTAAAACCAAACCAACCACAAGCTATCAGTCACTGAAATCCAATTTGGCTTTGCCTTTGCTTCGCTTTTAATCCCACTATAAATCTTGGCAGTGCATTGCTGTTTGTGGTTCTCTTATTATTTGTTAGCATTACACCTAATCTCTGTTGAATTTAGCTGATTTAACGAATGTACTGCCTTTAATGCCGGCATTATCCAATCAGATAAAAAGACCAAAGAGTCCACCATGAAAACCTTCAACAAAATACTGAACTGTCAATTCACTTTTGATGGGAAATGTTTGGATCAGCAGCAATAGCGAGAGGTCAGGGTGGGAGAGCAGGCTACTTTATGTTCTGGGGGAGAGTACAGTGCAGAGTATGAAGAGATGCCTATTTTAACAGCTCTGGTACACATCTGAGCAGGTGTCCCAAGCTCAGCACTTCTATGAGGTAACCTTATCTTTGATATTCAAACTTTCAGAAAAATAGCCCATGATGTAAAACGTAAGGCCTGGTGTTTAGCAACCCAGGAGAGCCGTATCCAAGCAACAGAGTGACAAGTGTGATTGGTCGGCCCCTCAACCTGTTAAAGTGGATGTATGTGTAGCACATTATGATGTTCAGTGGCATCCCAACGACATTTTATCCCGGGTCCATGAACCAGCACCCATCCCGGGGTAATCTAAGAGAGGAGCTGAGGTGCCCTTTGTCACTGGATAGGTTTTAAAAATAAAACATGGTGAGATGATATGAAGGGATGCTTGAATCCAAGCAAATAGTTCACTGAGGGCCTGCGAGACCAAAAAGGAATTTGCAGTTCAGTAACAAATTGTTGTGGTGCCTAGTCCAAGTAGTCCTTTATTAGATGTCAATCTGTCAAGGTCTACAACAGATGTCTTTGGAGGACAAATCAGGTATTGAGGGGGACTAAATTTTGGAAAATCATGCACATCATCAGCGTGAAACACAGCCATTGATTAGGTCTCCTTCAAAAATTAAGTTCACTACGCAGTCACTCTGACCAAAAAGGAATTTGCAAACTCGTAAGAAATGACTGTGGTGGCTGACCTCCAATACAGATTTCAAAAAATGATCCGCATTGATTGAATCATGCCCTAATTTGATATCTATTATAATCATAGTAGGTGGACATTACCTGCTTTTATCATATATGGTAATCATTGCTTGCCATTTACTGGCAAGATTGACAGCTTGTGTCCGCTGGAATACATACACAGTTGGCAGGAGAGATGCTGCGGGGATTACTATAAAAGATACCCATGTTGTTTTGTTAAAGTTCCAACATGAGTCATAGGTAGGAAAACAGAATGCAGCAGTGTTTGTACTTACTTCATTAGCTCTCAATACACATGAGTCGTATCCAGGAAGACTTCTTTGACTCAATTAGGAGCAAAAGCCACGTAAATCGTCATTTTAATTGGTTTGGCTTATACAATTTCTATAGCCATGGCAATGAATTAAAGATGATCTGTGGGAAGTGTGTGTGTGTGTGTGTGTGTGTGTGTCTGTGTGTGTGTGTGTGTGTACTTGTGTGTAGTGTTAGGTGGGCCAGGTTCCTAACAGATAACGTCACCTGTCAGTCTGCATAGCCAGCTGCCAGAGAAGTGTGTGGGTATGTGTCTGTGGAAGGAATAAGTTGGCTTAGTGTGGGTTTCCAATTGACATGGGACAAGCTGTGAAACTGATTCTCTGTTTTTGACACATTCCTGGTGATGGTAATCATGTGTTCTCTCATCCAGCAGGCGAGTGCTAAGCCAGGCCGTGTTTCAGATGTTGGCCAGATTGATTTTCAGGTGGAGCTGGTTTGGGTGAACAGGGATGGGTGGATTTGATTGAACGAAGGATGAACCCTAAATTGGGGTATGATGAATTTAGAGGTCAGAGTGATAAACGCGTCAGCTACTGAATTTACACCATGGCTCAGTAACACAGGCCCCAGTTCCGCAGTTCATGCAGTTCCCCGCCCAGCGAATCTTGATATCAGCGTTAAAGAAAAGGTGTTTTCTTTGCATGCAGCATTGCCCTACATGTCCCTCTGTGCTATTATGTACTTTGAAAACAACAGTTTAGCCCAGTTTATCACAAAACATCCTTTCCCTACCCAAAATTACCTCTCAGGTGTAAGGCAACTACATTTGCAACCACTTCATATTGCAATGTTCTGGGGTGTAGTTTTAGGGGCATTAAATGCTTTGAACATCTGGTTCCAGTCACCACCACTGTAAAAAGTATGTTTATCTTGAACTGAGCATCGAATTTGGTGAATTATACATTTACGTATTTTGAAGAAGGGGTTGAAATCCCTTTTAAAATGATGGGTTGGTAGTATATTGATAAAATGTGTAGAGTTTGCTGTCCGAAGTTTCTTTAACTCTTCTTTAACTCAGCTCAATATATATATATATATGGGTATTAACAGAAAAGCCGATTTGTCGACGCATCAACGTCAGAGGCACAAGTCGACGCCCCCTGAGAGAAGACAACAAGTCCTGTGTTTTTTCCTCTCTCTGTGTGCACGCTTGTGTATGCAATGCAGTCTCTGCCTCTGATTGGCTTATGCTGACACGCGTTCCTTGACTTAACCAATTATTATAGTCCCTTCATAAAAAGGGCGGTAGCGTTGACGTGTGCAGGGGAATATAAACACAAGACCACAACAAGACGAGAGACACGGCAGCAGAGGCAGTAGGAGACAGACACATATCACACGTGTGGAGATACTTCACCCTAGACACACCAACAATCGGTGTTAAAGTACAGTAACAGTACCGGCGTTCTGCATGAGATCTGCAGAATGCCGGTATATATCTGAATGTATTTGAAATGTCACAGGAAAAAACTTCTCACAGTTGTCGGCAGACATTGTATTTTCACTTTAACTTCATGAAAGGAGATACTTGGTCAATTAACTGGGGTAACACAGTTTTTAAACTTTATAGTACAATGTCCATTTAGTTTAAATCCTTGGATTATATCTGTTAAATATAGGTTTTCAGGGCTAACGTTCCACACTGTGATTGGTGGATCTTGCCACTTTAGTCTATTGAGCATGCCATCATTACTGAATCATGAATGAGAAAAACCAAGCAGCTATAGTTTGTGTCCTGTTCTTAGCTAAGTATGTAAGTATGTTTTACATGTAAAAATGACATTGGTACACAAAATTACTTCTCAAAGCATCTCATACAATAGAAGGTGTAAACAAGAACAAGAACATCTTGGTCATTTATAATTTCTGCCAACTCTGATATCCTCTGGCTGTGTTCATTTTTGTAATTTTATTGTTCAAAGATTGTCAGAGTTATAAAATATTTCTGTCACATTTGCACTGGTTTCTTGACCACTGTCCTGGGTGTTCTCACGGCTGCACTTCACTATAGGAGCCCTGCAATATCGGGCAGGGTATATTTCTCTGAGACTGTATATAGCTTAAGTCACTGATGACACATCCATTCTCATAAAATTATGAATATTGCATAAACTGTAAGTATTTCTCAGTATTGCACAGAAATGGGTTTAACTGAGATGAAATTTTAAGAAGGGAATGATATTTCATTTTTTAGTTAAAAATAACTGTTTAAATAACCATACTATATTTTAAGTGATAAAAAAAAAATATTCATGCAGCTAAAATTATGTGTATATTTTGCATTTACAAAGAATCACATCCACACATTCACACACATTCTGTCTCAGACATTGTCAAAAACTGAATAGGCAGGAAAGGTTAAATCATAACTGTCATACTACCCAAGCAAATTTATCTGAGACTATATATGTTACATTTTGTGGCCTAACCCTGACTTTAACTTCAATTTTTACCTTTAACTTACTTGTATATAGGTTAAAGGACCTTTATTTCCTGGTGGTTAAGACAGTAAATACACCCACTCACGTTCTGAAGTCTTTGTCCCAGTAAAAGTAGGGTTCATTGCTGTCAAAATAAATAACGAGTTCCTGAATACTTTCTCACAAGATTAATCCTATGATGTACCAAACAAAACTATGTTTGTCTTATCTGTTCAGTTAAAACAATTAATGAACTGATTTTTTTTAAACACTTTTTTTCAAATGTTCTTCAGCTCTTCCAGCCACGAATCTGAACTCCAGCCATGGCATATCGGGATGGCATCGCTAGATTGGAGATAGCAGCAGCAGTACAGAGTGCTTTGGGAATGGATGAGCATTTATGCTGGAGGAATGCAAACAACAGCCACGGCCAATGAGAGTTTTACTGTCTGTGCAAAAAGTCATGAAAGCATTGAGTAGCTGTTACCCAGTAAGATCCATATCTGTGATTATTTTCTGGATTACACCATGTTAAGAGTTTTATATTAACATAGGGGTTCTTATCTGCCTCCAAATGATCCAATATATTTGTAAACTATTGCTAAGCCACTACTTAGTTCATGATTGGAGATCATCTGGAGTTGGTTTGCCATCAGTCTGCAGTCTGTAATTATCAATCATTCTTGAACTTTAGTCAAGGAGCTCAACAATAAAATGTACATAGTTTTCCCCTTAACCCCACACGTAATTGATCAACCAAGACTTGGTTTGGAGTCTGAAGCTTCTGTTTTGCTCTGGAGCAACAAGGCTAATGTTGCCCAGAAGTAAAGAAAGCTACTTCAGCTTTGTATAAACTGTATGGTTGAGAAATCTCAAATAAATTTGCTTAAATGATTTCTGACACATAAAAGCAGACAGATATCTCAAAAGACATCTAAAAAGCAGACAGATATAATTCAGACTAACTCTCAAAAGACACAACTAGGCTAAGTTTACTGAACAGCCACAACAATGACTTCCATCACAAACTTCCAAAAGTAAATGTTTTAACAAAACAAAACCCTGTATCTCCAGAAAACCTTAAGGTCGTTGAGTTGGTTTAGAACTTTCACACTCAGATTGTTCTTGCCCACACTTAGCCCAACATTTCTTATTATTGATCTCTACATAGTGGCCCCAAAAAGTATTTGGATATACTATAACTATTTAACATTACACTATTAAATTAGATAATTAAAGTTCAATTTTACTTCATACAATCAATATGATCTTTCTTTTGAGGAAAAACACTTTCAGTACAACATCAAACTCATGATAGACTCGCAGAACCTGGAGAAGTATTCCAGCCAGACACAGAAAGGCTGACTAAGGTCAAGGTCTGATTTTCTTACAGTGGTGAGGGTGGACATGTGTTCACTGATGGGATCAGAAACTCTGAAGTGTGCAGCATTGTTGCCTAAAAAAACCCAAAACTTTACAATATTGGATCTCCATTTTTGTTGGTGAGTGACCTCTTGAAGTAATTTTGTTCTGCTGTGGGAGAGGCCAGAAGGTGTTTGTCACTTTGTTTGATTCTCCAACTAAATACACCAGGCTGGAACGCACCAGTGATGATGATGGTAGTGTTAGTCATTGCATACATCTTTGGTGTGTATGTTACCCTCATGCATTTGTGAGTCAGTGTCTGGGAGCATGTTTGTGAGAGAAAGACAAGGAGAGAGCATATGAAAGAAAAACTGATGGAAGTGGTAATGCAGGTTTGAAGTAGGACAATATGACCATAAATCATCCAAGCCCTCCCACAGTAAGAGTTTCTACCTGAAGGAATTAGAAAGGGAACCGACCGAAGAAACGGAAATGCATATTTTCACACATGATGACTGCTATTGAAAGTTCACAGCTACATGAATTTTGGAATGACTGCAGTGAATGCAGATGTTATGCTTTTATGAAACCTTTATATGCCATCAGCTTGATGTGTATCAGGTTTTGCAACTCTTTTTTTTTCTTTTGTTACGGAAACTTAAGTGGTTCTCAGTATGCCCTGATCCAGGCGGTGTGTGAGTGAATAAATTGGCGTTACATTAAATATCTAAACATGGCAAAAGAATACTTTTGGGGGGTTTACAGTGGGGTTTTTTTACCATAGCAGAACAGGCTGTCAACCTTAAACGCCTGCTCTGCTGAAAGAGAAGAGGAGGAGAGTAGTGTGTTTGTTGACAACCAACATCACACACCCACCTAGGCATAGCATAGTTCACTGAACATCCTCAAGCTGGCTTTAGCAACAACAAAGAGCACCATCACAAACACACAGAAACAAAGATTTGCATGAATAGAAGGCCCCAGATTTAAAGACCAGTTTCTCAGAGGGACATTTCATTGTTTTGATCTTTGATGGCTCAGCAGACCTAATAGATTCAGACCTAATAGACCTGAAGTTCCTTCGAAATAGCTTTAGACAATGAGGAGACATGGAATATTCCTGGGCCAGATAAGAATGAGGATAGTCATTAACAGCATCAGAACTGAGATGGCTCTTCGCTTCAGTTGAGGGTTTATATTGAGATTCCCAGTTTAGTAGCGAATAAACATTAACATTCCTATCCTGGCCAATTGCTGACTGTCTTGAGATGTGTTATTCAAACACATGAGACACGTATGAGTTTACTGGGGTCTTTTGCGTAGAAGAATTATTGTCTTTCCATGGAGATCTCCTTTTCTCTAACTTCAGTCCGAGAACTTATCTAACTTTTTTTGCCCTTAGCAAACGGATTGCTTTAGAGCTCTTTAGAGTATAATTCATCCAGCTGAACCTGTGTAAAGTGATAGGTGCATGTACCACTGACATGCAGCGAGTGGTGTGTATGTCTGAAAGTGTACACTCTCCGTCCTGTGCAGCTCAGAGGCTATTGTGTGAAGCTGACAGGAGTGAGAGGGTGATGAGTATCAGGCAGACAGGAGCTGACCTCACGTGTCATCACACCACTGCCCCCACAGCGCTGCGAATCACAGAGAACAGCGGTCCTGCTACTATTGTGCTGCTCGCAATGAGAAAAACAAGCCATCAATCAAGTGGCTCTGCATTTCAACACACCTTCTCACATTTATCAGACTTATCTCAGAAGGACCGGGATCAGGTCCTGCACAAGTGCGAGAACCACTGGACTAGACTCCTTAAAGTCCTCAGTAGTGAAAGAGAAAGAGGACTTCTCTGACAATAAACTGGTATCTAAGACTTTTTGGTATTTGTGGTTAAGTGGTATTTTATATGTATAGTAAAGTTAGAATCAGTGTTTCTTCATTCACTTCAGAGCGGTGGATGTCTTGCCCTTTGGGCTGAATTAGTGGATTTGAGTTCTTTGAGAAATGTCTCATGGATGTCAAAAGTTTTGCGCTGCAGTAAAGCACGAACAAAATTCAGACTTCAAGACAAATATGAGTCATGGGTATAATTTCCTGGGGACGGGGGGTCACATCTTCAGTAATTATAACCTGGTTATTTAACCAAAAAAAATATTTTGATAACAATTAGTTGGCAATACCCAACAAAAGTATTGATTTTACTGATTAAATAAAGACTACGGCAAATACATTTATCAGTATTACCAGTACTGTTATAATAAATATTCCTGGTTGCCTCCAAGCAGGAAATAGGGCCTAAATGTTCTTGGACTTACTAAAGTACCCCAATCAAACACGTCATATTAAACAACAGACTTGTTACCAGTAATGGTATTACATTTACTGTGTTCTGATCAAAAGAAATAGATTTATTTCACTCAAATTTAATCTTGTCCATTTTATGTTAACCAGTTACTTGAAGACAATGCAATTCATGTATTTAATTGGTTTGATTTTTAAATGCACAGATTTGGAGTACCTACTTCATGAAAAAGATGTAATTACAGCATAAATTCATATAGCTTTACACATATCAGTGTAAAACTGAGAATAACATCAGTCAACATTACATTATTTGTGAGTGTGGTAGGGAGTACCAATAGCTGAAGCCTTAAGTACAGAAAACCTGACTGTGTGTTTTATAATTTTTCCTCAGCCCTCCTATTCATAGAGCAATCTAAAAAGGTGTGAATGGGAAGATAATAGATTTTTATTTAAGGACAGTAAGTCCTTGCCTATTGTCAAAACATTATTACAATTACTTAAAATTATCATCTTAGCTAACTGACCTATACATTTTAGTTACTGTGGTTCAGCATTTGCTTCTGTATATTATACCGCTGGGGAGCAAGAGTGGTATTATATCTGTGTTATGTCTGTATGTTCCGGTTTCCTCCCACAGTCCAAAGTCCTGCACATCAAGGGAACAGGAGATGCTAAATTGCGAATGTAAGTGTGAATGTACAAATGAATATGTTTGTATTTGTGTCTGCCCTGCAGTGGACTGGCGGTCAGGTTTAGTTGATTAGGGTTTAGTTTACTGAGTAGGGTAATCAGCAAACGATGCTAAACTCTGCCCCCCGCATTCTCCAATCCATCTTTATATTCTATTACAGTTTTTGCAAGGCCAAAATTTGGCCAGCTGTGACCAAGCTCAACCACTAGGTGGCTCTTAGTGAGAGGACTAATAATAGCAAGACCCCACGGTAATCCCCCCACTTACAGATGTGATTCTACTTAAACAAGGCACCTCAGTCTCCCTGCACCACCCAGGTCATTTATGCCAATTATGAGAGTATAGTTTATCATACCAGCTTACAATGTGTCAAAGCTTCCTCCTCCTGTCCCTGCCTCATTCCGTCCAGCCGTGCTGAAAAAAAAAATGTTTACAGTGTGTGCCCAGTGAGCTCGGAGAGAGATGGAGGAGGAGGGAGGCCGGGCAAAGTCCTATCCCAGTGAGGGTTAGCACCCAGTGGACATCTGGTGAAACCATAAAACCACAGCTGTTGCCTGTCCCCTGACATCTGCGGGTGACATGCTAGCCATTTCAAGGAGGACGTGTCTGTATGATTCGCGAAAAGATTGCTGCGGCCAGTACAGCAGAGGCACAGAAGCCAAATGAGAGAGTGTGTAAACAGAAAGAGAGAGAGAACGAAGGAGGAGAACTGGTATGTGTCGGGATGATTAGGTCGATGGGGTCAAGGCACAAGGAAAGCGAGAGTTGGCCTACGTGTTTTGCACTGAGTATACAAGGCAAGCAGTAAAAGCGAGGGAGATTGAAAAGTGAGCATACTGCGGGGCTCATTTAAGCAACAACCCATCAAACTCTTGCCCTGCTTCAAGAGGTCAAGTAGGAGAAGCTCCAGGGCAGGAGGAGAGAAGGGAGGGGTGTTAAGGTGTGGCAGGGCGAGCTCTAAGGTTAGCCTTGCTTGAACTCACACTCGGCCTGACCTCACTCATAAACTCTTCCACTTGTTATGAGAGGACTGAGACCTGGGGGGCTCCAGGACTGCGGAGGACAGGAGGAGCCATCCCACCAGCCCAAATCACTCAACACTAAATACCTGCCTTAAAGCAACTGCCACATGCTGGCAAAAAAAAACAAAACTAATTTACACAATGTGGATCAGCCAAAATTTTTCTCCAAAAGTTTTCTCCTATAGTTTTGCACTGGAGCTAATTCAAGCTAGTGTAACAAACAATTAATGGAGGCCACCAGCATTTAGCACTGTGCACATTTTTGCCTAAAACCATGTTGAGGAAATCTTAAATAGACACTATGACATGCAGCTATCTGTTAAAATGTCAGACGTAAATTGCATAGCTAAAAAAAAGTAGTACCTTGTTTTTCTTTCATTTTTATGGATAACAATCTACAAAGCATTTTGAGGCAAGTGTGTGTTGATTTAGACACGCAGTGTGCATGATGCTACCTAGTGGAGTATAAGCTTCTTTGTTAGATAAATTATCCCTGTGTCTCCATTGCAAACCTAAAGAAACAAACTTCAGACACCATGTCATTGCAGACTTCCTTTAGGTGAGGTTACAATTGTATAAATGAAATCTTTCAGGTTTATTTGCATCAGATGCAGAGGCAACATGTATTTCTGTATTTTTGTCCTGCACACGTTCAAGCTGTGGGATCTGCTAGTGTAAAGCTGAGTCTAGGTGATAAGACATTGAGTTTCACTCTCATTTCTCAGGAAGCGGACAGAACATTCTTGAATGGTGAGCTTCTCCTCAAGAAGATATATTAGTGTCAAGGATAATGGATAAAGTGAAAGAAAATAAGTGCTTGTTTAAATACTTGAGGGCACAGAGCTTGTCAGCTTCTTGCTGACTAAACAGAAAGTGGCTGCTGGATTGCATTGGAAAGGATTACGTTACAGATTGTAGGATGAAGGTATGCATTGCCCCCTGTTGGCAATCATATATATAAAACTCACTCATGTGGCACTTTACATAGGATAAAAATGAGAGCTATAAGATAAGCTGCAAAGACACTACACAAACACATAGGTGCGAGGCATGCCACGACAGCCGTAAATTCACCATATACATAGTGCTATAACTTCTATATTTACCAAGTGGCACATCTGCAAAAATATTCGAGATCACTGCGGAATGCGTTTCCATTGCAATCTGCTCGTTAGCTGCAGAATGTGAAGCACTTCAACCAGCCGGGCATGTAGGGTTTTTTTGGCATGGAGCATGTTCAGGGCTTGAGTTACACAGGGGGCAAAAAGATTGAGATTGCTGGGAGTCACAGGCGGGATAGAGTGAGAGTGAACGCACCTCCAGGGCTTAAGGAGGGCCCCTGAGAAGCATCTGTTCTTTCTCTCCCTGATAGGCCCCCCTAAACCCGCCTGTCATCAGGATTCAGGCCCAGGACCCTGCAGCTTCTGCAGTCCAGCAAGGTTTGTGTTTTTTTTTTTTCCCTTAAACTTACTGAACCCCTGTTCAAGTAAACGTAAGTAATGTTGTTAAGCGAGACCGTGGAACCGTGGAAGTGTGGGTTCACCTATGGTCTGATCTCAGAAGTCATGAAGAACATAAAACCAGTGCAAACAATATGAATATATAAGATTTGTCTTATGTATTGATACGCCGCTGCTGTTGGTACAAAACCTTCTATGTCCAAATAAGTAACTTAACAGGAGGAAAATAAACAAGATGTTTACAAATTTTTAACAAGACTATTTGGTCAGTCCATCTTTTATTTTATGAGGGGCGGATTTTTCTCTCTTTTTCTCCCTATTCAGTCGTGTCCAATTCCACCCTTTCTTGGATCCTTGGCCACATCTCTGGGCACCGAATTTGTATCCTTATGATGATAGGGTTCATATATATATATATACAATACAAAACACAAAACAAAGTTTTGTTCTGACAATGATAAAATGTACAAAGTATAGGGATTCTCACACACACAAAAAAGAAGTCTAACTGACTCTAAGCCTAGTCTCAAATTCAATTGCAGCACAAATAATGAACAAATGGTCATTTGTTTAGCCTAGGATTAAGCTTTATCTGGATCTGTGACATTGGCCCTGAAGGACTGTATATGAGTCCTCACAGTAATAACTAAAGATAACTTGCATGACAGTTTCAAATGAGTTCTTAAATAATTTAGAATAATTACTGACTGAAAGGCCTTGCTGTTAATAACTGCAGTTAATGGGGTTATGAGAGGTTAAAGGAGCAACTGGCTCAGCTGAGAGAACAAAAGACCAGTTTAAACTGATGAAATGTGCAATCACCAGGCTCTCATTGCACAATTCATTGTAGAAGTATAGGATGTATGAAGCAGCCATGAGAAACGTCCGCCTGAGAAATGAGCCACGAATGCCCTTATTTATCTTATTGTTATAGATTAGTATGATTTCTACAGAACACAGCTACAGCTGTCTAAATGACAAACGCTTTCTAACTCCAAGAAGATCTTTATCTATGGCGTGTTATTTTTTTCCTCTCTCTCTGTCTTTCCTCCCAACTCCCCCCTCCCACCTGAGTCGACAGGTTACGCAAGCAGCCATGATTCATGTGACTGGTTATCTCCTGTCCCATGTATGGATTACAGGAAGATTTGAGGAAAATTTTAGCAAAGCAAGATGAGATAGAACTGTTTCCCAGCTGCTGTGCCTTCATCGTTTCCTGCAGTAATAACGAGCATAACCCTGCCCCCCCCCCAGGTAAATCTGTCCAAAAAAAAAGAGACCATGACAAAATAAAGCACACACAAATACAATGGCATACCTACCACCCACTGGGCATGTGGTGAGCTCAGAGTAATCACTGGGTTGGTGATCCTGTTGATTGTGAACTGTTTGTTTCTGGTTCATGAAGGTGTGGAAAGCAGCACCGTCTCCTGAGATAGAAATGGAAGTCAGTGGAAGGGTCCGGTGAATCTTTTTTTGTTGATCAGATAAGCTACTGGATGTGGGTTAAATACATAATAATACTTACTTGCTGGTGGCTATATACTGTAGTAGCATAATGTAGTGCAGTGGTACTATTGTAAAGGACATGTAAAAGCGTGATTTGTTACACATCCATATATCCATTCACCCCTTTCACCAGTGCGATGGCTGCCAACAGCCTGTACATCCTAGACTTACTTTATAATACTTAATTTGAGGGCTACCTACATAGGGACTACATAACAGATACACTTATGTGTTGAATAAGATATTTATGAACAGCTTAGGTTAGTGTTCACAAGATTGAAAGTCATTTCCATTCAGATTTTGTCAACACGAATGTCAGGGATGGAAATAAGTAGAAAAATCCTTTACTGCAAAATTGTACAGTAAAAGCAGTGAATGTAGTAAATGTACTCAAGCATCAAATCTGGGGTTTCAGCATACATTTTACTTGAAGTAAACCTTGTGGCTGCACAGATGAAAAATTTAACAGAAATTGTGTTTTCATGCAAATCAAGCAGAAATACACTAAATCCACAAAAGTATTTGGGACGCCTGACCCATTACACCAACAGGGACTTTAAATACATGGATTTCTATGGATTTGTCCCCCCATTTGCAATGATAACAGCTTCCACTCTTCTTGGGGTGCTTTCCATGGGATTTTAGAGTTTCTTAGAGATCTTAGAGTATTTGTGCCCTTTTCATTCTGTTGAGCATTTACAAAGTCAGGCACCGAAGGTCTGGCTCACAATCTCCATTCCAGTTCATCCCAAAAGTGTTCTGTGGGGTTGAGGTCAGGGCTCTGGGCAGGCCAGTCAAGTTCTTCCAAACCGAACTTATTCAACCATGTCTTTATGGAGTTTACTTTGTGCACTGGGATACAGTCATGCTGGAATAGAAAAGGTTCTTCCTCAAACTGTGTCCACAAAGTTGCATGGTGATGTCCAAAATGTCTTGGTATGCTGTAGTACAGGGGTGCCCAAACCTGTCCAGAAAGGGCTGCTGTGGGTGCAGGTTTTCGTTCCAGCCAAAAAGAAGCCACACCTGAGTAACTGAAAACCAAGACCAACTGACTACAGAGGTGGAATCAGGTTTGCCTCCTGCTTGGTTGG
>JBBIGA010000106.1:10564027-10577049 GCA_037576975.1 Alestes dentex | reverse complement strand
CACACACACACACACACACACACACACACACACACACACACACACACACACTCATACACACACACACACACACACACCACTCCAGTGTATTCTTAGCTAAGCTTTGGGACAGCGTCTGGAAATTCCTGCAGCGGTTGAGTGCTCTCTGTGTGGTTGAGGACTAGTAAGTCAACACAGCAGATAAATATCAGCAGCCTGCCCCAGCTGTCATGGCAAGTGGCTCACGCAGTGCCAGAGCCAACAAACAAATCCCCCGATTGCTCAATGGATCCCTGGAGTGAGCCACACTCTACAGTGGGCGAACACCGGACAGTGGCCTCACACTGACCACACAGGGGAAGAGAGCCAAACCAGCGGGGCCACAGGGAGACGAGCAGAAAGATGAGGGAGAGAATGTGAGGGTAAAATGTGTGAACACGGCTACAGAGTAGAGGTTGTTCAATACTTCGGAGAGCGGGAGAGAAACACAATGCATGCACATCAGAGATGAAGAAAGAGAATGGCCCCTTTCCAGTATCTACAGTTTCCCTGCCAAAAGGTGTGGAAAAATACTGGGAATTACGTCATTATACACATATCCTGGCTGTATTTCCAACATACCATTCAGCTACAAGTCAGTGTTTTCAGTATTATATAAAAGCATTGTGGATGCAGATAAACATAGATAATAATTTAAATATGCTAGTCCTGTGTAACTCCACTACATGTTTTAAATAATTAACAGAAAGTCAAAAATTAGGGGTGTCACGTGACTAAAAAAATTAATGAAACGCGTTTTAGAAATTAAATGAATTTTGGCATGTGAGTGAATGAATAACATTCACATTACAGATTTCCAGCTAACATGCTGAGGGAAAAAAATGCTTCAGCAAGAACAATGATAGAACTAAGTCCATTTATAAGGTGCAGTTTAAGATAATGTACATACAAGCACGGGTGTCCTGATGCATTATGCTGCCTTGTCGAAAAATGTAACCTTGAAACTTATACAGTTTATACTGCCAGTTTAGCACTGATAGTGATGAGAAATAGGCAAATAATATGCACAATCTGAGAAAATATATATTTTATTTAAATGAGAGGAGCCTAAATAGATAGATGGATCTTTAGAGGTGCACAGAGCCAGTTTATACAGTCAGGTTCTAACACTGAGAAATGCGTGATGCAGGGTGTTCTGACAATTCAAGCTGTCTTGTCAAAAAAATGCTACCGTAGCGCAGATCAACAGCGGAGTCTATCAGTTCATGCTACCCTGTGGAAAAATGCTCCCTTGAAGCTCATATAGCTACCAGTGTCCCAAGGTAGCACAGATCTATGAGCGTGGCACTGAATCCCAACACTGTGGAATTGCACACACGCAGAAGGGCACGGTAGCACATCTCGATTGGTAGCATGTTTCGACAGTCACGTGGTGCGATTAATCAGCGTTACATTTTTTTACGTGTTATTTTTTCTGTGATGTGTAGAAAATACACAACAATTAAAAAATATTAATTATACTATTTAATCAGCATTGCTTTAGCTGTGATCCTACACAAAGAGCATTAAAATATTAAGCCACTCTAAAGTATAGAACCTGTGAGTGACCTGTTCTGACCACCAAAGTCTCTAATTAGCACCCTACAGCTGACGCCAGTACTCCCCTCTTCTCTATACTCACACCGTGTCGCCATTCAGCACACGAGATATGCTTCAGGACCACAAAATGTTTGACAAGCAGATGCTTGTTGAAAAGAAGTGCTTAACAAATCTGAAAGGAACAAGGCTAATCCCTGCCATTCCATATCAGGAAGTCTACTGCATTCAACATTGTGCTTGTTGGTTTTGTGCAAACTCCACCTACATGCTTTGTGTGCGCAGTACAGATTGACTGTATGTAAGGGATTTCACTAAAGATCACAATGTCTTAGACTAGTTCAGCAGCTGCACTTGTCATTGGTGCTGTAGTACAATGTGGGGAAAGAGGTTGGCCGCCTATGTCCGGCCTTGGAAGGTTCAGAGTATGCACATGTGAAACGTTGCCCTCTGCTGCTCGGATAGTGGAATGTCAGTTCCAGTAAAAAAAAAAAAAAAAAGCTGCTGTAGTATATGCGCTGTCAGTGCACATTCTTCCATTTCAGGCTGATAAATAGCGTTCAGACCAGTTACCACCATTTAATTGCTGCAAATGCCCATGTTTTTAAGTAAACCTTGCATTTGCCTATTAATGTTAAAGCCCATTAGATGAGGGGTTCTCAAGCCTCTGGGCCTTTCGACCTATATTTATCTATTCATGCTCAGCGGTGACCCAGCATTAGCAGTGATGGTGATTTTAATATAGGACGACCAGTGCTTTCAGCCAAATGGCACACATTCAGAAACAACAGCACTACACATATTGTCACCATTTAAAACGGTCTCCTCGCATTTATCGTGACTTCTTAATGAGGGGCTCATCTCCAACAGTGCAGCAAAAACTGACAATATAAGGTCGGCTTAGTATCCGAATGGCTTTGCTCCTACTAATGTGTTTATCTTAGAACAGAAAGGCCAGTTTATGCTTCCAAATTAGTACTGAAGGCCAAGACACTATAACCGATTTGGTTATTAAGATCATGTTCAAACAAACTGGAGCAGCAGACTCTGGGGGGCAGTGTGTTTATGTAGAAGGCAATGCAAGCCTGGATTCACACATTAGCACCAGAATCATTTAAATAGGGATAATATTACACTGATAATTGATATCATTTTGCAAAAAAAAAAAAAAATAATAATAACAATAAAGTTGCATCTTGCGCCACTTTGTTGTAAAACCTTGCATCCCCAAAATGGTATTATAGGAGATTAAAAGGAAATTTGAATAAAAAGGATTACAATGTTTCCTTATTACACAGACAGCATTACAAAAGTATTACTACATATTACCAAAGTGGCCTAGAAGAGCTGGTGGACTAAGAGTGGGCGAGATGGCAGAAATTTGACATCATGTCACTGGAGGACATTTTTACAATTCTCAGTGTGCATCATAATATTCAGTTGAGCCACCATTAAAACTTGGAGGTGTTCAATGTTCTTTCAATGTTGCTGACGAAATCCAGAAAAGCTTATTGTGACAGTTTATCACGGTAACAATAAATATTGTAATATTGCCATCCCAGAGGGACCGCTGAATCAGTTTGGTTTCCATGTTAACATGAATTACATGAAGATTTTAATACTTCTTTCTGCAGCTTTGTCTGATGCTGTGTTGACTGAACATAATGTAACGATAAGTATTTATTAGCACTGTTTAAGGGGACCTGCAGGCAGAAAATATCAAAACAAGCCATGTTACATCACAATGTATCGGCCAGAGATCTACTCTACTGCCAGGAATAAAGGGTTGAACACACAGCCTCTTTTTGCAGTAGAAACCACAATGTAAGGCCTGTTAGTATGTCTGATAAGGAGCGAGAGAGGGAGAGAAAGAGAAAGAGAGAGAGACAGAGATAGAGAGAGAGAGAGAGAAAGGGAGAGGGGAGGAGAGAGAAGAGAGAGGGAGAAAGAGAGAGAGAGAGAGAGAGAGAGAGAGAAAGAGAGAGAGAGAGATAGAGAGAAAGAGAGAGAGAGAGAGTTCTTGACCATTTTCTTGTTGAAAATGTTTCTGGATTGATCTTTGAATTCCTCACAACAAGCGTTCCTTGGCAGATTTGCACAGGGGGACATGCAGCAGAACTGGGTAATTACCTCGTCTAGACGGTTTCAGAAAAAGCACTAGAAAACATCCCTGACTCCCCATCTGAAACACACTCAGCTCATTCTGGCTCGCATTAGCACGCTGTACAGCTTCAAGAAATGATGAGAGGTGGCTGCAAGTCATAACTGCACGCTCCCTTAACTTTTAGTACAAGCTAGTGAAATTTTTCCAGGCCCCCAACAAGACCAACATCAAAGCTGTACTGTAAACCAGTGAAAGAACTATGACATGATGGAGGTGCTGCCCCAAATCAACCATGTTGCTGTGCTGTAAAACAAATAGGAATACAAACTGCAGCATTAAGCCTTCTTTCACTTACTAAAGACAGTCAGGAACAGGCCCACCTCCATGACTCATAGGAAAAGATGAGGTGTTCCAAATAGACTTATAGAGGAAAAGAAAGAAGAGAAAAGGAATGAGCGCACACCCTCTTCTTCCTTTCTCTTCCTAAACACTGATTCACGGTTAGCAGGCCGTCTCTAAGTACTGTAGGCCATTTGCAAATGAACACTCACTCGCTTGCACACACACACACAGACGCACACACACACAGAGACGCACACACACACACAGACACACACACACACACACACACACACCCCATGAATTCTACAAGTTTTTATATATATATGTGCTGTTATATATTGTGTGCAGTGTCATTAAAAGCATTTCTCCTAATTTCCTCTGTTCTTGCATATTTGTCACACTAAATGGTTTCAAATTTTAAAAATGTAATAAGAGAAGGAGAACATAAGAAAACACAAAATGATCAATTTATTTATTGATGGTAAAAGATCACCTTCATCAGTTTTTCACGTTAGTATGGAGGAATTCTGGCACACACTTCTTTGCAAAACTGCAAAATTCAGACACATTTGTGAGCTTTTGAGCATGAACTGCCCATTTAAGTTCAGGCTATAACATTCCAGTGGGGTTCAAGCCAGGACGTGACAAGGCCGTTTCAAATCTGTAATTTCGTTTCTTCTGAGCTATTCAGAAGTGAACTTGCTCTTGTGCTTCCAATCATTGTCTTACCACTTAACTCAATAACACTTGAGCTTCAGATCACGGACTACTGAGTGGACATCCTCCTGATTTTCTGGCAGAGGACAGAAATCATGTTCCTCTTGGTTAGCAGTGGTTCTTTCCTTGCAACTACATTTATACGATTCACCCAATCTCTTTCTAATGGGGAAGTCATGAATGATGACCTTATGTAAGGCATGAGATATATTTAAATGTTCATCTGGGCATTTTAGTGATGTCTCAGATGAATTTAGCAGCCTGCCACCTCTGGGAAAAATCTCTCTGTTGCTCTCTCTCTCTCAAATTGATCCCTGGAACAATGAGCTGATGTTCAAGAGAGCTTTATAACCCTTTTTAGACTGATATATGTCAGTCACAGCATAATGTTCCATACTGATGAAAGCCTATGGTCTGTCTTAACTTTTTCATTTAAGAGCAATGACAATTTCAAACTGTATTTTGTGTTTACTCAGGTTCCCTTTCTTTACAGGCCATTTTCTTCAAATATCTGCACTAATTACGTATGATTAATATGCAAAAATGAAAGAATTTGAGAGAGGACAAATACATGGGACTGTACATGTATTTACCTTGTATCCCTCACTTTTCATAAGTAATGATCAAATCTCAAGTCAGAAAATCTGGCAAAAAATAACTGCAAACAGAGAATTACCATGTGTGATTTATTGTCAACTTTTTGTTGATTACAAAATGCTCAAAATAATGACTAGTTTATACTACTGAAATCTCTATATACAAAATGTTTAAAAATGAAAAATGAGTTGTACGTATACACATACGATTTTACTGAAAAGCACTTTATTAATTCATATAATTTTTATTAATGTTTTTTTACCATGCTTTTCAGAACATTTTAGTCTGAACATGCACACACACATACACACACACACACACACAATCACACACAAATACACACACACACACACACAGTCACGTACACACACTCACACACTCACACACACCACTCTTTGTGTCGTGTCATGTCTGATTCATCATTACATTACACCTGCAATTGAGTCACCTATCAAATGAAACAATTAATGGCCCACAGCTATGGCAAACGATTCGTCACTGCTAATCTCCACAGAGAAATGTCTCCAGAGAGCTGCATGAGTAAGACAGGGGTCACTTCAGGTTGGATTCGAAATAGACTGAGGGACTGTATGCATGTATAGCACAAGGACAGCTCAATTTATACATGCTGACATGGGCTGCACTTTGGAGGAGGCCAGGGAACAAAGAGGCACTCTGTTCACTTAATTATTCATTTGAGTGATCCTGTTTGATGTTTTAAAGAAATTAGGTCCAAAGGAGGAGGTGCCACTGTGCAATTGTAACAATTTTCCAGCATCGCTAAGGGGTGCTAAAGGTCCTGAGTGGATGGTATCGGTTTTAGGACTCATGATTAGCGAGATGACTGATCACTACTGAATTGGGAATGTATCAGTCATAATGACTGGCAGCAGATAAATTCTAGGTTGTGGGCAGATTAAGCGTAAATCAATAAAGATGATTTGTGTTGAGTGTGGAACCGACTGATAGGACAGATTGTGATGTTTTGTGTGCTGAAAGATTTCAGAGAAGCCGAGATTTGTTTGGAGCACTGGTATCTGCCACACTGACAAAGAGATCGAGATCAAGACGGAAAAGGCAGAGAGAAAGGAGAAGAAAAGAAGAAGAAGAAGAAGAGAGAGAAAGAGAGAGAGAGAGAGAGAGAGAGAGAGAGAGAGAGAAGAGAGAGAGAGAGAGAGAGAGAAAGAGCAGCTCCAGTTCGAGGCCAGCTTTTCCTTCCCTTCAGCACTTTGGGCTGGTTTTCACTGGCGTTTTATTTATAATTGAATGTAATGTGTGGAGATAAAGCCCCTCCAATACAGGCTTGCCTCTCCTAAGCGCTTCACGCCGCGTTACGCTTTATTCATCAAATTAGTTTTACTTGGGTTGGTGTCCCCTGAGCCAGCTTTAAAAGGTTCGGATGAAAGGCCTACATTAATTTCTGCCACTAATCACTTACACAAGAGCGTGGCTGTGGAGCCCTTCTGACAAACCACCCTCCCTCTACTTGCCTCATAAAAGCCCTGCTCACATTCAATTCACTTCCACATAATCCTCCTCCAGAAAAAAGACAAGCAACTGAAAAAAGAGGGGGGGGGGTGAGTCAAAGAGATTGCTGGTTAAGTCCTACTGCACTGAGCCCACTGGTACCTTTAAAATACTTTTAGTACTGCTGGGCTAAATCATTCATGACATTCCTCAGCATATATTTTAGTCCAACAATGAGGACAGAGAGAAAAAGAAAAGAAGCAAAAGATCAAAGTCATTGTGTGGAGAATTAGGCCAAGGTTAATCAGGGCATCAATTACAACTAACTGGAGTAAATGGTTGTTAAACCAGCCCCTAAAAATGTTCAACCTTATCTTCTGCATTTGCATTTACATCATCATGGACAATCATTTTGACACATTTCCCTCATATTTAGAAAAGCTGCTGACTTTGGGTAACTGAGGGTCATTACTGAGTACTTTAAAGAATACTACAGTCAAAGAAATATGTAAATCAAGAAGTGCATCTCTAAAATGAGTTCATACTGTGATGAGAATCTTTTCCTAAATGGAGAATTTGTGGTAATGCATTGCTGCTTTAATGTAGTGGGTGGAGTTTACACAGATTGCACTTGGATACTAGAAAATCTCTTGCAACAAGGATGCTTTCAAAGCCTTTGGGGAATTTTAATGGAAGCATTATATCAGCAGCGTTGGTTTAGCATAGTGAGTAATACCATTGCCGTCCATGCAACAGACGGGAATTTGATTCCTCACAAGTACATAACACCAATAAGAGTCCTCGGGTAAGACTCCCAGGGTTATGCTTGCTCCATCCCTGTCCCACCCTAAGACCTGTATCGTCAGTAAGTGGTTTTAGTTTGACTGCATAAAGTACAATCACATATTTAAAGGGATTATTCATGGAATTCAGCAACTGCACAGAAATATGCATCTAAATTACTGCCTACAATAGTAGATGGTAAACCATTGGTATTACAGATTGAGATTAAGTTGAAAAACGCTGGAGTATTGCTTTAATGTAATATAGACTGATGCAAATTTACTGCACACCTACACATCTATAGTGAGAAAAGGGAACTCATTGAATATCATATGAGTAATTACATGGTTAATATTCATTGAAGTGCCAATATGCAATATACAAAAGAACACATTTGCAGATTAATGATGGAGAATGAGACTATGTCTTACAGTAATCAGCACAGTTAGTAATCAGCTCCTACTGGCACAGGACATGAGTCATTCCCTTGTTTTCTGTATCCGCTTCACCATGCTAACCTTCAGTTAACACCGTGGCCTGAGAACAACCATGAAATGCAAAAGGTGAAGAGGAATTTACCTGAGATCAGTAAAACAGAGGCTGAGCTTCTGCTTCACTGCACAGGTATTCATTACTCTTGACAACCTTTGGCAAAACAACAATTACTGCGGCTACTGTTTTAAATGTGGTTGTCTTTTCATTCCTGAAGTTCATGCTACATTTGCATTCGTGCTTATCTGATGCAGATGTGTTAATATGAGAAGCTGTTTGCAGTTGCGTAACTGGAACTATATGATCCCGGGGGGGTGGGCTCAATTTGCGATTGCCACATCTGTGGCTGCTGGTATGTCTGTGGCTGCTGGCTAGTGAGAGACGTCTGGTGAAAGGTAGTTACTTTGAAGCCAAGGCAGGACTACTTCTTTCTGAGATGAAGGAGGACACACAGAGAGTTACTCACTTAAGAAGGGAGCGAGGGGGGAAGGTGAAGGCACCGTAGGTGATGCGGTCCACAAAGTTAAGCGGAATTCTCTGGATCTGCTCACAGTTCAGCATGATAAAGTCATACTTGCAGATGAGGAGCGAGTTCTCTGTGATGAACACCAGCCGCTCTTTCTCATTGTTCCAGTGATCAATCCTAGAGAGAGAGAAAGAGAGAAAGAGCATCACTAACCAATGCTACTGGTCAACTCAACAACTTAAAAACTCAACTACCAATACAATTCTGATACTGATTTTAATAGTATTTAAATGCTTTTCCTATAAATAAATTAAACTTGATATAATACTCAACCTGGTCCCAACAAAAAAAACCTTTACACTGTCCACTACCAGACTGTAATGCAAATGTGCAGTTCAGGTCTTTTGGTTTTCCATCACATCATCTTTGCAAGCACATCTTATTTGGGGGGCTAGTTTAGCACATTTGATCTTTGCTGTGTAAACCAGTAAAGAGGAAACAACCACAGAAAAATCAAGAGTTAGCTGATATTTGGCAGCAGTAATATTGTTTAATTTACATTTTCGATTTTATTCTAATATCATTTCATTTTAATTGAAACAATGAAAAATCTCACTGTTTAAATTTGTATTATTTCGACAGACAATTCCTTGGATCTTAAAGCCATTGCTTACAATTTAATCAAAATACGTGCTCCGATCACAATTTAGGGCGTTTTTTCGTGCTAGTACAACGCTTCACTACCCGGACAGTAGGAGGGAAATGAGTTGATTCCTTACCTTAACCTAACACTAACCTTAACCTTAATCTTACCCTAACCCTAACCTTAACCTAACCTGAATCTTAACCTAACCCTAACCTTAACCTAACCTAACTGCAAGAGTCACCAGTTAGCGCAGATACTGGTGATTTAACGCAGTGCGCATGAAAATACTGAGGGTAGTGAAGCGTTGTCCCAGCATGAAAAAAAGCCCTTAATCGTGATTGGAGCACGTATTTTGATTAAATTGTATTTTGTGATGGCTGCACGAAAACTCGTGAGATTGGGTTGTTTCAACCCTATTTACACTACAAAGCTAAATACTAATAGTTTCCATCTGGAACCCAAATCTCCCCCAGTTGTTAGGCCACGTCTGTCAGTATCTCATGCTTTATGAACGATGCTCCATTATAGATCACTGTATGCATCCCTTTAAGAGGTCCATAAGCCTACAAAGAAAGGCTCATGCAGTTAGACGAAAACGCATATTTAATTTAATAAAACGAACATCCACTCCCATCTCAGTGGGAAAATCTCAAAGTGTTGAGGAACAGAGTTTTAAGAACTCTTTCTAACAGGGCAGTCATTTCTGAGCAGTAACCATATTAGTGTGGGTTCTGTAGGCACCTGCTGGGCCTGCCTGACCTGCGCGCTCCACTTGAAGCTGCATATATTAGCGTAGCTCCACCAACATTGTCCTATATTCACACCAAACCCCCACTAACACATCCACCAAAAACACTGGAACAAAAACGCTGTAAATTAGAGAATAGTGGGTTAGGCACCGGGTGTCAGCGACAGTATCGAGGGAATGAAACTTGCAAAAAATAAGCAGTGTTTCATGTGTTTCAGCCCGGTCGGCTTTTAGAGGTAAATGCTTTGGGTGTCTAGAATAAATTAATTGCAAACAGAGTAATTACAACTCAAGCTGTGATCCTAGGATGGAGTGATCCATGTTGTCTGTAATCAGACCAAAGTAAATCACTGAAAACAATAAGATCACAGGGGAACGCTTAACTGACTGCACTGTAATTCTTCGAAATTAAGAAAGCAGCAAGCCGTCTTGGGTGTAGAGTAAATGTTTGCGGGGCCTGTAAGGAGTTAGCTTTAGGAGTTAGCGCAAACGTCTATCTATTTCTGCAGTTGTGGGTGGCATATTTTGACAGAGCAGAGCGGATTCTGAGCGAGTTATTTTGAGGTAAGACAAAAGCGCAAAAGCCCCTCAATTATGTACACACTCTAAAAGCTTCAAAATTTCAGGAATTGCCTTTGGCAAAAACCTCATCAAATATGAATGCCTGCCTCTTCAGGTCCCAAACGCTATGCTGACACAAAGAAGAAAGACGAGTTCAGAAAACGAATCAGTGACACATGAGCCCTGAATACGAATGACCTCAAACAGAGACAGCGAGAGTGATTTAGCTTTAGTCTGCCACTACTGCAGGTAAGTGCACGCCTTATGAAGGGCAGAGGAGAGAGGAGACAATGATTTAGAAAGTGCATGTGATAGACAAGACAGTTTTAGTGTGCAAAACAACCCTTTGTTTTCTTTTCCCTCCCTCTAAATCTTTTCTTAGAGTGTCTCTCATCAGGGAGCTTTGAGAACACATGATGGTTGAGCTGTCCAGATGTGTATGGCCTGAGTGTGTGTGTGTGTGTGTGTGTGTGTGTGTGTGTGTGTGTTTGTGTGTTTGTGTGAGTGCACGTGTGTATGCATGAATTTGCTGTTTTCTGAGGCCCCACAAAGTATAGTGTAATCTGATATTATACCAAGTCTTACACAATACCATGTCATCCAATACAATGCCGGCTCATTGAAAAGAACAGAGAAATCAGCCGAACGTGAGGATTCTAAATTTCCGCTATTACGACATTTGTGTTTGTGAGTAGAATAGGAGATATTTGCTACAGTTTCAATTTGATGAATAGTTATTGGATGATTCCGCAGTTGGTGGGCCTGCTGATACACAAATTTGTATGGACCATAAAGTTAAAGCCATTTTAAACAGATAAAATGCCCCACACTCAACCTATATGGAGGTTTCGGATAAATAACCTTACAGCACTTAAAAACAGCATTTTTGTGTCATTCAGCCCTCTATAACTACACAATATTTATAACCTTTAACATTTCAAACAAAATATTATTTTTATTATAATATACATTGTATTGACATGTAAATTCTTTACTTTCTCGTGAGGTTATAAAAAATGTTTACTTCTCAGTCATTTGCTGAATTTGTTACCATATTTAGGGATTCCATAAATCACATATTCAACAGAAAAACGTTGGACAGGCAGATTCGTCATAGAGCAATATCCAATTTATTTTATGGAACATGGCAACAAAATCTTGCTGTACATCACCTGGAAAGTGAAAAAACCACACACATATGAACCATCACGTGCACGCCAGTGCCATACACAGCTCTACAAACATAACCCTGACTGCCTCGTGGACTCAGTTTACCTTCAACGGACATAAGGATCTTGGGGATAGAGGTCTGAAGACCCTCACCCCCACACACACACTCACACACACACACACACACACACACACACAAACAGTCCCGTTTACTCATGAAATGCCTCAGGGACTATGAGGATGATACTGTAAACACAGTCATCCTCAAGCCAAGCTGTTCAGCCCTGCTAACACCATCCCCTCCACAGCTCAGAGGGCAAATATTGCTTCTAAATGAGCTCAACAACCGGCACCATAGATCAAAGCTCAGGGAGAGTCCACCTTTGGACTTTAACCCTTAGAAGTGACAGTTATTGCTGGCGATTATAGAAACATGGCCTAATTCAGTATTAATAATTTCACACTCACTGTTCATTGAAACTTTCAAACTCTTTTGAAAGTGCTGATTCCAAACTTTCAATTAATCAGTAACTAGAAAAAATTATTATAATCTGCAGATAAATGTAAATCTAATGTCAATATCATTATTAAACTATCTATCTATTTCCCTGATGCTCTCTTCAATTTGGTACATTCCAGCTACTATCTTGGACTCCCCAAATCACATGAGACCACTAATTCTAGGAAGCTGGGGGCTAGCATATTCTTCCTCCAAAATATTATGACACCAGCCACTGCAGCTTTTCAGACGTCCACTAAAACAACGTCACTGCACAGCTCAACACACTTGGAGGGGAAGGCTAACTGTCAGTGCTCTTACATCACCGGTGTCAACAAGAGAGGGCGGGCAACCCTACCCACAGAGAGCCCAAGGCCAGTTATACTCTCTTGTACTCCCAGGCATGGATTGCTGTAGCTTCACCGTGGATCAAATTCATGATCTTCAAATGATGAGAACACCTAGACAATTAGTCACTTTAAGATTTGTATTGAGTTGCATACAGTAGCTTGCATTTTATTATGTCTGGGAAAATCCCCGGTGCAAACATTGTAATTCTGTAGACAGCAATTAAACAAATAATGCATAGGCATTATTTAGACCGTGTCATTTTCTGCACGTCATTTTCTGAATTTAGCCATTCATAGTGGCACATTATCGCACAATTTGTTTTCTTCCATAAAACAACAGTACAGGTCATGAACATTTCACTTAGACTCAGAGCCTCAATTCAAGCCACAGAGCTGTTCCTCCATTGCAGGAAATAGTTTTGTGTATATGTGTGTGATTGTGTGTGTGTGTGTGTGTGTGTGTGTGTGTGTGTGTGTGTGTGTGTGTGTGTGTGTGTGTGTGTGT
>JBBIGA010000106.1:10542568-10559696 GCA_037576975.1 Alestes dentex | reverse complement strand
GGGGGGGGGAAAAAAAAAAAAAAAAAAAAAAAAAAAAAAAAAAAAACATAGGTCAACCTGAAACACAGCAGCAAGGAGAACCTGTTAGTGGTTTATTTGCCAAGGTAACCATTTGACTATGCTGAGGGTTCCACTCTTATTACCTTTATTTTTTAAATACTGGAGTAAAGAAGGCTTTCTTTGGAGTAATGCCATAGAAGAACCACTTTTGGTTTCATAAAGAACCTTTCAAAGAAGGTTCTTTGAAATCATCTTTGGTTCAAAACGAGATGAGTGATGAAGATTATTTTTTTTTCTTCTTGGATTTTTTTAAACCACTTTTGTTGTGGTTTAGCCCTGTCTGTTAACTAGGTCGCCCGTTATTACATAATGCCACCAGAATGGAAGGGTGAAAGACAGCACCTTTCCACACTCTCAGCTTCCTCAGAGTCATGTAAAGCTCATATGCATCTTTCAAACTGCCACTATCACTGGACAGCTTAACATACAGAAAGGCCAACACCACAGAACAAAAACATCTCCTGAAGTGAGACACGATACACTATATGGACAAAAGTATTGGGACACTGACCATTCAAAAAGGGTAAAGTATTGGGACAATACTTTAGTGCATATAGCGTATAAGCAATGAAAATGGTTTCATCACTGTGCAGTGTCAAAAAACCTGTCCATTATGCACTAGGATTTTTCTTAGAACTGTACATCCAAGCCAAGAACCACAGACATACTTTCAGTGAGTACTTTCATTTACATTTTGAATTAGTAAAGTCAAAGTAAGAAACAAAAAAGAAAGAAAAGAAGGAGCATCTCAGCCACCCACTGCTCTAGATAGACAATAAGGCTATAGCTGGTATCTGTATTTTTCTAGACAGCATTCTCCTCGCACACATCCCTGCCTTTGAAAAGAGGGATACGGAGCTTCAGTGATTTAGAGAACAATTTGTCCCACATGCTTTTCAGACATACTGGCCACAAACACATTGTGCTAGCCACTCCTATTATACGCTCATGTTCCAGCTCAGCCACCGCGTCCTAAAAATACCTTTACCTCACGCAGCAATAACCTTCAAAATGGTACCTCCAACAATTTGTCGAGTGGGATGCTGTGGATTGTTCCATGAGAATTATATTTTTCCCTCCTACAAGGCCTCCAAAGCATTCACCATTTAGGCGGCAATTTCTATTCCCGCTAATCGCCTTTACCGTGACATGCTTCAAGGCCATGGATCCTCCTAGAGCCGCTCTGTGAGAGAGAACTATTCACACAGGCTGGATGGAAGTTAAATAAACCCATTGCATATTTATAATTCCACTCCATCACAGGCATATTAACAGTGCCTTTAGAATAAAGGAGAACTGTCTTTGAAACGGATTCTTTGTTCTGTGCCCACACATGATGCTTTCAAATACTATTTTCAGACACAGCATCTTTTCAGCTAATACCCTCGGCAGTCATCACACTCTCGCTTACGGAAGGTTTAACATCTGGCTCGTGCCCAAACCGTCATCACATCTTATTAGTCTGGAAGCCACGCTGCACATTGTTGCACTAATAGTGCTTTTGTATATATATATATAAAAAAAAGCAATCTGTCAACCTAAACTCAGTCTTCTAGGAAGCCCCTGTTCTCTTACTGTTTCATCTGTTAAAGCTATAGTTTGGAGAAAACACTTATTAACAGAATTTTTCTGTTTACCCGCAATGTAGTTGATCCTAAGGGAAACCCTCAGGCTTGTCTATGACCTCAGAGACGGTCCAGTGATTTCTGAGGAAAAACCATGACTGTTTTGTTTATTTTTATTCAACAGCATCAGATTGGCATTTATATTTGGAAAGTAGGAAACAATAGGATTAAAGACAGAAAATGATAGGCCTTCAAAAGTTAGTACCTATAGACCTATTACCTACAGACATACAGTCACACCGATGCATCTGTTCCTCCACCTTACTGGAACGGTCAAAATCTGCTTGTAAACAGATCGATGTGTATTTAGATGTGATGTGTGCTCGTGTATAAACTGGCCTGAACCAGTGTTCACCAAATTGATGTTATAATCACCAGACATTTTTTATGATGCTGATTAGATCCACTGCACAATAAAAACTATTGCACTATTCTCCTCCACCTTCTACTGCACTTTCAATGTTCTTTTATTTATTTTATTTCTTCCATTATTTTATTTCTGTTTCATTTTATTTTGTATTCCATTTCTACAAAGCACATTGAATAACCTTTTGTGTATGATAATGTACTTTATAAATAAACTATCAACATGTAAATAAATCTCATAATGCCAGCAAAACTAAGGAGCTGGTCATCGACTTTAGTTAACAGTTTATGCTTCCATCTACATCAGAGGAGAAACACACAGCAGCTACCATTAAAAAAGCCCACCGATGCCTTCACTCCCTCAGGCATATGAGGAAAGCCTGGGTCTCCACTACAGTCCGCACCAGTTTCTACAGGTGTGCTGTGGAGTTTATCCTCTCAGGGTGTGTTAAAACCTTTGTACAGCAGCTGCTCTGCTCAGGACAAGAAAGCCCTGCAAAAGGTGGTAAAAACTGCTCAGAAGATCATTGGCACACTGCTTGCAGCTATCCTGGACATTTGCTACTCACTTTGCCTCAGAAAGACAAAGCACATCATGGAAAAACTCCAGTCACCCAGAGCTGACACTTTTCTCCTTTCTGCCCTCTGGAAAGAGGCTCAGGACTCTACATACACACACTACAAATTACATGGCCAGCTTCTACCCTATCGCTATAAACAAGTGTCCTAAATTGTACATTGTCATATTTGCATACATTTGAGCTCTCTTATACTTAACAGCCCTATATTTCTATATTTCAATCCCCAAACTTTACCCACTGAGACTTTTTATATTGCGACCATGCTCTGTTACATATCACTTACTACATCATGTTGAATGTTGTATTATATGCTGTTACTTGCATTTATTGTATTGTAATGTTAATTGTGTCTATTGTGAATTGTCTGTAGACTGTGGAGAGGCATGTAAGAAAGGATATCATTGTACTTTGTACACTGTACTTTGTAGATATGACAATAAGACTTTGAATTTCTGAATTACCATATTACTGAACTGAATGAGTGAATATTTAAATTGACATGTATGTATTTATCCCTCATGAGCAAACAGCAGAAGAAATACATCACAAGCACACTATGAAGTCATAATACAGTATTCATTCAGACTAGTATGGTAGCTATTGTTGATTGTATTAAATGTTGTCTTGTCCGATTGTATTGTTGCTCTTGTGTTTGTCTCGCTCTCTCTTTTGTCCTTTCTGCACTTGTGGTCTTGTGGTGTTCTGTTCTGTTCTGTTCTTGTGTTGCACCGTGGTCCTAGAGAAACATTTTGTTTCACTGGGTACTGTGTGTAAACGCTTGAAATGACAAAAAAAAACCCTATTTGACTAGTTCCTAAATATCAATGGTAAACTAGTTTTAAATGAAACTACATATAGATGCAAAATCACAACTGCCCAGCAATTTCTTTGACAATTGCTTAGATGTATTTACATATGGGGTATTTAAAATAAGCGGTAGCCTAAGGTGCTTGAATACTCCAGGCTTCTTTTGTTTCGATTACATAAGTGAGAGTGTGCTAGTTAGCTTACGATAGTGCTGAGTGTAGTGTGAGCTCTGGTAGAAACACAACTAGTTCATTTCACAGGACCACCATCATGAAATCCAACATGAGGCTGAGGTGGGAAAATTCTGAAGTCAGATTGTGGAGATGGGGGATTGTGAAAGCACAGTCACTGTTTCTATTTTAATATAATGCTTTAAATATTATGTACCGCAGCTTATTCTATCTGAAGCAGCATTCATTATTCATCTAGTGTGAAAACCTTCCATTTGGTTAGGCTGAGAACAATCCCTCCTCTGTGAACATCACTAATATTTATGTCATTACATTGAAATAGAAATATTTTATCGCAAGTAAATCCACTTTCACCACTTTCGCAATGTGT
Source organism: Alestes dentex (assembly GCA_037576975.1). NCBI lineage: Eukaryota > Metazoa > Chordata > Actinopteri > Characiformes > Alestidae > Alestes > Alestes dentex. The sequence continues at coordinate 10,555,696 of JBBIGA010000106.1, read as the reverse complement.
GCAGTTTGATTCTACCTCACTTCGGATGTTAAGATAGGGGTCCTGGGAAATGAACATATAGCACCACACATCAGCCAACCCAATCAACAAACTTAATGTGGGAAACATTTCTAAACTTCATGCAGGTTTGCTTATAAATGCCCAACACAGTAAGAAGGTCATCTAATGTGAATATTTCAGAATGGATTAAGGTATGGCTGAGTTTGGACTTGTACTTTTGCTTTGTGTATTTAACATATCATACCTTTATTTATAATAAATGCACTCTGTATAGGTTTTATTGTCAAGGATTTAATCAACCAAAACACAGTTGGTGTCTATTATTTGCTCTTTTAGTTTGGAGCTACAAGGCCATTGTAACAGAAGGCCAAGTAAAAGAAACTGAAACTGAAACCATATTTAGAGGAAATAATATGTAATGCAGATATGCTGATGTATTAGCATATCTGCATTACATATTATTTCCTCTAAATATGGATAAAGGTACAAACACAATTCAGGCTTCACCAGTACTACAGTTTTAGCTATAAAACATACTTTTGTCCATTTTATAGATAACAGTGACAGAAACCACGAAGGCAAAACAGAATTCTCATCTGCTGATGTCTGATTGTGTGATATGAAAATCTTTGTGTGTGGCCAGAGCTGTTTACAACATATGCATGAAGTGCATCCAGAGTTTGTGCCTCTACTTGCATGCTGTAAACCACGGATATAACCTTAAGCCATTAAGAAAAAAATGTTTATCTATAAAGAAACATAGTGCATGCATGGAGTCAAATAAGTGACAGAGGTTTACATTCTGCTAAGTCAAAAAACACGACCTGCACTGCCAACCAGTGAATCAGAAAGCTCTTGAAAGCTCACTGAGCAAGACTCACTGAGCAGCTGAATGATTTCTGAACAACACACTGCGCCGTGACCTTCCATCTGCCCAGCACAGTTGTTACGTTTATCTTGGTTTTGAACTCATTACTGTATTAGATTCATTGTGTCACTCAGATGGGTGAATAATGCACGAGTGAACAGCATCACATTGCAGCCTCGCTGCACAGAAAACAACGGCTTGTTGCGTCCTGGCTTTGCTGTCAGTCACACAAGCATGTAATTCTGCGACATTCTCCTCCAGATTTTGCTCCCTTGTAAGGGTGCAGTTCTGCAAAGGCTGTCATTTGCATTTGAATCCACTGTCATATTGTGTGTCTTGTAAATAGCTACTATATTGATAGCAACAATCCTGATCCCTTGAAAAATCAATGTGCACACTTGCCACTCAAATGGCCCCAGAGCTCAGTGCAACAGAATGGAGCTTCATCTCTCTATCCATGAAGAAGAGAATGTATAATTCAATTACAGCTTGCTACATTAATATTTGTTGGGACAATATTTGCTTATCCTCAGATGGTGGATCAGCAGATGTTATACAACACCACCTCACCTGAAGCTTTAACATCTGTGTGTGTGTACATAGAGATTGAGGGCCAGACATACAAGCAAAGGCTGTTCACTAGTTTAAGGGCTCTTCTTAGAACCCTTACAAAAATGGTTCCCTAGAGTTTTTTTTTTGTTTGTTTTTTTTTAGTGTAGGATCATTGTGGAGTGCAGTCTAAAAGCATTCATTCCCAGTTCCTAGTGCCCTACCAGTTCTTTGAAAGAACTAAAATATATAACTAAAATATTAGAATCGTTTTACCCTGACAAGCAAATCAGTTTTATTTCGTTGGAAACACTGATTCCAAACTTGTGTGTATGTGTGTGGGTGTAGAGCGTTTTTTGTAATGTGTACCCATACAAATGGATAAAGTGCATGTAGTTGACACAATCGGTGAAGGGTGTTTGGACTGATTGTTCAGCATAAGAAGGTGTTTCAGCGTGTATGTGTGTGTGGCATAGAAACTGAATGTTTGGTTATGTGTACACTTAAGTTATGGGTGTGGGTGGTTGATTGTATCAGTGTCCAGTGTATGTTTGCACTGGTTGGAATATATTCCAGAAGGTGTGTGTGTGTGTGTGTGTGTGTGTGTGTGTGTGTGTGCAAGAGGACTTTTTGGCTGTGAGACGTGTTCACGGACGTTTTATGAGCGTGTGTAGTTGACGCCATCAGTGTAGTGCATGTCTCTAATGGGGTTTGTGTGTATAAGCTGTTTTGAACATTTTCCACTATGCAAGTTTGAAAATGAATGTGTGTGTGTGTGTGTGTGTGTGTGTGTGTGTGTTTGAAGCAGTGTAAGCATGGCAGATGAGCATGCTACATTCCTGTCCAGACTATGATGCTCGATGGGTAGTGTGATGGTCATCGAAGCGGTCAGCTGGAAAACCCTTCAACTGCACGGCAGTAACACTCATCCAACAAGAGGCCCTGCACCATAAGTAGTGCCTGTTTAACAGTGCGCTTCACAGTGGCTGCATGATGCAACCAAGCCCAACTCCCCACTCCGCCTGGACACATGATTTAGGAGCTGCTCTCTAAGCACAGATACAGCAATCTGCTGAGACAGGCTTTTCTGAATGAGATTGCATTACGACATGATTCAGCATTTTGTGTGTGTGTGTGTGTGTGTGTGTGTGTGTGTGTGTATGTGTGTGTGTGTGTGTGTGTGTGTGTCCCTGTGGGCGTGTGTAGTCATCCATACTGGCAATGAGAAATGAGGTGGAGGTGGACAGGGTTCTGCTCTTGCTGCAGTATTTCTCAGAATTTCTGGCCACAACCAAGAAGAAAAGATATTTTAAACATGTGTCACCATAAGATACGGTCACCACTTCTAGGAACAATGTCCAGGAAATAAAATAACTATTGTAGTAAATTAGGTCGCTAACTAGGCAATAAGGCATACAGTGGTTACCCCCTAAACTGTACTGACCCATGTGTGGACTTTGTTTCTCGCTCCAATCTTTATAACTTATAAATTAGTTTCATAGTACTTACTAAATAATTGACCTATCAATGCTCTGGCCACTGATGCATCACCTGATAAGGTAACTCAAGGCCAGGCAATATGTATATAGAATGTTTCATACACAAGACAATTAAAAATGCTTTTTAATTAGATAAAAGCATGAAGAACATCAGAGGGAAGTTAAAGACAAAGTGCTAAATATATAAAATAAAGAGAAAAATAATACATTAATAATAAATAGGCAATATTACTATTTGCTCATCAAGTCTTGTGCAGCACCATAAGATCACTTGTAATATATTATTCAACCAAAGGAGAACAGTCTAGTGATAAACCTAGAATAACAGTTATACCATCATCTTTTCTGAGAAGAGCATGTAGAGTTACTGCCTTTCAGTGTGAATGGCAGCCCTAAAATACATCTAACATACTTGATTAATATGTCTGCCCTCTGTAAACTCAGGAGTGACACACAAGCGATTTGAGTAAATCTGAATGGATTTAAACTAGGTAAAAGGACTGATTGTTTCCATGCATTGCACCCACTTTCAATTTCATATGGTTACATTCTACTCCTGGAAATATAAGAAGCAACACAAGTAAAAAGGCTTATGTTGAATCTTCGTACTTTAGTTAAGCTCTTACTGTACTAACCAGCAGTCGTAGAAACGCTCTCAGCACATGGTGACGCACTCTTACAACAACTAACAATGAGAGTAGAATGTTGAAGAAAAAGAGAAAAAGAAAAGTGGCCCCTTATAGTCACACATGAACACACCACAGAACACCACAGTGTGAACAGTGTGAAATTCTTTCTCTGCAACAGTGTAGACCATAACCACAGCGGCCAGGGAGCAGTGTGTGGGAACGGAACCTCGCTTAAGGATACCTTCGTTGTTCTAAGTGGCAGTCCTGGGATTCAAATCCACAACCTTCTGATCGCAGGGGGAACTCTCTAACCCCCAGACCACCAGCTTAATCAGGGTTTGAAAATGATTCACACAGAATGGAAGGCAGGTTGGGGATAGAGATCACAAGGAAGGAGGAAAAACAGGTAAAACATTATGCAAATAGATAGTATCAGGGAGCCAGTGGGAAACATGTTGAGCTTACTGCGAGGACACCTTGCACTGACCCAACACAACAAACTATGAAGTAAACCCTTGAGCTCATGGATTGGAAGTTGCTCAGGTACATACATTTCATCACCGTACCTTCAGAATGATAACAGGAGAAGAATAAAAAAGTATTCTTTTCTGCATATTAATATAAAACTATCATTTCTTTCATCAGCATTTCTGCTGTAAAAGACATTGATACGTGTTTTTCTTTGGACAGTAAAACTTGAACTAACAATTCAATGTTGACAAAACTTCCAGGTTAAATGGGCTGTGGAGACTTTTAAGTGAGCTCTATCCAGTTGGTGAATTCATAGTTCATCACACACAATAAATATTAAAACTGATAACAGGTGCAACTAACAAGATGTTTAAACCCTTCGATACTAAGGGTCTGTATGTGGGTCTTCAGCAGCTAATGGATAATGCAATCCTAAGATTAAGAACAGAACACAAAGATAGCAGTTTTATGGGTCAAACCAGTCCCTTCTCCACTCTGCTACAAGTGTACTGACCGTTCACTCACCTTCCTTTCTGTCCTGTTCTGTCTGTGGGAACTGAAGGGTGCTCATCCAGCTGGAGACCAATCATCTGCTTCACATCACCAAAGCAGCGGCAGGCCAGCTGCATTGCGTGAGGAGGCACAAGCACTGTCTCCAGAGAGCAAGGTCCGGAGCCACTTGACCCCAGCCATGCTGCTCTAAAGCCCACAGGGGCATCTTCCAAATGACCGCATGCAACTGCTTCTACTCAGAGTCTGTCTGTCTAGTAAGATACACAATGTGTGACATTAGTAATGGCCTGTAGGTGGTGAATTCGATAGGATATATCAGAAGAAAAAAATCAGTCAAACTCACATGGTCTACAAGTTTCTGTGATAATATCGCCTATCATTACAATAATGTTTGGTGTGACTGGATTTTCTGGTCTTTTATAAACACGTGTAAATAATACACTATACAGACACAGCAGATCAACTGTACTAGAGTATTTCCAGGTTTTTGGAACATTTTGCAACAATGCCACCGTCAACCTTTTCTTCTCTCTCTTTTTGAAATGAAACCTTTCTCGAGAAAAGGCAATTGTACGTGAGGACCAAACCTCCTGAGGAGACATCAAGCCGATATTAAAAGAACAGTCTGTTACCATTTAGATCAAAAGATTAAAGAAGAGAAAAAAAGCCTTGACACACTTTCCAGCTCTCAGTGTTTCAGTCGTTGCCCAAAGCCGTGGAATGGCTAAACGGTGATGTCAGCACCAGATGAAAGACCTTCCACAGTTTGATTGCTCTACACTGACTGATATATTGTGCATTATTGGATCTGTGCTCAAAATCAGGAAATATGCTCATCAGGAAATATGTCGTAGCTGGGGTCAGTTCTGACAAACATTTAGAGATAATGAGTAACCTAGAGTCCACTCTCGTCACAAGGTGGCAGTATCCCATCAAAATTAATCTACAGCTGCGCCACAGAACACTGGGGCATCTGCTCAAGTGCGTCTGTAAAATCCTACCGTGCTGCCTGCAGTCATGAACGTTGACTCTCATTGACCTCAATGGATCAAACCACTGCCGTGATGATGTGCTTTGATTTGTTGAGAAGCTGCTGTGGGAGATGTAGGTAGGTCAAAGGAATCCATGCGTGGAGCATAACTTTACATTACTAATGATACTCTCTTGTCAAAATGTTGGATGACATATAGATTACTATGAGCCTTGACGGTAAGCTTGCTCAGCAAGGATGAAAGAGGAAGAGGTAGGGGTAACTGCCCTGTATCTTTAACTTTTTATGGCAAAAAAGTGCTAAAGAGGTTTACAATTTTTAACCATTTCACTGAAATGCTACATCTACTGTACCATGTTTACCTGTAACACGGGGTTGCATTTAAACACCTGGGCTTCTCAGAAAGCGAAATAATTTCATGTAAAGAGTGGGATATTCCACACCACACCACTCATTGGATAGTCAGGACTTTATCTTAAACTATTTGCCTAATGGAGACCCTATCCACCTGTTCAGATTTCTCCATTTCCCTTCTATTTATTTTGCATAATGATTCTTTTTGGTAGAACACTAATAAGATAAACGCAAACATAAACTGGATTTGGGTAATATACTACTGAAAGCTCATACTGCAGAAAACAGTCTCCGTAATAAAGCAGTTGAGTGTAAACAGGGAGAGGAATGTACAGCAGTTTGAATCTAAGGTGGTGAAACCAATGTCCCTGCGTCACTTCTGCTGTAGGTAATTTCATTATGGAGTTGAAAAGACTAGAATCAGATTGGTTAAGGATTTTACATTCTTGTCTTGTGTAGTCCTGAATGACTTTAATAAGCAGTCCTGCATTGTTTACTGTTGGTGAATTTTTTACCTGACTCTCTATTTTGTACAATTGCCAGGCAACCAAATCGCCAGGGTCTGTTCCACCAGTGAACTGGAATAAGTCCTTCTGGTTTGGAGAAATACAAATCAATCATCAGCTTCCAGCATATTAAAATAACCACAGAGGCAGGATGTACTGCTCCCAGTTCAAGGGGGGAACAGATTTTACATCTCCTCACCTTAACTACACAGTGGCCTTGCAAAAAACAACACATCCCAAAACAGATGGATTTGAGACTACAGGCACATTTGAAACTACTACTACTAAATATACCATTAGTAGAGAGGTCCTTGTCCAAATTCTTGATTTTACGTATCTACTGGAGTCTGCTCAGTACCTCCCACACCTCTTTGGGAACATTTGAAGTTTTGGGATATTTGGCAAGTGCATTGCTCTTCACTACCTATTCCAAACAACTCTTGGGATGGACTCTTGGGGTGGAGCAGAAATTGGGCTTTTCCGTGTTTAGGTTGATTCACCTGAAGATTTACCTGAAGATTAACTTGTGCTTAACAGTGCCGATGGAATCAGTGCCAGGTAAGTGCACATGCTCCTAAAAACTGAACCCCTCAATGACCCCTTTCAACCCTTTTCAAGAAAAGTAGGCCCTTTGATCAGATCTTCTCTAATCCATCTTCCGTGTTTCGGCCTCATTTCCCTGCGGCTGCCTCCTTAGTGCTCTGCCCCACATATCTTCTCTGGAGTGGTTTTTCCAGCTCAGAAAATCCTGCAGGGAGCCAGAGAGTTTCCTGCCTACATATATAAAGCACACATTCTTTTTTCTTGCACTTCACTGTTGTGCGATTCTTTGGGCTGATTTTCTTGTGGCTAAAACAAACACTTTCCGGGGTTCAGTTTGGACAGAACCTGAACTTAATGGCTATTAAGCAAAGGGGTGTTCTCTGATGTCATTCTTCTCACATGAGGTTTGTTCACATGATGCCTTGCAATTAGTGGTCACACTGGTCCAAGATCTGTGTGTGTGTGAGTGTGTATGTGTGTGTGTGCACATTTTCCCTTGGGTGAGCCCCAAGCACTGACCCCTTTTCTCCCTCTTATCCACATGGTTCCACACACCTGTCCTCCATTCTCACTGTTGAAGTCCCTTTGTGTTTGTGTATGTGTTTCTGAGGGTGTGTGATCACACGTGTACTCACAACCCCCTTTGGGTTGCTGTGGTGAACTATAAACACACACCTGCACCTGCTCTCAACAATGTGTCCGTGCGTGAATGACGCAAACAATTAAGCAGATTTTTCTGTGCTGAGGTTATAATAACTGTATTTCTTAGTAAACAGTAAAACAGTAAATTACGCAGTTCCGCTTCATGACACAGTTCTGCTTCATCTGCTATAAATGCTCATCCTAGCTAAAGCCTTCAGAGGCCTACGTTAGGACAGGCATTGTCCACTAACATGCTTCCTCTGAGAATAAATGGGCGATGCAAAAGCTCAATAAAAAAACCATTTCCCCCGGTGCCTTTTGTGTGCATGCCTTGGCTGCAGCCATCCAAGAATTCCTCCAAACTGCTTTTTTTGATGCAGCGGTTGCACAGCTGGAGTCATCCAAGGACATTCGCTTATTAGCCATGCAATGCCAGTAGGATTACAGTGCGTTTTGCGCTTGGCTGGGGGCTGGCGTTCTGCTCCACTGGGCCTGCATTCCATGTGTTTGGACGGCTATAGTCAGGGGCTTTGTGGAACCGTGCCGGCTCACTTACTGAGTGGCTGTAACAAGAGTGCAACACATCGCTCCACTCTCCAGCACCAAAACACTAGTGTGCGTACAACCCATAGGACAGATATTACAGTCTTGTCTCTTAGTCCATTATCTCTTTCCGTAAGCAGGATGTGTTTGTGCGTGTGTGTGTCAAAAAATTTCTCTCTCTGCTCTCAACTTTCAGAAGACCAAGTAAAGGTGAGTTTGACACAATGTAGTGAACTGATTCTTTCAAACCAATCATCTGTCATGGATGCATAAATCCAATGAGTCAACAATTGACTTATTCTTTGAATCTACCTGCCTGTCATAGAATTCCGACAATATAAAGATGTCTCCCCTAATTGAAGTCGGACACCTTAAGGTACATCCATTGCGTTCGGACACACTATGTATAATTTCCATAGAACAACATTGCCATTACAACTGAACGATCTAGAGCAGCTGCGCATGAGTTTATGGTCATCATAAGCCCCCCAGGCTGTAGAGCAGTGGAACTGTGTTCTCTGGAGTGATGGAGCTTCATTGAATACCTTTGGAGTGGTGTTTGAGATCCAGAACTAATCATCCCATGTCAGTATCTGCCCTTACAAATCATCTCGTGGTTGAATGCTGTCAAATCCTCACAGCAACATCTAGTCTTCCTGGAAGGGGAACAAACCCCCTGTTAAAACTTTTGATTTTAGAAGAAACATCGAGCAGGGGTCTGCAAATGCTTAGATCTGTAGTTTATATATCATTTGAAATTAAAAACATATAAAGTTATAAGAACTCTTCCAACCTTAAGATTAGTAAGTGAATAATAAGCCTGGAGTTTATTGGGTTAAGCCTTTACCATCTCTGCTCTGTTACAAGTGTACTGACTGTTCACTTCCCTGCCTCTCCATAAAGCCTTGGCAGATGAGCAGAGGTGCTTACTGCAGGATACAAGCTCCCTATTAATACCCATGATTTTAAAAAAAACTGGACGATCAGGTCTCATTTTGGACATGTCTCTGAACTATTCTAGGAGGCTTTAGTGTGTAACACAGATGCATTTGCTACAAACATAATAAAGGACTTACAAAGTGTTCAGTGGGTTTGTGAACTGGTTTGACTGATTTACTGAAAAGAACCAGCACAAAAGAAGAGTCATTCATGAGCTGATACACTGCTAGGTTAACTCCACCCTGACCCGCTGGAGGTTGAAGCTTGTTCTTACAAGAATAAGGACCAGGATGGAGCACTTGATGTAATTCTGTGAAGAGGTCAAAACACTATAGGCCTAAAACTGGACCTCACACTAACAGGATGTTTTTTTAAAAAGGGCTATGTCTCCCTTTTCCAACAAATATTTTTTCCACAGGCTATTCCGGTGCTACTTAAAGGCTCTTGCGAGAGGCTGAAAACACTCTGCAACGTGTCTCTTCTTTAAACAAAGTAAGTGCAGAAGTTATTATAACATGTCAGCAGGAAAGGGGGTTGGTAGGCTGATGAAACAGGGCTCCAGTTAGAAACAGAAGGTTTAGCAAATCCTTACACGCCTCGTTGACCCGCTCATCAAAGACAATCCACAAGGCAAACCCTTTCCTCACACGCACACGCGCTCACACGCACTCCGACGCGGCCTCTCATCCCCGCAGGAGGGCATTAAAGTTTGAAACCGGATTAATAGTTCGCCTAGCTCACCAGCAAATTGAATATATCTCGGCTCGCTGTCTGTTTGCCTGATGCAGTCGGGTGATGTCTCATCCAGAAATTGAATCTCTGGTTGCCCGTTTTATAAAGAGTGTGTGCCGGGATCTAAAAATAGCCCCCAAATGACCTACTTTTTTCCATTGGCATTGTTTGGTAGAACAGAAGAAAATGTACTGGAGAGGTGAAAAAAAAAAAAAGATATTTTAATGTGAGAAATGGTTCCATGATTTGATCTCTAAGGTTGTTTGTGCTGGGGGAAGATCACAGCGTCTGGCCTGGGCTAGAGCAGGTGAGCTGGACAAGCCGAGGTTTGTGTTCTCTCTGTTTTTCTGCCCCTCTGGGAGCTGGTCCAGGGTTGAAGTGCAGTGCAGGCCAGCGGTGCCAGGGCAGTCAGAGATATGGGCTCTGAGGAGATTGCTCTGACATGCTTGTCGGATAGTGTTCTGACCGACGAGGGTGCCCCAGGCGATGAGAAATGACACCGCTCCCACTCTCTCCCCCTCACTCCCCATCTCCATCATGTTTGTGGAGTGCTACAAATCAGGCTGAGTGAGTCTGATAACTTCAGGTACTCCAAACCAAGCTGAAATCACCAACAGAGGAACAACATGTGATAAGTCAGCACACTGTTTGTTACAATCAGAATCTTGTTTTTTTGACCCAACATGCATCATTGAACACTGTTTACATATATTCTATTAAAATAAAGGTTTCAAGCTCCCTTGTGGTGTAATTTAGTCATTTGAGCCTCAGTGATGCCACAGCTATTTGTGGCCAGGAGTCCAAGATAGCACAGTTGTCCTGGCTTTGATAGGATGGTCCTTATTGATGCTTGCCAGAACAGACATCTGTAGCTGATGTAACCCAATTGACAGTTAGTGGTCTCCTCCAAGCATATTAAGCTGTTCAGTGATGTTGACTGTGCAGGCAAAAGCACTTCATGCGACTCAGAGGAGGCACTGGTATCGTGTGATTGGGGGAGACCTAGCCAATGGGCTGAATTAGATATGACTAACCCACGTACGTCTCTGAGTGTTTATTCAATGCAGCCCTTTTCTTGCTTCTAACAAGAAATAGTAAAGAAAATATGTACCATGTATGTGCTGGCATTTTGTTTCAAATATGAACCAGAGCACTAAGTTTATTTTATATTTTTTGCACAAGACTACTGAGGCTGAGAAAATATCAGTTCGTTTTGCTACTAAATCATAGCTACAAATCACCTCCTCTCATGAGGAATGACTCTCATGGGGAGAGCCTGTTGCTCTACTGCCTGCTGGCATTAATATATGGTAAATAAGAGAGAAAAATTGAAAAAAATGCTAAAGAAATGAATAGATACTTAAATAAATAAATAAAAGTTTTAAATTGATTTTTTTTTTTTTTGCCAAGCACACAATTCTAGGAAACACCTTCACATTACGTTAAAAGGATTCTTTACATTCACTGTACATTTACAAAATAAGCGACTTTTATAAAACTTTGGGGAAAACAAAAGTGGTTCTTCAGTTGCTCCAATCAACCCTCTTACTTTTACTTATAAGAGTGCCAACACATTACACTTTCAGTAAACAGAGAATTACAGCACTCACATCTTAGACTAATAGATACTTGCATGCAAGTAAGAACAAGGGGTGAAAATAGCAGCTAGATCAGGAGCTAGCTTGTGCAGTTAAGTCGGCCTCCGTATATGTGAGGTGTATATGTCAGTGTTTCCTAACCCTGTCCTTGGAAACCCACAACCCTGGAAACTTTAGTGTTTTCCCAACATACCTAATTTAATTCATCAGTTCATTAACAACCCAGTTGAAGCATGGAATGGGCACGGCAATGGGCCTTTAAGAACAAGGTTGGGCTGATGTTAAAAAATAGGCTGTTACATAAAAACAAGAGACCAGACGGACAGAGATTCTTCAAATGGCTTTAGTTTTTTTTTTTTTTTTTGGACTTCTTTTCTTGGTTTACAAAATACATGATATGAAAATAAAACTCACATTAAAAAAATTTCACATCTGTGGGTGGTTCAGCTGTTTCCTGAGTCTTGAATGTGTTTTGTTTCGAGTTTTTGCCTTGCCTCTCTTCCTCTCATATCTAATTTAAAAGTGCTAGAGGTAAGAGGAGGAGGCAGGTGAGTATGCTGCGGAGCTCGTAGTTTCTCTAAGCTAACAGAGTGTGACACATGCAGGCCTACACTCAACCACCGAGGTATGCTGGATGTTCACGACCACTTGATGCCTGGATAGCTGATGATACTCCTTTACTGATGATTGGCTTCCCTACAAAACAACACATAAAAAATAAAAATAAAAATAAACATATACAACAGTTAAATTGCCCTAAAGAAATGTATCCACTTTCTTTTTTTCCTATTTATTTTGATAAATCTAAATTAGCTCTTCCACTACTTAGGCCTGTGGGTGCTGGATGAAAGTAGTGAAGTTTTAGATTAACCACTAATATAATCAGGAAAGGCGGTGGAATTCATGTTTTGATTTACAATGGGAAGGACCAATTTTCTTCAGAAAAACATCTCTCTAGTCCTAGATACATCGCTGACTGTTATTACGAAACGTCAGCCTGAGCAGTGAGTTCCTGTGCAGCACTCTTTACTGCAGGACATACAAGGTAAATCTATATTTTTAAAATGTAAATATATTTTGATAGGAACATCTTTTACAAGCTGCATTTAACGTCTTGTCTAGAGTGTCCAAAACTTAATATTAGCTTTGGGCTAAAAAGGCCATTAGCTTTGCACTAAAATACTACTACACTAGAATTTAAAAGGGAAACAAGCAGTAATTAGCATTATAGCAGTGTGATTCTTTTCCCTTGTGTTTTGGTCATGTTTTGATGCTTATGACTTGAACTAACTCCAGTGGTCATGGCTCGCCACTGATAGACAGTAGATAGTATATAGAATGTGTTTACACACCTGATGATCAGCAGCCTTCTGAATGATTAAACTAGGGGAACTTAAAAGTCTTTGCATTTCCAGATACTAATGTTCACTATTCATTAACACAGTGTCTTAGAGCCCTGAGTCAATCTTAAAGGGGACATATTATGCAAAAATCACTTTTTGCATCCTTTTGTATTTCCATTTGGGTCTCTACTGCTCCTATAAACACCCCAAATGCAAAAAAAAAAAAAAAAATCCATCCGTTTTCTGTGAGTCAATTGAAAGATTTTGGTGTCAGGAATCGTATGCTTCTAAGAGCCGTTTGGACGGCTCCCTTATTCTGAGGTCAGGATGAGGAAATTTGCATAGAACCACCCCTCACCTGTCGAGCCCCACCCACTAGATTAGTTGAAGATCTGCCATTTTTGTCTG
>JBBIGA010000106.1:10496701-10526367 GCA_037576975.1 Alestes dentex | reverse complement strand
CCCTAACCTTAACCTAACCCTAACCTTAACCTTCACCTAACCCTAACCTTAACCCTAACCTAACCCTAACCTTAACCCTAACCTTAACCTAACCCTAACCCTAACCTTAACCTAACCCTAACCTTAACCCAACCCTAACCCTAACCTAACCCTAACCCTAACCCTAACCTTAACCCTAACCTAACCCTAACCTTAACCTTAACCTAACCCTAACGTTAACCTAACCCTAACCTTAACCTTAGCCTTAACCTAACCGTAAGAGTCACCAGTTAGCGCAGATACTGGTGATTTAACGCAGTGTGCATGAAAATACTGAGGGTAGTGTAGAGTTGTCCCAGCATTATTTGTAATTTGAGTATTTTGATTAAATTGTATTTCGTGATGGCTGCGCGAAAACTCGTGAGATCGGGTTGTGACAGATGAGGATGGATGGTGGGATGGTGATGTGATTGCCTTTAGTATGACCAGGACCCCCCCCCCCCTAGATAAAATCACTTTGATTTCAGGTTGGCCTTAATTGGTAGAGAACCATATATTATGGGGAGGTTTTTTTTTATCTTAAAATGTTCTTCACACTCACAGAAAAAAACCTGTTCTTTACAAAGCCACACACCAAATAGTTCTTTAAGAAACTGGTAGTGTCTCTTTGATGGCATTAACCCAAAGAACCCTTTCTGGAACCTTTGAATTTTAATTTGTATATTTATAAGGGTGTAGATGGACAAATGCTAACACCAGACTGGGAAAGGTAATCCTTCAGTAAGCGTTTGAAAGCTGAAAAAAATGAGGAACCTCATGTGTAAAAGAGAAGCATGTCTGACCTAGATATTGCTTATGAGGATGACTGACTGACAGACAGACCAGGAGTGGTAGAAGCTTTATCAGAGAGAAACAGCCTAGAACGGTGCCGAAAAGTGAATTCAAATTATTCTGACTGGGCTCAAGCAAAATGGCTTAAGAGATCACAACTTAAAATGCAATCTTGGTCACATTGCAGGGAAAGGGACCGTTAGGGGAAAATGGAGCAAAGAATTGAGCAGCGATATCCTCCGGGAAGTGGCACTAGGCCTCCGCTTCTTGCACCCCCTTTTCGAACTGACCCTTGTGCCTGAGGACTCTACTGTAAAACTAGAAACCTCAACAAAGCAAAATGCCTCGCTGAAATAAACATACCACATGTCATCTCCACCATCAAGGGCAGCTTTCAGCTGCTGTTGGGTTCCAAGAAGTGTGGTGTGCTGCCTTTTCTGTTTTTACAGATAGACTTTTGAGTGTTCTTGCGGGTCCATAAAAAGCTAATTGCTTCAGAAAAGGCCCCTTGAGGATTAAATGCTATGCTTTGTGACCTCTGTGTGAAAGCACTTGTGCTAACAAGATCCTCACATGGATTAAATGACAGCACAGTTTCGCAGAGCCATGCCAGGCAGCCTTTGGTTTTGGAGCAGCTTGTTGCAATGTTTTTCTCTCAGCACCATCTTGCATGCACCTTGGACTGCATTTCACAAAAGAAAGGCAGGGAAGCAATCCAGTGCTTTCTAAGCTTTGAAGAACAAAGTCCATATAAAACACAGCTGATTTATTTATACTTCCAAAAGATGGGGGTGTAACAAAGGCCTCAGGCAGCCTCATCTTAAAACAGAATGCAGAAAATAATAATAGAATAGAATAATAACAGAATCCTGGAAGCCAAAGATGAGATGGGTGTGGTTTGTTTGTGAGCAGTTGGGAAACAGAGTGGCTGCAGACTTTCATGAAAAATTTGACGAAAAAAAAAAAAATCCTCTTGAGCAAATTCCTGGCTGGTTGCCCCAGCCAGATGTTCACCTCGCAAACTCCCATCATGTCTTCGCAAACGAACCAAAAATCACAGAAAGACATGCAGGGCTGAGTGTAGTAATGGTTCCTTTACTTAGATTAAGTAAAGCCCTCTAATGTGAACACTGCAGCAATAAAACTTTATACATTAATAAAACTTTATAAATCAACTTTGAATTTATGGGTCAACAGTTCAAACGCAGGATGAATGAGTTCAGCAAATGATTAATGGCATTTCATTTTCAAACTAACACAGGGTTTAAGGTGTTATGTTACATTTTATATTTTCACATCACCGTACAGATTGTAAAGTACTATCGGTGTGTGTGGTTTTTTTTTTTTTTTACAAAAAATATTTTTCCAAAAAAAAATCTATAAATTGTGCATGCAATTTGACTGGGGGTGTTCAAACATTGTGCTACCTTTTGGATTTCACCAGTTCTCTCTAGACCCCCATTCTTGCTTCTCATCCACCTTTGTCACCTGGGCCGTAATACCAGTGGGAGTTTTTTGTCTTTGACACTACCAAATAATGTAATAGCTGATCAGTCATCAAAACATCATATCATATACCCACAGTAGTAAATAGGTTTGCTTCAGACAAACCTTACTAAGGAGAAATGAAAAGGTTTCCATTTCCAATGTTTAGTGTGTATAAATGTGGGCCAATTAAAATATAACATCACTCAAACTGTAATAACTCCCAGAGCACAATGGAAGTTTGTTCATATACTTTCTTTCCCTTTTTTTTTTTTTTTAGTTTGAAACTTCAGAAAACTAGGACGACCACCCGTACACAAACTGTACCTTGTGCCTCAATGATGCAACGGCTAGGCAATCCACTGTACACAGCAGTTTTGCACAGTGCTCGTTCTCAGCTTCTGTTCAACAGAGTGATAAAAAATTGACTCAGCATCCTTTAATTAATTAATGAATCAGTGGGCTCCTCTGTTAATCCATGCAGGCGATTAGGAGTCATGATCTGCAAAGGCGGAATTCCACTGTTTATTTACAAACGACAGGTCAGTAATCTGCCAAATCCAACAATCCCCCTAAGCAGCACCAGTTAATCCCTGACAAAATTGTCGGTAAGATCATTGATGTTCAGTGCATGAGAAAGCTGGAGGGTCCTACAGCCGTAAGAGAGGGGAAATCTGCATTACTCATCAAAGTTAGCATGTAATGAATGCAGTGATAATGTGACAAAGTCTCATGCAAAACACATACCGACGCATTAGAACCAATTACGCTAATTGCACATTAGCCTAACACAGCCGACTTTCACTTGAGATATGTCAACAGTTTAGCGTGAGCCATTGTGATCTTGTTGGGAATTATTCTGTACATTAATCTGTCATACAGCTAGCTTCATAATTATTAGCACCCTCGATAGACATAATGAAAGAAAAGTCTTTTTGGTTCTCACACTTGCCAACACTATAATGCTTTATGAAACTGGAGAATACAGATCATAGAATCTGAGAGTACTCTTCAGTACGGCATCTCTCCTCATTTTCCAGGACACAGAGATCTCTCTTTTGGACTCTTCAGCTCAATCTACAAGTTTTCAGGAGGATTTAGGTCAGAGGTATGAGGTATGAGCTCATTGACCATTTTTGTTTCGTCATATATTTTGGATCAATATCCTCCTGGAAGATCTAACCATGCCCCAGTTTTAGCTTTTTGCCCGAAGCAGCCAAGTTTTCATTTAAATTTGTTCTCCTACTAGATTTGGTCCATGATGCCACGTATCCTAAGCAGGATCCCAGACTTCTGGAGAAAAACAGCCCCAAAGCATTGCTGATCAATCACCATATTTAACAGTAGGGTTCCTGCTTTTCTGTAAAAGTAATTTTCTGTTTACTGCTGGAAGATCTATGGTCAGCATGGAATGGAAGTATGGAACATAATCTGATCGCAGAACCCAGTTCCAGTGAGAGTGGCCTTTATGAATTTGGACCTTAACAAGTGAGATACAAATGAGAACATACCTCAGCTATATTTTGTTCATAATTATTAGGGGTGCCAATTATTGTGATGTGTGTCTTTAAGTAGGAGGTTTTGCTTTCTTTTAAATTAAAGGTTAGATTTGTCTTTTTTTTTTTTTTTTTTTGAACTACGTGGCTCTATTAGATGAAACTAATTAAGCACAAGTGCAATTTTCATGACCTTTTTAAAACCCATCTTTACCAAGGCTGCCAATAAATCATGGAGCTGACTGTATATTCGCACGCAGTGGATGTGCACTTGGAAAGAGACTGTAAACAATCTGTAAACAATCTGGAATGGACAGCAGAAGCCTGACTGGTGCAAAACATTTTTGAGAAACACATTTTCAAACATGGGGTGGGAGGAAACTTCGACAAGTTTGATGTGAATAATTTATCATGCCAGTGTTTTGACTCTCTTTGTTCTCTATCCAAAGGATATGCATTTTAAGCTTCAATTCCGTTTGTGGCTGGACTTATTATGTGTGATCAAATAATCCTCAGTCCAGGGATTTTCAAAGGATTCTTGTTTTATTTCTCTCAGCTGTGGGAGTTATCCACGCGACATGGGTATGTTATCTTTTCTCTCCTTTCCCCATGCTCATTTTAAAATTACAAATATATAGATGCGTCCTGGGTGTTTAAAAAAAAAAGTGGCGCTTCATAAGAAAGCCCTAAATTATTTATAGCGTTAAACATTTATTTTGTTAAAGTCTTGCATTATCAAAGCCAACAGTTTTCCAACAATACATGCATGAATCCAGTTCATACCATAGTAATGTGGCCTAAAATAATCTCTCCCTGTGATTTGAGTTATTTAAGGTTATTGGATAAAGAGTCTCCAGGAACCTGACCTAGATTTAATCACACAATTTGTTCATGAGATCCGTGAATATTGTGGAATACTAGAACTTTGTCATTGAACAAACCAGCGGTGAGAATAAGGAATCCTTTGAAAAGAGCTGGAAGATAAAAACTGCACCAGGTTTTGCATGAACTGTATCTGCGCTGGCTGCTCAAGCCCTTGCATAATGTGATTACTTATAGATAATAGATCCAGAACTTGAGTTAATTGCACTTCATGGAACTGATGAATATTTCAGAGGCCTTCAACAACCTCACGCAGGCGTGCTCTTCCCCAACAGTGAGTGACTGAGCAGAAACTTCATTTAATCCAGGCATGCACAACACGAAGCCATGGTTAATTATTCAGCATATTTGTGCCATTCAATATTTATGGTGTTAATAAATTGGGTCTTTATGGGGGGAGGGTCATTAAAAATTACAGTAAACCTAGACCTTGTCTTCTGAAGGCCAGGAGGTTGTGGAGCTGAAGATCTTTTTAAACTCATGAGAACTCTATTAGCCTGAGTTGGAGTTGGACAGAATGGCCTCTGGAGCTTTGCTGGGGTAAAGTCCGTGGATTTAACAGGATCTGAAGGTCTGGCTCGTGATGCATATAAAGCAGGCGTCAGTCAGAACTGGCTTATGAGTTAAGGTTACTCAGAGACTACACTGATCCTGGGAGGTAGCAAGGAACCTCTGCAAACTCCTGTGGTTTGTAAAGGCTGGGAATCATTTAGCTGACTGTATCTCAGAGAGAGAGGTAACAGCGCTGGGGTGAGAATTCACTTGATCAAGTCTGCAACTGGGCAGACTTTATGCTCATGTTGCGCATGCGTTTATCCGACGGGATCAAAGTGAATGCTGGTAGCATAGCTGAACACCGAAAAGAAAGTTCACCAAGTTGCTTTGAAGGGCAAAGAAACGTTCCAGGCCACGACCAGTCTTGAACAGGTCAGCTTAGGACAGAGACCCTGCTCTGCTGAACATGTTTTGCTGAGGAGCAGACGCAGGGGAGGGTGACATGCACATCCTCCATTTCAGAAATAGAATGTGCATCTATGCCATTCCAAATCCTGCACTTTGAAGAGAGGTCAGAAAGGGGCAGCCTGCATTCCTGGCCTAGCGTGACCACCTGGGAAAAAAAGGAATGGCAAGCACTTTTGTCTGAAATGAATGAAAGACGAGCAAGGTGCCCATACAGTGTTGATCGATTGCATGGACGTTCTTATCCAGCTTATCTTGTCATGTAGAATTCATATATGAGGGCAAGACGCCCTGCTAGGAAGGGAGCCAAGTGCTGGTGGTAAAAACTAGAGTGAAAAGAGACTGGCTCTATGGGGAGTGCTGTTGAAGGTTACTCACCTCAAATTCAACCCAGAGAGAAAATTTGAACTATGAAGAGGGACTTTTCAGGAAAACTCTAAATTAATTCAAATCTACAGTGTCTCATTCTAACAGCGAACTTAACTGAGAACTTCACTCTTACAGTGATTTGTGCACATTCAATCCCAGCTAAATCATTTAGTATTCGCAGGACCACAAAATAATGTTCACCAAAAAAAAAAAAAAAAAGTGGTTCATTAAGCTTCCTAATTGCCTTAAATAGAAACACTCATGAAATCGGGGCAGAGGGAAAAAAAAAACAGGCCAAAAATCGTTCCCTTAAGTGGTCGGCTATTCCTTTTTTGCGGCTCTGTTCTGAATATTGTGGAAAGGTTGTAAAGTTCGAGGGGAGCCGTAAAACTAGGAGTGATTGCTTTGATAGGATGCTGGCGTCAACCTGCACTGCCTGCTTGAATTACAAGAGCATGAGATTGTGAATGTTTATGAGGGGCACAAGCAGAGATCATAATTGATTAATGGCCGTCAGTGTGGTGGGAGCAGCCAAAGCCCCCCTGAAGCAGCAAACAAGAGTAAATACTTACAGGCAAACCAAAGACGTACACATGTGCACCAAAAATGTGAGTCATTCATCAAAACGGCAGCACAGCAGAGTTCATGGCTGTACCTTGCCTTCCATACAAAAGAGCTGAAAGACAGATGCAACAGGGTGTGCAGTGAGAGCTGAAAGGTGTACAAATGTGGGTTCTGAGCTTCATCCATCTGTCAGCATCCTGTCCCACTCAAGGTTAGGGTCTCATGAGGTTAAAGTCATCAGCAAAAACGGTACAGTTACATATTTTTTTCCAAGATTCCATATGACATTGATCAGCCAAAACATGCTTGGTCCTAAAATATCTTTAATTTTTGCTAGAACTGGGAGTTGATTACAACTTTTCCCCAGGCATTTGGGAAGCTCTGGATTTGATTCCACACAGTGGTGTTCAAGTTTGCCTGCACCTGCTTACACACAGAGCATGAAATACTCTGCTGTCACTGTCTAGACAGCCTGTCTGAAAAATGCGTCCTTCCACAATGCACAATGCAGAGAGTGGAAAACCAAGGAAAACTTTAACAAAACGTCGCTTGTAATGAACATTGTCAGTGTCAAAACCGTTACACTCACAAAGAGGGAGTGATGTACTGATACAGTGTAACTACGGTTATTGTTTTTGTTCCATTAGCTCTCTGAACTGCCTCATTAAATTAAACTAACATCTTGGGTCCTTGAAAAACTACTGAGCAGGCAGCATATGTTTAATATTGATCTTTTTTTTTGGTATTCTTATATCGTAAAACCTTTTGCTCTTTGTTCTGATCTTTGTTATAGAAAATGGAGAAAATCTTATGAAATCGAGCCTTGGAGTCGACCCCACAGATTCCATCATTTGGAATCAGAGTCGACATTGAGACTTTGTCATACGCCAAGATGACAGAAAGTAATTGGAGCAAACGTTTGATTTAAACAGCCTTCCAGTAAGGCTTGTTTGACGATTTGAATAAACTGCGGCTATGGATGTTTGCCACTGGCCATCATGACCTTTCACTAAGCTTACAGGACACGTGGAGCGCCAGAGATGACCACATGACCAGGCGGTGCCAACCAGCAGCTCGGTCCGCCGATGCTAAAGATAAACACACTTCATGGCACAACTGGGGGCTTAATTACCCGATGTAATCTCATCATTTTGTTTTCTAAACAGATTAATGAACAGCCTGCTAGCTGTGTGCGGCTAATTGCCATTCCTTTTTTTTTTTAGGAGGACAGAGTCACTGAGAGGAAAATCAAAGCCAACAGCGAAGGGTAAATTAAGCCTTTCTGTCCACAGCAGAACTAAAATATCACCCCTCGGGCAGCGAATCAGCTTTGCTGTCACACCACTGACCTTTTTACTCATGTCTCACTGAACATCGGAGCTCACAGCTACGTAAAAATAATATAAATAAATAACAACAAATTGAGAATGAAAATAAAACCTCCCTGTGCATGTGAAACATTTTGTGAACACAGTTTTAAGTCGTGGTCACAACACTGGGAATTACAGCAATGCGCGGACAGTAGAAATCGGATCTTTTCACGCACTGATGCTTCTACCATTTGCTCTCTGGAACATTTATGGGGAGCCACAGTTACAGAAATGCTGTAAGTGTTTTCCCCTTTTACGGACAAGCAAGGCATCTTAATTAAGTTCAGATTTCACTTCAAGCTCAAATGTTATAAACCAAGCTCAAGTGTTATAAACCAGTTATATAAAAGATAAGAATATGCTGGTTAACTATGATGTTTCATAGCATGCATCCAGTGGGTGCGTTCAGTTTAGATATAGGCCTGGACCATATACATGAAGGTAAAAAAACAAAAACAACGATAAGCATGCCAAGGCAATACTAACTTCTGTGCATATGAACATTTTTAGCCTTCTAGATTAAACACAGACATCTGACAGCTTGTAAAACATATTTTGTGTTTTATCTGAGGGTTGTAATAGACATAATTTACTTTGCACATAGCATTTCTAGAGTGACTCCTTCAGTAAAGAGTCCTGCCTCTGTTCACCTTCATAAGAACTCACAGACATTGGCGTATCTATGACTTCCAGGAGGCCTAGAGCGACGTTTCTACTAAACAAATGGTCCTTCCCATTGTAAATCTGAACATGCTTGGTTGATTCCATTGCTAATGTTAGTGGTTAATGTAAAACATAAGGACTTCAGTTTGTGAAGGGCTAATGAATATAAGAGCTTGCTCAGGATGCTCTAAGTAGATACCACAGTGAAAAGAAAATCAGACCAAATTCTGACCAAAACCTAATGAAATAAGAGTAGTACTTGTTGAGTTTGTCACACACGGTCATGTAGGGTGACTGAGGGCTAAACTACAGCCAGCACTGAGTGCGCTCACTCTCTTGTGGCATGTGAGGATAATATCCGTGAGCGCTGCTTCGTCCTTGAGACTGGAAGAGTGGTACCTCAAATCTCAGTGTGAACAATGACTGTTCCAGCAGCATACTGAGCTTGAAAAAAACAATTATAACTTGTAGAATAGTGTGCAAGGCAAGTGAGATCACCCCTGTCGGTCACTGGAGCAGCGCAGAATGCAAGACATATTCTTTATAGAAAAGAATATATAGTTGGTCTGGATATTTTTTCCGCAAATAGTTGTGTACAATTTCTACGTTCAGGTTTCTTAAGGTCTGTCCACTTGTAAGTGATTTTGACAAACACTTGTCCCTCCCCTACTCAACCAAATTTAAAGACATTCTTTTCTACAGATTCAGGATTTTAAAATTCAGGATTTTACCACTAGCTCATGCATGCCTGTGGTGCTATCTGCTCTGTTTTACTCCCCAGTGTATTTGTCCTCCCTATTGTTAAAGAAATCAATAATCTAATGGCTGTCATTGTCAACAGTAATGGTCACTGTCATTAGGAACATTTGTAGTTGTAGGTTTAGTTCAGTTTCAGGTCCGGGCAGAATTTTTCCCAGAATGAGGTTGGACGTGCAGTTAAAAATTGGTGCTCTGGGTCAGGTCAGGAAAGACAGAATGTACTTGAGTTTAGGCACATTTAGGCTCCGGTAAATCTCTGACCAGCAAATCAACAACCCAATTCACAAGCTGACCAACCAATCGCAGCTTCTTCTCTACATGTCTTGCTGGACCATGGCTCCACTGCCTTAATGCAAAATTAGCTTTGGCAGGATGCATTATGAATGCATGACCTCCGCACCAACCCAGGGCCCCACCCTCCCAGTGTGTTTTGTGTGTTGATACTAGTTCCTCAGCGGAGCTGTGATCGGTGACTGTATGGCAGGACAGGAATGCATGTATATACACATATACACATATATACACACACACACAGCTTTTGAGCATGGCACAGAAGAGGCTGCATGACTCATTCCCCTGGGCTTGATGTGACAGTAAGTGTCTCTGACAGCCTGTACTACTGGCCTGAATGTTTTGACATTTCCTTGAGTGTCTTTGCACGTCATTCTCACAGTAAACAGTTTGCAAGCGTTTGTTTCCTTTCTTCCTCTTTGACCCTGCTTACAGCCCTTATTCATGGACCACTGTGCAGTCAGCATTCTAAGGGGCTTCGCTTTGAGAGAAATCCACCGTTAAGGAGTCCATAATGAATAGAATTATAGGGACCACGTCACAGTCCTCAGATGCAGAATTGTGGCTTTCTAGCTAGCTTGCTTCTCTTCTCTGGTCTATAAGAGGACAGTCTTCACTGTCTGTCCCCTCATACCTTTAGGTGTACATTTTCCACAACTCTGGTCCTGCAGGGTCAGTGTCACACGTTTACTCAAATGCGCCAACTAAATCTGGCAACTGACAGATGTGTTGAACCACGAGTGTTTGAGCACCAAACTGTGCTGGATTGGCCCTCCAGGACCAGAGTTCTGCACCCCGATCACAGGAACACAATCTAGTACTGTAGTTCAGTCTCTTCCATAAAAGCCCAGCTCTCCAACATGCCTCTTTTCTCTGGACAATTCTTCTTCTTGCTTTATTCATTTTGGTGTAATGCCCTTGTTCTGAAGGAATTATGTTGTTGCTAACGTGAGTATTCTTACAGCAGGGATATAAGAAAGGAGTCAAATTGATGAAATGTAACGTTTTTATAGTGTCACATTCCTCAGTCACTCATGTCACCCTTGTTGCTGACATTTGTATCCAATGTTTTACATAAGAAATGGGCAACATGCCTGGATCCCTATGGCATCTTAAATTTCCTTTTTACTTGCATGTTTAGGTCTCCGCTGACTCAGTCATTAAATCCCTTCCCTGGGTGGACCCACAGAGCAGCGAAATCGCCTGTCCATGCGAGAGCAGCACCGAGGGGGATTCACTTGAAAGCAAACAACAGCCACGAGAAGTACAATATTGACCCACATTGTAATGTTATGTAAATCTGACCCAACAAGGGTTTCGCTTTTTGAAAGAACGAGTGAAGCAGGCAAGATTATGTACCATCACCACTCATTTCTGCCCTCTCATGCTTATCCCACTTCATGGTTAATAATTCAGTCTTTTAATTCTAAGTATTAGGGCCAGGCGTTCAGAAATGCCACCACTGGCCCCCGGAGAGAAACTCTTGGCTCATGGATGTTCACACGCCTATAAATGCACAGGCCCACACACACACACACACACACACACACACACACACACACACGCGCATGCATCATAGGCCACACTGTCACATCATGTCAGCCTGAGGGACCTGCACTCATCAATTTGTTTGTAAACAGCAGATTAGCAGAGTAAGCCGTGGCCCTTGGTGGGATGTTGGCGGACACACAGAGCGCAAAGCTTCTTCTATCTCTGAGCTTATGGAGAGAACCTCTGCTCATATACACACTTAGAAAAGAGGTACTCGCACAAAGAAGAGCAGCAAAATGAAGTGCGCTTACAGGAATTATATAGCATTTCTGAAAATCAACTGTTCATTTGACTGACTTTACGTCACTATTCTGTCAATCCAGAGCCATTCTCCAAAGATCTGGGCCCAGTGTTACAAAAGAGTCTTAAGAAACCAAATCTTCTTGAACATTCATCTTAAATCTTAAAAATACCTTAGAATTCCACTGTTTTTGGTTTCACAATTTCTGCATATCTCAGTGTTTAAGTTATTAAAGTAATTGCAGAGAAACATACTGGTTTTTTTTTTTTTTTATAGTGGTGCTGACAGGAACCAGGGATCACAATATCTACAACGCAAAAATAGTCATTTTTTTTTATCCAAACACGTCTTCTGAATATTAAGTTGAGAATGGTAAAGTAGTGGTAAATTGGATTTTTCTTTCAGGGCAATCTAATTTGCTTTAATGTTTTCAAAAATACCTTTGAAGTCAAAACCTTGTCCCAAACTTTTTTTTTCATGTTAACAATTTAAATATGCAAACATGATTTAGAAAAATTCCCTTTAAAGGAATTCTAAGAACAAGTGGTGCTATTGAAGAAATATGCTTTTTTTCTATTTTCTTAAACATGCCTCAAGCCTTGTCTTAGATTGGAAGAGTTGATGAGGCAAGTCTCTAAATCTGTAACTTGACTTTCACAAAAATGTAATTATTAAAATATACCAACAATGACTGTTTAACTGTTGGCTAATTCCTCCACTATCATGGTTTATTAATTAAATTTTGGTTTGTTTTTTCCCCTATTTTGCTGTCCATAGCCACTGGGCAGATTAACACTAATAATTTCAACTGAAAATGTTGCTCACATCATTTATGTCAAGCTGTCAAACTTAAAAACATAAGGAAGCCGTAAATATAATAATTACTGCATGAGATATCTTCTTGTAAAAAAAAACAAAACTGTAATAACATTTTTAAGAACTTCTTAGTGTTTACTGTAAAATCCTCATGACTCATATTTTTAAAAACAACTGTCTTCAGTATTGTGAATATTGTGCCAATAGCAATGTTCCAGCTTACTCTGAATAAAATCTCATGATGTATATTAAAGCTAAGAACATCTGGAGAAAGATTTTCTTACAACAGCAATGAAAATATAGTTGGGCAAACCACACTTTTGTGTGTAACACTATAGTATACCCTCTCTGTTTATATGATTTTCATACTAACTGAACAAGAAATTAGTTAAAATATTAAGACAAATTAATGAATCACAGTAAAAAAAAAAAAAAACCCCAAAAAACCCCAAAACTTTTGTTTTGGTGCTTCCTGTGGTCAACCGGGATGTTGGGTGGTTTCACAAAAGCATGTAATTCTCCTTCATTTTCCCAATTTGACCTCTGAAACAGCTTCGCGGTTGTGATTTCAGGCTGCCAAACGCTGAAAACAAACAAGTCTGCGAATGTTACGCTGTTTTCTGCTGTTCATTTCTCTTGATCAATTATTAACGAGGAATGTTTCAGCTCCGTCCTCTGGGATCGTTTTCCTCGGCTCTACATTTTGGATTGCTGCTCCAGTTTAGCA
This sequence comes from Alestes dentex, assembly GCA_037576975.1. Classification (NCBI taxonomy): domain Eukaryota; kingdom Metazoa; phylum Chordata; class Actinopteri; order Characiformes; family Alestidae; genus Alestes; species Alestes dentex. The sequence continues at coordinate 10,513,383 of JBBIGA010000106.1, read as the reverse complement.
ATCTGGGGAGAATAATAAAATGGCCAGTGACTTACTGCCCGCTCTTAGAGCATGAGTATAGATGACAAATTGAAAGGATTAAATCAAGGGTCTCAGAAGGCGCCAGTAAAAGGTCCTTTCTGGGAGCTCTTAAATTATTTTAAGAACTCCATCAGGCTGATTCCAGCGGCATGCCTGGGTGTTCGGATAAAGCCAGGGGAAAACTATCGGAAAGGGAAAACACAATCCTCCTGTTTCCAGGAGTCAGTGAGCGAGGGGTATTCTCTGGAGAATGCCAGAGGAAATGAATATGAACTCGCTGAAAAATCATTTTTAATAGACAAGCAAGTAACCTCTGGGGCGGCTGAGTGGGTTCTGAATGAAGCACTGAGAGCATCCTCTGCATTTGTTGAGGAACCAAGCATGAGATGGTGAGATGAAGAGAGTTTTCTGTTACCTGGGCAACCTGCCAACATGTATAAAGAGGGAACGGACCGAGATCGGAACTGAAGGTGGTGCTTTTGAAACATTGTGAACCTTGCTCCAACGCCTCTATGGGACCGACTTTCTGAGCATGAGTTAAATGCTTTAATAGTCCACCAGTGTGTGGAATGTCATTAATAAATGTAACACATTTGACACATCTTAGTTCCTGTTGCTGTGGACTGGAGACTCTCAAACTAACAAAACTACCAACTGTGCAGCCGTGTTTAAGTCTGCAAGTGAAGGTCTCTTATTGTTAGTTGTCTTCATATGGTCATCTCTTTTATTCTCCCTCATGCTCCAGGTCGACCCGAGGACGACGGGTCCCCCTTATGAGTCTTGGCTCTTCCTCCAACTTCAGTGAGTTTTTCCTTGCCTCTGTCGCCTTTGGCTCACTAGGGCCTCAGACCTGAATCAGTAAAGCTTCTTCGTGACAACATTAGTTGGGTAAAGTGCTATGTATAGAAAACTGAATTATAACCAAATATAACCAACCAACAACAAACATCTTATAGGCAGAAAGAGGTTTATTAAAGCAATAGGACGTAATACAGACAGTGTGGGGATGAATATTTGCAAATTAAAAAGAGTTGACAAAATACCCGCGTCAGCAAATTAAGAATGAAAGGTCCTAAAATCTGAGCAATGGCTTTGACATCAATAAATTTCTCTGAACTCATTTTGAAGTAAAAGCATCTGTAGATGTTTCTTTGGGGGCATACAGCTTATAATCTTACCATAACCATCAATCCCTCACTCACTGATGGGTGTCAATGTTTTTAAATGACACTGGGAGCACTATCATCTCCATTAAAATGAACAAACAAGAATGTCTGACACAGGTAAATAGTGAAGAATAAACATGCTTTAGCTAATTTATGGTGCTTTCTAGGAATAACTGACAGAGCACCCTGATTGTGATAAGCAATTTAATAATACATTTTACTCCCAAAATTTTTTTACAGGCTTTAAAGTATGATCAGATCTTTGAAAATGCTTGGCTGTTTCTAATTAATCAAAAGTTAAAAACGAAAAGAAACAAGTCTGAAAGCAGTATTACTGTTTAGCAAAAGCGTATCAGGTATAAACACCTCTGCATCTCAGAACAACACTTCAGATTTTGACAAAATGTAGTAAGCAGAAAAGGAAATTCAGCACCAAAAAATGGACAGAGCTTTCCTTTAAAAAGAAAGGTACCCCCCTCCCATTTTCTCAACAATATTGGTCATTGCCAATTCCCAATCTTAATCTCCCCATCAATTCAAATATTACCTGCCGAGTACATAAAAAAGGCAAAAGGTCTGCATATTGTTCTATATAAAGTGTCAATGCAACATTAAAAAAGAAAATTGCATATTGTTATTGTTCTTTTACAAAGCTAAGAAATAAATCCTGTCCCTATGACTTATTCTCCTAAATGTTATAATACTTTCTTTTCTATTTCCCTCTCTAAGGTCTAACATTACACAATTTCACGATTTGAAAACATCTGAAATAATGCTCGTTCCAGAAAGCACAAAAGCAACTCCTGCTTTATCTTTAATGGATGCTGGTTATAATCTCTTAAGACTTCTGAATTGCGTTTCAGCTTTCGTGTATGATTGTCACACCATCACGTCAAGGCTGATGTCATTTCAGTGTTTCTCACTCTGAGGAATGTAGCAACAACGTAACTCCACTTGCATTTTCAAGGAAGGACAGCTGCGCATGGCGTACGGCACGGCCGTGTCTTGTATGGCGAGTTGTATGGCGTGCCTCTTTTTCATGATATACATATAAATACAAGAATTGTGCTGAATGAAAAAAAGCAGTATATTGAATAAAAAGGACGAAGCAGCAGCGAACTGCGGCCTATTCAGGCTTTGGTTATACACGTCTGAGCCGGAAAGAGAGCTACTGTTGGGTCATTCACAGTCCTATTCCATACAATAAACCTCTCCATTAACTGCAAAAAGCATATAACAATAAACACACAATGTCCAAGAATGTAAACAGAGCTCTCTGAGGTCTTGTTTCATCTCCTGGAATGTTCTGGGAAGCGCTGGGAAGCAGTGCCCGATGCCTCACATGCAGCACGCCTGTTTGAATTTAAAACTATAAATGCTTTCTAATTGTTTTAAATTACTGTTGCATTACGAACAGTCCAATTTCTGTCGTCCTTCGACATGCCTGAAGACTATTTTGCAACTATGCCGTTCACTCTCGCCTCCTGTTTTGGTTTAGATGCAGCTGAAACTGAAGCTTTAAGACATTGTGTTTTCCGTTTGCATACTTCTTTACCCGACCAACAGTCGTGTATATTACATAAGGTCATAGGAGGAAACGAGAGCTTCATGTTATAATACCCTAAGTGTGTGCAATCACGTTTGTGTGAGTATATCTGTGTGCATACATATATATATATATGCATGTGGCTCCATTACCAAGTATATCATGCTGAAAACACACATACAGCCATGACATAACATCAGTAAAAAAGCAAGGCCATCTGTTTTGATTGTCTGAAAATCCTGTTGAGTAAGTGACAATGGATAAGGATCCCTTTTTCAGATCATGTTGCATTGCAACAAGTTTTCTAAGCTCTCTAGAACAACAGGTAAACTCGACAAAGGCTAAAATGGATTCTTTGCCCGCTGCCACAGATGAACCACTTCTGGCTCCATAAAAAGTCTCTCTCACTCTCACCTATTTATTTTGTTATGTGAGGGTCATTTACACCTTTAAAAGGGTAACACACTAACACAAGCCAAAAGTAGTTGTTCTATGGTATTGTTCCAAGAACACGGTGGTACTCTTTTGTGCTGACACACTACAAATAAAGAATAGAAAAACTAGCATGTCTGATGAGGCAAGAATTGAAAAAACCTGCCCTTACTAATGGGATGACACAGATGCTGGGACAAAAACGCACATTTGTTAAAAGTACACTTAGTACCATTTTCTCAGTACAAACATCACCTATCATTATACAATCCTTTACTTATCATTTGCTTACATTTACATGAAAACATCTACTCACTGTATCTTTAAGGCTTCTTTAACTATTGCTCTGATATATTAGCATAGTCGGATTAGGCCCTGAAAACTGACTTGAAATGTGAAATGTTTTCCAAGCATATATCCCAAAGCAAAATGCTTTTAGTCTGACAGCAGTGCAATGCAGCTTCAAATTATGCACTGTGCGTGAGTGTGTTGGCAATTACCGTTATAGGTTTCATAATATAATAGAGTTTTTACTGCTTTCTAAGAATATGTGTGTGTTCCAAAAGAAAAAACACTCTTAATTTGACAGCAACAAACTTATGCAATTTTCTAATGTACTGCATATGTTTGTTTGTGTGTGTGTGTGTGTGTGTGTGTGTGTGTGTGTGTGTATTAGCATTAGATTTCATAGTATAAATGTGTGAGACTTACGTCTGCCTTGTGTCTGATGAAGTGGAGGTATATATGTGCATGTGTGTGTGCACGTATGTGAAAGTGTGTGAGTGTGTGTGCATGTGTGCGTGTGTGTGTGTGCGCGCGCGCGCGCATAAGGCACTCAGAGGTCAGTGGTGGCCTTAGCAGTGAGGGCCTGGATGCGGCTGGTGTTGCAGTTCTTGCAGAGAACATGACCATCCAGTGGGTAGCAACCCTGATTATCCCCCTCAGAGAGAAGACAGCCACAATCCTACAAAACACACACAGACTTGAATTCCTCACTCTGACTACACATCAATAAACTGGTTGCACATCAGTGAACTGCACAATAAATTGGTCGTTATTGTGAAATGAGCAAAACTCTTCAATCTCAGAAAGCCATATTCACACAAGCTGCTTGTTTCACAACTTTTTAAAATAGTTTTTCTCCATCTGAGCATTTCTGGCGTGTGTTTGGATGAATTAAGATATTCACGTGAACTTAAATCATACTGACTAAAACAATGCAAGGTTATCATTAACCACATCACATAATTGGGTTCACAACTGTGTTTCTAATGTCCTAAGTACTGCAATCACAACATGTTGTGAGTATAACTGCTTGTGTCACTTTGTGCCAGCCCCAGTATATCCTTTTATAGTAGTTACTGAGTAATTTAGAAGAGGTACTGGGTAAAAAGACGCATGATAAATAATTGAATAATAGAATTCTAATAATTGAATAATAGAATACTTCAGCAAAGTATGATGATGGAGTGTATTTGTTTCATGTGATGTCAGTGTATGCAAAAGACCACCTCTGATCAAATTATATGTTTGAAAATAAGATAAATCACCTACAAGTAAAAAAAAAACTGCACATTTTAGTGCACAATTTTTATTTTTTTAGTTTGACATATTGGAAAAATGAAACATAAAATATAAACTCAATTCTTGCACAGAACACATAGGTTTTTGATTTTTCCAATTTGTTGCATTCAGCAAATAAACTGTTATTGTGTATTAAAATGTGTTGAAGTGTGTTATTTACTTTTAATATTTTTACGTAATGTTTAGGCTTTCACCAGAGCACACAGTACTAAATCCACACTTCTGTCACACGTGAACAGACCACAGCACAGCACACAGTGTGAACACTGAAATTCTTTCTCTGCATTTAACCTGTTCACCAAGTGAAGCAGGGGGCTGCCACCAACAAGGGGCGGCCGGGCAGCAGTGTGTGGGGACGGTATCTTGCTCAGTGATGACACTAGCGGTCCTGGGATTCGAACCCACAACTTTTTGATCGCGGGGGCAACTCCCTAACCACTAGGCCATCGACTGCCCCAAGTGAAAAGAACTAAAAGGTCACCCCACTGAAACTGATGAATATAGAGTCACATATTCATGTATATATGTGTACACAAACACACACCTCACAGCGATAACACTGCACATGGAAGTCCCTGTCCAGGGCCACAATACGCACAGTCTCCTCCTGGCCAGGAGCGGGCATTATGGGCTCTGAACACACAGAGCAACGCGGAGCAAACTTCCTGTAGAGAGACAGAAACAGAGCAGCTGAGCGCAAACCCCACCAGGCAATACATTTAATTGCAGCTGTATTAGTGCCTGTGAAACAGAGTGAAATAGCAGCATTCGGAGTGAATGTCCTATAATTACAGTAATGTTACAGTACATTAATTCACATGTGCTACTCAAGAGCTGGCATTTTGCTCCTTTTCGCTGAAGAGCTTCTGTGAAGTCAGATGACCTAAATTCACACAAACCTTTGTGGCTTAATAATGCAATTATTCAAGCCACTGAGTTGAATACTGTTTTGTCTTGTATTTTTGGGAGGGAAGGTACAAAAGGAACAGAGACATGGCCAGAGAAAAAGAGTGAGGATGTGAAGACAAAGCCAGGCCTTTTGGTCCGGGCAGGTGATGAAACTTCTTCACTGGGTTATTCCAATAAATGTTCAGAATTGGGAAGTAGAGCACACAGTGGTTCAGACAGGCCACAAGTGTGACAGAGAAAACAGGCTGTTCCTCGACACAAAGGCATTTCTGTTCCAGCCACATTCACACAACTAACGGCTTCCATCCGAAACCTTTCAGTTCCTCAATAGACGCCTTTTTTTCCCATGGAGAAATTGTGTTTCTGGTTTTCTGTATATTTCTCGGATGTCTCTTTTAAGGCACCCCGGGCTACTTCACTGCAGGCCAGCTTAACTCAGTCTATGTAGAATTTTCAGCACACACAGTCAACACAGGTGCCTGGGGTTAATCAGCGTCCTTAAAGTTATTTTCCGACAGCTGCTGACAGCATGATCTGTATGACCTCAGATAAATAAAAAAATAATGTCTCGTGACATACGAGCAAACAAGACACTAACATCTCACTGCTATTTACTTGAAGTTTTGTAAACTAAGGATACTAAAAAAAAAGGACAAAATCTGGTCTGCAAGTATGAAAGTTTTTAGCAGTAATCCCCCATAACAGCAACATATTATCATTGGCACGTAAATTCTAGGTTTCTTTTTTCTTTTCTTTTTAATACACCATTAAAAAAGAAAGCCTTCACATTTAATAACATTTGGACAGAGATGAATGATCCAAAATGAGTTATAAATGTTACTTTATCTTCTTCTACAAAGTTATGATTTTAGAGACAAGGGGGTTTTTTTGGAGTGAAAGTACAAAGTCTTGTTAAGAAATGAGTGTGTGTCTGTGTAAGAGGTGAGTTACTTGTGGAAGTCCTCGATGCAGTGGATGTGGTTGGAGGCGTCCACAGTGAAGGGGATGCCATCCAGGCTTCGGTGGCACACCACGCAGGTAAAGCAGTGAGGGTGGTAAGCTTTCCCTGTTGCACGCAGGATACGTTCCATGATAGGCTTACTGCAGATGTTACAGGTCTCCAAGGTGTTCTAGAGTCATACAAACACAGAAACACACGAAACATTTAATACTTAACAGACAGGATTATAGAATTATAGATGAACTGCTGATAGATGAATGTGAAAAAGTATTTGGCTGTAACTAAGAAACACCATATGTCCTAAAGTATCCAGGCACCCCTTCTAATGAATGAATTTAGATATTTTAAGATGTGCACATTGCTGAAACAGGTGTTCAAACAGTTTGTCTCTCCATCTTAATCTTCATAGAAAAGCCTTGTCAATAGAATAGAACACTCTAGGTTAGGTTCACATGAGCCTAAGGTCACCGTTCCCAATGTAGTGGAACTGTGTTCTCTGGAACTCCATTCAAAGCCTGAGACGGGTTGGAGTGGAATGGTGTGAACTAACTAATGCTCTCCCGGTTGAATGCAATCATTCCTTGCAGCAATCTTCCAACATCAAGGTTAAATCCTTGCCAAAACAGTAAGGCTCTAAAAGCAGCTTTGGGGGGGGGGGGGTGTCCAAACTCCATGTTAAAACCCTATTAACCTTATTAATCCCCTTGACACAAGAGGAAACACTGGATAAGCAGGTCTCTACAACCTCTGGGTGCACTACCACTGGATCCAACAGTTTGTTTGGGGCTGGAGATACGGTATGTTATCATTACCATGATAAATGACAATATGCTTTTCTAAACTATTATCAGTACTTTCAGAGCACTGAACACCTGCATGTATCACAAAAAGACAGTTGCTTCGATTATACACACTGTTTACAGCAACACATTTCACACTATTTTTTGCTCGTGTTCTTTTGCAAACAGTTTGTTCTTGAAAAAGCTGAATATAAAACTGTACTCAGGGTTTTATATCCATTGCAAATCCATCAAAAAATCTTGTGTGTCACCTTGTCAGAAGTAAATACACATATTGGGTATCGGTAAAATGTCTTAAAGTATTAGGACATTAGAGAGAGTCAGTAAGCACTATGTCCAGCTGGACTCTCTGGATAGAGCGTGATGTGAGAGTGGTATGTTCAGAAATCCTCTGTTGCGCCTCTAAATATCCATGGAAAAACTTGGAGAGGATGCATGACCTTTTCCGTGCAGCTGTTCCAAACCTGCGGCTGAGGCGGCGGAGCCAGGGTCAAACACGGCTGGGTTTGAATGGGAACAGTTATGTAAGAGCGAGACCAGCGCGTAACAAAAAAAAAAAAAATGAAAGGAGAAAGAGGTGACAGGAGAGTGACCTTAATGTGTGAAATATGGATGTGTGTCTATATGTGTTCAAGAGAGAGGCGAGAAAGAGAAAAAGAAAGAGAGATGGAAAGAGAAAAAGAGAGAGAGACAGAGAGAGAGAGAGAAGGGGAGGGCTGCAAGAGAGAAAAAAAAAGAAGTATAGAGCAAAAGAGAGGAGAGAGAGAAAGTGCAGGGAGTAAAACAGAATAAAATAAAGAGAGTGGACAGTGAGGAAAATGGAGAGAAAAAAGGGAGATGAAGAAAGATTGGAATAGAGGGAGAAATTGTGAAAGAAACAGAAGGAAGAGAGAGAGCGGGGAAGGGGGGTTACAGAACTGTCCATAAAATCTGCCAGTGAGTTCACAGCAGAATGGAAGTCTAACAATTCATTCGCAAATGTTGCTGATGCATGTTTCGCTTTGCTCTGTGAGGTCTGAAGTTCTGCTAATGAATATCAGTCTTATCACTCACCCTGAACTGTCTCCGAGAGTCAGATACGGAGTATATCTTGAAAATGAAAGCATGAAAGGCAGCCAGCGTGATTAGCTGCTCTCTCAGTTGTAAACAAAGTAATCTTTCACTCGCTCCCTCCTTGCGCTGGAGGCAGGACAGTAAATATATCTACTTTCTGATGACTGCGGCCTTTTCCTGAGCCGTGGACACTGGGCAGCCGGCCCGCTGACAACCTCTCCCTCGATGCTTAATGTCCACCCACAGCCCTGGATTTGTTGTTGCCATATTTGATAGATAACAATCTCCTTTTCCTTTCTGACTGCTTGCGCAATTACAGCAGACGAGAGTGAAATTATCTATGGGTTATCAATTATAGACGCCTCTCTCTTCGAAAGATTTGTGTGTGCGCGCGTGTGTGTGTGTGTGTGATACAGAGACATTTCCTGGATTTCTCTCTTCTAAGTTCAGCGGCCTCAGCATGTCTCTGTTGGCGCAGAATGGAGGTGGCAGCTGTTCTCCCTGGCACTGTCCCTCTCTCTGTTTCCAAACAGCAGGTTGCATGTAAGTGTGTGTGTGTGTGTGTGTGTGTGTGTGTGTGTGTGTGGGGCATGGCTGTGCTTTGTCATGCAGCTGATCTGTGCTGTGAGGCCTCCAGAGAAAAACACAGCCAACAGAATGAGATGCTCCGGAGCACCTGCACATGAGCCGAAGGTCACTATGCCCAATTCCAAACAGAGCATAAAGACCCCAAGTGGAACAGTAGAGCTTTCTTCTCTGGAGTGATGGGGTGCTACACAAAACCTCTGGAATGAGCAGAGTTGCATTAGTGATGTTGTCACTACAGCAAAGGAAGACCGACTCCCTATTAATATCTTTCAGAAGAAAGGATGAATGAGCAGGTGTCTACAAGTGGACATACAGTGTTATCATATAGATAGATGTTGCTAGAAAGCATCCCTAGAGCCATTGCTGGGCACTGCTGTTCAAGAGTCAGAACTCGACTCACCCAGGCAGTTTTTTAAAAGGGCTTTTTAAATAAGAACGACAGCGATTTCCAACAGCCATGGGTTTATGTGTTACTGTTACCCTAGAGAATGGGCTGTGTGTTGTGAAAAAAAAATTCTAATCATTAAAATAAATAAATAAATAAAATAAACCAGTACACCAGGTCTTCATATCTCTTTTTTCTTCCTAGAGCAAAAGACAAATCAGTGTTCTTCTCCCACAGCAACGCTTGTGTACAAACAATGCCCATATTACAACCCTCCACAAATCCTGGAAAAGGAATAAAGCTTTTAATGAGCTTTCTGCTTTGAGCCCTCGAGGTTTTGCCTCAACTCCTCAGTCACTCCAAAGCGGGGGGGGGGGGAGTGTGAGTGTTTATGTGCGCATAATCTGAGTGCCTTCATGGTAGCCGCGAGGGAAGAAGCCAAACGGTTAACCGGTTCACCTGGATGATGTCCAGTGGTCGGTATTTGTGAGCTGAAGGTAAACAGGAGCATGCAAACAAACATGTACTGCAGGTTTTTGAGCATCTGTGTGCTACGCTCAACATCTGAACTCCCCAACACTCCAGCCTGGCTCAACCACTCATCTCATCTGTAGAGATGCCATTTCAGAGCCCAGTCCTGCTCCTCTGATTTTCTGAAGAAGCATCTCATCATGACGTCAAAGCAGTTTTGATTTACACGCCGTGGATTTACTGGCCGGCAATAACTTTCAAAGATGGTTTAGGAAAATCCCCATAAAAGACTTTCAATGGAATTACTGGAGGAGACACAGCAGATAAGTGTCGCTGCCACTAGAGGGCACTAGCCGTCTGTGCGTCAGTCTCTCCGGCCTCTGAAATGTGATGTATTCAAGCACATGTATTGCATTTTCTTCCCTTTTTTCCTCTTCTGCCTCATACATTTCTCTAAGTGTTTGCCCAGAAGGCTAAACAAACGTCTAGGCAGATGAGGTAAAGTGAATTTAGGTCAGACTGCCTCTTGCTGAACTGAGGGCCGAGTGGAGTGTGCTAAAGTCAATTGTGGCCTCCTCTCTCTCGCTTTTTCAATTTCCCGACAAAGAGCTCACTCATTCGCTGGCTCTCTCTTTCCGTGTTGGAGGTTCTCTTGGTGTGCAGCCTCCGCCGAGGCTTCAATCGGTGTTGCGTCCTGATCCAGCAGGGAGCTGAGATGGTGCACAGTGTTTCGTCTGAGCTGTCCCTGTAGACAGAGGGATCCCAGGACAAACAGAGAGAGGCCCACAGATCCCAGAGCAGCAAAGTGTCAAACACACTCAGCCTTATAGACTTACGAGAAAGTCAAGCAGGCGATGCAGATTCAGTATAGATTCAGTGTGTATGCATCATCACTGCGGCTATAAATAAAACCTCTGGTCTATTAAACGATAGTTTCAAAGGAGAAGGGAGAAAAAATCTGTGTAGTTTTAATATCTGTTAATGCGACAAGAATTTCTCATTTCTGGTCATCAGGAAATGTTCAGACAATGTAAAAGAGCTATATTTAAATAACAAAATAATAAAACAGATAAAAATCTGTTAATACCGTTCTGGACAGTGCTGAGCAAATGTTGAGAAAATGAAGAGAATATGCTGAATGTGTGCATGTGTGTGTGTGTGAAAAATTGCAGATTTCATTGATATTTTATGGAGGAACTTTTTTCTTCCCCCTATTATGTGTGCACAAGCTGCCACAGGACTGCACTTGATGTGTACTTAAGCAAAATACTCTTGCTGAATGTCTCCTTTGATACCAGGTTGCATCAATTTTGCATGATGCTCAGTTGGCTGCATGGCATAGATTTATTGTTGCAGGAAATATTCAAACATCTGCATGCTTTTAAATGTCTCACTAGCCTGTTTACCTTTACGCCACACAACACGGTGGAAACTTACTTCGATAAGAATTCTGCACGAACGCAATCTGCCATTCGAATACAGTCTAATATGCCTGGGTTAGGTGCATTTATCCGCCTGGTATTATCAGCATTAAATTTAAAAACAGCAAACGGAGGCAGAGGCATCTGCTGTGAACTTGGCGCATCTTAACAGCGGCAAAAAGGGCAGAGGTCTTGGGGCTGCTGTGTAAAGGTTAATCTCTTGCTGAAGAACTTTGCTCACACCTGCTGTTTGCTGTTAAAGAAGCTGTTATAGCTTTCTGTCCCCTCCCTCAGCTCCTCCGCCCGCAGCCAAACGGAAGAAGGAGGTGTCCTTCTGCCCAAGGCCGAAACCCTGGCCTGCTGGGGTTGCTTGAGAGGTGGACACGAACAGAGGAATAAAAGTGGAGGGAGGGATGAGAGGAAAGAGGTTTTCTCTCAAACAAGACTGTCTGTGTGTATGCGTGTGTGTGTGTGTGTGTGCGTGCTTACATGTGTGTGTGTGTGTGTGTGTGTAAAATCCCAGACAGAGAAAAGAAATTAAAAAGAAAGAAGAAGCTGGAAAAAGAGAAAAAGAGAGGGAAGAGGGGTTCAGAGAATAAGTGGGATAAAGTCCACTCTAGGGATCAATCACAGAGTGACCTTGAGAGAAGGCATAATGGGTAGGAGACAGGCTGGAGCTGTGGGAGTGTGCTGGTGGTATCAGCAGTGGGGAAAGAGAGAGGCTCAGAGCCAGGATGAGCCCGGGCCTTCAGCTCACCCCAGCGGGCCTGGAAGGCACTCTGGGAAGCTTGCTGAGTGCAGCTCTGGGGCCACTGGAATGGAGAAACAGAGCAAGATGGGGCTAGAGATGGGGGCTACTGGGGGCTTGAGTGGATTGGACTGGCACAGCGCCAGGAGCTCTGGTCTCTGTTCTTTTATTTTGAGGCCTTGCCTGTTAACCCTTAACCTCTAGAAGTTAAAGTTCTTGCCAGTGATGACAAAAGCATATTTATTTTCACTAGTAGCTCACAGAAACTAGCAGAGGTATTCCTTCTAAATCACGTACGTGCTTGTAAACAACAGATGGTTAGTGGTGGTAATATCTCAAACATGTACAGTGTCACAATATGCTATTTTATCTGACAAGGCGGAACAGACAAAAATGAGACAGGAGTGTCACATTTAAAAATACTATCACAAACTATGGGTACAAATAATTTTTATACACACCGCTCTGCACTAAATCAAATTAAAGAGGACTAATTAATCTCCTCTCTTTCTCCTGCCTGGAAATCAGCACAGCAGCAGAATGTGACCCTGTGGACACAGCTCTGCATATTTCTCTTATTCCAGAGCCAAAGTGACACACTCTCAGGCACTAGCTCTCTGAGAAGCTCTGACTAGCGGCGACACTCCAGCAGGTCAGCTCAGGGTCAGCTCGGGGTCTCATGTTTTTCTGTGGCGTGAGAGAGAGAAGTACTTCGAAATCAGAGGCCTAAAGTTAATTAAAAGCTTCTGCTTTCCATGCACATCAGTGACCCTCCATGTTTTTTAGTACAGTTGTATACAAATGACTGGGCACTCTTGGTCAAATTGTATTTAATTAAGTATGAAAAAAAAGAGCATATCCTCTACAGAGAGCACATTTATGTGCATGTTAATGCACATAATTGTTTACTGGTGAAAATGAAATATATGGGTGGAAAAAATGAAACGTGGACTGTGCAACAGTTGTGGTTGAATTGTATGTTTATGTTAAAGTGAGCAAACAAAAAAAATGTGCTTTAAAAATTAAGATTGCTCTCTGTAAAGGATGTTTTATCTTACTTTCACTTGGAAAATCTACAAAACATACAGTTGCACTGGGGGTCTTCAAACTTAGATTTGAAGACTATGTTTGACTGTGTATCCACATCTAATCAATGTCTTTTGATTGAGTTGTTTGATACATCTTAATGAAAACATGAACAGATTAACAAAACAAAACAAAAAAAAAAACAAGAACAAAAGTAAACATACAGGCAGATGTCTGGCACCAGTCAGAGAGACACAGACCAGACAAAACTACCACCAAAACAATAAAACCTGCACTACAAGCACAACACATGTGCACGCCCCACATTTCCTACAAGCGGCTGATGAGAGTTGCAACTCGATTCGCCTAATTGGGTCTCTCCTTTGAGGAATGCCAGCGAGTTAATCATGTCTGAATATACAGAACTCAATTAGAAGCTCTGCAAGCTAATGCAGACAAATATAAATATTTCATAACAGGAGAGGGCGGAAAGCCTGGAATGTAGGTACTGCTGCCGCTGTGTTTCTGACATCCAGCAAAACGCAGAGGGTGGGCTCACCTGTCTGTTTAGCGAAGCAGCAGTGCGTGCGTACCGCCAGAAAAGGGGCCATATGGAGGAGCAGCTCCAGACTGGAGTGCCAGCGTCTACCAGCCTCAGCGCTGACTGCCTGCATGACTATCGGGCAAGGCTGAAGGCTAGGTGGGAAGCAGCATCCAATCCAATCAGAAGGCATAGAAAGAACGGCAAAGCAGGTGAAAAAATATCCCACTCTTAATCTACTAGGACTTTATTTTAGGCCTAAACTGTAACATTTTTTAAAACCTGTACCATGACACAAACAGTTGCTATCAAGGAACTTTGCGTGCTGTTTCAACTGTGTATGGCTGCCACTGATAACCTGTGCTCCAACAAAAATGTAACAATTAGCCTTTTCTGTTCATGTAGTTCTGAGAATGATGGGAACATAGCTTTTCTGACCATTTGATTATGAATCACTAGGAAATAATTCAATGCACTCAATCATTTGCCATCACTATTCGATCTGATTCTAGTTCATTGTTTCGGTGTGATACAAAAATGCATATTTTTAAAAAATACCCGGAACGTTAAAACATGATCGAAGAAACTGCTCTTTAGAGAACACTGGAGAGAGAAAGAAAGTCCACTGACTTGTTTTTTTCGTAGATATTAACATTTTTAAAAAGCCCTAGAAATCATTATGCCATATACTTCGCTGAATTTCATTATGATGAACTAAAGTGATTCCAAACATTTTAAAAATGATGCTGCTGAGTCACTACATAAGTTGATTTTTATAGCCCTGAAAATCAGGTCCTTTTGTTGTTTTTTCTTAACTATTTACAGTATTTGGAGCAATGGTCATGTGTGCACCATCAGCAATCTATGAGCAAAATACACTAGACTGAAAAAGGAGAGGCATATTCAATTCACTTCGCTCAGTAGTTGATTAATGTATTATTGTGAGCTGTTCTGCTAAGTGCCGACAGTGCTATGCCATCACCTTCCTCCAGAGCAATGACGGCCGTGTCTGACGGCCTAGCTGTGGGTGGGGCCTGTGACTGACATTCTGTCTGGAAGGCCGAGGGCGCTGCGCTGCGGAGGACATCCACTGCCACCAGCTCTGAATGCAGATGGCACAGTGCCCACTGCTAAGGGCTTCACTGCTATGCTATTTGGGGATAACGTCCCTGGACAGCTTGGAGCCTGACCTACACGGTTTCATGAGGTGTGCAATGATTTAGCCGGACGCATGGCTACACTGAATTCACAGACTGCAGCACATCTTAACGATCGTCCCCACTGCGGCATCAGTAATATGAGATCAATTTCCAGGCATTACACACCCACATCCCACGAAACCGCTCTTTCTAAGTTCTTTTAAGACCCACCGTTCAGATCCCAGGGAAAAGCTTTCAAGCACTATTCATAGCTCCTCTGTAAACAGGAGGCCAAGATATTGCCCTGTCACCAGAATTTATATCAACAGTTCCCTGAGCCACCATCTCCAAGAGGCGCTCCAGAAAATTAACACCATGACAAATAGCGCCGTGTGAAGTCACTGGCAACATCAAAGAGAGTGCGCCAGTGCGAAAACTGTGTGAATGAGCTCTCCCCTCAACACCAATAAAGAATCCGCTCTGCACCGTTTCTCCTTCTAAAGTTGCAACAGGCAATGGGAGCCACAGGACCACTACATATTAAAGGGCTCATGTCACCTGGCTTTTTTTTAAATAAAAGAGTTTAATGCAGCTTGTAAACACAGTTCAAGATTTAAATGGTACCGCTCACACACCGTTAATACATTCTTAATATATAAACTTAACTTGCAAAAATAACCCATTTTGAATTTAGCTTTTGTGATGTCATAAGAACTAACATCTCCATACATCCTCCTATTCGGTCTATAGCAGTGAAGTTATAGCAGATACTTCTTGAAAGAGGCACAGTACCAGGCAGCCAGTAAGAATGGGGGTCATTCATATATCAGTCTTAAAGCCATGGTACAGAAAATGGGTTAAACAGCCTGTTTAACCCATTTACTGGTGACAATAAAAAAAAAAAACTTTCATTTAGTCAGATAAGAGGAGATGGGCTTTTAAGAGCCAGGCTGCTGAATGCATTTGCTGAACGTTTTAAGACAGATTATGACAGGAACAATTTTATCAGTGAATGAGGGCATGAGCCCATATTATGGCTGATATATGTGTAAGTAATAAAAGGGTAAACTAATCTGTGTTAATTACAAGGTATGGAGCCCCACCTCATCCAGTGGTTACACGCATCACATGAAGCTATATTGTAGATTCTACACTCTATCCCCAAAGACTGGGCCATTCTGTCTCACAAAGCTCAGGTGGCTCAATTTAGTAAGTTCTTTTACGGTCATCTTTTCACTTGCACTCTTTGATGAAATGACAGAAAAGATGGAATGAGGCAAAATCGAAGGCATAAACATGAAGACAAAAAACATGAAGTTACTGCAGAGAACCTCTGAGGTTTGAACCTCAGGATTCAAGTCGCTGGTCTGTTGGAGGGACAATAACATTGTCACAGTGCCAACAAATGAGGACAAATACACTTAGACCTCCGTCAAGGGATGGAACAAAGACTGACAAGCATTTGACAAAGTTACACCAACAAATGCAATCAGCACAAGGGCAGTGCTGACCTTCACAATCTACAGGCTTCAAGATCTCATTTCTTGATCAGGTATAAGAGGTGGTGGCCGTCCATCTTTGCATCGTCTCTCAACAGTGCACTCAATAAACAGCTTTTTCTTTTACAGAGACTGAGGTCTGCTAAGCTACTCATCCCCTCATGGATAGTAAAATTTGGCATGAAACCACTGAGCCAAGGAAGGAAATCTCTACTGTCTGCTACTGTTGAAGATCAGGCAACATATGACAGTGCTTCACTGGCCAATCAACAATATGCATCAAAAAACAGAAAAGTCAGTAAGGGTGAAGTAGTATCTTCTTCTTTCTCTTTCGGCTTTACCCTTCAGGGGTCGCCACAGCGAATCATCTGTCTCCACTTAGTCCTATCTGC
>JBBIGA010000106.1:10484096-10496601 GCA_037576975.1 Alestes dentex | reverse complement strand
CTTTCCTTTCATTCTTGCTGAAACCCTTTTATCACACATCACACCTGACACTTTTCTCCACCCATTCCAACCTGCTAGTAGTATAATAGGATGAAAATGAAAGCTGACAAAAAGTAAATAATTAAGTAATATTTTTTTGTACTGTTAATACTGTAATACAAAATAGTGATTTACATACCAATCAATTTAAAGGTTACAAGAAAGTTATAATATTAATGTTTCAAGACTATCGCACTAAAGTAACAATGTTGCAATGTATGCTACAACAGCTTGTTTTGTTGTTAGTTTAGTTTTCACATAATAATTGTAAAAGGGTTCCTGGCATGTAAAACAGTCGCACTAGAATGTGACACAATTCTGGTGGCGATGCTGGGGACTGCCAGGGTTTTAAACGTGTTAATAACTGAGCTGGGATTAGGGCTGCATGATATGGACAACACATCAGTATTGCTATTTCACTGAAAAGTAAAGTGGCTCCTTATAGTCACACGTGAACACCCCACGGCACACACTGTGAACAATGTGAAATTCTTTCTCTGAATTTAACCCATTCACCAAGTGAAGCAGGGGGCTGCCACCAACGAGGGGCGCCCGGGGAGAAATGTGTGAGAACCCACTACTTGAGCACTGATGTACGTCACTCTGGATAAGAGCGCCAGCTAAGTGCCGTAGATGTAAATGTAAATGTAAATGTAACCTTCTGATTGCTGGGGCAACTCCCTAACCACTAGGCCACCAGCTGCCCCAGATGCCTTTCACGATACTAAAGGGCCAACATCATCACGTCCTTGGGATTAAAAAGGCTTAAAGTCTGTAACTATTGTTTCAAATGATGTGTTTACTCCCCCCGTCTATACAGTCCTACAAACTAAGCCAGATAAACCAGGCTGTTTTCAAAACATACTTGTATGATCTCGCAAATCCGGCACATTTAAATGTATCTCCCTATTCTGGTTACAGCAGTTTAGTCACATCCATTCATGCACCGATTCGCCAACACACTTAATGAATAAAAAAAATACTTTTGTTGGATTACATCAAGACCTTGATTCATCGGAACACCCAGCTGGGACATATAAGAATTCTGATGAGTGTGTGGGAGAAATATGCTAATTCAGTATACAGCACATTATTTCACTGGTCACATATTTGACCTAACATAAAACACTTAATAACATAATACCAATCTGCTTTACCATGAAATTAATAAAAAATGATGACCGAGGGTTACTAATGACACATAATTTGAATATTTTTATAACTGGGAAAAACTGGTAAATTCTAAGAGAAAAGGGTGAAAAATGGTCATGTAAAAATTGATCATGACCATTTTTGGTCATTTAGAGAGAAAAATGCAAGAAAATGTAAGACGTGGGCCTTTGAAGACCAACTGCAGAGTTTTACAAGTGATTGGCAAGTCACACATTATAATACAGCTTTGTTCTGCTAATTAGATCGTTAAAGAGAGGTCACCGCGTCAAAAAAGGATCCAATTGTACAAAAACTTGAGATAAAACATACAATTATGTCTGTACGTTAGCACATTACCTATGTAATCTGTTCGACCTCAAAGACCTGCATGTTTCCAAACAATGGAAGTAGTGGTCTCTGTGGTGAATTGGTCAAATCTTCTGAAATAAGAGGAAAACTGCTCTCAAATTATTGCTCTCAGTAACATACAACCTCAAAGTGGAGGCCACATTTCTCTTCTCATTATCCACAGCTGTAAATCAGGTGGAGGGACCTGAATGCTTATCTCAGCCGGTCTCTGTCCAGCAGGTTGTCTCCGTCTGAGTAATCACACAGTGGAGAGGGAAAAAAAACCCCGGAGGAGGCAGGCCAGCGTTAAACGTGCCTGGTTACCACGAATTATGATCTCCAATTAATGAAATGCTCAGGGCAGTTAAGTGCTCTGATAGCGTTAATGTCAGATACCTGGCAGGGCTGTAGCGACGCAGGCAGGAGAAAGATATGCAAGGGTGCCAAAAACATGCCACCTTTCTCACATAATTAACCCCAGGGCCATGGGACCTTGATGTCCAGCTGCTTTCAAAAGGCTGTGTCACAGATGAAAGGCGTCAAAAATGTCCATACTGTGGGGCCAGTCATCAGCACGCTGAGACCAGAAAACAGAACGACTTGTACTACCCAGCAGCGAACAGTGGGGAGAACATTTCCGCCACTGATTGTGGATTAAGACCCATGTCATTGGGTTAGCTCAATCTGATTGTTTTAATGAGAAAATTACAACTCCAGTTGAGTGCTCGTAAACAAGGTCAAGCGGAAACGCTCGGAACATTAACTTCTTAAATGTGGCAGCGCCCCTGCTCTTATTCTGATTTCCTACACATTCATTTCCCAGTGGCACTTTCTCCACGCCTCGGGGTGCTCTGCTGCGTGCGCCCTGCAACCAAGCAGCCAGATGACTCATGTCTCCGCAGGTACATTGCTTTAAACCAACTGTTTTTAAAAGAAAGTAAACGAGTTTCCCCATGAGCTGAAAATATGGCCGCCCTGTTCGCAGCTCCTGTTAACTGCTCCAGTGTCCGAAAGACAGGATCGGTCTGTGCAAGCAGAGGAAGGGCAAGATACGGAGGCAGGAGCGCTGATAAATATAGATAACACTTTGTGACACGAGTGCTGGCCCGTGGGGGACTTGACCACGGAGCCGAACAAAATGGCTTTTGCGTTACTCCCGGCCAGGGAGAATTTTTGTGTTCCTAAATATTTATGTAGAGGAGTAAACACATGTCAAAGCTGATTTTTTGTTGGCAAATTCAGCCACGAGCGGAGCAGCGGTCTCTGACGCACGCCTTCTACAACTCTCTCTCTCCCCAGAGCTCTTGATATTTGCTAATGCGCTCTATCCTCCCAGCCCACTCGAAGAGAGACAGACAGAGAAAGGACACACAAACTCAGCCTCAGCTGCGTTCAACTTTCCACACAAAAGAAATGAATGCACAGTATGGCCATTTAGAATTCTTCACTCCTTTGGATGACTAGCTAATGAGTTAAATAGGGATAAAATTGTGGAATGAAGCGGCTGTTATTTGGTCCTGTGGTAAACTAATATGTTGTCCCAACCTGCTAATGTTAGCAGATGTCCTCTGCTACAAAAGGTTATGCACGCTTAAAATAAAAATGATAAAAAGGCTATTTATTAGGGAACAAATTTTGCATCACCCACGGTGACTTTGATAACATTTATTATATAACCATTTATTCTGTTGTGAATATACAAACACACAGTCTACCAATATATTCTGTAGCCCTTGCTCAAAATCGACAGCTCTACTGTGTGTACAGTCCCTCTCTGCTGTCTCTGGAGTGACACTTTAGATCTCCCTAAAGTAGGGCTTCTAAGTGTTTAATGCCTGCTCCGGTTACACTCTGTACTTGGGCTGCGAATGCTCCTCCTAATCACAGTGCACCACAGAGAGCCCTTGGGCACTCTGCTTTCTCTCCGTCTCCAAACCCCTCTGTGATTCCGCTCACCAGCCCACGGGCCGAACCAACAAGGGATTACAGAAGCATAACGAGGGCTGAGTGGCTCTGGGAATTTTGGGGTGGAACAACTGATACAATGTGTGTGTTTTGCAGATGTCAAATTCCCACATGATTTTTTTTTTTTTTTTTCACGCAGATTGACTCTAAACATCAAAATCAAATCCCGAAACTAGTCCTTTGACATCTTTCGTGGAAAACTGTAACTCTCTTCTCAGTATGGAACCTCCCTGTCCAGGGATTAGTCCAGTGTATGTGGGGCTCAGAGATGTATCCACTCCAAAGGGTCAGACTTTCTTTCAGAAGCTAGTGGAAACGCTCATCTTTCCAGGATGAGAGAAAAACGCAGCAGCAATGCTGCAGTGTCAAGTCAATTAAGCATACTTGTACAGCTTCTGTAGAGCACCCTCTAAACCGAATCCTGAACACGAGCAGTTCATTAAATTAGCATGATTCTCATGAATGGCCAACTTGCTTCAAATCTATTATACTGTGTGTACTAGCAGGCCTCTACCTCATTATCTATTAGAAAATTGAGGTAACTTAGCATGGAGCCCTGAGGCACCCCATGGCTATTGCTTCAGAGAACATCAGTGGAAAAAAAAGAGAGAAAAAAAAACAATAGTGTCCCCAGACTAATGTCACATTAACAAGATTAGAGCCCACTTCATGCAAAATGAAGGATTAATTGAGCTGCAGAGAAGTTTATCTCCATTGTGCTGCATTTAAACAAGCAATGATAAGTCCTTTGTAAAGAGGAGTGAGGGAAAACCAGGGCACAATGGCTGATTATTGGCCCTGTGCTTTGTGGATCAGTAGTGTGGCTGAGGTTGGAGGACATGAGTGATAAGAGGACACAAGAGACTAGGAAGCAGATGGGCAGAGATCACAGAGAGGTTGCGGCTTTCCTGTCCGTTACTAAAAGGAATGAATGGTATCTAGTGGCAGGAAAAAAAAAGCTCGCGCTCAGCAGCTTTGGCAGGCAAATAACATAAGAGCTGTTCTAAAAAATTATGCAAAAGTTCTTACACGAACAGATTGTATCAGGAGATTTTCCGTTTTTGATGACAGAAATATTACTGGATTGCAATACTGGATTGCTTTGTTTAACTAAATAAAGTCAAACGATGCATAGCAATCCTTTTGTGTGTGTTTTTAATGACGAGAAGTGATCTGCTGATGGAAAGAAAATACTAAACATTTCACAGGTGATCCTCTTCCTGCAAGGAACCTTAAATGTTTTGTAAACAAGCAGCAAGTATGATTTTTTTTAAAAAGATCATGATTTAGTAAAGATGCATGATTCTTCATCAATATAAAGACAACCAAGGAGTTCTGCATGTAGCAGGTGATCTCTCTCTGGTACAGTACAGCTAAAGAGATTACCAAGAAACAGAGCATATGGACAGCCATGCTGTGATCCTGCTGCTGCCTTCACCGAGCATCTGCAGTTATGAGGAACTGTGAACAACAGGCAGATAAATACATCAATAAATAATAAGGTTCTCGCGCTCTCCTCTTAGATTCCTAGACTGACTTGCCGGCCTCATTTCATACTTTCCCCCAGCTCACTGGGGGCTGCCATGTCTCTTCAGAGACCCGAGTCTCACGTTCCTTCCCTAATCGCACAGAGGCGTATGACCCTGAGGATGGGAAGAAGAGAAGAAGAATTTACTTTCATTAAGAAATTCAGATTTCTCCCCATCCTTTTGATCTTGTGCCAGAAGAACATTTATGCTGATGAAATGCATAAGTAAAGTTCTTAAATTATCCCGGTCCTCTTTAGTGCGTGGATCAGAGTTGGAAAACTTCCAGAGCAGACAACTACAATCAGTTTGAGTGCAGCTGGATGGAGCTGATTTAAGACATCGCCTGAGTCACTGATACAGTATTATTTGGCGCTGCATTTGTTTAAAAGGCACAAAGGTATCTGAGAATGTTGACCAAGGGTCAGATAATGGTGGTAGCTACAAGCACCAGGACAGAAATAACTACACAAGATATCAGAGCTGGAATAAGAGGGTAAGTGGCTTCATGACACGACATATACAAAAGTCAAAGAGATGCGACTCTGTAATCACTCACGCTGTTCGGCATGTAATCATGTGCTTATTGCAATTATACTGCGTTGATGTTCATAGTTGCCAGGGTAACTACTGCTTTGCACTCCTGTTGCATACCTGTTTATGACCTCGTAATTGAAGGTGAAAACTAGAAGGCACCGTGTTTTCCTAAAGAGGGACAAGAAATAACTGAAAAGAATAATGAAAGAGAAATGTTATGCATTCACGCAGGGATCGCACTGGGAGAGTAATTACGCAGGGTTTCATTGACTATAAAGATTCTTGAAAGGCACAGATCATCATGGATTTACAACACATCTCTAATCAGCCACCTAAATATCCTCAGCACAGCACAAACTGAAAACAGCTAAATACATTAAAAAAAAAAAAAAAAAAAAGGTTTTGGAAGGCCAGCCAGCGGTGATATAAGGAGCAACAAGCACTCTCAAGAATTTTATTTTTTCCAAGATATATGCTTTCTGGTATATGCTTTATTAAGATAAGCATCTTCAATAAAGAAAATAAAGTGTGTTGTTAATATATATATCTGTATATAATATATATCTTCTGTTACTCTTTAAAATAAATGTGTTATATCCAAATGGTTACACAACATTTAGAAATAACAATTTTAGTTAGAATGGTACTTTTAAATGAAGTGCTTCAAATAATGAGAGCTCATTTTCATCAGGCTTTATTATCAGTCAATGCTCAACATCGATAGGAGAAAAGTGATATTGGGCCATCTCTGCCCAGACGTGTTTGGTGCCAGATTGGGCTTCACTACACATTTGCCAGTGGGTTGGTGGTTTTTGGTATTGCTTCTCCCGGACATGCCTAAATTTTCCTCGGCCTCTCTGGGCCAGTGGGCAGCAGAAGACGGTAGTGAAATCTCAGTGCTCAGGCATAAAGTAGCCCCGTGGTCAGAGTCTGGTCTACCACATCATGCCCATCAATTACTTATTATGCAATTTAGCCCCCGTTTTAGGCACGGAACTGCTGGTGTTTCAACATAAATGAATGCAGCACTTTTAAAGGAACATTTTTGTGATTGGTACACATCTGCACAAGTCAAGCTCTGCTTAAATAATCAAATATAATCTTAATTCTGTGCATTCCCTTTTGAACTATCCTAATTTTAGTAATACTATTGATTTGAGAAGCAGAAGTGGTGCAGTAAAAGAGGAAGCCAGCACAGACAGTGCTGCCTCAGTACTCTCCACAGCACCTTCATGAGGGGAAAACAGGGAAACACAAAGAGTATACTGGGAAGTTAAGAAAACGTGCCATGGGAGAAAAAAAAAACCCCACCAGTGACAAACTGCTGATACGACAGGCAATTCTGAGGGCAAACCAGCGTGGTTTTTGACTGATTCCAGTTCTGACTCATTTGCTGGATTGGAGGCATCTATGGATTTAAATTTAAAAATGTAACCACAACAGAAAAGATAAGATATTGTCATTTCAACTGTCACATAGAATTTATTATCTCATAGAGTTTTAGGTCTCACTGAATGTTCCCATAAAATATGCTGGCCCCCATTCACCTGACGACAGGCCTGGCCTTTGCCACCTGAGTGGGAACTAAAGTGAGTGACAGAACGTCCAAACATAGGGCAAGTGCGAAGAAGCTTTTGACATCATGAGCATGATGTCACAGTGTTTCACATCTCGCTGTTGGTATGCAATATATGCACTGTCAGTTTTGAAAGAGTGCCGGAGCAGGTGAGGCCGTGTGAAGGGCGAAGATGGATTTTAGATACAACGTATTTGTTCCTAAGACACAACAAACCAACTCCAGGCGTTATGAAAATGAAAACGTGAACGGCTTTTGGTTTTTGCTTATTGCACAATATTGAGCTCTGGGAAACTGACCTCGAATTTCATAAGACTGTTATAAGAAGTTCCTAACTTTTAAAAGACCCCTAAATAGCCGCTTTACTTTCTTACTGGAACTTACTTACACTTTGAAAAAATAGAAGAATTTCAACAGATATTTTCAGTGACAAAAAAGGAAAGAGGAAGGCGGAGGGAAAAAGACAGAAGAGCATTATTTGGTTTCCAATCTACAAAGGAAAGTAATCCTATCTGGCATTCTAATGTGATTTTAATAACTCTGCTACGTCTCAAGTGCAATTTGCCCATGTGAACGCTTATCAGATCCACTTGGAGATGGAGTGAAACGCACTGTTCATGCTTTTGCATGCAAGGCCTCTGTTTGTCTAATCTTTATGGATTTGACTACAGGCTAACTGGTGGGAAGAGGAATCACTGATGTAATGCTGTAGGAACAGGTGAAAGATTATGAGAGAGAAATCTGTTTTTCTGTGACAAAGTTTAACGCTGTTCTACTACCTGCATTGACAAAGAGCTTCACACTGACTTTTAAAAAGAAGAATCATAAGAAATATGAAACAGGAAAGGGCAAAAAGGATTGGAGTTTATGTATAGAATCTGGAGCCTGATCAGGAAGAAATTAGAGTTTCAAAGAGCATGCAAACTAGCTGCTAGCTTTTTCCTATTAGATCTGTGTTACTGCTTTCGTGAGAGAGAGAGAGAGAGAGAGAGATTGGAAATAGTGAGGTTCATCAATATGCAGTAATAACATTAATGTGATTCGATCAGTAGGAGATCTCTGATCTCAGAGTGATTCAATAGGATTACCATTCTTTACGCAACTAGGCATTGCATTACGAAAGCTTAATTTTCACCATTTGATTTAATTTGATTATTTGATTAGATTCCTTTGTTACGATTCAGAATTATTTTAAAAAATGCACAGATACACAAATATGACTGGAAGAACGGTTTTCTTTAGAGATGGTGCATTACCATTTTTTATTAACATATCTGCTATGAAAACCAGTCAAATTTAAAATGAAATATTTTTAATTGAATTGCTTTACTTAAATGGCCCATTACACAGAAAGACACATTTTTCTTTCTAAAAAGTTCTGTTTAAATTAACATTTTTGCCTGAATGGACCTTGCTACAGAAAGACTTACAACATGAAAACATGTTTTGTTTTTTTTTCTTCATTGAGTTGTTTAAATAATATTCTTCCAAGAGTAAATGTGGGCAAAACTTTAAGCTTTTTCTTTTAAATAATGCAAAACGTTAAATGTGTTGCTGCCTGTTTTGGCCAGGACACTTCTGTAAAAGAGAGCTTTACCTAGTTATATAAAAAGGTAATAATAACTTATCCATTTATTCAGCATACAGGACAAAGCACTGAACCTGGGGTGACCGAGCCTTCTCTGTAGCCGCGGCTTCCCTCTGGAACTCTCTACCACAACCCATCAGACAATGTACAGACCTGGCACCTTTCAAGTCTCTTCTCAAAACTCATCTCTTCAAATCTGCTTATAGTCTCTAACCACTGTTCTTTCACCCACATGCATGTGTTCATCTGGTCCGTTCATTTGTTTTTACTTGTGTTGTTTCCCTATGTAAGTTTTAAATACATTTTGTTTTAAACTTTTTGATTATGTGTAAGTGTTTTTAATGTAATTTTTTAATTTTATTGTGTCTTCAATTCTATGTAAAGAGTCTTTGAGTGCTTTTAAAAGCGCTCTATAAATAAAATGTATTATTATTATTATAACATTCATTTATTCAGCCTACAGCAACTTACTCGCTTAAACTAAATTTAAGAGGAGTGTTCTAGTCCAGACTGCTTTTTTGAGTGATGCACAATAGCGTGTAGCCAACCAGAACTGAAGTCATTTACCTACATCAATTTTACTGGCACAGTCACAAAACAGCCTGTTTTGGTAGAAAACTGTCAAGTAAAAATGAATTACATCTGGTAAGTGGACCTTAAAAAAAAAAATCAGGATGTGGGCGCTTTAAAAATAAGCTTTGGAGTGTTCAAACAGCCTAAAATAGCAAAGGAAGAAGTAGCCAACACACATTTGTTTGATATTTGTTGATTCAGCCGAAAAGGCTACAATTTCAGACTTCAGTTCTGCTCAATATCAAATCCAGCATTTTCTGCTGATATCGTTCCAGTACTGGGTGTCAGATGGCTGCCATCTCTAATTTTCGCTGCAGAGAAAGTTAACTTTTTTTTTTTCCCCCCATTTTTCCATTTCAGAATTTCCAGTGAATTCCAGAGAACTCTTGGTTTTTCTGAAACACTCTTAATTAGTAATTTTACATAAGCTATCTACAAAAGACTTCAGTGTGTATGTAGCCATGCCTGTGCATGCGTGTAACAGATCCCACTTACAATGTAACAAGGCTCACAGTAGGCTTTCTTGTCCACAGCATAGAAGGGCTTCCCCCTCAGCTTGCAGTTGCAGGTCATGCAGACGAAGCAGTCCACATGGAAGACCTGGTCCATGGCGGTGCAGCCCGTTCCCTCTCCCACCACGTTCTCCCCACAGCTCGCACATCGACCTGGAGACAACACAAATTCTTCTTCAGACACACAAACTACAATCCAACCCATCAAGACGTTAATGAGCACGGTCACACGAGACCCCTTCCAAAAACACGCTGGGAAATACTGTCACACTGTTACACACTACGGATGCTCCAAATTATTGGAGTACAACAAACAGAGCAGGTTTAATGAGACATAACAATTTACTTAACAGATGCTATAGCAGATGGCACTACATCTGATATACGACAATAATTCATATTCAGTCATAAGCATTCATGAGGATAACGGCAAAAGTAGTCCAGAGTGAAACCTTTGAAACCTGTGGAACATCCTGATTTCTCTCTCCCTGCAGTTCTGTTGCTAACAGGTCAGACGCGCAGGTAGAACATTAGGGCTACAGAGCAGAGTGATATTAAAAAAACTCTTTTAGTTCAATGATAATTTGATTTTTCAAGCACAAGGACCAGAGGGTTTTTACCCCCCATTTTAAAGCAGATGAGTCTTGCCTGTGCCAGTGATGACTCTCTATAGAGATCTGATCTAGAATTGTGTGTCTGATGGATAAAAGAGTTTATAATCAATGTCAAATGAAACTGAATATGAGGAACACTTCTAAAGTTAGGCTGATAGCATCTCAAGGGAGTTTACCCCTTTATAGTGTTGCGATTTTTTTTCTATTTAAAAAGGGTAAAGTGATCGGTTGCCCTACAATTGAAGAAATCTAAGGCGTTTAATAAGGTCAGTCCTTTAATATAGTCCATAGTGAGATGAAATTCCCTTTGTGTGGAAAGTGGAGATCGATATGGTATTACTAAGCGCAAATTCCGCCCACCATCTGTCGACTTACAGCTCTGGCTACTGCTGTCCCGGCACAAATACATGGACACACAGTCTTATAATCTGCATTCCATTACTATAATCTCCAGCCGTACATGACAAGACGTATTGAATGCTGCATACATTCGAGACATGCCATTACATTCAAGTCAACATGATACTTTTCCTATACCCATTACTCTGCTCCAGTGTTCCGCACTACCGTTGTGATAAGAGCAGGATTAAATGTCACAATAGAAGCGCTTTGAAAAAGAAAAAAAAAAAATCTGCTCTCTACATCCATAACAACAGCAGAGTGCGGTTTAGGTCCCCTCTGAAAGTCCCCCTTTTCATGATAACAGAAAACTTTAGAAGCGGAGCGAGCGCAGACTTTGTTACAGGGCATCTGAGCAGATACTATTGCATCCAAAAAAAGCCTGATTGCATATTGTGGGACACGGCATTTGGATATCTTTAATTGAGTTGAAGATATCTTTAATTGAGTTTAAGATGTCTCCAACTCAATGCAAAGATATCTTCAACCCAATTAATGACGCTAGCAATTTAATTAGCGGTATCAGGAAATAATGGGCTTTAGAAGCATATCTTGCGCTGTTTTCTTTTTTACACATCTGAGGCCAGATACAATCTCGCAGAAAAGGAAATGTGAGATATTGTGCGAATTAATTTAAGTTTATTCGGTAGTTCCTCTTCCCTTTTCTTCCACTTTTTTGCATCATTTAAAGCTGCCTTTAGAGGCAATCGCCGCTCTGTCAGCGCTCGCGCTGGAGTTCAAGCGTGTCACACACACAAAGAGACATGAACCGGAGCAGGAGAAATATCAGACAGCCTCTCATTTCCCCTGTTCAATGCGTCAGAGGAAAGGAAAAAAAAAAAAAGAAAAAAAAAAAAAAACCAGATTGAACTCGCTCTTTTCAGATGAGATATCAAAGCTTCGATGGGCAACAATCTTTTCTCTTAACTTCATCTTCATCGTAGATAATTTCCTTCACTTGTCAGGGTATTAAGAGGTAATCTTTCTTCAAAAGATCTGTGTTGACTCCAAGTTGTGAAATGAAAAGGAAAAAACTCTAAACACATAAACAAAGGGATAAAGTTTAACTTGGAGTTCAGTTCTATAGTGGTGGTGACATCAGGTTAATGTTCGAGAGAGGAGGAACAGGATACCTGCCGGTACTCTGCAACACAGCAGGCCGTTAACAATTTTTGTTACCAAATTTGGAAACGGAAGTGGAGACACTGTGTTATAATTTGAACATGATTAAAAGTTACTGCTGTGGATAAAGTCTTGTTTTGCAGAAAGAAAAGCTCGTCAATTCTGAATATTAAAACAAATGCAGACTCCATGCATAACTGTAACTGAGCACGTAATTCCATAATTCCATTCAAACAGTACAGCAAAGGACCCAGTACAGACCCAGAGAAACTCCAGACCCAGAGACGTGTCATGTCAGTGATGATGTCTTCATTTGGCCTGCTGCCTGTGACGCTGCAGGCAGGTACATCAGTAAAGCAGTGCTGGGGTGTTTGTGTGTGTGTGTGTGCGCGCACTTTTCAATACAGGAGCTGCGCTGCACTACAGTGCAGTAACAGGGTGAGGAAACCAATACGACCTGCCTGGGGACCTTCAGGGAAGAAAACACACACACACACACACACACACACACACACACACACACACACACACACACACACACACACACACACACA